>JBCNJP010000006.1:28894755-28912003 GCA_039602395.1 Deinandra increscens subsp. villosa
TATCATTTTTTAACATAATATATATATATATATATATATATATTTTATCCATTTTATTTCTTTTATAAAATCTAAACAAGACTTTTAAGTCTTTTATTTTAGAACTTATATTTTTATAAAATGTGACCATTTTATATAATAATTTCTATGGCTTAACTCTTATGGTTTAGTTTATCTAGTAATTTTTATAAAATTACTAAGTTATTATTTAACCATAAAATTTCATTTAAGTGTCACTAAGTTATCATTTTATGTCCAAAGTTTTAGTAACACTTCCTATTGTCCAACTAAGTCCAAAAATGTCACTAAACACTATATTTAGTCCATAATAATAGTTACTAGAAACATATTAACCCATGATTTTGATGATTAACAATATAAGTCACAACTATTAATAATTCTATCATTTTATGTCATAACATAAACATGATTATAACAATTCTAGTGAACCATGACATGTTAACACTAAATCAATCCATGCAACATGTATTAAATCATCAAATGGTCAAAACTAAACCTTTTAAACTAGTGATTTAACTATAGGCTTTTCTTTTAACAAATAACTAACATTTTGAGTGAATAACACATGATGATCATGTTAGTTAACATGTTTTAAAACCTAATTACCATAGATTAAAACATCACATTTTCAAACCTTATAACCTTAAGGTTTTTAAGGAAAGTAAACGAAAGAGAGTGTAGTTCGGTTTTACGATTGTTAGAAAACCTTTAAGTTTAACCCGGTTCGTTGTCAAGACTCGAGGTATCGTTTAGGAAGTTTAAATCGTAACGAAATGTAACCGAGACGGTTAGGAGACTCACAATGGAGAACGAAAGAAAACCCCAAGAAAAGGTGGCGGTGGCGGAGCTTGGCGGTGCAGCAGCAGCTCCCAGCGGCGGCGGGCTGTGGTGGTGCTCTGGTGGAAGAAGTGGTGCAACGGTTGTGGTGGTTGTTGCTCGGCAGAAGAAGAGGAGAGGCAGCAGCAGGTTGCGAAGGTGGTGGCGGGGCTGGGTGGTTGTCGCCGAGAGGAAAGAAAAGAGGAAAGGGGAAGGTGGCGGTGGCTGTGGGTTTTGGTGGTGGTGGCAGCGACTGGAATGGTGGTGGTGGCGGCTGAAGGTGAGGGTGGTGGGGCTGTGTTTCACGGAAGAAAGGGAAAGAGAGGTGGCGGTGGGTTATGGGTTCACGTAAAGGAAAGAGGGAGATGGTGGTGGTAGTTCATGGTGGTGGCGGTTAATGGTGATGGTGAGGGTAGAAGGTGGTGCCGGCGGTGAATGGTGGTGGTGGTATACTTCTCAGCCAAAAAAAAAACAAAGGGGGGAGATGGGTGTGTGACTTCTCGGCTGGAAACAAGAGAAGAAAGGGAAATGGAGGTTGGTTGGTGAAGGTGATGTGTGTAAGAAAGAGTTGGTGGTTGGGAAATGGTGCAAGTCACCCTCATGTACTAGATTGACTATTTGGAATGATTGGTTTTAGAGTGTAGGCTAGTAGGGGAAGATGTGTCCAAGTATTCATCACACTTAAAGGAAGATCTCCTATTCTTTTTGTTTTTATAAAAATTCAAGTGTAGGTGATTTTTACAAGTCTTTGTTTACAAAAAGTTGCCATGGTTTATAAAACATAGTAGGCTAAGTGAAAGTTTGTAAAGCTTATAAACATTTGTGGTGAAAATAACCTACAACTTTCATAAATAAATGTTGTATAAACTTTATACAAGTTCATGTCAAATTTTTATAAAAATATAAAAAGATGATAATCATTTTATAAAATTTAATACAAGTTTGATGGGCCAATATTATTTAAAACGAATCCATTGGACTTGGGCTTCAAATTGGGCCAAAACATTTAAAAGAAAAATGTATTCGGGCTCGTTTGTCGGTAATGGGCCGTACGGGCCCAAACGGGGCACCGGTTCGAGGCTTGGCCCGTTTTGCATCCATTGAGGTTACGGGTCACCACGATCATTCGGAATATTATATTTGAGTAATGAGTCAAGGTTTCGGGCTTGGTTTTATTGTTTTAGGTTTATTGGGTCTATTGGGCCAAGTCGGGCCCAATTGGGTGTTCGGTTGGAGTTTGGCATAAGTCTTGACAACGGTTTCAGTTCGTGATGTTTTTATTTCATGAAAACAATTGTTTAAGTTGATTATTAAAGCTTTTCAGAAATCAGTTATGTTTTTCAGTTTTTCAAATGGGTTAGAGATAACGTTTTCAGTTTGTCAGTTTGTAACAGTTTTAAGCTCGACCGCTCATATCGATCAAAACCGAATAGTTTTCGATGATCGATTGCTTATCAGTTTGACGTGTCGATTATATAAATGTTCGACACCAGTTCCAGATAAAATATAAAAATACATTTTATATCTATTTTTCTTATTACTGAAGTTCCATGATTTATACATGAAATTTCTAAGCATTTAACGGGTATACGCTTCTAGTACAAATGCGGGATTAGGTTTACGTATTAGTTAACAGTCAGGCACAGTAATTAGCAGTTTAAACAGGAATCAGATCAGGTAAAGCATAATTTATACTTAATTAAAAGTCAAAGTAAACGGTTTGACCTGGATTTTCGGACGAGGTGTCACAAACATGCCCACCAATTTACAATTGGGTGTCGTCCTCACCGTTGGGCTCTAAAGCAGCCCGCCACTCTTCTAGCCGAGTGTGCAAAACATCCTTTTGCTCTGCTACCAACACGATATCGTCCGCAAAAATCATGCACCATGGAATGGCCTCCTGGATTGACTTTGACAACTCATCTAAAACGACCACGAAAAGGAACAGACTCAAAGCGGGTCCTTGGTGGAAACCCACCTTCGTAGGGAAAGGATCAAAATCCCCTGCAGGCATCTTGACAGTAGTCATAGCACCCTCGTACATGTCCATAATAAGCTTGACATACTTTGTAGGAATACCCCGAGAGTCTAAGCACTCCCAAATCACCGAGCGTGGTACACTATCATAGGCTTTTTCAAGATTGATAAACACCATATGCAAGTCCGCTTTTTCTCCCTGTATTTCTCCATCGGCGTCCTTAGAATGTGTATCTCCTCCATTGTCAAACGTCCCGGCATGAACCCAAACTGATTCATCGTAACCCGAGTTTCACGTCTTAACCTCGCCTCGATCACCCTCTCCCAAAGCTTCACGGTGTGGCTAAGAGGCTTAATCCCCCTGTAGTTACCACAATATTGGGCGTCACCTTTGTTCTTGAAGATAGGAACAAACACGCTGCACCGTCACTGGTCAGGCATCTTACCAGTGCTAAAAATAACATTAAACAGATCGGTAAGCCACCGAACTCCAACTTCTTCTAAGCAAATCCACACCTCAATGGGGATGTTGTCTGGCCCTACTGATTTCGCCTTACCCATATTTTTAGAGCCCCCACCACCTCCTCGGTATAGATCTTACGACAGTAGCATAAATCCCTTTGACGTCGTTGGCTGCTTGAGACTTCCTTAGATCCCAGTTGGACTCCGCAAGTGTTGAAGAGGTCATGGAAGTAGGACTGCCACCTCTTCATGATGTCCTCGTTTTTAACTAAAACATCTCCATCCACTCTTTTAATAAATTTCACTAGCCCTAGATCCCGCCTCTTCCGCTCCCTGGCTTTAGCAATCTTGAACATGTCACTCTCCCCCTCCTTAGTCTCCAAGTGTTTATACATCTCCTTATAAGCATCATTCTTAGCTTTAGCCACCGCCTTTTTAGCCTCCTGTTTGGCCTCTTTATACTTCACCTTCAACTGCTCACGCTCGCCTTCATCCCGAGATTCCATTAGACCCCTAAAGCACACCTGTTTTACCCTCACCATGCCTTGCACCTCCTCATTCCACCACCATGACTCCTTGTGCCCACCAATCTTTCCCGTTGAGACCCCGAGAGTCTTCTGCACTACATGTCTCGCCATCTGCTTCCACATCTGACTTGTACCATCGCACGGCCCCCCAGCCCATGTCAAAAGGAACTTCTCCCGAAACGCTTTGGCCCTATCTCCCTTCAGGAGATCCCATCTAATCCTACATCTAAGAAACTGCTTCCTAAAAGTATGCCTCTTTCTAAAGGTAAGATCAATCACCAGCAGTCGATGTTGAGCCACCAGCGTCTCCCCAGGTATGTCCTTGCAATCCAACCATAAGCTACGATCCGCTATCCTCATAAGAAAGTAGTCAATCTGCGTGGCATGATCTACACTGCTGAATGTGATCAAATGAGTGTCCCTCTTTTTAAAGAAAGAGTTTACAATGCCTTAGACATGAGCAACCGCAAAGTTCAGAAGCTCCAAACCACTCTCATTCTAAGCTCCAAAACCATACCCCCCCCCGTGCACCCAGGGGAAACCATCCTTCCCCATGCCAATATGCCCACTGAAATCCCCTCCTATGCATATTTTCTCGCATGCCGGTATGGCCCTCAAAACCTCATCTAGGCTATCCCAAAAGTCACGCTTCACGCGGTCCCCTAGCCCTACTTAAGGAGCGTAAACACTAACCAACGCCACTACCTCTTCCCGTAACACTAACCTCAAAACTATGATCCTATCGTTACACCGTCTCACTTCCACCACATTATCCTTTAGCTCCCTAGCTACCAAGAAACCAACCCCATTCTTAGACTTGTCGGAACCCGAGTACCATAATGTAAGGAATATATCGCTTTGAAGATTTCCGGCTGAAAGCCACTTTTGATAAGTTCCGGCTGAAGTTGAAGTTGAAGCGGAATTCTCAACTTCAAGTGGAACTGGCAGTTCAAGCGGAAGAAACATTTTGTCAGCTAGCGAATATTCCGGGTGAACTCGATTATCCACCAGATAATGATTTCAACCGGACTTTTCCTGAGATGTCTTTTCAGCAAGTCCAATCCTGCAAAAGCTTCTCATTTGCTTCTAAATCTGTCAAAGCTGCTCTCCTAATATAGTATGGTGCTGTCCACACGCAAGATATTCCAATTTTCGAAGTTTATGCTTTGGGTAGTTTATATTTGACTGTGTATTAAACGGTTTAGATTAGATCGTTTTGAGATCAATGGCTGTCATTGATCTCATCTGCACTATATATAGCAGTAGTTAGCTCATTGTTTCATACGGTTCTTGACTACCTTGTAATAGTGTAACTTTGAGTTAATGCAAATAGTGCCGAGTATTCTTACTTCGTTGTTACTATACTTATGCAAATCAAACA
This sequence comes from Deinandra increscens subsp. villosa, assembly GCA_039602395.1. NCBI lineage: Eukaryota > Viridiplantae > Streptophyta > Magnoliopsida > Asterales > Asteraceae > Deinandra > Deinandra increscens. Next base: position 28,899,940 of record JBCNJP010000006.1, read on the forward strand.
CTACCTAATATAAGAGAACTAAATCTGCTAGAGTAAAGTGAAGTATAACTTTAATTCCGCAGGGTTATATTTACAAGTAGAGGGTTCTTGTTTTAGTTTAATCATAACTAATACGGATCCTACAAGTGGTATCAGAGCTTGGCTCCAATTTGAAGACTTTCAGTGCTTCAAAGTTGATACTCTACTTGCCTACTTTACAAGCTTTGTCGTTTTTCTCTTTCAAAAGTTTTCAAAATGACTGATCTAAGTTTAGGATCTTCAAACGGCAGTTCTAACAAACTACCAATGTTCACTCCTGATGACTTTGGTACCTAGAAACTCAGGATGGAAGGTTTTGTTAGGATTTTAGACCGTTGTATTTGGAAATCCTTTACTGAAGGCCCTTACTCACCCATGGTTTCATCTGCTGATGATGCAGAAGTCAAAATACCTAAACCTTAGAAAAATATGTTGACTCTGACTATGCTGCTCTCGAATTTGACTATAAGGCATATTGGACTCTACAGGCGGCACTTCCTAATTCCATTTTAAGTGGGTTTAAAGGATACAAGTATGCATTTGACCTGTGGAATGCCTTAAGTGAAATGTATGAAGGAACCAGTGAAGTAAGAGAAAACAAGAAAGATGTCTTAAAACAGAAATATGAGAACTTTACTTTCAAAACTGGTGAATCAATGACAAACCAGTACTTAAGATTTGTTTCCCTACTTGATAAACTGCAAAAGGTAGATGTAAAACTAGACCAAGTAGATGTAAACATAAAATTTTTACGTTCCTTGCCCTCTGTGTGGACAGTTTACACCGTCAGCATCAGGGAATGTAAAATTTTGAAAAAGATGATACTTAGTGAACTTCATGGCATGCTCAATGCTTATGAAATGGAACTGAATCTTAAGCAAAACTCATCTTCTGAGTCAACTCAGCTGTTTTCAACTGCACTAGTAACTACCGATTTTCACAATCAAAGATCTTCAAACTCATCATCATACCAGTCACCTATAGTCAGTTTCCCTGAGACACCAAGGTGTCAAGAGAGTTTTTCAAACACATTTGACAACTCTCACAATGCTCATGTAGCAACTAACTCATACCAAGGATTCATTCGAGAAGATCTTGAGTGTATAGGTGCTGATGATTTGGAAGAAATTAATATTCTGACCCAACTTGCTATGGTGTCTGTCAGAGCTCAAATGTTTTACAAAAGAACTGGTAGAACCTACAAGGGAGCAAAGGGTGCTCACATAGGCCTAGACAAAAGCAAGGTGAAATTCTACAACTGTCACCAGCTTTGTCATTTTGCAAGAGAATGCCCACATCCAAGAAGGGAAGGACAGAACCAGGGTGATGTCCAAATAAAGAATCATGGTGGAAACAATTCTAACAACAACAATTCTGGTCACAACTCAGGTCATCAACCCACCCCACCAAAACCAACCGGAAGTCAAAACCACCAGAATGTGGTTGTTGTTGTTGCCAATCAAACCTCATGTGTTGAATCGGAAGATTTTCTTGCTGAGTTTGAGCCAATAAATCATGCTTTGATGGCCAAACAAGACTCCACTTCTGTCACACCCCGGTCAACGGTTTCGGGTGTGAGCGAGAATGGAATCATAGTCGAGGATACATAGAACAACTTTTAATAAATTAAAACTTCATAAAACATTACTTCATTTCATTGCACCGGAAAAGATAGTGGAAACGATAATGTCTTACAATTTGAAAACATAAAGTCTTAAATTAATATTAAAAGCATAAGTCGGTTTATTTGGATAGTCGGGACTATGACTCCGTTAAGCAGGTCCGATAGCGTACATAAGCCCCCATTTGCATGCCTTCATGAGTTGTGTCAATTACCTAAGAAATCATGAGTTTAAAAGGGGTCAACATAAAGTTGGTGAGGTTCACAGGTTTAAGACTCACAGTTTAATCATTGTAAAACAGTTTTCAGTATACTTAAATATTACGTCGGTTTACCGTTGTGGTTGCATGATCTCACCTGAACCTTGATTTCAAATACTAACGGTTTACCCACCCAGCATCTCTTGCCCAGAGATGTTAAACAGAGCAGAATAACTGGGGTGTACCCCCAGACAGTCCGGAGTCAGAACTGGAGCTACCAGTTAGGGTAGGGTTGTCAACCCAAATAGATCTATTCACTAGCTATCGTTTCGTACAGAACTAATTGAAATCAATTAATGGTGGGATACGGTTGTACAAACGTTTATAACGACAATGTACCAAATTGGGCAATCAGTAAGAGAACAAGTAGTCATACGGCTAACAGATAAACCATAATATTAAGTAAAAAGCATTTATCAGATTTCATGATTTCTCCCCCGAAGTATAAAACATTTAAAAGGAAAAGGGGCCGTGAAACTCACTGAATCAGCAGGTAGCAGATATTTAGCAGAATAGGAACGGTAGCACGTAACGTCCTAAATAATTAAATAAACATATGCATAAGGTCTTATGATCATTTGAGTAACAAAAGTCACCCAAGCGATGCCGGTCAAGTCTTGACGTTTTAGTCCATTTGTATACGTTTTGAAAACCCGTTAGCTTGTATTTATTAAATAAATACTTTCATGGTTAATTATATTTATGCTCAATAAATATAAGTAAGGAATTATTACTTTAACAATTAAATCAAGTATTGAACATCGAGTTTAAAATAATAATGTTTATTATTATTTTTATGAGTTCGTATAATTATTTTTAATTAAATAATTACATATTTGATTTGTTAATCTTGCAAGTTATAATTATATTAAATAATTATGATTAACAATACTTTGGTGAATAAAGCATGGTTTATAACTTTTGCAAATAATTATTTGTCAAGAATAATTATTAAACGTTTGCTTTATTTTTTTATAAAACATGAATCTTTAAAGAAAAACATTCGAAGTTTCTAACATTTAATCAGTTATATTTCGAAAGTGTTTAATATTTCATTTGCATGAAATATATATATTTCTTTCATAAATATTTTCAAAACAATGTAACGACGCTTGGATTTATATAAAATCGTCTTTTTATAAAAACTTGATTTTATTTAAAGTCTCCAACAAATGTAAGTCCATTTTTGGTTACTTTGATTTTATTAAAGTAACATTAAAAATCCATGTAAGCATTTAAAGTTAATAGCTTGTCTTTGATTTATTTTTATAAAATCCTTTTATAAAAATATTTAGTTTTCACAAGTGACATTTTTATAGAATAATCCATTTATCTCCAAAGTTTTAGAAAGGTTAAAACTTGTAATAAATTCAAGAATATATGTCAAATTAATCATTTGACATAAATATTATTCTTACCATTTTTAGTAACAAAATCTATATTTATTCTTTTTGTCTTGAACACATATTTAATGTGTTGATTTTCCAAATCAAGTAATATTCTTTTGTTTTAGTCATAGGTTACATATGTAATATTTGTTTAATTATTTCATCTTGTTTTAATATTGTTTTAACATGTAACATATATAAACATAAATAACAATCAACTAACACATTGGTGTTAGGACTTTAAAAATGTAAATAAACAATCAACTAACACATTGGTGTTAGGACATTTAAATATAAATAAACAATCGACTAACACATTGGTGTTAGGACATTTAAATATAAACAATCAACTAACATTTTCATGTTAGGACAATTAAATATAAACAATCAACTAACATTTTCATGTTAGGAAAATTAAATATAAACAATCAACTAACACTTTTGTGTTAGGACAAATAATGTAAACATGTATAGATGGTTATTCATGATTTAATTTATATGAAGAGGTTTGAGTTTTATTTAAAATAACTAACTATGAAATCAAGATTTCATATTTTTCAAGAATCATGGTGCACACCATATTACTTTCCTTAGATTTCATAAGTGTGTTTCACCACACTTTTTGGCCATCTTTAAGCATTTTAATGCACCAAAATAAGTGTTTGATCTTGGAAGAAAGGAGGTTAAAGATAGAGTTGTTGTTAGTTGTTCAAACAAAACACAAACATTCTTTGATCAATCAGTGGATTGTTGTCAAGACTTGTAGGTTTTCTTGGGTGATAAACATGGAAGAAACATAGATGAAAGGGGTTAGAAACACTCACAAGGAGTGGAGAGGAGAAAAACCGATGAAAAAGGGGATGAGGCGGTGGCTCACGGTGGTCCGGCGTAGCGGCGGCGGAGGGCGGTTGGCCGGCGGCGGCAGGGTGGTTGGCGGTGGTGGTCGGCCGAACCAAGAGAGGGAGAGGGAGAGTGAGTGTGTTTGGTTGTTGTGGTGCAAGGAGACCAAATGGGGTTGTCCCCTCTTTTTATAACAAAGTTTAACATCATTAACCATTGGTTAATGATGTGTTGTCAAGCCCCTAAATCACCCAACAATTCTCTTGAGTAGGTGATTTGTTTTATAAATTTTATAAGTGTTTATAAAGGTTTAACACTTTTATAAAATATATAGTGGTTAGGAGTTTGTAAAAATCATATCTTTTTAAAATAAAACCCAATTATATTAAATCAAATGAGATGATGGTTTTTATTTTTGTAAAGGTTGTTGATCCAAATTATGTAAAGATTGTAAGGATCAAACTAACCCTCACGCGATATCTGGACTAGTGAAACCGTGCGGAATCCGGTTTAACTAGTTGATTCAAGACAAACAATAAAAGATGATAATTGAAAAGTATAAGCACAAGAAGTAAACAAACCGATTGAAGAACAAACTTAGATTGAACACTGATTGCTTGCTACACCTTGGATCGAAATTCACTAGGGAGAATTTCGATTACACCACAATTCACCAAAAGACTAGCAACCCTAACTAGACAATATGAGGTCCTATATATAGTTGAGATTGACTTGGTAAACAAGTCAATCTCTTTACAATTTTCGTAAATCCCCTAGGCCCACTAACCAAAATCGGACCTAAACCCATTTTAGTCTACCCAAGTTAGCCCAATTACATTTACAAGCTAGCCCAAAAATACTAAACAAACCCAAAACTATCTAATGCAAAAGCCTCAATTTTCAGGTCTCTACAATCTTCCCCTAGGCTTTAGCATTAGACTGACTTCACATCCTGAACTTCTTTGACAAATTCACAGTTGCTGGATCATACCATAGCTCCTTGGCTACAATCTCAGCTACTGCCCGAGTGTAACACTTTGCATATTCTTCAGTGTCTGGGTTACACTCAATCTGATGTTTAGCTAAGACCAGGATGTCTTTCTTGTGGAACCGCATCAGATCATGAACTTCCATAACATTAATGGTCTGTGACCTGCAGAGAATCTTTGCTTCACCAGAATAATCACTATATGCCCAGGTCTGGAAATCATGCAGGCAGTCTTCAGGATGTCTCATAGGAAGAGGTATTGTCTTTGTCTTGTCTGTAGGTGGATACAAGACATTGGTGAATTTCTTGAGCCTTTCATCCTCCTTCCCTGGGATACTTTTCTTACCATCCCACTTGAAAACACTCCTGTATTTCTTCACATATGACTTTTTGTGAGGAAACTCCTCAAACCTCTTGAACTTGCTCCTCACAGCCTTTTCCAGTTTCTTATAGAAGTATGTAGCTTGATCATTGTTGGATGGATTTGAAAATGGAGCCTGATATAACATAGTCAAATCCACATTCGTCCAGGAGTAGAATTGAGTCCAGCTTTTGTAATACTCTAATGGATACTGACCCCTTCTTCTTACTACAAACATGTTCTTTTCACCATCAAACATCCATGTCTTCACTGGTGCAGTAATGCCTTGTTTATCATGGTAGTGTTCTCCCAGCTGGATTAGATACCTCTCAGGTGGATAGGCAAATGTTTGTGACTCCCAACCTCCATCAAAGTCAGAAGCGGGAACAGTCATATAATCTCTATCTCTGGTATCTTTGTCTTCACTTGAGGCTTCTGGCAATACTGGTTGTGTGTCTTCAGGAATTTCAGCTTCAAAATCAAATACTGGTGATTGTGAGGAATCACCTGCACCTGATCCTCTTTCAACTCTATCTCCTTGTCTTGATTTTTCTGAATTCAGCTGCCTGATCAGCTTGTGAAGTTCTCTAAATTGCCTTGAGAATTCTCTGTTTACCTTCTTTTGATTCTCCAATTCAGTATTGTGAACCTTCTGAATATCAATCAAATCAACAATAATCTCACTTTGAGTTTCATTTTGGGCTTTCAACTCTGCTATCTCAGCTCTGAGTTCCTTCTCTAATCTGAACTCCGGGGTTTCTACTGCCTTCCCCTTATCTTGGGCTGTGGGCTGAGAAGAAGACGGACCAGCACTGGAACTTGTGACTGGTGGCACATAAGAATTCAAGTCTTCTTCTCCTTGGGTCACTGGGGCCTTCTGTGTGGTGTGGTGTAGCACCTGACTCAGTCTCAGTCATCATCAGTCTCATCAATTGTAACAGAAGCACCGAGGGGAGGATCCTCTGTGGCTTTCCGTTTTCTGATCAATGGAGTCTCTGTTGTCTCGGTCTCAACTTCCTCAATGTCAACATCATCCAGATATGTATCATAGTTTATCGACTCGTCACCTTCAAAATTAAGTGCTCCAATCCGCACATCATTCAAATCAAACTCTTCCCAATCTGAATCATCTGGAAGATCAACCACTTTCTGCTGAGGAGGAGTCATATTATGTTCTTCATCAACAGTTGCATTTCGGTTAACAGGAACCTCCTCTCTCACTATCTCTGCAAACTCACCAAACTTATCACCGAATGGCATCTGATCCGACAACTTCTTCTTCGGATTTATCATAGGAAACACTTCAATACCCATTGGCTTTGTGTCATGGGTGTTATTGGTCTTCCTCAGGTTTGGGTATCTTGAATCCAGAACAGACTGGATAAACCTGGGAACAGCAGCAAACTTCTTATCTCTTGACACAACAGCTTTCACATCTTCAAAAATCATCTTAGACCAGTTGAACCGAACACCTCTGATTAGTGACACCATTGCATGGGTGTGCACTTGGTTCAGCTGATCCGTAGAGCTCTTCTTGGCAATGACACATTTCTGTAAATAATGTGCCAGCATTCTCCAGTACGGCGGAATGAGAGCTTTCATGGTGGGAGGAGAGATTGTGATGTATCCCATTTCCTTTAAACATTGGGACACCATCTCTTTATCAAGCAACGTGGAATCAGCAGCTACATCCTTTAGTCTGAGCGCCTGTCTGAAATTCTCTTCAGTTAAGGTTACTTCAGTGTGTTGAATCTCGGCAATAATCTTCTTCCCATCTTCAGACACTTCTGCTGTCTTCCAGAATTCTTGCATCATTCGTTTGCAAATCACCGGATTTGTCGTGAGAGCAAAATTTAAACAGCATTTCTTCAAACCAGCTATCATCGATAGATACTTCTCTTTGTATTCTGCAGGCGGGTCCAGCAAATACGCCACCTGGTTATGATCCTTTACAAACTCCAAGTCCCTGCGCTCACAAACACAGATCAACAACCAAAACACACAAAACATTCATTAGATTAGGGATTTCTTGAAAAACGGACAGCATAACGACTTAAAATTGAATGAAAACCATTGAAAAATATCATCAGGTACCTTTCCGATCGAAAAACAGGGTTTTCGATCGGAAAGCATCCGTCCGATCGAAAAGTCATTTGGTTACCGAGATCCCTAATCGAAAAGTCTCTGGTCATCGATGACCATTGATCGAAAAGCATCTGTCTCGATCGAGAAGCCTTAGCTTCTGATCGAGAAGTCTATGATCATCGACAACCAGCGATCGAAAAGTATCAGCCCGGATCGAGAAGCCTTAGCTTCTGATCGAGAAGCCTAACTGATCGATGTGTAGCGATCGAAAAGTGTCAGCCCGGATCGAGAAGCCTTAGCTTCTGATCGAGAAGCCTAACTGATCGATGTGTAGCGATCGAAAAGTGTCAGGGCTGATCGAAAAGCACGAAGGGCTGATCGAAAAGCCCCTACACCGATCGAGAAGTGTCGTCTCCTTCATAACGAACCTGCAACTTTCTCAAACACACAGTTTAGCATGATTTAACAGTTATAACTTCAACAATATAGCAGCAATTCAATATTTTCACCCGTCCCAACCAACATTACCCAGTAAAATCAACAAACAGAACACATACTCCATTCGATCTTTGGGGGGTCGGGCAACGCGCTTCAACCGGGGCGCCATTGCTTGAAATCACGAGTAGGATTGTGAGTGGTGATGAATTCCGAGACGGAAGGTGGTGTCGGACGATCTCAGCAGCGGCGGAGAGAGGCGGATTTGAGGGAAACAGCGGCGGCGGTGTAGGGTGGAATAGGGGTGCTGTAGTGATCGGAAGCTGATGGGAACGGTGGTGGTGGTGTCGCAGGAGGGTGGCGACGGTGGTGGTGGTGCGCGACGGCGATGGCAGTGGGTGGTGGTGGTGATTAGCGGTGGCGGTGGGAGGATTTAGGGTTTGAAAGAAAAGAGGGAGATGGGAGAATGGGGAAAGGGGTTTCCGATCGGTCCCCTTCTCCTTCTCATTACCCCCTTTTTTTAAAAAAAATTACACAATCCACCCTCCACTTTTTAAAACATGCAAACATCACCCAAAACCCTTTTAAACTTGATTTAACAAAGTTATAAAAAGTTAAAACTTAACAACCAATTCTTCAAAAATTACTCCTGATTATTTAAAAGACTTCCCCTGAAATCAAGCCCGAGAGATTTAATAACTGGCAACATGTACTTAAAAAAAATATAAACAAATCAGAAATTAAGCTAAAAAAATTAAATTAAAAAAAACATAATCACAAAAAAAACTTAACCACTGAATTTTGAGTGAAAAGGCGTTGTCAGGGATCATACCAGATTGTCTGTGACTGAGGAACCCTTTTCAGCTTCGGTTACTTCGCGTGTTCAGGCGATTGCCGGTATTTTGGTCCAATCTTTAAACTCATGCTGCTTTCGCTTACTCAAGCAGTTTCATCACATTATTTATATTTTGAGGTTTATTAATTATGACAGTCTATCCAGTTCACGCACATAAGTCCTAGATATAATCTGTACATTCTATCAAGCACATCTGGTTTCCGTACAACATTTTTCACGACACCTTTCCTTAAGCCCAACGTCATGCTCCAGAGGGGTTGAGAAAAGAAAAGAATAGATCACGGAGGTTTTGTTGGATAATATACAAAGTCAACTGAATTTTTGAAACATTTTTAACAACGTTCTCATCAGTGACAGAGGCTGAGGGTTTTGGACACTTGAGGGTCTCTTTTGATTGTGCGCATTGGCATCTTTTCGGTTTATCATATATATACAATGTGATCTAAAACGTACGTGGATCAGGGTGGTTCCAGGTCTCCGCTTTCGCAGAACAGAGGAGTCCTGACTCACGTACAACATTCCCAGGTCATTGCTTACGCAAAGCAGAGGAAATGGGATTTTTGAGCATGACATCAATACTCAGAACCGGGCGTGTGTCTCAGGATACCTGATGCACAGTCAAATAGAAATTGTACTAACCTAAGTGTGTGTTCCCTTTCAAGCATCATACGTTATCTTCAAGTGTTGTGATAAAACATACCTTTTGATTGATTGTCAGCAGAGCCTACCAAGCACATCGACCATGAATCACTGCTTTTCACTTCCACCTTACACGTGTCAGTCAGCAAACACCTGGAAATTTATATCACGTCCCACCTGGTCACCCAAAACCAGAAAAAAAATTTAAAAGCACACACATTTGAGGACATGAATATCTTATATCTTCCCCTTGCTTTTAGATTTTTTTAACTACCAAAAAGACACTATTTTTGTATTTTTGAATTTTTCCAATTTTTTTGATATTTTTTGAATTTTTTCAAATTTTTTTTTGAATTTTTTTTTAATAAGGAATGAAAGAAACAAAAAAATATGAAAAGAAATTGCCAGACTACTCATCAAAGGCTATCATCCGGAGGCCCTTGAGACACATTTCAAAATTTGCACTTGGAAGGGGTTTCGTGAACATGTCCGCCACATTGTCATCCGATGCCACCCTCTCCAAATGAATGAGCCGTCGGTCATAGCAATCCCGAATGAAGTGCGTTTTGATGTCTATGTGTTTGGTTTTAGAGTGCTGCACGGGATTTTTCACAATTTGCAAAGCAGCATTATTGTCACAATAAATGGGAGTATCGAAAAAATTCAAACCGTAATCTCCCAGCTGATGCTGCAACCAAACCACCTGAGAGCAACAGGCAGATGCAGCAACATACTCTGCCTCGGCTGTCGACTGAGACACCGTGTGCTGTTTCTTACTTTGCCAAGACACCAGCCTGTCGCCTAAGAATTGAGCTCCAGCAGACGTGGATTTCCTGTCAAGCTCATTGCCACCATAATCACTGTCAGAAAAGGCATACAGGTTAAATCCAGACTCTTTAGGGTACCAGAGGCCCAGACGAGGCCGACCCTTTAAATATTTAAAAATACGTTTCACAGCAGAAAGATGAGAGAGTTTAGGATTAGCCTGGTAGCGTGCGCATTGGCACACAGCTAGCATGATGTCTGGACGGCTGGCGGTCAAATACATCAAAGACCCAATCATGGACCGGTACATATGCTCGCTTACTGGTTGCCCATCTGGATCCCTGGTAAGTGCAGGTCTTGCTGCCATGGGTGTTGAGATTGGCTTTGCATCCATCATCTTGTACTTTTCCAAAATCTCAGTGACGTATTTAGCTTGATGGATAAGAATCCCACTGTCACTCTGCTTCACTTGCAATGCGAGGAAAAACTCCATCTCGCCCATCTGACTCATCTCAAACTTTATGCGCATCACCTTCTCAAATTCTTTGCACAAATCTTCATTGGTCGAACCGAAGATGATGTCATCAACATAGACTTGCACCATGATAATGTCATGCTCAACCTCCTTTCTGAAAAGTGTCCTTGCGATGCGAGGATAATGCCCTCTTCAGTGCGACTCCATCTCGCCCATCTGACTCATCTCAAACTTTGTGTGCATCACCTTCTCAAATTCTTTGCACAAATCTTCATTGGTCGAACCGAATATGATGTCATCAACATAGACTTGCACCATGATAATGTCATGCTCAACCTCCTTTCTGAAAAGTGTCTGATCAACAATGCCTCTTGTGTATCCATGAGCAAGAAGATGATCAGTCAGAGTCTTGTACCACGAGCGAGGAGCCTGGTGCAATCCATATAATGCCTTATCAAGCTTGTACACATGATACGGGTGCTCCTCATCAATAAACCCTGGAGGTTGAGTGACATAAACTTCTTCATCCATCTCAGCATATAGGAAAGCAGTTTTCACGTCCAACTGGTAGACCGTGAAATTCATATACGAAGCATATGCTAAGAAGACCCTTATTGCCTCTAAGCGGGCCACCGGTGCGTACACTTCATCATAATCCACTCCCTGAATTTGTTTGTGGCCTTGAACCACCAACCTGGCCTTGTTTCTGACAATCACACCGTTATCATCCTTTTTGTTCTTATACAGCCACCGAGTGGTGATGACCTTTTTGTCAGCTGGCCTTTCTACTAACCTCCAAACTTGAAGCCGTGAAAATTGATTGAGTTCTTCATGCATGGCCTCCACCCAACTGGGATCAGTCAAGGCCATTGTGATGTTAGGGGGCTCAATCTGTGAGATGAAACAGGAGTACATACAATGATTAATGTCCCCTGATTGACTTCTTGTTACCACCCCGGATGCCAATGGACCAATTATGTTTTCCAAGGGATGGTATTTATGAATCCTGGTTTCTGCAACAGCTTGAACGGGGATCTCAGGAGGTAAATTAGATTGATCGGGTTCATTATTTGTGTCAGCTTCACCGTCTGTATCATCTTCCTGTGTTTCAAGAGTGTCAGACACAGGGTGAAAGTCTGCTTCATGATCATTTACAGGATGAGTGTCTGACAAGGGATCGGTGGAATCCCTGGGCAGCTGAGGGTTCAGTTTCTGAGGCATTTGCTGGAGCATTGGAGACGGGGTGTGGGAATGACGGTCCTGTAACGGGATCTTCAAAGAGTTCTTCCGCTATAACCGGTTCCAAACCGAACGGACGAAAAAACTGATTATA
>JBCNJP010000006.1:28912503-28944255 GCA_039602395.1 Deinandra increscens subsp. villosa
CACCATCGGATGGATTTTCTTCTAGCCAGTCAACATTGGTGGACTCCATCACGATCCCAGTTGTTTTGTTGAATACCCTATAAGCAGAGCTGGCAGAGTAACCTACAAAATAGCATTCATCAGCCTTAGCAGCAAATTTAGGAACATCAGTGTTAACTAAGACTGTGCATAAACACCCAAACGCCCGAAGGTGACCAATCCTGGGCTTATCATTGTAGATTAGTTCATATGGCGTTTTCTGATGCCGCTTATTGATGAGCACCCTATTCTGGACATAACAAGCGGTATTAACTGCTTCCGCCCAAAACATGGTTGGTAGCTTTGAATCACACAACATGGTGCGAGCAGCTTCAATCAGGGTTCTGTTTCTTCTTTCTGCGACGCCATTCTGCTGGGGTGTATAGGGAGCACTGAATTGATGCTCAATCCCCTTATCAGCACAAAAATTGTCGATTGTCTGATTCTTAAATTCTGTGCCATTATCACTCCTAATGGTCTTCACTTTGTGCTTCAATTTATTTTCAATAAGCTTGATGAAGGCGATAAGAATACCTGCAACATCACTTTTCTTGGACAAGAAAAACACCCAAGTGAAACGAGAAAAATCATCAGTAATAACTAAACAGAATGCACATCGGTTAAGGCTTAACATACTGACGGGACCAAACAGGTCCATGTGAAGTAGCTCCAGCGGTGTTGAGATTCTGCTGTAGATCTTTGGTTTATGTGGGCGTTTGTGCTGCTTCCCCTTAGCACAAGCCACACATTTCTCCTTTAGAATGAATTCATTAATTGGAAGATCTTTGACAAGCCCTCCTCTGGCAAGTCGATTCAGGTTCTTCAAATTCATGTGCCCCAATCTCCGGTGCCACAGCTGTGCATGGTTCTCAGCTGTCTTAGAAATGAGGCAGGCCACCTCAGATGTGGGGGGCTTCTGCATGTTCAGCACATAAGAGTTACCATATCTGGGTGTTCTCATCAGCACCCAGTCATCGGGAATGGAGTATCCAGGTTTAAGAATGAGACATTCTTTGTTGTTGAATAAGACTGGATAATCCCGATCACATATCTGTGAAACACTTAGCAAACTGTGCTTCAATTCCTCTACGTAATTGACATCGTGGAAGCTGAGACAACCATTGCGAACCGTTCCTTTCTGACTGATAAACCCACCAACTCCTCCGGCGAACGACACATAACCTCCATCAAATTTCTCCAAGTCATGTAGAAGGGATATGTCGCCCGTCATATGCCTGGAACAACCACTGTCAACATACCATAGGTTGCTGACAGGCCTCCTTGGCTGTTCCTGCATTCAGAGAAAATTAGTTAGATTTTGGTACCTAGGCCTTGACTGGTCTGGGTGAGACTGGTCTGTCCTTGACTGGACTGTGAATGTCTTTATTGTTGACATTACTGCGGTGATTTTCTTTCCCAAGCCCTTTTGGAGTATCTTGGTTTAATTTAGACCCTTTGACCTCTTGAAAAGACTTTGAGTGTTTTTTGTACACCCCTTTAGGCTTGAAGGACAAGTTAACAACTTTCGGGACATTCCACCTTTCATCATTCCTCTTATTAATTGAATTAGGTTTTAAGAAAAATGGTGTTTCAGAAAACCTTTTGAAAACAGGTTGAGGTGGAACAGGTGATTTTTGAAAATTTTCCTGCTTAGGGCAAGAGACATGTTTTGAAGGTTTAGAAGCCCTGGCAGGTTTGGTGGACATCTTTGAAGATTTCACAGCATTGTTATTCACCTTATTTTTTCCAGTTTGTGGTTTCTGATTAGGTGACTTGAGCTTTGGCCTCTGTTTATGGGCATATGGTGAGCCTGGCTGCACCTTTTGGTTTGACGGTGCAACCTTTGCCTTTGGCCTAGAATGAATTTCTGCCTGTGATGGTGGAAATGTGAACTTCTGCACCTTAGGATTTGAAGGTCCAACTTTGGGCTTTGGGCCAACATGTGTTTGGCCCAAAGGGACAGTCGTTTGTTGGACTTTCTTGGGATAGTAGGGCTCATAGGGGCGGTGCAGACAGTTTCTTGCCATGTGTCCTGGTTGGCCACACACATGGCAGGACTGTTTCTTTGGATACACGGGAGCCTGTGGTTGGTTCCGCCCAGTGGACATCCAAGTTGATTTAGCGTTTTTATGGATCCACAGGGCTTTACCATGGGGCTTAGTGGTCAGTATATACTCCCGTTGTATCGGTTTGAATTGGTCATAAGCAGAGTTGACCTCTGGGTACGGGACAAATTGTTGTGGTTTTGCGTCCCGTACTTTCTGCACATTCTTAATATCACAATCATGCACATTAGGATTTACCTTCACATTTTCACACACAGAAGCATTCAAACTCAAACCAATATCAGATGCATGCAAATCAGAATTAATAGGTTTGGAACCAGCAACCCGTGGTTCCTTACCTTTTCTTAAAATTTTCACATGTCTTAAGGGTTTAGCAACTTTATCATCACAAACACCAAATTTAAAATTGTCACTCAAAGTGGTTTTCTCAAAGACATCAGACTCAGCAAATTTATGTTTGGAACCATCAGAAAAAAACCCATTTTTATTCCAATCAAATTTTTCAAAAGACTCTTGACTTGAAGGACTTGAAGTTTCTTCCTTTTCACTTCCCTTACTGCTAACTACATCTGCACAAGAAGTAGAGGAGTTAGTGGAGTTAGAAGTAGGAAATGAGATTTTTATAAGACATTCAGAAAGCCTTTTGTCTATATCAGCTAAAGAGTCTGTTGTCCCCTTTGATGGTATATGTTCAGAAATCATTTCATGCATGTGGGGCATGGGGACAGTATGAGTTAATGTTTCTTCTTTGACTTCATCTCCAAAACCTAGACCTGAATTTTGTTGAACATATTTCATCCTAACATCAGAGTTATAGAAAAGAGATCTAGCTTCTAGCATTTTTGATTGAATCTTATTATTAGCATCAATCTTATTTTGAGATTTAGCAAGCTGATCTTTCAATTCTTCTACCTCTTTTGTTAGATTTTCGACTTTTGAGTTAGCAACTCTCAACAAAACTCTAGTGTCACTAAGTTGATTATCAAGGTTTGTCACATCTAGCTTTGCAGCTTCATACTTTTCCTTATTTACTTTAGCCATATCTTTGAAATTGTTAGATTCCCTAGTGGCACGTTCACAGTTTAGAGATTCATAGTAAAATTTAGATTCATATTCTTTGTAAGCTTTAAATACCTCTGCACAATGAGAACAAGAACAATTGCATACCTGTGTGTTGCTAGAGTTGACATCAGGCCCTGTAGCAGTATTCGCCATGAATGCATGTTGGTTCATCTCCAGTGTTTCTCTCTCTGCTTCTTCCTCGGCTAGCATGGCGATGTGTGTAAGAGTTAGACTGAGATCATCAACCTGAGTAGACCAGTCGTATCCTCCTGGAGTACTTTGAACAACAAGGGCTTTATCATCAGCTCCTACTTCCCTTTTCTTGACATTGTGTCTTTCATCACTTTTAGCACCTCTTTCAACTTTGGGCTTGGTGAACTCTCTGGCATAGTGACCGTATTCATTGCAGTTGAAGCATCTCAGATTGGCTTTATTGAAAGATAGCTTTACTCCTTTCCCATCATTCCAAGTCTTGCTCCCAGTTCTTGCCATATACTGCTTGGCTCTCAGAGCCGACATCCCCATTTGATAAGATATGTCCATCTTTTCAAGGTCATCTGGATTTACTTGATTCACATCCTCATGAGACAGGTCATTTGGAAGTAAGGTACCTGCAACCAAAGCTTGATAACAACTCATTATTCCTATTCCCAAGGCAAAACTAGAATCTTTAGCTAAATTGTTAACATCCAATGTAACCAGGTTAGAGCCATTTGAGGAGCTTGATCCACTAGTATCTTGAGAAATGAAGGCTAGAGGGTTTGATGTCAGATCAACTGTTTGAGTTACAGGTGTGCTGGGCTATGATATAAAGGCTTGATTCACTTGTTTGGCCGCTGCTCCAATTCCCTGTTTTCTTGCCCTTTTGAGTTTCTTTTCTTCATAAGCTCGAATTGTAGACATGAGTGAGCTAAGGGTTGTTGTGTTCAAGTCTAAGACTCCTTCCATTACCTCCACTGTGCTATCCCAATTGGGGGGCAAGGAGCTAATCAGCTTCTTGTTTACTTCCTTTTGAGTGTATGTCACCTCAGCTTCTTTCATTGCGGTGACGATTTTGATGAACCTTTGCAATTGTGTCTCTATATTTTCCCCATGAATGTAGTTGAAATCATTAAATTGCTCTCTAAGGTTCTCTTTCCTCGACTCCTTCATGTCTGAGTTTCCTTCATATGCATCAACTAGAGCATCCCACAAAGTTTTAGCAGACTTGTACTCCTTGAAGGCTTCAGCAACCTCAGGTGAGAGTGCCATAGTTAATGCAGCAAGGGCCTTCCTATCCTTTTCCACTTTGTCCCAGTCTGTGTCAGACCATTCGTGCTTCTGTTTTATCACATCAGGTTGTCCGGATACTTGAATCTTTGGGACATAATCTCCAGCTTCAATTGATCTCATAATCTTGGGATCACTGTAGTTTGCATAGTTGACGAACCTGTACTTCCAACTCATGAAGTCCTTTCCTGAGGTCAGTCTTGGTGGTCTAGTCGCCATACCGATTTGAGCATCCATTTCCAGAGTAGCCGAAGAAATATTAGCCATATCCAAAGCCATTGAGAGAACAAATTCCGATTGGATCGAGAAGTACTTTCCGGTAGGACAAAGTTTGGATCGAAAAGTGGTTATCGGCTGAAAAGAGCTGATCCGGAAGTACTTTTCGATCGGAAAGAGTGTGGGTCGAAAAGTCCGATACGATCAAAAAGTGAAGGCCGGATCGAAAAGTCTCGATGGGGACTTTTTTCGATCAAGAAGGCTGATCGAGAAGTCTCAAGGGGACTTCTCGATTGTGAGGGGCGAATCGAAAAGTCTCAGAGGGACTTTTCGATTGATGTAACTGATCGAGAAGTCACAAAAGGGGACTTCTCGATTGGGAAAGCTGGTCGAAAAGTCACCTATGGGACTTTTCGACTGAGAGCAACGGATCGAAAAGCCACAAATGGGGGCTTTCTCGATCGAAAAGAGTCAACTGGAGTGGCTTTTCGATCACACTGGCTGATCGAAAAGTACAGAACTGGGTCGAAAAGTCTTTCTGACACAAGCACAGCTTCACGAGATTTTGTCTTGTCTTGAAACCTGCACACACACACCTCCGAAAGGGCTAAACGCTGAAAATCACCACAAAACTCAAATCGTTAGAACTCAAAAACTTGAATCTGATATCGCGAGAGCCTCGAAACTTGCGTTTCTTGGCTCTGATACCAATTGTAAGGATCAAACTAACCCTCACGCGATATCTGGACTAGTGAAACCGTGCGGAATCCGGTTTAACTAGTTGATTCAAGACAAACAATAAGAGATGATAATTGAAAAGTATAAGCACAAGAAGTAAACAAACCGATTGAAGAACAAACTTAGATTGAACACTGATTGATTGCTACACCTTGGATCGAAATTCTCTAGGGAGAATTTCGATTACACCACAATTCACCAAAAGACTAGCAACCCTAACTAGACAATATGAGGTCCTATATATAGTTGAGATTGACTTGGTAAACAAGTCAATCTCTTTACAATTTTCGTAAATCCCCTAGGCCCACTAACCAAAATCGGACCTAAACCCATTTTAGTCTACCCAAGTTAGCCCAATTACATTTACAAGCTAGCCCAAAAATACTAAACAAACCCAAAACTATCTAATGCAAAAGCCTCAATTTTCAGGTCTCTACATGTTGTTGCTTCCATGATTTGATCTTTGTTGGACATTGTTGTTGTTATTCTGTCCATCTCTCCTTGGCTGCTTGCACTCCCTGGCAAAATGACCAAGTTGGTGACAATTATAACATTTAGCTTTAGATTTATCCAACCCAATTGATGATCCCTTTGACCCTTTATAAGTTCTTCCTGTTCTCTTATAAAATCTTTGGGCTCTTACGGAAACCATAGCTAATTGAGTTAAAATGTCCATTTCTTCTAGATCATCTGCCCCTATACATTCCAAGTCTTCACGTGTGAATCCTTGAGATGAGTCAGTTGCCACATAGGCAGAGTGAGAGTTGTCAAACAGTGTTGAAGAACTCTCTGAGCATCTAGGTGACTCATTGAAACTGACTGAGGGTGAGTGATATTGAGAAGAATTTGAGATCTTTTGAAAATCAGTTGTAACCAAAGCAGTGGTTTGCAACTGTGGTGATGCTTCAGGAAAGTTGTTTTGCTTAAGATTAAGCTCCATTTCATAAGCACTAAGGACTCCATGGAGTTCACTTAGTTTAAGCTTTTTGAGGTCCTTGCACTCCCTAATGCTTACTGTATAGACAGTCCACATTGGAGGTAAGGATCTCAAGAACTTCATGTTGGCATCAGCCTGTTCTGTTGTTACTTCTACCTTTTGCAATTCATCAAGAAGTGTAACAAATATGAGATACTGGTTGGTCATAGATTCACCAGTTTTGTAAGTGAAGTTTTCATATCTTTGTTTCAAAACATCCTTTTTGTTTTCCTTAACCTCACTAGACCCTTCATACATCTCACTGAGAGCATTCCACAAGCCATGTGCTGTCTTATATCCCTTGAACCCTACCAGTATAGAGTTGGGTAATGCAGCCTGGAGTGTCCAGTATGCCTTGTGATCATATTCAAGCTCAGTATAATCAGCTTCAACATATTTGTCTAGTGGTTTTGGTATGTACACTCCGGCATCATCAGCAGATTGAACAGTTGGACTGTAAGGACCTACAGTCAACCTGTTCCAAATGCGTCTGTCTAGGCTTCTAACAAAACCTTCTATCCTGAGTTTCCAAGTATCAAAGTCATCAGGAGTGAAAATTGGTTAGAGCTACCATTTAGTGAACCAAGAGTTAAGTCAGTCATTGTGAAAAACAGTTTGTAAAACAGAAAAACCTTGTAAAAACTCAAGTGAGCAAGTAAAGTATCAACTTTGAAGCACTAGAAGTCTTCAAAGTGGAGGGCCAACGCTCTGATACCACTTGTAGGACCGATGATTACTCAGAGAAATAATCAAAACAAGAACTCTTTACTTGAAGATCACAACCATGCGGAATAAAGTTGTATCATACTTGTTTTTACTTAAGCTTTGTTTTACTTATACTTGTAGTTTGATTGTATTGATTGCATAAACTAGTGAACACAAGATAAATTTCTCGGTACTATTTGCATTAACTCAAGTTCAAACTGTTACAAGTGTAGGCACCAAATCTGGTACTTGTGAATGAACTAGCTAACAACTATAAATAGTACTAAGGAGATCAACTACAGCCGTTGATCTCATACGGGCTAAGCTAACCGTACATGAAAGTCAAACAATAAACTTACTAAAAGAACATTAGTAAACATACAAAAGAGGAAATGTGCAAAATGCATTTATCTATAAGTAGGAGACGGCTAGGATGTGACTTTGGAAGAACCGAAGCTGTTGCAGGTCTGAATTCTGCAAAAGTAATCTTTCAGTACTTTTCCGGTTGAACTCTTTATACTGTTGGATAAAAGAGTTCACCCGGAAATGTTCTTCCGGTTGAACTTCCGATTGACAAATCTTCCTCTTGAGCGTCTTCCGCTTGAACATGTCTTCAACCGGAAATCTTCATCTTGAACCGGTTGACTCAGAAATTCATTTCCTTACATCTTGTCTTGAAATAGTTAGTTTGTTCAACAAATCCTCTAATTGTGTTTCCAAAATGGAGTTAGTTTGCTTCAAAACATCAAATTCTTTGTTTAAATTTTCAATTTTGGTGATGTATGCAGTTTCATTTTTCTTAAAGCAATTCTTTAACTCATTCAAGTTAGAAACTTCATCAATTACATTAGTGTTATGTTTCCTATATTTTGACACTTGTTCTATGCAGGCAGGGCTGCACAGATTTTCCAAAACTTTTTCAGGAATCTCATTTACCTGTTCAGTTGAATCTTCTTTAGCCATCAAAGCATGATTGATTGGCTCAAACTCAGTGATAAAGTCATCCCACTCATAGCATTCAGTCTGGTTAGCTACAACTGCCACCACATTTTGATTTCCAAGTGATTTTGGTTGAGTTGGCTGCTGGTTGCTGTTGTTGTTGTTGTGTTGACTGCTGCTGTTGTTGCTTCCATGATTTGATCTCTGTTGGACATTGTTGTTATTTTCTGTCCATCTCTCCTTGGCTGCTTGCATTCCCTGGCAAAATGGCCAAGTTGGTGACAATTAAAACATTTAGCTTTAGATTTATCCAATCCAATTGATGATCCCTTTGACCCTTTATAAGTTCTTCCAGTTCTTTTATAAAATCTTTGGGCCCTTACAGAAACCATAGCTAATTGAGTTAAAATGTCCATCTCTTCTAGATCATCTGCCCCTATGCATTCCAAGTCTTCACGTGTGAAGCCTTGAGATGAGTCAGTTGCCACATAGGCAGAGTGAGAGTTGTCAAACAGTGTTGAAGAACTCTCTGAGCCTCTAGGTGACTCAATGAAACTTACCGAGGGTGAGTGATATTGAGATGAATTTGAGATCTTTTGAAAATCAGTTGTAACCAAAGTAGTGGTTTGCAACTGTGGTGATGCTTCAGGAAAGTTGTTCTGCTAAAAATTAAGCTCCATTTCATAAGCACTAAGGACTCCATGGAGTTCACTTAGTTTAAGCTTTTTGAGGTCCTTGCACTCCCTGATGCTGACTGTGTAGACAGTCCAAGCTGGAGGTAAGGATCTCAAGAACTTCCTGTTGGCATCAGCCTGTTCAGTTTTTACTTCTACCTTTTGCAATTCATCAAGAAGTGAAACAAATCTAAGGTACTGGTTGGTCATAGATTCACCAGTTTTGTAAGTAAAGTATTCATATCTTTGTTTCAAAACATCTTTCTTGTTTTCCTTAACTTCACTAGACCCTTCATACATCTCACTGAGAGCATTCCACACGCCATGTGCTGTCTTATATCCCTTGAACCCTACCAGTATAGAGTTGGGTAATGCCGCCTGGAGAGTCCAGTAGGCCTTGTGATCATATTCAAGCTCAGTATAATCAGCTTCAACATATTTGTCTAGTGGTTTTGGTATTTGCACTTGGGCATCATCAGCAGATTGAATAGTTGGATTGTAAGGACCTATAGTCAACCTGTTCCAAATGCGTCTGTCTAGGCTTCTAACAAAACCTTCCATCCTGAGTTTCCAAGTATCAAAGTCATCAGGAGTGAAAATTGGTGGTTTGTTAGAGCTACCATTAAGTGAACCAAGAGTTAAGTCAGTCATTGTGAAAAACAGTTTTGTAAAACAGAAAAAGCTTGTAGAAATCAAGTAAGCACGTAAAGTATCAACTTTGAAGCACTAGAAGTCTTCAAAGTAAAGAGCCAAAGCTCTGATACCAATTGTAGGATCGATATAAGTCAGAGTTAAACTTAAACAAAGCCCTTTACTTGCAAATATAACCCTGCAGAATTAAAGTTATATTTCACTTTTCTTAAGCCATGTTGAGTTCTTGTATAACTCAAAGCTACACTATTACATTAACTCAAAGCTACAAGCTATATATAGTGTAGATGAGATCAATCACAGCCATTGATCTCATGCGATCTAATCTAGACCGTAAACTAAAAAGCAAATACAAACTACTAAAAGAATAAACATCGGCAATTGGAATATCTTGCGTGTTTGCAGCAATATACTACTTTAGGAGAGCGGTTTGAATCAGATATAGAAGCAAACGAGAAGCTTTTGCAGGATTGGACTTGCTGAAAAGACATCTCAGGAAAAGTCCGGTTGAACTCATTATCTGGTGGATAATCGAGTTCACCCGGAATATTCGCTATAAGACAAAACTGCTTCTTTCCGCTTGAACTGCCAGTTCCGCTTGAAGTGAGAATTCCGCTTCAACTT
Organism: Deinandra increscens subsp. villosa; assembly: GCA_039602395.1. Lineage (NCBI taxonomy): Eukaryota > Viridiplantae > Streptophyta > Magnoliopsida > Asterales > Asteraceae > Deinandra > Deinandra increscens. Next base: position 28,922,442 of record JBCNJP010000006.1, read on the forward strand.
CAACTTCAGCCGGAACATAGTAAAATTGGCATTCAGCCGGAAATCTTCCAAGCGCAATATTCCTTACAACTACTACTTGTGAGGTTGCAAGGAAAGGTCTTCCTAACATAAGGGGTACCTCCGCATCTTCCTACATGTCGAGAATAACAAAATCAGTAGGGAAAACAAACTCTCCTACCTGAACTAGGAGGTTTTCAGCGTTTCCTAAAGGGCTTTTTAATGAGCGGTCAGCAAGTTGGATGCTCATCCGGGTAGGTGTGGGAGTTCCAAGGTTCAGTCTCTGATGCATGGAAGCTGGCATAAGGTTGATGCTAGCTCCAAGGTCTGCGAGTGCATTCTGGATAGTGATTCCTCCTATGGAACGGAAGAGTGAACCTACCGGGATCCAATTGCTTCTTGGGTAGCTTGCTCGAGAGGATGACAGAGCATTCTTCACTCAAGCTAACCAAATTTAGTTCAACGATTTTTCTTGTACTGGAGAGAAAATCCTTTATGAATTTTTTGTACTTCGGCATCTGGGATAGGACTTCAATGAAAGGTAGGTTGATGTGTAGTTACTTTAGGAGATTCAGGAACTTACCGAACTGTTCGTCAAACTTCACCTTGGAAAGTCTGTTGGGATAGGGAATCTTCGGGCTTTCCAGGATTTCTTCGGCTGCAACTGGGGAAGTAGGAGCAAATGTTTCTTGATGTGGAATGGTGGGTGCTTCATTTCTCGGGGCAATTTCCTCTGGATCGACCAGTCAGCTTCGTAGGGTGATAGCATTACATTGGGCTTTAGGGTTGATTTCGGTCCTACTAGGGAGAGAACCGGGTGGTCTCTCACTTAAAGTTTTGGCAAGCTGGGTGAGTTGCTTCTCAATATTTTTTACGGAAGCCTGCTGGTTTCGCAGCTATGAATCATGCTAGTTGAATCGCTCTTCCATCCTTTTGTTGGATTCATTAATCATACATCCGATTGAGTCTTTGAGATGGGTGAAATCTGATGAATTTCCTCCCTACAAAGAACAAAACGACTGATTTCTAGATTGTTGTTGGTTGTTTTGGGATGGCTAGATACTATCTTTGTTTCTCCATCCAAAGTTGGGATGGTTTCTCCAATCAGGGTTGTATGTGTTACTACAGGCACCTCTTTGTTGGTTGCTGAAAAAATTCAACTCCTCAAGATTTCCTTCAGTACTTGTTATCCATGCCTAGTCTTCATGGGGGCCTTGATAGAGCTTTGCTTGATCGTTTGAGTAAGAACAAGATGTAAATAAAAGTTTGTTTATTGAAATCAACAAAGACTCAATTACAAACTCTCTAATCAGAGAAACACACTCAAGAAAACATAGTTAATATTTGGTCTCTCTCAGTTCTCTCTCAATTGCTTTTGAAATCCAAAGACCAAAAACTATTTATAGGCAAGCTGATCTACCCGAACTGGAGCTCATCCGAACTGTCAGTTCGTGTCAGTTCGAAAGCTCACAAAGTGGCACTTCGGATCCACTTCGTGTCACTTCGGATGACTTCGGGTAAAAGCCGTTTTGGCCTCTTCGCAATTCTCGTCTTGTTCAGATGCTTCACATGACGAACCGTATATGCAATAACAGGCCTCCACATCCGCTGCAGGCTAGAACGGTGGCGTCTGACTTGTTGGTCTTGAGCTTCTTGATTGTAAGGAATATCACTTTTGATATGTCCGGTTGATTACTAATTTTGAAGAAGTTCCGGCTGAACTAGGTTCAAGCGAAAGTCTTGGTCCAAGCGGAAAGACAATTCAACCGGAAGAAGCTCTGTAGAACCGGAAGCGAATATTCTCGGTGAACTCTTTTATTAATTAGGTAAAGAGTTCAACCGGAATATCTCCTGTAACATCACATCAGCAGTCATATCACTGGTAAAGCATTCTGGTTGCTTCTTTTGTTATCAAAGCCGCTCTCCTTTTAAAGTATGTTGTTGTTCACAAGCCACCAACCTAGTCTATCAAAAATTGTTCTTTTGGTAGTTTAGTTTGAATTTTGTTTTTAACAGTCAAGATGATCGTATGGAAGTCAATGGTTATTATTGATTTCCCTTAGCACTATATAAAGGATAGTTAGTCTCTCAACATTTTGTACGCAAGAACACAGTGTAATATTGTTGAGTTAATGCAAATAGTGTTGAGTAATCTTTACTTTGTGTGTTACTATATTTATGCAAACAACTAATATTCACATGTGTTAGCCCGATAAGTAGAGTAAAGATTAACTTAATTCCGCAAGGTTATTCTTATAAGTAAATCTTGTAAACTAATCTAAAACGGTTTAGATCTCTACCCTACAAGTGGTATTAGAGCCTTGGCTCTCACTTTGAAGACTCTAAGTGCTTCAAAGTTGATATTTACTTGTCATTTCTGCTGCTTTACGGTTTTCTTTTTCTAAAAACTTTTAAAATGAATGATGTCACACCCTGAACTTTCGGGAACGGAGGCGTGTGACGTCATGGAGTCATAGTCATGGATACAATGAACGACCTCTAAATAAATAAACGTTTTGATTTATACACAATGTCTTACAAGTTGCAGCGGAAAGTAGTGATAGTAAAATAATGATTGTGAAGTACAAAAGTTGAGTTTGAAAAGTATGATGATTCCAAATTGATAATATGTGCTAAAAGCTCCAATTGCGCTAAGTGTTGACTATGACACCAAACAGAATGCGGTCCCTAATGATGTATGTCATTCCAAGCATGCAGCAGCTAAGTACCTAAGAATTCATGAGCTTAAAAAATCAACATAATGTTGGTGAGTTCACAGGTTTTATCGTCTTGATAATAAGTTGTAAACAGTTTAATGCATACAATGTTTTGGACTCGTGTAAGTCAAGTTTTGAAAATGTCCTGTGCAAGTCAAGTTTTGCACTAATTGATAAAAGACTTGTGCATGTCAAAGTTTGCACAGTTTAATGAAAAGCTTGTGCACGATCAAGGTTTGCACGGTTTATTGAAAGACTTGTGCACGATCAAGGTTTGCACGGTTTGTTGAAAGACTTGTGCACGATCAAGGTTTGCACGGTTTGTCATTACTCGGTTTACTGTTGTAGTTGTTGATATGGTCTCACATGAACCTCAAATTCGAATACTAACGGTTTACCCACTCATGGCATTCTATCCCGAGAAATACCGAACAAAGCAGAATAACTGACATGTACCCCTTGACAATTACCGGTGTGAGGATTGGAGCGACCAAACTGGATAGGGTTGTCAACCCAAATAGATCTATTCACTAGTTATCGTTTCGAGCAGAACTAATCGAATTCAATTAATAGTGGGATTCGGTTGTACTAACGTTTATAACGATAAAGTACCAGTGTTTGGGATACGGAAAAGAACATGTAACCATTACCTCGGTACAGTAACCATAATGTCAAGTAAAAGTATGTTTGTTTGATTCAGGAATGACCCCCCCCCCCCCCAAGATATTTAAAACAGTATCAAAAGAAAGGGGCATCGTATACAAGTCAAAAGAATGTATAAAGTTTAATGTTTCATGAAATCTCCCCCAAAAGTATAAAACAGTTTATAAAGAAAAGGGGCCGTGAAACTCACCTGAGTAAGGCAAATCTGAATGATAATGTACTTGAATTGAACAACCTAGTCGTGTCCTAAAATAGTAATAAGACAACTTAGGGTTCAATAGATTGGGTCGACGTCTTTGTCACCCAACAAATTCGGTCAAGTCTTGACTTTGCTAACCCGTTAGTATTGTTGGAAATCATTTGTCCGAAAATATATTTACTGTTTGAATAAATATATAAGGGTTTGAAATTGAATATTTATTGTACTAATAATTATTTAAGTGTTTGAAAATATGTTTTGTTGTTCAAATAACTATATAAATGTTGGTTCGCGTTTCGAGAAAATGTCAATGAATTATATATTGAGAAAATATATAAATATTCTCACCGGTCAAAGCGATATGAAAGATAATATTTAAAGTCGTTAAATATTATTACGGCCTTTTGGACAACTTAGAAAATAATATGGTTATTTATAGTTGAAGTCCAAGATATACATTTTTTCAAAGTGCGTCAAATACATGGTATTTTCCAATATTTTGAAAAATAATAAGGTTTTATAAAGATAATCCTATTTTTTTATGTTAAGATGACTAAAATATAGGTCGTTATATTTTATGTTCCCAATTGGTGGTTTTGACGGTAAAAGTGTCGGTTTAGTCCTTGCGGCTCGTTTTATTACATTTTTGGTTTTCAACACACTTTGTAGACTTATGTTATGATTTTTTTTAAGTATCCAAACACTTCAAGTATAAATCTTAGCTCACGGGAACTTTTCTTTCCATAAATTAGGGTTTTCGGGTACTGAAAGTTAAGGTTTTTCATATTGGTTTTCTCTAAAAAGAGGCTTTCACTTTTGGATGTTTTGGGACTGTTTATAAGCTTTAAAAAAACTAACTTTAGTATGTTTATACAAATCTAAAACATAGATTAGTTTCATAATCTAGTTACTTTGGGATTTTCCATGGATTGTGACAATGAACAACATATTAAGTCATTAAACGCTAAAAATTTGTATAGGAACCAAAATACACAATAAATCACAAGTTGTAAGCTCTAGAGTTTGTGATTTAACAAAATAGTATTTTATGACATAAAAATACTGTATACTTGTATGGATCTCGTAAATGCCCAAGTAAATACAAGATAAATACATCAAAGTTAGTTGTTTTTAACAAAACACAAGGTTATTTAAGCAAAGATCATCAAGACTTGCAATATGAGTGACATAGAACTGATTTCTAACAAGATACAAGTGCTAGATCATGAAATAAATGGAAGAAAATAAAAGAAGTTCTCACAACAATGCTTCCATGAACCGAAATGGAGTTAGTGAGTGTTGAATGCTTCCAAGGTTAAGCTCCTACTCACTTCTTGATGGAAGATCGATCTTCAAGGAAATGGAGTATTTTTAGTGATTTTCTAGAGAGGGAGTAGTGGGGGATAGTCTTTCCTTGAGGGAGAATAAGAGTGGTGGGAGCTAGCTTGTAATGAAATTAAAATGATGGAGGAATATGATGTTATACATGGATTCACTTATGGGGTTGGGTCTGTTTAATTGAGCCAAGAGATTTAGAGGTGGAGGGGTGTGAGGCTTGGCTTGAACCAAGGAATTTGTGTGGTGGTGGGATTGCTTACGTAGAGGGTGCAAGGACACACGATTTGTGGGATCTATAGTTGGTAACGTGGACTTCATTCCCTTTGGAGGTGAGTTATAATCTCAAGTAAAAATTGTGGAGGATTGGTTTTTTTTTTGTTTACTAATAAATAATTAGTACATATGGAGCTAGAATTAAAATTAGAAAATATCTACTACAATGTACATGGACCACCGTCCCATGTGCATGTAGTTTCTAAATTTAGTGGCTAGTTTGTTTTCAAAGCAATTCATAGGTGAAGGTGCGCATTTGTGGATCACTTTGGTCAGACGAGAGTAACCATCAGGGGAGTTTGAATGAGGGTGATCGAGTGAGACGAGTGTCGGGTTTGAATAAAAAGAGTGCAAGTGATGATCTCGTTAGGTTAAAAAAATAGTTAAAAACATTGAACGGGTTTATTTAAAACGCGGATGATAACGTCTAAAAATAATTTAAACATAGCTGGTTAAAAATAGACGAAGTGTTAAAAGAGTTTAGACGAAATATTTTAATAACATTAAACTAAATGTTTAATAGATAATAACATCTAAGAGATTGCAGATGACGTATTATTAAAATAATACAAAGTTGGGGAGAAAATATAAAACTCGTTTATATTTCTTATTATTAAGAATTTCAGTTATAAAACATAGAATTTTCTTGTTTATAAGGTTTGATTTCCAATACTCTTGTGGGTTAAGTCAAGTAAGGTATCTACGGTTGCACATAAGGTTACCTAATTTTTAAATAAAATTAAGTCTAATGCACGGAGACACAGTTAAAACACAGTCAAAGTTTAATGATTGACCTGGAAATTTTCACGGGTTGTCACATTCTCCCCTTGTTAAATGAATATCGTCCCGAAATTCAGTTCTATGTCGATTGATGGCATTGGATCGGTGGACAACTTAAGGGTAATTATGTCAAATTTGGTTCTTGCTTACGCGGGTGACTTCTGATCATTGAGAATGGTTTCAATGATTCATCTTGTTGGGAGTGCGATTCTGATTCAATTGCTTGGATCATGGGATTCTTGATTGTTACGTTTTTTTTTTCAACGAAATGGTGTTGATAGGCAAACCACAATGGTTTGATAACAAGATGATGATTTGTCTTGCAAATGAATGTGGTTTGAGTTTGAAAGTTTTGGACAAGTTATGATTACTCATGAATGGGCTCTACCAGGATTTTCATGTAGTTTAGATTACAATTATGTGTGCACCCACAATTGTGATTTGCCTTGCATGACCAGCCTAGGCTTTACTCATTCTTGAGTTTTCAGTTTCCGTCTGAATATGAAATGTGTTGTGGATAACATGGATCTTGGAAAAGTTTAGGTTGATTATCTACCGGACGAGATATTCCTAAGATTCCTGGGTGTTCTAATGATAATGATAATGGAAATACGGGTTGGTTCCCGTTTCTTGGTATGGCAGTCTAAGTTCTCACTAGGCTCTGGATAGGATGGGGTTTGTAGGCCATTGGTCCAATCCGTTCTAGGATTCCAAAGGACCAAGGTAACGAGGATTAGGCATTCCTTGCCTTTCAGGCCTAGTTATTTCTATCCGAGGTAGATTTCATTATAAAGTTTTAAACCCCCTTGTCGTTCCAAGGGTTCGCGTCTCGCGTTGGCGTAGCCATTCTGACGATTTTGCGCTTCCGTAAGACTATGTTGACGTCTGCGCAGTTACAGGAGTGTATTTGAGATTAGTAGGTTGGTCAACCTTTAATCTTAGTCCAGAAAATGGGCGAAAAACGTTTCCTTCCATGAAGTGCCCCCGAAAGGTGCAGCCGGATGCCTTATGTGATAACTAATGCTGTAAGAGATTCAATTGGTGATAAATAATTTTCCTAATATTTTCCAAAGTCAACATCCTATAAACAACATATCTCCCAACGTTTGATTTGTCCTATTGCTTTGGCCATCATCCTAGGGATGGTAGGAAATACCCATATCCAAGTGAGTTCTTAAAGCTTTCTATAATGACTGTCAAGACCTTGAAGTTAAATGACTATCTCGCTCAGAGATGATTGGGAAATGGACGTCGCGTCGCCTTATAACCTCTTTCAGGTTGGTTCTGGTTAGTCAAACCATTATCCGCAAGAATGTGCGGATTCTGTTAGTTGATCAACTATTACTCAAATAGTATTCCAACTGGAGCGAGTCCTGTGGATGCTTTGCGATAAATTGCTTAGCGTTGAGTACCCATTTCTATTAAGGTTACATTAGTACATCGAAATTTCCCGGTATTCGGCCTTTATTTGAATGCGTCAAGTGCTTGTTGATGTGAGTAGAGGTTTATGCTCTCGTGTTAGATCACCAGTAACTCTCTCGAAATTGCGATACGTCTTGTCAGATCCAGTATGGATGGAAACACCTAGTCTTGTGTGTCTTATCCAAAGTCAAGTTCTTCACTCTTTCCTTGTTAGTCATCCCATCTTCTATTCGTGAAGTAACAAACTCTAATGAACTTTTTTTTCTTCATATTTTGACTCTCCGTGCCATGCAGTCATTCTTCCTCAGATTCTTATCCTAGAGAGCTTGAAGTTAAGTGTAACATAACTGTGATGTGAGACTAACACAACACTATGAGATAAGGTTATTACGAATGGTCGTACTGAGTTCTTGAACTTGAGGTGGCTTAATATGTTCTTTCCTATTTGGGCTGTTGAAGACGACGTTAGCCCTACCGGATTTTGCAATCGTATCCATTTAGTAGCTCAAACCTTGGTCGTTGTCCTATGCCTAACTCTTAGAATGTATTGAGGTTCTTATGGTCAGCGTATACCATACACTTTGCTCCCTATAGGTAGTGCCTCCAAATCTTAGAGTAATCATTACGGCTCCATGCTCTAAGTTGTGGGTTGTATGATTTCTCACGTGAATCTTTAGTTGTCGAGAGGCGTAGGCGATGAATTTCTCTCTACGTCAAAACGGTTTTGGGGTTAGGCAATTCCGAAGGGATTCTTCATGGATCTATGGTAGTAGCTAGCGAGAGCTAAGTGTTTCGGATTTTTGACGGGATTGAGGGAGTGCTTTGATTCTTCATAGCTTCGACTCTTATACGGATCAACTTAGATACCTCGATCGTAAATCACATCTCCTAAGAAATGTAGCTCACAAATCCAAGATGTAACATTTGGAGAAACTTGCGTAGAATTTCTACTTCCAAGCAACCCTGGGAAAAGTCTTAAATGTTGCTTATGTTGCTTATGATTATCCTTACTATAGGAGTAGGTTAGGATATATTTGACGATATCATTTTTTTTTACCTAAATGGGTTTGCACTCGAGGTTTACTAGTCTATGAATATGGTTGGTACATTCGTCTAATCGGAAGGCATAAATAGAAACTAATAGCAACAATAACAAGTCCGAAATGTCGACTTCGCTATGTCTTCCTCATAAACCCCAAGCTGGTGGTAGACCGATTGTTATTAGATCTATGATTTGAAACTTCACCTTTGCAACTGGCCTAGTTGATTGTCACTTCTAAGGAGTGGATAGCAATCCTTCGCCGCTAGCTTGTTCCACTCACGACAATCGAAACACTTCCGAAAAGGTCCATTTTTTTTGTTTTTGGGAAACAGGGTAGGAGCTTCACACGAAGAAAGGTTCTGCTTAATGAATCCTTTGTCTGGTAGTTCCTATAACTGTTTAGACTACACTCGCCTCTTGGTCTGTGTGACTACGTATGGTGATCGAGAAAACTGGTGCGGCTCTAGGCACCAAGTCGATATGGGGTTCCACTTGTCTAGGCGGGGTAAATGAGAAAAAAAAAATTAGGGAAGACTCCAAGAATTTCCCGAATGGATGGTACATCCTTAAGTAGCCTCTTCTTAAATTTTATTCTTAGCAACATGACATCCTCCCGGGACTTTATGCCGAAAATAACATTTAGCTTGGTTCCACGATTCCCACTTAGAGTTCACCATTTACCAGCAGTATCCCGCGTTCCTTCCTAAGGAAAACAATCTATGTGCGGGTTGTTGATGACCGTTTCATTCCAAAAAGTGATGCCAAAACTTTCTAGTTTGACAGGCAGCAAGTCGATGTCGAGCGATCGATCTAACAGTCCTAGTGATCAGCTTCGTGTGTTCTCAGTGGCTTACGTAAGCTTATCGACAACTAGTCCTACGGAGTACTTAGTGTCTAAGGTATGAGGGAAAATTCTAGCTAAGGGTCTAAAATCAATAGACACAAGGATCCTAACGGCTCTGGTAACGAGTAGACTCGAAGCATGTCGGTCGATTAAGGAGATACGTACCCCTGACAAGGTCGGGGTATCGCCAGACAACTCCTATGCTGATGACAAATGCTCTACCTCGAGCTTCCTTAGTATTCCTGATCCTTGTCATCTGGACAATTCTTCCTGATATGTCTTGTAAGTCCATATGTATTATGTTCTCGGCACGTAAAAATTGGCTGCTACTTCGGACGTTCGATAATTCATAGCAGGGTGGTCGGGCTGCTTGTCCCTCTATGGACAAGACTGACGCAGGTTCTCTGTGTACAACTTCGTTGTTGTAGGCTTGTGTCCCGACGCATAGCCTGATAAGTCCGATCAAATTCCAGACGAATAGCATTTTGGAGCGTCATTGAGTTGGATGGCATTGATACACTTATGTGAGGATTTCTTCATAATTGTAGAAGTGACTTCAGGTGTACGGGCAAGTGGTGTTTTTTTTTCCTAGACGCCAGGCGGGGGTTGTTTCTCATGGCGACATGCTGCTTGATCCATTTTGTGCGTAAGTACGAAAAAAATGGTTTTATCTCGTGACTTCATCACGCAAGCATGCCTCGTGCTAGAGGTGTTGGTCCACCAACTAGGCATGATCCTCCTCTCAGTAATGCGTCATTTAAACGTCTCGATCTCCAAGCTATGACGTAGGTCATTGATATGGGTGCGAGTTCTCCAAAACTCGTGAACGCTTGGAATATGCTCCTTATCACTTAGCGGGGAGTTAAGTATCCAATCTCAATGGCTGGCATTGGCCGTTGCTGCCGCATAGCAGCGGTCTCAGCAAGAGAGAGAAATAAATAGAAGAAGAGAGTGAAAGAAAGAGGGATCGATTCTCGATGTGGTATGAAGGCAGACTTCCTAGGCATGAGCTTTGTTAGTCGGACATGATGCAGTATGTATGTCCAGGTGTCGTTTATGAAACGAGCTTAGCAGGAGTAGATTTACTAGATGCAACAGCATCGGCAGTTATGTGACTAGCCATTCCATGGCTCATATGTGTCTTTCTGTTCGTTGACGTCATCATCGGAGACTGTCGTGTACTGAGGAGATGTCCATGTCTCGAATGTCAAGGGTGAGCGTTCGTACTCATACTTTGGGATAGACAGAATAGTGGTTATAGGGGTTGACAAGGTTGTCACAAATTTCCAGCGTCATAAAACAGTTTATAAGCAAGTAAGCACATATATAAGCAAGATGGATGCAACATGGAATGCACACGCAAATGAGTCTAAGAGAGCAGGGTTATAGTCTAGGTCCTACTAATGCAACCTAGTTCGCTATAACAACGACTCTGATACCAATCTGTCACACCCTGAACTTTCGGGAACGGAGGCGTGTGAAGTCATGGAGTCATAGTCGTGGATACAATGAACGACCTCTAAATGAATAAACGTTTTGATTTATACACAATGTCTTACAAGTTGCAGCGGAAAGTAGTGATAGTAAAACAATGATTGTGAAGTACAAAAGTTGAGTTTGAAAAGTATGATGATTCCAAATTGATAATATGTGCTGAAAGCTCCAATTGCGCTAAGTGTTGACTATGACACCAAACAGAATACGGTCCCTAATGATGTATGTCATTCCAAGCATGCAGCAGCTAAGTACCTAAGAATTCATGAGCTTAAAAAATCAACATAATGTTGGTGAGTTCACAGGTTTTATCGTCTTGATAATAAGTTGTAAACAGTTTAATGCATACAATGTTTTGGACTCGTGTGAGTCAAGTTTTGAAAATGTCCTGTGCAAGTCAAGTTTTGCATTAATTGATAAAAGACTTGTGCATGTCAAAGTTTGCACAGTTTGATGAAAGGCTTGTGCACGATCAAGGTTTGCATGGTTTATTGAAAGACTTGTGCACGATCAAGGTTTGCACGGTTTGTTGAAAGACTTGTGCACGATCAAGGTTTGCACGGTTTGTCAGTACTCGGTTTACTGTTGTAGTTGTTGATATGGTCTCACATGAACCTCAAATTCGAATACTAACGGTTTACCCACTCATGGCATTCTATCCCGAGAAATACCGAACAAAGCAGAATAACTGACATGTACCCCTTGACAATTACTGGTGTGAGGATTGGAGCGACCAAACTGGGTAGGGTTGTCAATCCAAATAGATCAATTCACTAGTTATCGTTTCGAGCAGAACTAATCGAATTTAATTAATAGTGGGATTCAGTTGTACTAACGTTTATAACGATAAAGTACCAGTGTTTGGGATATGGAAAAGAACATGTAACCATTACCTCGGTACAGTAACCATAATGTCAAGTAAAAGTATGTTTGTTTGATTCAGGAATGATCCCCCAAGATATTTAAAACAGTATTAAAAGAAAGGGGCATCGTATACAAGTCAAAAGAATGTATAAAGTTTAATGTTTCATGAATTCTCCCCCAAAAGTATAAAACAGTTTATAAAGAAAAGGGGCCGTGAAACTCACCTGAGTAAGGCAAATTCGAATGATAATGTACTTGAATTGAACAACCTAGTCGTGTCCTAAAATAGTAATAAGACAACTTAGGGTTCAATAGATTGGGTCGACGTCTTTGTCACCCAACGAACTCGGTCAAGTCTTTACTTTGGTAACCCGTTAGTATTGTTGGAAATCATTTGTCCGAAAATATATTTACTGTTTGAATAAATATATAAGGGTTTGAAATTGAATATATATTGTACAAATAATTATTTAAGTGTCGAAAATATGTTTTGTTGTTCAAATAACTATATAAATGTTAGTTCGCGTTTCGAGAAAATGTCAATGAATTATATATTGAGCAAATATATAAATATTCTCACCGGTCAAAGCGATATGAAAGATAATATTTAAAGTCGTTAAATATTATTACGACCTTTTGGACAACTTAGAAAATAATATGGTTATTTATAGTTGAAGTCCAAGATATACAGTTTTTCAAAGTGCGTCAAATACGTGTAATTTTCAAATATTTTGGAAAATAATAAGGTTTTATAAAGATAATCCTATTTTTTTATGTTAAGATGACTAAAATATAAGTCATTATATTTTATGTTCCCAATTAGTGGTTTTGACGGTAAAAGTGTCGGTTTTGTCCTTGCGGCTCGTTTTATGACATTTTTGATTTTCAACACACTTTGTAAACTTATGTTATGATTTTTTTTTAGTCTCTAAACACTTCAAGTACAAATCTTAGCTCACGGGAACTTTTCTTTCCTTAAATTAGGGTTTTCGGGTACTGAAAGTTAAGGTTTTTCGTATTGGTTTTCTCTAAAAAGAGGCTTTCACTTTTGGATGTTTTGGGACTGTTTATAAGCTTTAAAAAAACTAACTTTAGTATGTTTAGACAAATCTAAAACATAGATTAGTTTCATAAGCTAGTTACTTCGGGATTTTCCATGGATTGTGACAATGAACAACATATTAAGTCATTAAACGCTAAAAATTTGTATAGGAACCAAAATACACAATAAATCACAAGTTATAAGCTTTGGAGTTTGTGATTTTAACAAAATAGTATTTTAAGACATAAAAATACTATATACTTGTATGGATCTCGTAAATGCCCAAGTAAATACAAGATATATACATCAAAGTTAGTTGTTTTTAACAAAACACAAGGTTATTTAAGCAAAGATCATCAAGACTTGCAATATGAGTGACATAGAACCGATTTCTAACAAGATACAAGTGCTAGATCATGAAATAAATTGAAGAAAATAAAAGAAGTTCTCACAACAATGCTTCCATGAACCGAAATGGAGTTAGTGAGTGTTGAATTCTTCCAAGGTTAAGCTCCTACTCACTTCTTGATGGAATATCGATCTTCAAGGAAATGGTGGATTTTTAGTGATTTTCTAGAGAGAGAGTAGTGGGGGACAGTCTTTCCTTGAGGGAGAATAAGAGTGGTGGGAGCTAGGTTGTAATGAAATTAAAATGATGGAGGAATATGATGTTATACATGGATTCACTTATGGGGTTGGGTCTGTTTAATTGAGCCGAGAGATTTAGAGGTGGAGGGGTGTGAGGCTTGGCTTGAACCAAGGAATTTGTGTGGTGGTGGGATTGCTTACGTAGAGGGTGCAAGGACACACGATTTGTGGGGTTTATAGTTGGTAACGTGGACTTCATTCCCTTTGGAGGTGAGTTATAATCTCAAGTAAAAATGGTGGAGGATTGGTTTTTTTTTTTTTTTGTTTACTAATAAATAATTAGTACATATGGAGCTAGAATTAAAATTAGAAAATATCTACTACAATGTACATGGACCACCGTCCCATGTGCATGTAGTTTCTAAATTTAGTGGCTAGTTTGTTTTCAAATCAATTCATAGGTGAAGGTGCGCATTTGTGGATCACTTTGATCAGACGAGAGTAACCATCAGGGTTGTTTAAATGAGGGTGATCGAGTGAGACGAGTGTCGGGTCTTGAATAAAAAGAGTGCAAGTGATGATCTCGTTCGGTTAAAAAAATAGTTAAAAACATTGAACGGGTTTATTTAAAACGCGGATGATAACGTCTAAAAATAATATAAACATAGCGGGTTAAAAATAAACGAAGTGTTAAAAGAGTTTAGACGAAATATTTTAATAACACTAAACTAAATGTTTAATAGATAATAACATCTAAGAGATTGACAGATGACGTATTATTAAAATAATACAAAGTTGAGGAGAAAATATAAAACTCGTTTATATTTCTTATTATTAAGAATTTCAGTTATAAAACAAAGAATTTTCTTGTTTATAAGGTTCGATTTCCAATACTCTTGTGGGTTAAGTCAAGTAAGGTATCTACGGTTGCACATAAGGTTACCTAATTTTTAAATAAAATTAAGTCTAATGCACGGAGACACAGTTAAAACACAGTCAACGTTTAATGATTGACCTGGAAATTTTCACGGGTTGTCACAAATGATCTCAGTGTTGTTTCTTCAAACGGTAGCACAAACAAACCACCCATGTTCACACCTGATGATTTTGATACATGGAAGCTCCGTATGGAGGGGTTTGATCGAAGTATAGATCAACGAATTTGGAAGTCACAAACTGTTGGTCCTACTATTGTAACCATTCCATCTGCTGATGATGAAAGCATAAAAGTTCCTAATTCCATTCTTGTTGAATTTAAAGGGTACAAAACCACTTTTGACTAGTTGAAAAATACACTAATCTTGACTACAAGGCACTAGAGCATGACTTTAAGCCCTATTGGACCCTGCAAGCAGCATTACCCAATTCCATTCTTGTTGAATTTAAAGGGTACAAAACCGCTTTTGACTTGTGGAATGCTCTAAATGAAATGTATGAAGGAACAACTAAAGTTAAGGAAAACGAAAAGGACATTTTGAAACAAAAATATGAAAATTTTAGTTACAAAACTGGTGAATCTATGAAAAAACAGTATCTTCGTTTTGTTTCACTGCTTGATGAACTACAAAAGGTTGATGTCACTCTTGAACAACTGGATGTTAACATAAAATTGTTAAGGTCACTACCCTCTATGTGGACCATTTACTCTGTAAGCATAAGGGAGTAAAAATATCTTAAGGAAATGAAACTAAGTGAACTTCATGGCATTTTATGTGCTTATGAAATGGAGAACAATCTCAAACAAAACTTAGTTTCTGAACAAACTCAGTCACAATCAACTGCTCTCATCACTACTGATTTTCAAAACCAAAGAAATGTGACCTCCACCTTTTCATATTAGTCACCTTTAGTTAGTTTTTCTGAAAATGTTTCACACAACTTTGAAAACACTCATAATGCTTATGTAGCCACTGACTCACATTCTAGCTTCACTTGTGAAGATCTTGAATGCATTGGTGCAGATGACTTGGAAGAAATGGATATTCTCACTCAACTTTCCATGGTCTTAGTAAGAGCCCAACGCTTCTATAAGCGTACTGGGATAACTTACAAAGGAGAAAAAATGCTCCTATTGGTCTTGACAAAAGCAAAGTTGATTGCTACAACTGTCACCAATTAGGACATTTTGCAAGAGAATGTCCAAGTCCTAGAAGAGAAGGTCAGTCACAAAACCAAACTCATGCTAAAGCTCAGGGAAGCCATCAACAAAGTAGTAACAACAACAAAAGCTACAACACACATGGTGCTTCAAGCTCACAACCAACTCAGCCAAAACTAAGTGGAGTGGAGGTAATTACAACAACAATTCTACTGCAGCTATAGAAATCAAATGGAATATGTTGATTGGGAAGAAGTTCTAGTTGAGTTTGAACTAACCGATCATGCCCTTACGGAAAAAGAAGATGTAGATACATGGTTCCTGTTCGTCATGTGAAGTACCAAATACAAGACAAGATTATGCAAGTTTACTATGGGCCTAACCCTAGGCAAACTCAGAGTTCGGACCCTGACGAACCTGGTCCGAACCTGAGGTTCGGCTGGTCGAGTTTTGTTTAGTACAAATTATGTGTCTTGTGTTATGTTTAGGACTTCTTGGTCAGATCTTGTATGTGTCCTATGTGGTGTTTCTCAATGGTCTAATACAAATCCTTTGTATTTACTCCTTGTGTTCATTCGTTTTACATTAATTTCATCACGACCGAGTAGACGATCCACCGCTCACGCACTTCCAAGTGGTATCAGAGCATTCGGTTCAATCTACTGGTCGGATGTCTTTGTTTTCATCGGTCTGAGTTAAAACCCACAAGTTTTGTGAATATGTTACTCATTTTTTAGTTTGTTTTGATCTTCACGAGTGTGCTTTTCATGAAAAATCTTCTCCTAGATCGTTTATATTGAGTTTTCTTGAATTCCTATCGAAAATTTCATCCAAAAACACTGAGAATCGCGAAAATGGAGTCGAGGGTGTTCGAGTTCGTCTGAGGTTCGGCTATAACTGAAAAATAACTGCTCCGAACTCTAGGTTCGGTTCAAGTTTGGTTGGTTTGGTTCAGTTCAGTGAAGGTTTGGATACAATCTGTTTCGGATACTGTTCAGATAAGGTTCGATCAAGATCTTTCAAAGCCAAGTTCGGTTAAGGTTCGGATCGAGTTCGGCTAAGGTTCGGGTAAACAGTAATTGAGATTTTTGGAAGGTGTCACGAAAACTGACGTAACTTGAGAACCGTAAAGAGCTACGGGAGCTAATACCAGCCAAAACGACCATCTCGGAAAGATCTATACTTTTACTGCCTAACAGCCAATAGCCTCCATTTTGGTACTCAAAATTCACTTCTAAGACCTTCTTTTTGGGTTTAAAGTTTTGGTATACAAGTTTTCGGACAAGATGAGTGATTTTCAAGCGTTTGCAACAATTCAGAATTCAGTGCAAGCTACGATGCAAACTATGATGAACTATGATAATGAAATCGAAACAAGTCAGAAAGTTCCCAAATTGCTCAAATTGGAAGATTATCATAGTTGGCTTAAACGATTTGAAGCGTACGTTAACACAAATGATACTGATATGTGATTGTCCTTCACTGATCAATATGTCTATCCTAAGGATGAAACCGGGGAGCCAATTCTTCAAAGGAAGCTTACATCTGAACAAAAGAAAGCATATCAACCTGAGAAAAAGGCATATGGTACTTTAACAATGGCATTACCTAAAGAATTGTTACATTAATTCTCAGGTAACTATACATCAAAGAGTTTGTGGGATGCATTGGAAAAGAGATGTGAGGGGAATGACCAATATAAGAAAATTCGACAAAAAGTTTTGAAAAAAGAGTTTGATAGTTTCAAGCATTATCAAAATGAAACTATTCCAAATCTGATTGCAAGATTTGCACATTTAATGAGTGAAATGCGTCTGGTGAGTCTTACAAAAGAAGAAACTGATATGAAAGAAAATATTTTGGAGGCTTTACCTGAGAAATGGGAGAATTATGTGATGATGATCACTCATGATAAAGAATATTCGGGATTGTCATTTAATGATCTGGTTTAAAGAATTCAAGCAAGGGATATGGAGTTGAGGGTGAATAAGTCACTTCCTGCACAAGTTCAAAATCCTGCTGTATATCATGGAGAAAATGATTCAACAATCAATGCTGGGAAATCTAATATTCTTACTTCCGCACCTCCTACAACATTCATTGCAGGTAAATCTAAAACTCCTAGTTATTCTGCTGGTTGTACAATTTATATTCCTAGTTCTTCAAATCAGAATGCTTTGTTTGCTCAAACTACCGATGGTTATAATGCATTAATGTCTGCATTGGTGTCTTCATATTTTGCTTTTATTACTGGTTTGGTAAGTAACGCAGAATTGACCAATGAAGATTATGATCAAATCAATTATGATCATTTGGAAGAGATGGATTTGAACTGGCAATATGCTATGTTGGTTCGAAGAACAAAGAAATTTTTCAATAGAACTAGCAAGAAGAGATTGAATCAGGATGGTAAGATTGGATTGGACAAGTCAAAGGTTAAGTGTTATAAGTGTTCTGTATATGGACATTTTGCACGATAATGTCCAAGTTCAACTGAAACTAAATCAAAGTTTGGTCAACATGCTCATTTTGTTATTCATTCACCAAATTAAGTTTACAAAGATAAAAAAGAATCAGATTCTGTTGATATCAAAATGTCCGACATATTTTGGCATCCAGATGAATTTACCTGGAATGCAGATTCTGATGTTACAAAACGGTCATATGCTCCAATTATGGTTGATTTGACAGCATGCTGTTGATGATAATATATTAACTGAATCTGATTCAAGCTCAAAGCATCATTGGTTGATGAAGTACAAGTTAAGATGAATGAAAGTCAAAAGATCGAGGATTCAAAATGTCTTGAATGTATAAGGATAGGTAAGAAGAATGAAAATCTTGAAAAAGATTCTGAATTATTATCTGAAGAAATTGTGATATTAAAGAAAGATTTGGAAGAATTTCAAAAGAAAAATTATGAATTGGTTCATGTTCATGAGGATGTTTTGAAAGAAAAGAGTCAATTGGCTGAAGAATGTGAAAAAGCCGAGGCTGAAGCGTTAGATGTCGCACAAGATTTTGAAAATTTGTTTGAAAAGAGTTATCCGGTTTAACAAAAATATGAAAAAGCTAATCCAATTGTTGTTGAATCGGCTGCTACCATTGAGAAACTTCAAAACAAGATTTCTACACTTCAATATGAAAATGTTATTTTTCATGATAAGAATGAAGTCTTGACAAAAGATATCGATATTTTCAAGAAGAAAAGAGAAAGTGTGCTTGAGGAAATGTTTGCTGAATGTGAGATCCGGAAGTTACAAACATACGAGTATGATGATCTCAATGCAAAGTTCATCAAGTTTCAAAAATAAGTGTTTGATGCTCAACACAAAATCTATGAATTGAAGTTGGAAATTTTGGAGTTAAAATGGCAAGTGAAGAATTGCAATTTATCGCCAACATTGCTGAATTTCTTATATAAACAGGATAGGAGTGAGGATAGTTCTAAGAAGAATGATATTCACATGGTTCCTCAACTAGTGGATTTGTTTGAATTTACATCTGCTCCTCTTTATCCAAAAGATGAATTGCATGATTATTCAAAGTTTGCCACTCCAGCAGAGAAGAAGAAGACCAAATCTGAGAAAAAGCAAAAACCTTTGGGTGAAGCTCCGAAATTTAATTCATAGTCTATTTTTCTAGAAAATGAACAGAGTTTTGATAAAGTTGCTTCAAGTACTTCATCTGCAACCGAGGAAGAAAAATCATTGCTTGAAAAGAACAAACTAAAGACATCAAAGCTAAATTTACTAGAGAAGCTAAGGGGAGAGAAGCTTCTAGTTCTTCTTCAAGTCAAGGAAGTACCGGTTCAAAATATGATGCCAAAGAAATCACCTCCTCCGAAGGACAAGTCTTATTATTCTGGAGGATCATCATCGTCAAGGAGTCCATCTCCTAGGTATGATTCCTATGATGATTTTTTTGATAACTTTGATTCTGATCATTTTTTTTTTGGTTTTCAAAATTCAAATAAATTTTCAAATGTTTTTCAATTTTGAGAAAGGCTTTGTTATGCATGTCGTCAACCTGGATATGTTGTTGCTTCTTGTATGACGACTGCATATATCCACAACACTACTAAAATATGTGGATAACAATGGTGAGATTTTTGTTGAACCATTGTCTCCAATGGTCATATCAACTTGTCAGCCGTCTTGGTTCAAATCAAGTACGCCGACTGATTCTTCTTTTGGTTCTAATCAAAAATTAAAATCTTTACAAATTTGGAAACCAAAGGTTGTTTCCAAGGCCAGCGATGATTATGTGGAAGACACCAGGCGACCCGACGCTGTTGAATCGGGTTGATCCCAGAACAACTAATGTTTTATTTGGTGTCAGTAGGTATTTTAGGAAGACCTTTCGGTGATTGGAAAATTATTGAATGTGAAATATCTGTGATAATTTAAATTGAATTTCAAACATCAATTTTGTTTTCAAAATGCTAAACTGCTCGTGTTCGTGTTGGTTGATCAATTTCTTGTTTATTTTTCACTCCATCTCATTTTGAGGGTGTAGAAACGGGGGTCGGTGAGCCATGCTAACCCCGGATGGCACGGTGCGGAAGCGGGATCTGAGACTTTGGGAGCTAGTCTTTGTAGACCAAATTAACACCCGGATGAACATCAATGATGGTGTTGTGAGATGTGATGATGAAGATGAGGATAAATATAGAAGATGTGATAAAGGAGATAATGTAGAGATAATCATAGATGAAGTCGAATGATTACAAGTTTATCTACACCAATCATGCTAGGTTCATGAACAAGTGTTCATGAACCCACACAACTTCAAAGCTTCATGCTATCTCTCTCATACATGCACTCATCAAGCTAGTCTTTCACATGAGAAAGACTCACAATATATACTAACCAATTAAGACGAAGGGAAAACTAGTAAATAACACAACTAGACTAGTGACATAAATAATATAACAATAAATAATAAAGTCACTAATGCCAAGTCTTCGGTTAGTGAGAGTCTTCGAGTCATAAACCTCACCGTGTTGTGCAAACGGTTGATGATAAGTGGTACGTTGAGTTTCATCTAACCAAATCTCAAACTCAAGGACTAGGAAATTTCCAACAATCTCCCCCTATTTGGTAGATGAACAAACGAATAAATAACTCAGCTCTTGTGACAATCGGTTCCCTTATATTCTTGCAACTTGACTTTACGAAAATCTTCATACGGTTTCAAATCTTTCATTTAACCAATAAAAAGGCCCATAGGGTGTTTACCAAAATTAACAAGCACACTACTCCAAGGATGTCACCATCATCCTAAGTGTTGTTAAAGGTAAACAAGATAAATGATCAAGGATAAGTTAGAGAATTAATCCCATAATTCAACCGTCTTGTGAATACTAAACCGATGCATCACACATAGAAAGTACCACTTCAAATAAATTACCTCAACAAGTCACAAACTTCTAACTTTGCCTTTATTTTTACCATCCCAAATATGGCTCAAGGACTCTTCAAAAGCTAGAGCTTAATCCAACAATAGCAAACAAATTCTTCAATGTAGAAAAACTCCCAAACTTGTACATATTCTTCAATTTTCAACCGACTTCTAAACACGTCTACTTATAACGAAGCAAGTATCAAAATGGAAAAATAGTTTGATTTCTACAAGTGTACCTTGTTATACACCAACTTGTTACGATGGATTTAACGGCTTACACTTCGGTAGACTTGTAGTTATTTTCATCAAATTTAACAGTAGCCCACTGTTAATTTTTCCCAAATTTGTTTTATTCACGTGGCCCAAACTGATTAATTTATTCTGGCCCCAATCGGTTCGTTCTCTACCAGCCCAATAAATTAGAGAATTGCTAGCCCAACCGAATCATATAAATCAGCGGCCTAACAGAAAATAATGAGAACAACAGGCCCATTCTTCATTAAAGAATGGAACCCTAAATAAGCGCTGGAAAAAATAATGCGTACCAGAATTCTGTTCCATCTTCTTTCTATCGACGAAAACCAAGACAAACCCGGCGGCCTGAAGGGCGTTTTCCGACGAAGAGAGTTGTTCCTACGGAAATTTTCAAGTTCACCCGGAACTTTTCAAGTTCCCTCGGAAAAAATTCATTTCCCTCGGAAGTCTTTCAGGTTACTCCGGAACTTTTCCTTCTCTGAAAAGTTCCCTCAGAACTTTCGAGTTGCTGCGGAACTAGCTCACTCGGAGCGAAGGAGTTCCCTCATAACATTTTCATATTTCCCTCGGAACTTCGAGTTCTCTCGGAAAGAAAGGGTTACCTCGGAAAGCACTTGTCTCGGAACTAGGTTCTCTCGGAATGACTTCTCTCAGAAGTGGAGTTTTCCCGGCATGTGGTTCCTCCGGAACAGTGTTCTTCCGGACACGAGAGTTGCTCCGGAACAGTTGTCTCGGACCTGTACATCTTACGGAACAAAGAGTGTTTGCTCATAACCTTGTTCTTCCAGAGGG
>JBCNJP010000006.1:28944755-28972899 GCA_039602395.1 Deinandra increscens subsp. villosa
CTCTGACTTATATCGATCCTACAGTAGTAGATATGAGCAGTGTGATGTTAAAGATCAAGTTCGGCAACAAGGAAATGAACTTCGACGTTGGTAAGAAGGCAGGCGAAAACATACAAGTGGTGGATTACATCGATTCAGGCCTAGAATTTGCCTACCAATGCATGGAGGGAGCCTCACCTCCACCTATCACATTCTAGAGCCAGCAATGTGGGTCCAGCTAGCGAAACCATCAATAAATTCATGGTGGCTTACCATTAATGTCTAAGATGAAAGAACAATTGAATTAGCTGCCCCATCAAGATAGCATCTAAAGGATAGTAACATGTCTCGCCTTTTCAATTAAACTTTCAATCTTAAAAAAATATTATATTACGACTAATAAAAGTAGTTTTTATTTCTAGTAGTTTTTATTTAGTAGATATCCGTATATCGCGGTTCGCTTTATGTAATGTCGTAACATCGGGCACGCATGAGTTAACCTACTCTTGCACGGAACACGGGCAAATTTACCTGGTATCCGGTAGATTTTTATATTTTCATTTCAGTATGTAGGTTTGACGACTACCACCACAATAAAGAGGATGAAAAGTTGTATGTAGTGCAGAATCTGGAAGGAAGTCTATCCGGTAAACATCAAAGAGTCTATGGCTGGGCAGGTACAAAGAAAACTCTCTGTGACCATTTCTATCCTTAAACTCGTTTAAATTTCTAATGCTTACTTTTTGAATATTTTGCACATTGAGGGCAATGTACGATTTAAGTGTGGGGACGGGATTAGGAAATTGGTCACTTCGCTGAAAAGTAGATCTTCTAAATGTCCAACATTTGCCAATCTTTGTGAAACCATTTAAAAGAAAATTATAAATCTGTAATATTTGCCAATCTTTGTGAAAAGAACAGTGTTCTCCAAAAGGAAAAGACCAAAATCTAATTTCCTTATTCGAGTATACATTAGGATATTTTTGGATACAACAATAGAACAAAAAAGTGAATTTTTATTCAACTAGTACTTAAAACCTTTTTCCCCACATTTTCGGAGAGAATTTGAGCCTAACTGCATGTACATAACTAACATGCTCTTTTCTTGTCAATAATAAGAGAAACCAAGTAAGTCAAATAAGCCAGAACTTGTTGCGAGAATACATCCCAAGATGGACAAAGTTGAGAACACATAGATTGAGGCACCTAGAATTAACATATTTTTCTTTCCTATACATACCCACTAAACACCCCTTAGATAGCCCTTTTGAGCCTATTCCCTTTCGTTTCTAAACCCATAAATTTAATTTTAAAAATTACCCCAAAAGCCAAATAGCCTTTTTCATTTTTAACCCCTTATTTTCGCAAAACTTATGATTTGAGATAAAAGCTTTCAAAAATAAGTGACAACCACTCTATCCTTTTACAGATCTAGAATACATAGTCAACTTCGTAGCTGTATTAGTAATGTTCAAATATATATATATATATATATATATATATATATATATATATATATCTAGGGTGTGGTTCCCGTGCGGACGGGCATTTTGCCTACGAACCGTGCGAACATGCATAAAAACCCGTTTTTTGGTCCTACAATGTAGATTTAGTGGTACTATATTATTAGAAATGGTGCAAGGTAGATGGATACATGATTCAATACAGTTTCTTGATCCATTCCTTGATGTTTTTTGAATTTTTATATATATCAGCATAGACCAGCATAATTTTTTTGTGCATGAGCCAAATCCACTTCTGATCATAGACCAGCACTATTTCTGATCATATATATGAACCAGAGCACATTCCTAATCATATACCAGCATTAAACTAGATCGTATGACCGAGAAAATGTATTTTTAGGCGTGTTCGCACCGATCTTAGGCAAAACACATGTTTGCATTTGATCCTCCATCTATATATCTATATATATATTTAAGGGCAAACTCAAGAAAGAGCCCTTGAAAAGCTTAGAGTCACACAAAGCTTTGTGACAAAGATCATAGTTTGAAACTTTAGCCCTTTAAAAACCAAACACTTCCAAACCCTTAGCCACAACCTACCCTTTTATACCTATAAGCCCTCATGATGTTTATGTGGAATTCGATAAGATCTGTGGAGGTTTGATCTCACACCAAGCCTATGTCCTTTGCTTGATCCTACTTCGGTATGAGTGACCACTGAAAAGTCTGTATATATTTTAACCCCAAGAGTCAAGTGATCCCTTGTGAGGTGTACTTGGGAGGCGGCGGGATCACATTTCTATGGGAGTAAGTTGTAATTCCTTTGAGAATATATTGAATTGTATGCTTGTTGTCTTGCTCTTGTTTGGTGAAGTAATCTTGCTATTTATAGGAAGATATTGTTAGGTTACGACAGTGGCATTCGGGTCTCGGTAATAGCAATTTTCTTAATTGAATAATTATTTACGACAAATAATTATTAGAACAATTACCGAGTAATAAGTAAATTAAATTCAAGATAATTAGATTACCGATTAATTTAATACGCAGCGGAAAAACGATTTAATTTACAAACGCGGAAAACCAGTTAATTAACGTTAACCAAAAACAACAGGAATTCGACGATCACCAAAACGCGCAAACACCGAAACGCGTTAAAACAAGAACGCAATACAATCATAAGATAAATAAATAAATCTAAACTAATAACGAATTTAGATATACCTGAGTAGTGATTCAAACACACGTTCGAGACACCGAAAGTCAACGGGTGACGCTAGGTTTCGCAGGTTACGATTCAACGGGCGAATCGAACAATCCTCGCGGTTACGGATTTACCATGCGGTGACTCAAGCACCGAGAAAATCACGTACATCAGATCGGGCGCGAACTAGGGTTTGCGGACGACGGGCGAACTGTATGACGGCGGTTCGCGATGATGGGGTCGGCCGGTGAGCGGGCGACGGCGAGGGAGGCGGCGGCCGGCTTGGGCGGCGGCAGCGGTGCGACGGAGAGAGAGGCAGCGGCGGCTCGGCTAGGGCGGCTACGGCGGCTCGGCTTGAACGGCGGCGGCGAACGAATGGGAGGCGGCGACGGCGGACTCGAAGAGGCGGCGCGGCGGCTACGACTCGGCTTTGTGGCGGCGGTTCAACAGTGATGAAGAACACGCCCAAAGGTGATCAACGGATTAGGGTCCTCGTGATTGGTTGAACGGACCGCCAGAGAACAAGAGAGAGGGCGGCAGTTTAGGAGCCGTCGGCGTCGATCGAGAGAGGGGAGGGGAGGGCAGGGGAGGGAGGCCGAAATTTCTAATGGAGGATTAGGGTTTCACGCCTCCCTTAATCAGTTATATATAACTGATTAAGTTTCTGGTTAGTCCCTCATTTTTATTTAATCCTTAATCGAACCTTTTAATTGCGAAACTAACATTTAACCCTTAAATATTTATCGCTTGCCGAGACTTAACGAATATTAGAAAAAAGACTAATTCGTTAATTGTCGTCTAAGACGTAAATAATATTTAACATCTTTTGTCGCTTAATTAATCTTGTCGATTAATAATAATTAATTAATTCTTCTGCGAATCTACCCGTTATACAGGTAAGCAGACTTTAGAACCCGTTGCCTCTGGTGTAACTCTTACGGGTCTTGACCGGGTCGGGTACTTAATTTAGTCGGGTCTGGACACCAAAATCCAACAGTCTCCCACTTGGAAAGAGTGCAACTATAAAGAAACAGTCAGAGGTGCTCTAGCTACACGTGGCTATCCCAACCAGTCATGACACTTCAAGTCAAATAACCAAGGCATATCAACAAACTCGTGATATAGATTAGACATATGATATTTTTAAAGTCATCAGATCCTTTCTGTATAAGACATCAATTGAACTAGAGACATGGATTTATTCATTCTCTTCCGTGTTCGATAATTGTGTTTCTCGTTTTACTGTTCGAAGTGGTCCAATCAAACTACAGTAAGTTTGGGTAAGGCCTTATACTTATCACTTGGAACTAACGAGAGGGCCCACGATGTCAAGCTGTTGCATTATCAATGCAAGAGTACAGAATCCCATATTGAATACATACAGCTCCTACTAAGCCTCAGAACCATTCCCAAAAGTAACTGTTATGGCTGGCAGTTACGGGACATCGTTAAGCTACTATCAAAGCGTGTTCTTTAGCAGACAGAAGGTCGCTCATGTATCTCAGGTCGAAGGATACCGTTGAGTATACCATCAATCAGAATTTTCTTATGATTAAATCCATGAAGACAATCTGATGCGAGTTACGTCCCGACATTATTCTCTAATGAGGCCTTGTGAGTCTGGATCGTCAACAGTTTCAGTCCAGAGTCAGAATAGTCTTGCTTCAGGCGATGCTCCCACAATGCCTGATCGACTACAGACTTTTAGAATATTAATGGAATATTCATGGATAGTAAAACGTATAAAATTCAAACACGTTACGTAGAATTCAGACTTTCATCTAACAGCTTAAAGGAGGTCGAATGATTTGGTGTAAACGTTAGTGTTCGACATCCAACACTAAAATCGAACACCGATATGATGCAGTATTCACGCACTATATAATAGTGTTATTTCACTGATCCAGCTTGATCATTGAACTTACGAATTTGCAATCATGTTCTCGAGTTTTGTTTTAGGGTTGCCAATGTTAGTTA
The DNA here is from genome assembly GCA_039602395.1 of Deinandra increscens subsp. villosa. Lineage (NCBI taxonomy): Eukaryota > Viridiplantae > Streptophyta > Magnoliopsida > Asterales > Asteraceae > Deinandra > Deinandra increscens. The sequence continues at coordinate 28,949,382 of JBCNJP010000006.1, forward strand.
TTTCATAAGATTCAGTGTTTATCTTGAACAGTGAGTCTTCTTAAGTGAATCGAACTTGTGATAGTGTAGTGCCCTTGGTGAGCACATGTATGACTGTGTTATCGCTTGAGCATGTTAACCGACTATCTACAGAGTCGAAATAACCCTTTGAATGTTTTATGGCATTCCTAGTTCAGATTCAATTAAGGTGGCTATTAATGTTCAACGAGTATAATTAGTACTCTATTAATGAACATATATTTCCTTTCATCAGTGTCGGGCAGTGATGATGTGATTTTCCATCTAACGTCATGACGTAATCCTTTACGGCGACATTCCATGTAATATTTAGTATTGGATTTCTTTCGTATCATATTTAGTACGATTCGATTCGCTTCAAGAGATTGATTGTGTTAGTGGTTGCTCATCCATAATGTGATAAATATATAAATTTTAATCTTGAAACTTTAATTAATTGAGGTGTCATTTAAAATTTAATCCAGTAAATTTAAATGATCTTTAGATCGACATTTTGATCGTTATTCCGGTAAGGATCAGTGGCGATGCTCCCACTTGCTTTAGGCAGATTGACATTCCTATTATCATTCTTCTTTCAAACCGTTTGGATACTAACTCGCGTGAAGAAAACGTGGCAGTTAAATTTCATTTTCGAGAATGAAATTGTTTGATTTCGTAGCATGTGGTACGGAAATCGAATGCTTAATATCCAGATGTTATGACTCATTCATAAGTTCGAAGATGATTGACAAAGTCATTTCAGAGTTTGATAGCATGGAGATGCTTTCGTCTATGATTGTTTGAAAGTATCTCGTGATGATTGAGGTGATGAATTATTCCATCGGACTCTCGGGTCCGACGTTATAGGATGTTTCCTTATTCAGGTAAGGACAACATATGAAACTCTAACCGGAATGCCGATATGTTTCGCTAAGCAACAATCCATTGTTGGTGAAACATTGTCCAGCTGGCTTGTCTTGTTTAGGTACAAGAGTTGCTTTTACAAGAGTTGCTTTACATAGTCCAGTGATTTGTCAAAATCTCGTTTCTTTAGATATTTAAAGATCTAAATTTGGACATGTAATTACTAAATTCCATCATTGCAAGATACCAGTCTTGGGGTTGAAAGTTAGTTATGCAAGTGATGTGTGAAGGGCTCTTATGGTTACAAAATGTCAAGGGCTTTTGTTGTGGCAAGTCATTAGTCTTGAGTTTGTCGGTTTCAGGATGAAACAGTGAATCCTTGTACTAAACACTTAGTGCATGTTGGATTCAAACACACGTGAGTACAACGAGTGTAGTCTAAGACTTCCAAGATGTGTGTAGGTATGCACATGTATATGGTAATGTGCACCAGGATTGGTGTGACCAAACTACAATGTTATAATCAGCAAGTGATTACTCCTGTAGCAATTTAGCTGGTGATTCAAACTTATATGAACAAACGTCTGCATGAGGCAGAGGATTGATATGTCCATATTGTTGCAGATCAAAACGGCAATCTTCAATCAGTTCGACTTGATTTAATATCCTTGACGTCGTTGGTTAAATGTCATAAGACTTTATGAACTACCGTTACGTCGTGCGTTGTCTCGCAATAAGTACGATAGATGCTTGAGGCATTATAGCTTCGATGGGATATGATAACCAATAGGTTATCATGTCGCATTTAAGCTAGCCTTAATGAAATCAAGTGCACCAGGTTGTGAGGTATGTTGTTTTGGGATTTTGAACTTAATCTAACAAAAGGTTGAATCAAATTCAAAGTAGATTAAAACGGTCATGCATGTTTTAAAAATCAACCATAGTCAAAAAACATTTCATAGTCAAAATCCAAGGAAAGCAATTGTTCATCCTGGAAAACAGCCAGGGAAACCAAAAACAAAACAAGTTGTTTCAAACACCACCAAGAATAGTTTTAAACTGAAAACATTAGATACAAGCTTTATTCAGGTGCGAGTATCGCAGGGTAGCTCAGTGTCGTCTTGGTTTGCTTCCTTTAGCTTCATACACCTACAAAATGTAAAGTATGTCAAACATATATTTTGTAGGAATAAGTGAAGCATCATACAACATAAACTTATGTGTATACATGTGGAATTACCAAGCTGGGCTTTTCCATTCTTCACCTTGGAAAGATACTCTGGGCAGTTTCTTTTCCTGTGCCCCATCTTGTGGCCATTCAAAACACTCGCGATGTTCAAACGGCGGTGCCTTGGACGCTTTAGGCTTGCCCTTCTGGGAGCTTCCAGACGCTCTGGAAACAGCTGCCTTTCTCTTCTTCTTGTTCCCACGCCTTCCTTTCTTGACCTCAGGCTTCTTGACGCCTCCTAATCGGATTGCGAGTACATCGGGTGCCTTGCCGTTAACAAAGTTAACTTCAGCAGTCTTGAGCATGCCATGAAGCTCAGTCACTGTTAAAGTTCACCCTGAAAGGGGTGAAGGCACTGGAAAGTGAGTGCAGAATTAGGTCTGTTGCCATTTCGGCGTGGATGACGTAATTCAACTTCGCTAGGCGGTAGATGTAACCCTTCATCTTCAGGACATGAGGGCTGACGGGAGCGCCTTCGGCCATGCGACAGCTAATAATTTTCGTAACGGTGTCATAGCGTTCCTGCCGGGCCTGAGTTTCAAACATGCCCCTCATATCACCGATCATCTGAAAAGCCGTCCTATCAACTATGTTCTTCTGAATATCAGAAGTCATAGTGCCTAGCATAAGACCGCGATATTTTTGGAGTTTTGTCATAATGTGTTATGGGCGTTACGCACCGCGGAAGTGTCATCTTCAGGTTCCTCAGGAACCTCAGCTTCTAACACGTTTTTTCATGTTAGCCATTTTCAGGACGATTTTCAGATTCCTTTCCCAATCAAGGAAGTTGGCGTCATCAAGTTTCTCTTTCTCAAGAAGAGACTTGAGATGGAAAATCTCTTGGTTTGCGCGGTTAGCCATCTGAAACAATAGGCAAAATTTAGTGTTTCGATGTCTGAATCGAATTCAGTTAGTTAGATAATTTCTCCAGACAGCGTAAAGTGCTTTAAAAATTTCTAATTAGCCAAATGGACAACGATTGTCACTTGTTAATAACTGTCACAACTCCCGTTATGGGGCTTTCGCGAACGGATAAATGAAATACGTTTAGCCCCATCTATGCCCATTCTATCTACATGCCGACCAGAGGTACGGTGTTGAAATACTCCAATAACAAAGGTACGTGTAAAGAAAATGGTAGTTGTCTTAAGTGGTCAGTGTGTGCGTATGGTGTTGAAATACTCCAATACGTTCACCTCGGAAGATTCCCTAAACACCACGTGCGGTGTTGAAATACTCCAACATGGATGCATCGGTCAATATGTTCCAAGTTAGACTCGACTTAGGATGGCATAGACTACTGGTTTTAGGCTTACCAGATAGGATTATTAGGTCATATTTTAATGATTAATGTGACAAAATTTTTTATGAATCCTATCTCACTTGGGACGATCATTTAAATAACCTTAGTATTAATGATCTACGTGTCGCGAGACGATAACCAATTATTAACAATGTTTGATTAATTTATCGAAAAATCCGAATTTAATGTCGAATTAAATTGGTTATTTAAATTTTATAAAGTCGTAATAAAATTTGGACTTTTATTTAATCGATTGAAAAATTAGTCTTATATCGGTAAAACTAAGTTTGGATTTTAGTTGGCGCGTTAATCAAATTAAGACAAGCAACCAAAATAAGCAAACACACATGCACATATTCGGCCACGCAGGGGTTTCAATATTGTTAGAGCCTATGACAATATCGAGGAAGGTCAAGGGACGTAAAAGTAAATCAACCATGAGAACAGAAAACTCTCTGATCGATTTAGTCGCTCCCACTGGCTTCAACAAGCTCCTGCGCGTCATCATAAAACGTCGGTCTCATTTTGGGTTCCAGCCATTTTCAAAAATCCCTAGAAGGGGTAATCTCAAAATGGGTCGTCGTGTCAAGCTCGTCTCGTTCGACCAGGCAAAAGTGAGCAATTACAAATTAAAATAAAACTATTCTATTTTAAATAAATACAACTTTGAACCCACTTAAAAATGGGCCAATCCAAAACAAAACAACATGGGCCAAATGGGCCAAACCATAACGAATCCATGACAAAATAAAATAGGGTTGGGCCGAATATGTACGAAAAATAATTCAATCAATTTTATTGAGTCGGATTATGCTTAGTGGATTCAAATCGACTAAACATATTTAAATAGCGATTCATTCAATTTCGCGACTTTCGGGTTCAGAACCCCAGTTCGCGAAAGAACATCGATTTAAAATTGACTGGTTAGGGTTTGCGTGAGGTGATCAAGGCTCTGATACCAATGTTGGGTTACGACAGTGGCATTCGGGTCTTGGTAATAGCATTTTTTATTAAATTGAATAATTATTTACGACAAATAACTATTAGAACAATTACCGAGTAATAAGTAAATTAAATTCAAGATAAATAAATTACCGATTAATTTAATACGCAGCGGAAAAAAGATTTAATTTACAAACGCGAAAAACTAGTTAATTAACGTAAACCAAAAACAACAGGATTCGACTATCACCAAGACGCGCAAACACCGAAACGCGTTAAAACAAGAACGCGATACAATCATAAGATAAATAAATAAATCTAAACTAATAACGAGTTTAGATATACCTGAGCGGTGATTCAAACACACGTTCGAGACAACGAAAGGCAACGGGTGACGCTAGGGTTTCGCAGGTTATGATTCGACGGGCGAATTGAACAATCCCTGTGGTTACGAATTTACCACGCGGTGACTCGAACACCGAGAAAATCACGTACGTCGGATCGGGCGCGAACTAGGGATTGCGGACGACGGACGAACACATTGTATGACGGCGATTCGTGATGATGGGGTCGGCCGATGAGCGGGCGACGACGAGGGAGGCAGCGGCCGGCTTGGGCGGTGGCGGTGGTGCGACAAAGAGGGCGGAGGTGGCTCGGCTAGGGCGGCTGCGGCGGGTTGGCTTAGACGGCGGCGGTGGACGACTGGGAGGCGGCCGCGGACTAGGAGAGGCGGCTCGGCGGCTACGACTCGGCTTCATGGCGGCGGTTCAATAGTGAGGAAGAACACGCCCAAAGGTGATTAATAGATTATGGTCCTCGCGATTGGTTGAACGGATCGCCGGAGAACAAGAGAGAGCGCGACGGCTTGGGATCCATCTGCGTCGATCGAGAGAGGGGAGGGGAGGGAGGCCGAAATTTCTAATGGAGGATTAGGGTTTCACGCCTCCCTTAATCAGTTATATATAACTGATTAAGTTTCCGATTAGTCCCTTGTTTTTATTTAATCCTTAATCGAACCTTTTAATTGCGAGACTAACATTTAACCCTTAAATATTCTTGCCATGACTTAACGAATATTAGCAAAAAGACCAATTCGTTAATTGTTGTCTAAGACGTAAATAATATTTAACGTCTTTTGTCGCTTAATTAATCTTGATGATTAATAATAATTAATTAATATATTTATTAAACCAGTTAACAAAAAATAATTAATTCTTCTGGGATTCTGTCGGTTATACAGGTAAGCGGTCTTTAGAACCCGTTTCCTCCGATGTAACTCTTACGGGTCTTGACCGGGTCGGGTACTTGATTTAGTCGGGTCTGGACACCTAAATCCAACAGATGTAGCAAGTTGCATTGGATAAGGTGGTTGAGGTCGGTTAATTTTGGAGTGTGTCAGAGTATATAGAGATAAATTGAGGATATTCAATTTATCTCTTTTTCAACAGTCTTCAACTGCTTTCGTGATAAATGTCAAGTTGGTGTTTAATTTGCTTGTTCTTCACACAAAGACAAATTTTGTTCTTCTCGTAATCTTTATCTTCTGATAGTCCAGAACTCCTCCAGGAATCTTCTTTGAAGACTATTAATGCTTCCCATTAGAAGCCTTCTACAGAGATGAGGATTTCTGTAGAATTTGGTATGTACAGAACTACTTCGGAATTTCCGGAGTAGTTCTGTATGAATACAGAAATCATACAGAAATCTGTAATTCGTATAGACTTTTGTATCCTTTCTCTTTCGAGGATATATCTTATCTTTTCTTCTAATACTTGACTGTTTTGTGTTACATTTGCATTGTGTTCTAACACTTCCGAGTCCACACAGCCAGTGCCACTGACTTCTATCACACACGGCCCATACCACTGATCCCACAAGGCCCGTGCGTCTGATCTATGAATCCTTCAGTTGATCGACTGACAGGCACGACCTGTGCCTAACTTCGTTTTCTACTTATAGATGGTAGCCAATCCTCCTCACAATTGTCAAGCTTTGCTTAAAGCTTCACCCTGGTTTTCATCTTCTTATACCATCTTTTGAGTTTTTTTTTCCGGCTTTGTAGCTATTCGTCAAGATTATAAGAACTTTATCTTAATAAAATTTGACTTTTTATTTGTCTATGAATCTATCATCTTCTTGTAAGCAAATTCTTAAAGCCATGCTTATGTTCGGCTAAATTCTTACACTTACTTGGGGAAAACAAGTCCTTGGCACGGTTAGTAAAGATGGGTTTATAAACTTACTTAAGGTAAGTGTATTTAATTATATGAGAACTCTTTGAAAGTGTATTTTCTAACTCTTTTGAACAGACGTAGCTTGCGTATTATAGACCATTTGAGGAGTCAAAAGTATAAGTTCCTGGAAGGATCTTACTACTAATTTGATAATCAAAATCAATGAGACAAGAAGTAAATATAAGATTTTTGTTATTGAAATCACCAAGATACAAATACAAGACTCTCACAGGTTGTTTATCTCTCTAGAACTCTCTCTGCAATCACCTAGACGCATATCACAGATCTAATTGATATTCTAACGGAACTTGACTATTTATAGCTCATACTGTCCAACGAACCATCTAAGCAATGAACCATTGGTTTGTTACCTGCAAACCTTTGGTTCGACCCTTGGTTCGCTGGCAACCATACATCAATTACAAAGCTCTAATCGATATATCACACGAGACCGGAGATTTATGTCCTAACATAATCCCTCTTAACGTGTGATATATCTGTATCTTCAACTTCAAATCTTCAAGCATCCGATCTTCTGCATTGCTGTATTAGATCTTCAATCTTGAAATCCGATGTTAGTTATGGAGCTCGCATGACTGGATCAGGACTCTTCAACTGAACCAGTTGAGAAAGATATTTCAATAGCTCTCCCTTTCAGCATGCTTGTGAATAAACCTTGTAACCCGAATTTCAGAAGAGAGAAACGCGTTTTTCCATTTTCAAGCGAAAATAAGTTAATCTTGGGCAAATTTCTCCTTTGGAGAACCAAGATGTATGTTTTGAAAATTTGGTTTTTCGTATCTTGGGTCGATCAATAACTGCATGCCTTCCATGGTGGATGTAAAGAAGTATACCATTATCTCGGCAATAATGAGACAATATAGTATTTGCAGTGAATCCGCCTATTAGGTAGTCATGCATTATGATAGGTACTCCCAATTCTCTGGAAAATACACCCCTTTTAAGCATATCTTCGCATGTACTCGTAGTAGCATTCAAGTCGATTTCACCTGTTTTAGCTTGTGCTTTATAAATAGCTTCGGCACAAAATAAGAAACGGTCTCTCCAACGCATAAATGGTTGGGAGTTCACATTCTTATCATCTCTAGTAAAATTAAGACAACCACAAAGATATTCATAAAAAGCTCTACCCTAGTTTTTAGCGGATAACCCTCCCCCCCCCCCCCCCCAATTTAGGTTTAACAGTACATCCCATCTCAACAGGGGATGACCATACTAGTTCAATATATCTCTCTCAAATTGGATACCGTGAGACGGATCATCAAAACTTTAACATACGCAGTAGGGATTCACAAATCTTCCAAACGTAGAGCACGTAGGGTTTTGAACCAAAAGACATTACCTACAATGGAAGTAAACATGTTAGTAACAGAACCTTCTTCAAAAAGGTCTAATGGGTAAGCTACATAAGCAATATATTTATTGTCTTCTCCAGGAACAAGCTCTATTTCATAGCATCGGCCTTTGTAACGATCAAAGCTCGTAAGTCCATCGGTCCATACAGTTGTTCATGTACCAGTAGAAGATTCAGCTGCTAAACAAGAAATAAAATCATTTTGGCTTTTACAAAGTTTATACTTATTTTTATGAAATGAAAAAAATACAACGCAATACAGAATCAGACTCTATTTTTGGTTTTGTGAGAAAAATCACGACACGAGATCATATCAGACTTAATGCATCTAACACATTCCAATTTCGACCTTAATCAGCATGCAAGCCAAGATAATCGCAAATACAACATTTATTTTTATTTCAGCATGCACCAATCATTTTTATCATTTTCATCATATTTTTAAGGTAATATTATCATGCACAAATAACTCAGCCTCCATTCTATCGGATATACCGGCAAATCATCATGTTTTATGATATTGAAGCAAATTTACTTAGAGATTTAATCACCTTTGATGAATCATACTCAAATTAAGCAGAACCTCAAATACCACGACGTCAAAATTGGCCTTTGGCCACAGAAAAAAACCGTGACCAAAGGTCTTTAGCCACATTTTTTTCCTTTCATTTCAATCGACACCAAAGGTCCCGTCACCATATGTATCATACGGCCACGTTAGAATAACAGTGGCTGAAGCCACCTAGAAGCGTGGCTAAAGGGTACCAATATTTATTGTTGTAATCAAACAAATCTTCTGGAAAGCGTGGCCAAAGAGTCCCAACGGCCATATGTGTTTTTTAACGTGGCCTTTGGTATTATATGGTCATATATATTTGTGTTTTAGCCACATATATATTGGTACATTTTGTCCCAATACGCGTGGCCAAAGGGTGGCAACGGCCATGTTAAAATATCAAAAGTGTGGTCTTTGGTATATATGTCACATATATTTGTGTTTTAGGCACATATGTTAGAAAAAACGTGGCCAAATGGGTTGCTGAAATCATACATTTTGTCCCAATACGCGTGGCCAAAGGGTGACAACGGCCACGTTAAAATATCAAAAGTGTGGCCTTTGGTATTGTATGGTCACATATATTTGTGTCTTATACATATATGTTAGAAAAAAACGTGGCCAAATGCGTTGCTGAAATCATACATTTTGTCCCAATACCCGTGGCTAAAGGGTGGCAACGGCCACGTTAAAATATCAAAAGTGTGGCCTTTGGTGTTATATGGTCACATATATTTCTATTTTAGCCACATATATATTAGAAAAAATATAGTGGTCGAAGGGTTGTTAAAATCAGATATTTTGTCCCAATACGCATGGCCAAAGGATGGCAACGACCATGTTAAAATATCAAAAGTGTGGCCTTTGGTATTGTATGGTCACATATATTTGTGTTTTAGCCACATATATTAGGAAGAAAAAGAAGTGACCAAAGGGTAGTTGAAATCATATATTTTGTCCCAATACGCGTGGCCAAATGGTGGCAACGACCACGTTAAAATATAAAAAATGTGGCCTTTGGTATTATTTGTGTTTCATATATATATTATCAAGCAATTATAGATTCATCAAGTTTTATTTTTCTTATTGATAATTAATTAAACTGCATACAATTAATTAATTAATCTGCGTATATATGTCTATGAGAAACCTTAAAATCATATTTATAATCAATTATACATACATATACACTAATCAAACTTGAACTTCTATAATAATTATAATATCTTGGACATCGTCGTCTGGCTCCTTGTAAGTTTTTTGATTGCTATGCTCTTCAGGTTGTTTGATGCTACGTATTGTACCTTCGGTTTCGTTTTTACATTATTTACCAGGAATAACTAAACATGACAAATAAAACTGATCATATATATATATATAATATATTAATATATATATAAGAAAGGGAATGTGGAACTGTTGAAAAATTAAGAGTTGTACAATAGTATGATGCATATTGTACAACTAGCTAAAGCCTAAATGTCTTAAAAGTGAGAACCGGGTCCTCACTTGGGTACCCAATTACTTGCAAGCCTGCCTTTTTCTTTTTGGTTGCAGCTCCTTTACTTACATAGAATGTGAATTACTTACCTCCTTCAACATCCTTTACTCATTTTAAAGCCTAATTGAAAATATTTCTGGAGGCACGGAGATGCAGACACCTAATTCAGCAAAACAAAATAGAAATCATTGCTTTCTTTGGCTGATGAATCAAAGAATCTCTATTTTGAGACCTATTTCTACTTGCTTTCTTCTTCATACAAGAAGCAACCTAATCTCAAATTTGAATAATTTGAATGAATTGTGTAGAATCTTTCACTCTTCCTTTCCGATGTTTTCATCTCTCTGAAAAGAAAATTTCAGAGCACCGCTGCCACCACCACGTTCGCCCCCATTGCTGCAATTCAAATACCTGCGATCGTAGCCTCCATGAAAGAAAATCTACAGGTTGGAGTAAACGACGGAAGCTGAGCTATTGAAGGAGTTAGAAGGTCGATGGAGAGTAGGGTGGGTCACAGCAGATCGGCGACGGTAAGGAATGGGGGTCGAACTCAGTCGCGTTACCGGCGGCTGTGGTTCCTAATTCCGGCCGCCAATCTCCTTTTCCGTCCATCCATGGTAAGATTTTTAGTTGTCATCTCAATTCCAGAAAGTTAACCACTGTTAACACCCAATTTGTTATTGTATGTGTGCTCATGGTCAATCTGAGACGGAAATTGTGTGATTGGAAAAAAATCATTGTTATGAAAAATTATGCTGGAATCTCTTCTCAACATCTATTTAATTTAATAAATATCAGGTTGTTCTTGAGTTTTCCAGATTCGTAAAGCTTATAACACATTGTTCCTCTCTGTAATTTTCGATCAGAGTATGTACTCTTCCATTTATGTGATTTTTGTACCGATTAAGGTTCATAACTACATGGATTACATGCTCCGATTCTTGATTTTGGGATGACACTCGATTTTTTTTTATTCTTTGTTTGTGTTTTTTAGTTTCTAGTTTAAGAAGCGAACTGGAGTTTCGATATTGGTAATATCGCCTACATTTGAGCTTACATGACATATGGAATACGACAGTTTCCTCTCCCATTATTATAATGACTAGGAGAGGTGCTCTTCGGTATCCACCATTTTTCCTTTTGCTCATTTATAAATTTTGCTTGACATCTAATTCACTAATTGATCATTTGTTTATGCTCATATTGTGAATTATCTATTTTGATAATAGGGATGATGCACGTTTAACAAACATAGGTATTTAATTAAAGAGGCGGTGAAAGATATTCTTGAGTCCCAGGTATATAGATCTAATTTGAAGCTACTCGCTTTTCAGGAACTTTCAACCTCAAATCTAGAGGTATAATTTTTGTTATTGATGTCTAAGCTAAACATTTAGTCCAATAGATCATAACTTGTAGATATATCATGAACTGATTTGAGATTTTAGGGTTTTTGTTGTATCCTTGGATTAATAATTTGCTTCAGAATATGCAAAATCACATAAATACGTTCAAATTGGAAAATTAGATTTTATTAATCCAAGTTATTACTAGTTGGCCGATATTAATCCCAATTAAGAAATTGGCCTACATTAATCCCAATTATCATGGTGTTGGAATTCGCTGGTCCTCCGTTAGTTTTTTGTTAACTCCGTTAGATTTTGGTGATGCCACGTCAGCAAAATAGACTGCCACGTCAGCAAAATAGACTGCCACGTTAGCAAAATACTAACGGAGTTAAACAAAAACTAACGGCGGTCCAATGAATTCCAACACCATGATAATTGGGATTAATGTAGGCCAATTTCTTAATTGTGATTAATATCGGCCAACTAGTAATAACATGGATTAATAAAATCCAATTTTCCCGTTCAAATTTCATATCCAAATACCTTCTAAATCTTCTACCCCCAAACAAAAAACAATTTATTCATCCTAATACAATGGGGTGTTTGGTTGATCGAGGTGATCTTTTATCACGTTAATACCTAAAATTTAACCTCTAGATTGGGATATTCAGTCATAAATATAAAAATATGATAGATATGCGAAGAGTCTAAAATGCATCATTTATAAAAATTCTTGATTCAATGGTAGTTATGTTTATTTGATACCATTGATTGCATCTCATTTAGTTATGTAAACAACATTTTCTTGTTTTAAAGATGTACACTTCTCTTCATTACTTTAAGATGCAAATCCTTTAATAGCTAAACTTGATTGGTCTGTTATGCAGTGGTGACATTGATGTAGATAGGACTGGGAAAAAGGGAGATCAGTGGACTAGGATGCCTTGAAGAATTGCGGAAATCAATTCGGCCTAATTGATACGTTGAAGAATTGCACATCTACTATTTCAGAATACCGTGTTGTTTTTCATGAGAATCCGACATGTTTTTTTGAAGATAATAGTCAGACAAATGGTTATGCTGTTAATAATCCTCAACATCCATGCAGGTAGCCTTATGTTTTAAAGTTCAAATTATTTTTTCTAATCTTATTACATCTTCTAAATCCTAACATAATGTCGTCTGCTCAAAGATGCAATGCTCAAAGATGCAATGTGGCTGTGAAAAACGAACTCCGTAGCGTTGAATCTGACCTATCTTGCACTCATCTAAAATTTGACACCTTTAATGCCCAAGTCACACCAAACAAATTTATTCATTTCAGATATGAAACTGGGGATCATGTTGGAGTCTGCTGTGAGAATCTAAGTGAAGTTGTGGATGATGCTGAAGGATTAGTAGGTTTACCACCACACACTCATGCTAATTTCAATGTTTGTTTGCATCTGCAGAGTATCCACAAATGGGAAATGATGTTACATAGTATTTTGGGTGATCAGAAAATCGGGTATAATCTAGAGTATATTGAAGACAAGACTATTGGAAACATGGCCTTCTATTTCTTATGCTACTATAATTGGGGACTATGAGTTTTTGATCCCTTTAATTTGATATTCTTGTGTTTTTTTTATTTATTTTTTTTCTAGACTTATTTGTATTACAATATAATTTATTATCAAGTTTGATCTTTTGCTGTCGGTATCTTTATTTTTTTTCTCTCAGATTTATTTGTATTTACAAGATCATTTATGTATGAAGTTGGGTTTTTGTCATTTTTGTGTTGAGAGACAACAAGATGGTTAATGGTGGCCTAGGAGACTTGAAGAATGTTACACGGTGATCGCCTTAAATATGGTACCAATCTTTGCCTGCTTTCTGCAGTTCAATATTATATTTATTGATATGATCTGAACTTTGCTTACTTGTGTTATCCATAATCCTCACGCAGGCTATTGGGCTACTGTTACAAGGTATCGATATCTGGGACATTTGAGTCTTTGATCCCTCACGCAGGCTATATAGACTTTTTTTTCTTTTTTCCATTTTACACATTATAGATAAAACAAATGACGTGAATCTACCCATTTGTAACTACTATATAGATATTGCTACATTAACCGTCTACCATTGATGCTTAATTTGCAAAAATATTGACTTCATCTTTTTGTATGATTCATCTAATAAAGATTATAGTAGTGATGCTATAAAACTTTAAAATGATTTGTTTGGTCTCTTATTCTATAATTTAATGTTTTTATGCATGATCTTTGTTTATAAACAAGAAATGAAGAAAAATATATCAATTGTTTATGTTAGTTTGTATTAAAATCATTCATGAATAGAGAATAAGTGCATATTCTAGAAATGAAAAAAAAAATTACAAACATTAAACGACCAGTTGGTTTTTAGTTCCAAACTGTTGGTTAAATCTAACCGTCAAAAGCGAACTACCAACCGTATAAGCCTCAAATCAGCCTACTTGCTTTAGGCTGAGGTTAGTTTTGATTTATTAAAATCTTATTGAGTTTGAATGGTTTATTAAAATCTTATTGAGTTTGAAGGCTTATTAACATCTTATTGAATTTAATTGCGGGTTCGTTCTTCCGTTTCTCTCATTATCGCTTTGGGTACGTTGTATAGGGCTGGTTCAGGTTTGTTTAAATCGGGTTTTAAGGTTTCGATTTCTTGGTATAATTATCCGAATTATTGCCTTTGCTACAACATGCATCTCGGAATGGAATTCTATTCTGATTATTTCTTCTAACCATTTGATTAAGAGAACTAGGTAATTTTTATGTTGGATATGATTCCTCTTCTTGCCGAGTGTTATGGTTTGTTTTGTGAAAGAAAGAAATACACAAACAAGAGGTTATGAACTCAAAATCATTGATTGTTCAATTTCTTATGATACATGAAAGGCACAGGTCTTGATTCACTCTATCAGTCCTATAAACTTTAAAAAGATGCATATATAATATAGACATGAATAACATTGTTGACTTGCTTCTGTATCAGATTCATGTGCCTAAAGTATTGGATAAAGGATGAAATGAGAGGAAAAGTTGACGTTTTTATTGATAGCTATACTCTAGGTAATTAGATAATTTGTAACTTTAATGGAACATGAATTATGATTTAGAGTTAATAAAAAGAGTTAACATGATGCAGCTGACTTCATGCAGGATGAGCAGGATAAATATTGTGAATTCTTTCATAGCAATAGAACACCTTTTGGAAAAATTTCCAAAGCTGTATGATCAAGTTAAAGTTGATCTTAACAATTATGACATATATGAAAAGCTATTTTCCGTTGTTGATCAACTCTTCAGAGGACTTCTTGCGGGTTATAAATCTTTAAATTTTGATCAATTTAATCATACACACACATACGTAGCTGGATTGTCCTGTTAAATGTGTGTTTACAGCTCAAAGTGATACATCTGGAGCTCGAATCAACGATAATCATGAACATGAGATAGCGGTTACAGGTTTGATATAATGGAAATAATGAATACGACCGGATGCTTGTTAGGGATGTCCCATGGCAGTAAGCATCTTATCTCTTTGGCTTTTCTGCACTAATAATTGTTAATGCTTGTAGTATTTTCTATGTGTCTCTCTTGTGCCCACATAAGTCTTTAAACTTTTTTGCTTTGTTTTTTTTGCTGCACTTAGTCTTATTTAAAACGGGTTGGTCGGGTCAAGTAAAAGCGTTTGTGCATTATTGCATATGGTCACTGATCTACTCCGCTGCTCACCATAATATTGTTTATTTCATATACAATGTTATCTTATATTCTTTTTTCTTATTGTGGTTTGCAAAGTGTTTGTTTCAAAGGAACAAATGGGTGTTAAAAAGGGCTAAAAAATTTGATCGAATTTTGGGTCTTTAAAATGCTGGGTTTGACTTTTGACTTTGGTTTTGTAAGGAATATCGCTTTGAATATTTCCGGCGGAAAGCCAATTTTGAGCAGTTTCGGATGAAGTTGAAGTTCAAGCGGAAGTCACAAGTTCAAGCGGAACTGGCAGTTCAACCGGAAGAAGCCATTTTGTCTTATAACGAATATTCCGGGTGAACTCGATTATCCACCAGATAATGAGTTCAACCAGACTTTTCCTGAGAAGTCTTTTCAGTCGTCTAATCCTGCAAAAGCTTCTCGGTTGCTTCCAAATCTATCAAAGCCGCTCTCCTAAAGTAGTATGTTGCTGATCACACGCAAGATATTCCATATGTCGAAGTTTATTCTTTTGGTAGTTTGTATTTGATTTTTGTTTAACGGTTTAGATTAAATCGTTTGAGATCAATGGTTGTCATTGATCTCATCATCACTATATATAACTTAGTTAGCTTTAAGTTTTACACACAATTCTCGATCAACTTGTAATAGTGTAAACTTGAGTTAATGCATATAGTGCCGAGTATTTCTCACTTCATTGTTACTATCCTCATGCAATCAAACACTTACATTACACAAGAGAACTAAGACTTTCTTAAGTAAAGTGAAATATAACTTTAATTCTGCAGGGTTATATTTACAAGTAGAGGGTTTCTTGTTAAGTTAAACATTAATTAACACCGATCCTACAAGTGGTATCAGAGCTTTGGCTCCCACTTTGAAGACTTCTAGTGCTTCAAAGTTGATACTCTAGTTGTTTACTTTACAAGCTTTGTTGTTTTTGTCTTTCATAAGTTTTTCAAAATGAATGAACTCAGTTTGGGATCTTCAAACGGTAGTGCTAACAAACCGCCAATGTTCACTCCTGATGACTTTGGTACCTGGAAACTCAGTATGGAAGGTTTAGTTAGGATCTTAGATCGTCGTATATGGAAATCCTTGACTGGAGGTCCTTATTCTCCCACAGTTTCATCTGCTGATGACGCTGAAGTCAAGATACCAAAACCCTTTAGAAAAATATGTTAAATCTGACTATGCTGCTCTCGAATTTGACTATAAGGCATATTGGACTCTACAGGCTACACTTCCCAACTCCATTTTAAGTGGGTTTAAGGGTTACATAACTGCACATAGCCTATGGAATGCTTTAAGTGAAATGTATGAAGGAACCAGTGAGGTTAAGGCAAATAAGAAAATGTTTTAAAACAGAAATATGAGAACTTTACCTACAAATCTGGTGAATTTATGACCAACCAGTACTTGAGATTTGTTTCCTTACTTGATGAACTGCAAAAAGTAGATGTAAAACTATATCAGGTCGATGTAAACAGAAAGTTTTTACGTTCTCTGCCTTCTTTGTGGACAGTTTACACTATAAGCATCAGAGAATGTAAAAATTTGAAAAAGATGAGGCTTAGTGAACTTCATGGAATACTCAGTGCTTATGAAATTGAATTAAATCTTAAGCAAAACTCATCTTCTAAATCAACTCAGCTGTTTTCAACTACTCTAGTAACTACTGATTTTCAAAACCAAAGATCTTCAAAATTCATCTTCTTACTAGTCACCTATAGTCAGTTTCCCTGAGACACCAAGGTTTCAAGAGAGTTCTTCTAATTCCTTTGATAACTCTCACAATGCTTATGTAGCAACTAACTCATACCAAGGCTTCATTCGTGAAGACTTAGAATGTATAGGTGCTGATGACTTAGAAGGAATGGATATTTTGATCCAACTTTCTATGGTGTCTGTTAAAGCCCAAAAATTCTACAAAAGAACTGGTAGAACTTACAAAGGAGCAAAAGGTGCTCACATTGGCCTAGACAAAAGCAAGGTGAAATGCTACAACTGTCACAAACTTGGTCACTTTGCAAAAGAGTGCCACAACCAAGAAGGGAAGGACAGAATCAAGGTCAAACTCAGATGAAGAATCATGGTGGAAACAACCACAACAATTTAAGAAACAACTCTGCTCATAGTTCAGGATAACAACCCACCCAACCAAAACCAGCTGGAAGTCAAAACCATCAGAATGTGGTTGCTGCTGTGGCAAACCAAACTGAATGTGTCGAATGGGGAGACTTTCTAGATGAGTTCGAGCCTATCAACCATTCTTTGATGGCAAAACAAGATTCTCCTTCTGATCAGGTAAATTCAATTCCTGAAAAGGTTCTAGAAAACATATGTAGCCCTGCCTACATTGAACAAGTGACAAAGTACAGAAATCACAACACAGACCTGATTGATGAAGTTTCAAACCTAAATGAGTTAAAGGAATGCTTTAAGAAAACTGAATTATCTTACATTACTAAGATTGACAGCTTAAACAAAGAATTTGAACAGTTAAAGCAAACCAACTCCATTCTTGAAACACAACTGGATGATTTGTTGTCAAAACTTGAAAAATCAAGAAAAGAAACCAAAGAAGCTAAGGCTGAGGTTGATGTTCTTGAAATAAAACTGAAAGATGCTTTGTTCACCTATGATAAGTTTCAAACTACAAATAAGAAGGCTGAGAAACTATGGATGGGAGGGATGTATGGGAAAACTGGTGTTGGCTATAACAGTGTTGAGCCACCAATTGAATATTCACATGCAATTGAACCAATCAAAGCTCAAACAACAGAATGCAAAATTAGTCTCACTGTTGATGATACTTCATCACAGTCAAGCATTGAAAAATCTGTTGAAACTAAGAAGCCTGAAGAATAATGATGCAAGCATATATGTATTAGCTGACCAATCAAAAATTTTGAATCTGTCAATTGTTGTTCCACCCCCAACTATCTATGAATCAAAAAATTCAAAAGTTGGAGGAAAACAACCTTAACAACCAAAGTGTAAGGATCAAATAAACCCTCACGCGATATCTGAACTAGTGAAACCGTGCGGAATCCGGTTTAACCAGTTGATTCAAGAAAAACAGTAAAAGGCTATAATCGAAAAGTACTAGAAAGCAATTAAAGACAACCCGATTGAAAGAACACTCGTATTGAACACCGATTACTGCTTACACCTTGATCGAATTCTCTATGGAGAATTCGATGATCACCTTGAACACCTTCAAGACTACAAAAGACTAACAACCCTAACACATTCTAGGAGGGGACTATTTATAGTAGAGATTGACTTGGTAAACAAGTCAATCTCTTTACAATTTCGAAAACCCCTAGGCCCACCTAACAAAATCGGACCAAGCCCCTATACAAACTAGCCCAAATACATATTAAAACTAGCCCAATATAATCTAATGCAAAAGCCTCAAAATCCAGGTCTTTACAATCTTCCCCTAGGCTTTAGCATTAGACAGTCTTCACATTCTGAACTTCTTGGACAAATTCACAGTGGCTGGATCATACCAGAGCTCCTTGGCTACGATCTCAGCTACTGCCCGAGTGTAACACTTAGCATACTCTTCAGTGTCTGGGCTACACTCAATCTGATGTTTAGATAAGACCAGGATGTCTTTCTTGTGGAACCGCATCAGATCATGAACCTCCATGACATTGATGGTCTGGGACTTGCAGAGAATCTTTGCTTCACCAGAATAATCACTATATGCCCATGTCTGAAAGTCATGCAGACAGTCTTCAGGATGTCTCATGGGAAGAGGAATAGTCTTTGTCTTGTCTGTGGGAGGATACAAGACATTTGTAAATTTCTTGAGCTTCTCATCTTCCTTCCCTGAGATACTCTTCTTACCATCCCATTTGAACACTTTCCTGTATTTCATCACATACGACTTCTTGTGAGGAAACTCTTCAAACTTCCTGAACTTGCTCCTCACAGCTTTCTCCAATTTCTTATAGAAATATGTAGCCTGATCATTGTTTGACGGGTTGGAGAATGGAGCCTGATACAGCATAGTCAAATCCACATTCGTCCAGGAGTAGAATTGGGTCCAGCTTTTGTAATACTCCAATGGATACTGACCCCTTCTTCGTACTACGAACATGTTCTTTTCACCATCAAACATCCACGTCTTGACTGGTGCAGTAATGCCTTGCCTATCATGATAATGCTCTCCTAGTTGAATGAGATACCTCTCAGGTGGATAGGCAAATGTTTGTGACTCCCAACCTCCATCAAAATCTGAAGCGGGAACAGTCATATAATCTCTATCTCTGGTATCTTTGGCTTCACTAGAGGCTTCTGGCAATACTGGTTGTGTATCATCAGGAATATCAGCTTCAAAGTCAAACACTGGTGACTGAGAGGAATCACCTGCACCTGAACCTCTTTCAGTTTTATCTCCCTGCTTAGATTTCTCTGAATTTAGCTGCCTGATCAGCTTGTGAAGTTCTCTCAACTGCCTGGTGAACTCTCTGTTAACTTTCTTCTGATTCTCCAATTCAGTATTGTGCACCTTCTGAATATCTATCAGATCACCAATAACTTCACTCTGGGTATCATTCTGGGCTTTCAAATCGGCTATTTCAGCTCTGAGTTCCTTCTCTAACCTGAACTCCGGGGTTTCTACTGCCTTCCCCTTATCTTGAGCTGTGGGCTGTGAAGAAGATGGACCAGTACTTGAGCTTGTAACTGGTGGAACATATGAATTCAGTCTTCTTCTGATAGGGTCACTGGGGCCTTCGGTGTGGTGTAGTGTAGCAGCAGACTCAGTCTCGGTTTCATTTGTCTCATCAGTCTCTTCAAATGTAGCAGAAGCACTGAGGGGAGGATCCTCTGTGACTTTCCGCTTTCTGATCAATGGAGTCTCAGTTATCTCAGTCTCGTCTTCAGGAATGTCAACATCGTCCAGATACGTGTCATAGTTGATGGACTCGTCACCTTCAAAATTAAGTGCTCCAATCCGCACATCTTGCAAATCAAACTCTTCCCAATCAGAGTCATCTGGAAGATCAACCACTTTCTGTTGAGGAGGGGTCATATAATGTTCTTCATCTACTGAGGCATTCCTGTTAACAGGGGCCTCCTCTCTCACAATTTCAGCAAACTCTCCAAACTTGTCTCCAAATGACATCTTATCCGACAACTTCTTCTTCGGATTGATCATAGGAAACACCTCAACACCCATTGGTTTAGTATCATGTGTATCATTTGACTTTCTCAGTGCTGGATATCTTGAGTCCAGAACTAGCTGGATGAACCTTGGAACTGCAGCAAACTTTTTATCTCTTGAAACAACCGACTTCACATCTTCAAATATCATCCTAGACCAGTTGAACCGAACACCTCTGATGAGTGATACCATTGCATGTGTGTGCACTTGGTTCAGCTGATCCGTAGAGCTCTTTTTGGCAATGACACATTTCTGTAAATAATGTGCCAGCATTCTCCAGTACGGAGGAATGAGAGCTTTCATCGTGGGAGGAGATAAAGTGAGATATCCCATTTCCTTCAGACATTTGGACACCATTTCTTTATCAAGAGCAATGGGATCACCAGCAACATCCTTAAGTCTGAGAGCCTGTCGGAAATTCTCTTCAGTTAAAATCACATCAGAAGCCTGAATCCTGGCAATTATCTGCTTTCCGTCTTCAGATACATTTGCTGTCTTCCAAAACTCTTGCTGCATCCGTTTGCATATAACGGGACTTGCTGTTAATGCATAGTGTAGACAACACTTCTTCAGCCCTGCAATCATTGATAGGTACTTCTCTTTGTATTCAGCAGGCGGATCCAGCAAATACGCCACCTGATTATGATCCTTCACAAACTCCAAGTCCCTGCGCTCATAAACACAGATAAACATCCAAAACACACAAAAATTCATTAGTCTTAGGGATTTCTCGAAAAACGGACAGCATAACGGCTTAAAATTGAACGAAAACCATTGAAAATATCATCAGGTACCTTTCCGATCGAAAAACAGGGTTTCGATCGGAAAGCATCCGTCTGATCGAAAAGTTCCTTTATTACCGAGAAGCCTGATCGAAAAGCCTATACTTCCCGATCGAAAAGTGGTAGCTGATCGAGAAGTCAGACTCTCGATCGAAAAGCCTTAGGGTCTGATCGAATAGCCTTAGAGGCTGATCGAAAAGCCTTAGGCCCGATCGAGAAGCCTCGGATCCGATCGAGAAGCCTTAGCTTCGATCGAGAAGTCTCTGGGGTGGTCGAAAAGCCTCAAGGGGCTGATCGAGAAGCCCCAGAAACGATCGAAAAGTCTCGTCTTCCTCCTTTTAAACCTGCAACTTGATCGAAAAGCTTAAAAACACTTAGTTTAGCATGATTTCACTTTAAACCGTCCCCCAAACCATCATCTATCTCAATCCCGATCACAAATTTCACAAAAAATAAACAACTTACTCAAGGCGATCAACCGGGGGTCGAGCAATACGCTTCAAACGAGGAGCCATTGCTCCAATTGACACCAGATACGGGCTCAGAGGGTGATTTCGACTAAGGTAATGGTGTCGGATGACGACGACAGTGGCGGACGGCAGTAAATCGGAGAGGGTCGGCGGCGGCGGCACTGTGAAGGAAAGCGGGGCTGTGGAGGTCGGATGGTGATGGGGCTGATGGTGGAGAGGTTACAGGGTGGAGGCGATGGTGGTGGTGGAGTGCGACGGTGGTCGGAGAGGAGGTGATCGGTGAAGGGTGGCCGACGGATTAGGGTTTAGAGGGAGAAGGAGGGAGACGGTGTAATGAGGGGTCACCGTCCCTCTCCCTCCTTTTGTTAAAAATAATTTCCTTTTGGCCCCTCTTGTTTTGAAAACGAGCAAACATAACCCCAAACTTTAAACAAACTAATTTTTTTTTTTTAAACCCAGTTATAAAAGTCAAAAAGTTTAAAATTAACAACCAAACCTTCAAACTTTCTCTTGATCATTTAGAAAAACTTCCCCTGAAATCAAGCCCGAGAGATTTAATATCTGGCAACATTTACTTAACAACAAACCACACAAAGTTAAAAAAATAACAAAAACCAAAAAAAACATAATTAAAAAGCACAATTTAATTTTGAGGGGTCAACAATTTCATCGTTTCTATTCTTCCCCTTGCTTTTTGATTTTTAATAACAACACACATTTTTTTTTTTTTTTTTTTTGATATTTTTTTTTTTTTTTTTTAACACTCACTGACACAATATGTACTAAAAACTGGCCAAGCTAACCTTCAAAGTTTATCTTTTGAAACTTTTCAGAAATGGGTTTTGTTACAAGCACAACCATACTTCACATCAAATCAGCCAAGAAATAAACAATTCAGACAGTGTTACCTTTAGTGCTGATTTTCTCAGATTTACCTTCTCACAAGGAAACATACCCTCCATTGAAATCTTCATGTCATGTGGTAGAGAGATGCCTCTTATCCTGTGCTTGGAACAATCACTATCACAAACAAACAAGGTTAATGAAAGTCCTCCTTGACTGTTCCTGCACAAGCTGAGAGATCAGTTAGCCATAAGTACCCAGGCCATTGTGGTTCTGGGTATACCTGAAGAGTCAGTGAAAGAAATTTCTTTTAAAAACATTCCCTTGGTAACATCAGGGATTGGGGGTGTGGCTGCCTTGGTTGGACTGAGAATGTCCTTTTTGTTGACATCTCTGGGTTTGTGATTTTCTTTCCCAAAAACCTGTGGTTTTCTCGGTGGATTCTTATTAGAATTTTGAACTCTTACTTCTTGAAATTGTTTGGAGTGTTTCTTGTACACTCCAGTAGGCTTGAAAGACAAGTTCACAACTTTTGAAACATTCCACCTGTCATCCTTCCTCCAACCATTTGATTTAGCTGAACCAACTGGATTTGGATGGATGGGTAATTTTGAAACAGTTTTGAAAACAGATTTTAAAACTGTTTTTGGGGATTCAGCAGATTTTGGTCTCCAAGCTGTTTTCACAATTGATGGTTCATGTTTAGGTGACTTGGGCTTTGAGCTCCATTTGGGGACATTTGGCTGTGGTTTGCCCTGCTGCACCTTTTGGTTTGAAGGTACAGTCTTTGCTGCTGCTCTAGCATGTATCTTTGCCTGTGAGGGTGGTGATGTGGACTTTTGCACCTTGGAATTTGAAGGGCCAAACTTGGGTTTTGGGCCAACATGTGTTTGGCCCAATGGGACAGTCTTTTGTTGGACCTTCTTTGGATAGTAAGGCTCATACGGGCGGTGCAGGCAGTTTCTTGCCATGTGTCCTGGTTGACCACACACATGACAGGACTGTTTCTTTGGATACACGGGAGCCTGTTGTTGGTTCCGCCCAGTGGATATCCAAGTTACCTTTTTCACGACACCTTTCCTTAAGCTCAACATCATGCTCCAGAGGGGTTGAGAAAAGAAAAGAATAGATCACGGAGGTTTTGTTGGATACCAA
>JBCNJP010000006.1:28973399-29020789 GCA_039602395.1 Deinandra increscens subsp. villosa
TCATCATTTCCTAAAGCCTGTAGACCAAAATCCAAAACACCACCAGGGACCAAAAAGTGATAATACATAACTTCTTGTTTCGGATAACCTAATTCCTCTATCATCGCATTCACCTCATGAACTGAGAACTCATCGGAATTAATCATATCGAAATAATCTATCTTACCACTGACATACCTCCTGCCAGGAAACTTGGTGAAATTACCTCCATGGTTAATCCTTAATGAAAACAGGTTAGGGTTTCCACCTGTAAAAACCAAACTTGTTTGTATGAGAGCAATGTACATGATAGTTATTTGTAAGAAAGCAGGTTAGGGTTTCCACCTGCTTGTTGATAAAATCGATCATCAAAGGTTTGTTTTGGGGAGGATTGAAAATGCTTACCGTATACATCATCAGGATTGAAATCACTCTGAGTAACACCTCGATGAAACCACAACGACAGAACCATCTTCAGCAATGATCGAACATTCAGTGTGTGTGTGTGTGTTGTTCGTCTTCAACAGCGAATGGTTTTAAGAGCGTATTTTGAAAACAAAGTGACGAGAGTGAAGAAAGGGTTCGATTCTTTCTGGAATCAATCAAGTCAATCGGCTAGGGGGAAAAGACTAACTTGCCCTCACATGGGGCTCACGTGGCTGGTAGTTAACGTCATTTAAGGATGGAGTTAATGAGCTGGAGGGATTTGGCAAAAGATTTGTAAAAAATGGAGTAAAATGACAAAATTTAAGAATTTGGAGGTAATTGGCAAATAGTTGGAAACCACAGGGACGAAAACGGCAAAAAACTCATAGATTTTGTGTTAACATATTTACCGTCACGGGAACCATGAGTATATTGTATTAATGTTGCATATTCTTTGCTATTCCTTATAGTTTGATGAATTGTGAACTACAAATTCTATCAACCGCTCTCAGTGGGTCTTTCTCAAATTCAGATTTTAGACCCATCAAAACAGGAAACCGCCTTATAAATTGTCATTATGCCACATCGCACTAACATAATCTAATACCGTGGTGTAAAATGTCACGTCGCCATAACGCATGAACAAACGACGAATAACGCGCTATAAGCTGTTGCCGCCGCAACGCGCGGGCATTATGCTAGTATGTATGTATATATATATATATATATATATATATATATATATATATATATATATAGGGAGAGGATCATTTGAGAACCAATTTGATTTGAGAACTAAAAAGAACTAATTTGAGCCACACGTTTATTTACATGTATCCCCCCTCCCATGAATTGTAGTGGTCCCCCCTGAAATTTGTGGTTGAGATTTAGTTCTCAAAAGAAAAAGTTCTCATTTGAACCTAACCCTATATATATATATATAGTTAATTAATTAAAGTAGATACGATTAATATAGCAATTACCAGTGGTTCTTCAAGTACTGTAATAGTATTATCAATGGAAGAAACATGTGATTCTAATGTCATATCATCAGCATTGAACATTTGGTCCTTCGGCCATGCAATAATACACTTATTTTTCCCTGAAACCTCCTTAACTGTTGTCAAACCATCTACTGGGTATGGTAAATATCCATTACCCTTCAAAACCTGACAAATGGAAACTCTACGGCAATTAGAAGGTAATGAAACTCCATGAATCATCTCATCTTTTAATACTGGGAATAATTCAGCATTTGCCACGATGTTCCTTTTACTCCTAATGTATAGCATCGTAGTTTTGCACACCTGATCAGAAGTGACATAATAATAATATTAATTATAGCATATATATTAACAATTAATTAATTAAAGTAAAAAACTAAATAAATAAATTGTCAAATATACTAATATATACACCTCTAATGAGATTACTGGCTCAACAGCAGCAGGAATGTCATCATTATTAGCAGGTACTTTATGAGCAGATTTTACTAATATTGTAGGTCTCTTATTTTTTTCTTCCTAAATTGACGCCATATATAATTGATTAGTAACATATATATATATATATATATATATTAATTAACAATAACGTCAAAGATATTTGTCAAATCCTTAATTATATATACCACTTCCTGCTGTGATGCCCCAGTAGTACTGGCTGCAGCAGCTGCTACTTCTGTTCTTTATCTATTTTTCCCCTAAAGAAAGTATCAACATTTAATTAAATGATCATATAGAAATTGTTGATACATGGTTCCTGACCGTCATGTGAAGTATCGTTACAAGACGAAGTCAAGCAAGTTTGTTGTGGTCCGAACTCCTGGCGAACCTAGGGTTCGGACAGGTCCAAATAGGTCCGAACCTGGAGTTCGGACCAGCGGGTTTAAACAACGATAAATATGAGTCTTGTATAGAACTGAATAACTTCTTGGTGATATCTTCTAAGTGTCTCTGTGTAAATTCTCTGTGGTTAATACAAAGCTCATTTGTATTTACTCTTGTGTTTCAACTCGTTATACATTGATTTTGTTCCAATTAAGTAGACGATCCCCACGCTCATGCATTTTTGTTACAATTAAGTAGACATTCCTACAACATTTTTGGCGGGTAAATTTGAAACTCCTAGTTATTCTGCTGGTTGTACTGTGTCAATTCCTAGTTCTTCGACTCTATGTGCATTGTCTGCTCAAACTGTCGATGAATATAATGCTTTGATGTCTGCGTTAGTATGTTCATATTTTGGTGTTATCACTGGTGCTGTGGGTAATGCTGAATTGGAAAATGAAGATTACGATCAAGTTGATTATGATCATTTGGAGGAAATGGATCTGAACTAGCAGTATGCTATGTTGGTTCGAAGAACGAAGAGAGTTTTCAATAGAACTGGTAAGAAGAGGTTGAATCAGGATGGTAAGATTGGTTTGGACAAGTCGAAGGTGAAATGTTATAAGTGTTCCGTCTAAGGTCACTTTGTAAGAGAATGTCCAAGTTCAGCAGAAAATAAATTAAATAATGGTCAACATGCACATTTAGTTTTTCATCCGTCAAATGAAGCTGATAAAGTTGAAAAGAAATTTGTTACTTTTTGTGGCAACCCTAAAACTTTTGCTTTCTTTCCCCAGCAACCATAGCAACAACGACAGCCGAGGCTACGGACGCTACAACGCAAGAATAATTTTCGGGACGAAAATTCCATTTACAAGGGGATGATGTGACACCCGAGAATTCCAAGGTTAACTTCCGTTAGACGATTTCCGTTAGTTACGTTATAAGTGTTAACTTAGTAACTAATACTTAACTAGGCCGAATACGTCCACGTCCTTTGGTTGATCACCAAACCCGCCCATATATGTTATGTGTTCAATTATTTATGGTCATTATGTGCAAACGTGATTTAAATGCATAATTATTAATAAAAAGCATGACTATTTAATTAATTGATAAATTATGTGACAAATTGCTTATTTGGATTATTATATGTTAACCGGGTAATTAAATGTATGCATACATGTTTAATGAGTGGGCTAGTAATTAGACTAATCATGGGCTAATGATTGCTAATCATTGGGGCCCAAATCCCAATGAAAGCCCAAGAGAAAAGCCTTAGTATTTAAACCCCATAATAAACCCTAATCTTCCATTTGCTTCCATCACCACACAAACACACACACTCTCCTCAAGATCAGCCGAAAATCAGCCCCAAGAACCACCATTAGCAGCCCTCTTCTCTGTTGGTGAAGATCATCCATCGAGCTCGATCAAACCGTGAGTCTCATGAACCATCTTCTTGCTTTTCTATGTGTTTTCTTCATAAAGCATGCTTAGATCTTCATGTAATCACTTGATCTTCTGTATGAGTGCTTAGGAATGCTAGATCTACCATAAAAACTACAACTTTACGTGTGAAACTGATCCATAATAGAGATTCATGCTAGATTAGGTCATTTTGGGTAAAGTGTGTTCTTGAAGATTTGATGATGAAAATGCATGTTTATGATGTTAAAAATGCTCCTGTGATGTTCCTAAATGATTATGTATGCTTGAAAATGAATTACACGAAGCATGGAGGCTGTTAGAAAGATTTTTAGTCAAATTTACGGGTTTTTTAGCGACCAGCGAAACTGTGCATTCATTAGGAGAAACTATCCAGCGAAACTGTGCATATCTCCTTCCAGCGACACTATCCAGCGAAACTGCAGTGTCTCTCGTGAACGAAACTGACCTTGTCCCTGAACGAAAGTTCAACCAGTTCCTGGCGAAACTAGCCAGCGAAACTAGCAGTTTCTCTGGCAGTTTCTCTAGCAGTTTCTCTAGCAGTTTCTCCAGCGAAACTGCAGTGTCTCTCGTGAACGAAACTGACCTTGTCCCTGAACGAAAGTTCAACCAGTTCCTGGCGAAACTAGCCAGCGAAACTAGCAGTTTCTCTAGCAGTTTCTCTAGCAGTTTCTCTAGCAGTTTCTCCAGCAGTTTCTCCAGACTAAACCCAAACTTGTGCAACTTATTTAAATGATATGCCATGACTTGTATGATTATGCAATGATGAAACATGCTATGATTTCTGTAATATATGAACCCTTGTTTATGATCAACCATCGGTGTCGTGTGTCGTTATGTCGTGTCGTAGTTCCAACGTGCTATGTTATGGGCCATAGTGACGATAAGTTAATGTTTAGACACAAAACTAATACTTAAGACCTAAACGTGTTCATAGGTCTTCGTTAAGCAATATTTGGATTAATTAACAAGTGTAGCTGAGCAACCTAAGGTGAGTTTCACTAACCCCTTAATTGTGAACCCGTTTGGGTCACAACGAATTACTTAACGGAAAACAACGCTGACACTTTGAGATATCGCCGAATGGGATATCTGTTATGGAAGCTGGAGTGCTTTATGGGAAGCGCTTGCAACTGTCCACCCTTGGGATTTCAAATGAAATCCGGAATAACCGTTTTGACACTTAAACTATTTTTAGGATTTCAAATGAAATCCAGAATAAACAACTTTTAATATGGCTAGTGTAGGTTAAAGTCTAAACCAAATGATATCACATGATTTCTAAGGATGCCTTAAAACTTAAAAGTCCTCAACAATTTAGTACCATTAATCTGTGAAGCGAGGGGATGTTGGGTAGATCTACTGGGGTTTGACAAACCCTGCTCCGCGGTACACAAATGTGTAGCCAACCGGTTGGAGGCCGAACGGAGTGCAATATCAGCCTATTTTAGTTGTGGGTCCCATGAGGAACACAACTGGAGGCACAAACCATCGGCAAATGCCGAACTCTGTTACGTCAGCTTTGGTACGAACTTCCTTAGTGCATGGAAACCGGATTAGCTACCCGCGATATCGGTTGACCGCTTTAACTTTTACTTAACTAGTGCATATTCGGTAATTCAACACTTGGCAATGTTTTGCAAATCTATTACTTATTTATATGTTGATACATACGATTATGAGACCGGGCCACTGCATGACATGCCCACTGTGAACTCACCAACCGTTAGGTTGACACTTGTGTGGTTTTCACTTTTGCAGATCGTTGAGGAGTATCCACCAGGGGTTGGCATGGCACACAGAAGACTTTAAATTGTTTTAACTTACTTTGGACATTTTGATTTCCAATATATAATTTGTACTTAAAGCACGTGGTTAGTGCTAAGATACTTTTGTTTACTTTTCCGCTGCGAACTTTAAACTGTTTTATGATGAACACTTGGACTTTACTCTGATTCGTTTAGTATTTGTAACTAATGGTTGTGGTCCTGGTTTGCTCGCACCCCTTAACGGTATAAACTCCGTTAGTGGTTACTTGGGGGTGTGACACTTTTGCTAATAATCTGACAGAAACGTTTTGGCATCCAGATGAATTTGCCTGGAATGCAGATTCCGCGGCTACAAAGAATCATGCTCCATTTAGCATTGCATTGATTGCTCGTCACGATGATGATGATAGTGTTTTGACTGATTCTAATTCTTATTCAAGTGAATCATTGGTTCAAGAAGTTTTACCAAAGGTTATTGAAAGCTCAAGAACTGAAAAATTCAAGTGTATGGAATGTGAGAAAAATTGCACAAGACGATTGCAAGTTTTGATCAACGTTTAAAAACGTCAACTGAAGAGATTGTTGTGCTTAAGAAAGAGTTGGATGATTTTCAAAAGAAATATTATGAATTGGTTCATATTCATGAAGATGTTTTGAAAGAGAAGACACAATTGGCTGAAGAGTGCGAGAAAGCTAAAGCTGAAGCTTTAGATGCAATTCAAGATTTTGAGAATTTATTTGAGAAACGTTATCCAGTTCAGCAAAAATATGAAAAGGCTAATGCTCTTATTGTTGAAACTACTGCTACTGTTGAGAATCTTCAAAACAAGATCTCTATGCTTCAAGATGAGAATGTTCTTTATCCAGATAAGAATGAAGTGTTGACTAAAGATGTTGAGATTTATAAGAAAAAGAGAGAAAGTGTTTTTGAAGAGTTATTTGCTGAATGTGAGATCAGAAAACTACAAGCTTATGAATATGATGATC
Source organism: Deinandra increscens subsp. villosa (assembly GCA_039602395.1). Taxonomy (NCBI): domain Eukaryota; kingdom Viridiplantae; phylum Streptophyta; class Magnoliopsida; order Asterales; family Asteraceae; genus Deinandra; species Deinandra increscens. The sequence goes on from JBCNJP010000006.1 coordinate 28,979,839, forward strand.
TCAATGCAAAGTTCATCAAGTCACAAAAGGAGGTGTTTGAGGCTCAACAGAAGATTAATGATTTGCAGTTGGAGATTTTGGAGTTAATGCGGCAAGTTAAGAATTGTAATTTGTCACCAACATTGCTAAATTTCTTATACAAGCCGAGTGAGGAGAATTTAAAGAAAGGTGATGTTCACTTGGTTCCTCAACTAGTGGATCTACTTGAAGTAACTTCTGCGCCGATTGGTCCAAAAGTTGAATTACATGATTATTCGAAATTTCCCATTCCATCCAAGAAAAAGAGGTCAAAGTCTAAAAAGAAAGACAAGCCTTTAGGTGACGCTCCAAAATTTATTTCAAAGTCTGTTTTGTTGGAAAATGAAAATGTCTTTGATAAGGTTGCTTCAAGTTCTTCATCTGCAACCGAAGAAGAAAAAGTTTTTATTGAAAAGAACAAGCTGAAGGATATCAAAGCCAAATTCACTAGCGAAGCTAAGGCAAGAGAAGCTTCGAGTTCTTCTTCCAATTGTTTAAAGAATCAAGGATTCAAACAAAATGGTTTGGGTTATGAAGTGAAGGAAGAACCGATTCAAGCAAAGAAACCAGTGAAAGCTGCAAAGGTTTCTAACGCAAAAGTTACAGAGAAATCACCTCCCTAGAAGGAATTTTCTTATTATTCTGGAAGGTCCTCATCTTCACGGAGTCCATCTCCTAGGTATGACTCTTCTGATGATTTCTTTGATAATTTTGATTCTGAGCATTCATCTGGTTTTCAAAAATCAAAACAATTTTCAAACATTTTTAGAGAAAGACTTTGTTATGCATGTCATCAACCGGGACATCTTGCTACTGATTGTCCGATGACTGCATATATCCACAATACTGCCAAATATGTGGATAACAAAGGTCAAATTTTTGATGAACCATGGTCTTGAAAGATTAAATCAATCCGTAAGTCGTCTTGGTCTAAATCGAGTACATCGGTTGAATCTGATTCAGGTTCTGATAAAAAATTAAAAATTTTACAAATTGGGAAACCAAAGGTTGTTTCCAAGGTCAAAAACGACTATGTGGAAGACACCGGGCGACCCGACGCTGTTGAATCGGGTCGATCCCAAAGCGACTAATGGTTTATTTGGTCTCAAGCAGGTATTTCAGGAAGATCTTTTGGTGATTGGAAAATTGCTGATTGTGGAATATCTGTGCTAACTTAAACGAAATTCACAATCAAATTTTGTTTTCAAAAAACTATTCTGCAAGTATTCGTGGTGGTTGATCAGTTTTTTCTTGTTTTTCACTCCATCTCAGTTTGAGGTGGAGTTTGTTATTGCAAAATCAAAAAATAGTGTCTTGTTTTTCAAATCATAAAAATGAAAATCTATAAATAGAGTTGTAATTTTTAGGGGGAGAAATTTTTTAAAGACATTGAAAAATGCAAAAATCCAAAAACATTGAAAAATGCAAAAATCCAAAAACATTGAAAAATGAGAAATTGTATCCGACATGATTGGGAAATGATGGTACATTGGCTTACATCGTCTGACTCATGAATAAAAAAGATGAAAAAGCCATAAGACCATTTGATCGATGTGTAAGGTAGGCTTGGCAAATCAGAAAGTATTCAAATGTGATATACACTAAATCTGATGCTTGACCTAGTGGACAACATCTTGATGCATATCTCACGATATATCAAGAATAAGATATGTGAAAACAAAATGAGAAGTCACTGTGTATACATGTGTTTATTTTGAAAAGATTTAAACTTGTTTGATTTTCTTTATTTTGTCAAACGATCGGACTTTCTCTGCGTGTTCACAAGGCCGACCTGATTGTTGTTCGTTTGACGTTCTGCTTTATTTTCTTTGGTGTTTCGTATAACAAATCGGACTTTCTTTGTGTGTACGGGAGTACCTACCTGATTTTTGTTGGGTTATACAATTTCAATTTGTTTTATTTCCTTATTTTGTTAAATCCCAGGCCTTATCTGCGTATCGAAAGATCGACCTTAAGGTAGACGATTTAACGTTCTTATTTCTTTTTTCATGGAACACAGTTGACTATATCATAAATACAATCATTATGTGATAAATCACAAATGAAATTACAGAAATGTGATAAGCGAGAACATATCTGAGTATGTCTGATAGTGTGGGGTACACTGGTCAATGCAAATCTAATCAATACCTTAACATATCCAGATGTTATGGGTATGATTATGCCAGAGTTTAAATTTGGACAAATTATATTTGCAATCGACATGGCTTATGTGCTACAATAATCGAAATTGAAGTGTAGTTCAACATGTTATGTCCAATATGATCCCAAGTCGTGATCTTTCTCGCAAAAGACAAAAATAGTGTCTGCTTCTGTTTTGTATTTACATTTCATATCAGAAAATACCAAAAAGATTTTAGGTGTGTTTTGATATAAAGTTTCTAAAAGTCAAAAAGATTTTGTTTCTGATTTGTTTTTGATTGATCAACACAGAATACGAAATCAATTTCAAAATCAAAATATCTTGGAGTCTCGAAGAGACGTTTTGCGCCAAGATTAGTTATGTTGACAGATTTCTAAGTGGAAAGAGGACATCACAACTTCAAGTCTTTTGAAGATTGTTGATAAAGAGATTACACACGATGCAATATCAAGTATTCAAGATTGAACTCATCGTCAAGATTGAGGAAGAGTTTGATTGATGATACAAGATACAAGTTTTATAAAGAAGATGATACTGCACATGCCGAGGGGGAATTTGTTGATACATGGTTCCTGATCGTCATGTGAAGTATCGATTACAAGACGGAGTCAAGCAAGTTTGCTGTGGTCCGAACTCCTGGCGAACCTAGGGTTCGGACAGGTCCGAACCTGGAGTTTGGACCAACGGGTTTCAGCAACTATAAATATGAGTCTTGTATAGAATTGAATAACTTCTTGGTGATATCTTCTAAGTGTCTCTGTGTAAACTCTCTGTGGTTAATACAAAGCTCATTTGTATTTACTCTTTTGTTTCAACTCGTTATACATTGATTTTGTTCCAATTAAGTAGACGATCCACACGCTCATGCATTTTTGTTACAATTAAGTAGACATTCCTACAACATTTCTGGCGGGTAAATTTGAAACTCCTAGTTATTCTGCTGGTTGTACTGTGTCAGTTCCTAGTTCTTCGACTCTATGTGCATTGTCTGCTCAAACTGTCGATGAATATAATGCTTTGATGTCTGCGTTAGTATGTTCATATTTTGGTGTTATCACTGGTGCTGTGGGTAATGCTGAATTGGCAAATGAAGATTACGATCAAGTTGATTATGATCATTTGGAGGAAATGGATCTGAACTAGCAGTATGCTATGTTGGTTCGATGAACGAAGAGAGTTTTCAATAGAACTGGTAAGAAGAGGTTGAATCAGGATGGTAAGATTGGTTTGGACAAGTCGAAGGTGAAATGTTATAAGTGTTCCGTCTAAGGTCACTTTGTAAGAGAATGTCCAAGTTCAGCAGAAAATAAATTAAATAATGGTCAACATGCACATTTAGTTTTTCATCCGTCAAATGAAGCTGATAAAGTTGAAAAGAAATTTGTTACTTTTGCTAATAATCTGACAGAAACGTTTTGGCATCCAGATGAATTTGCCTGGAATGCAGATTCCGCGGCTACAAAGAATCATGCTCCATTTAGCATTGCATTGATTGCTCGTCACGATGATGATGATAGTGTTTTGACTGATTCTAATTCTTATTCAAGTGAATCATTGGTTCAAGAAGTTTTACCAAAGGTTATTGAAAGCTCAAGAACTGAAAAATTCAAGTGTATGGAATGTGAGAAAAATTGCACAAGACGATTGCAAGTTTTGATCAACGTTTAAAAACGTCAACTGAAGAGATTGTTGTGCTTAAGAAAGAGTTGGATGATTTTCAAAAGAAATATTATGAATTGATTCATATTCATGAAGATGTTTTGAAAGAGAAGACACAATTGGCTGAAGAGTGCGAGAAAGCTAAAGCTGAAGCTTTAGATGCAATTCAAGATTTTGAGAATTTATTTGAGAAACGTTATCCAGTTCAGCAAAAATATGAAAAGGCTAATGCTCTTATTGTTGAAACTACTGCTACTGTTGAGAATCTTCAAAACAAGATCTCTATGCTTCAAGATGAGAATGTTCTTTATCCAGATAAGAATGAAGTGTTGACTAAAGATGTTGAGATTTATAAGAAAAAGAGAGAAAGTGTTTTTGAAGAGTTATTTGCTGAATGTGAGATCAGAAAACTACAAGCTTATGAATATGATGATCTCAATGCAAAGTTCATCAAGTCACAAAAGGAGGTGTTTGAGGCTCAACAGAAGATTAATGATTTGCAGTTGGAGATTTTGGAGTTAATGCGGCAAGTTAAGAATTGTAATTTGTCACCAACATTGCTAAATTTCTTATACAAGCCGAGTGAGGAGAATTTAAAGAAAGATGATGTTCACTTGGTTCCTCAACTAGTGGATCTACTTGAAGTAACTTCTGCGCCGATTGGTCCAAAAGTTGAATTACATGATTATTCGAAATTTCCCATTCCATCCAAGAAAAAGAGGTCAAAGTCTAAAAAGAAAGACAAGCCTTTAGGTGACGCTCCAAAATTTATTTCAAAGTCTGTTTTGTTGGAAAATGAAAATGTCTTTGATAAGGTTGCTTCAAGTTCTTCATCTGCAACCGAAGAAGAAAAAGTTTTTATTGAAAAGAACAAGCTGAAGGATATCAAAGCCAAATTCACTAGCGAAGCTAAGGCAAGAGAAGCTTCGAGTTCTTCTTCCAATTGTTTAAAGAATCAAGGATTCAAACAAAATGGTTTGGGTTATGAAGTGAAGGAAGAACCGATTCAAGCAAAGAAACCAGTGAAAGCTGCAAAGGTTTCTAACGCAAAAGTTACAGAGAAATCACCTCCCCAGAAGGAATTTTCTTATTATTCTGGAAGGTCCTCATCTTCACGGAGTCCATCTCCTAGGTATGACTCTTCTGATGATTTCTTTGATAATTTTGATTCTGAGCATTCATCTGGTTTTCAAAAATCAAAACAATTTTCAAACATTTTTAGAGAAAGACTTTGTTATGCATGTCATCAACCGGGACATCTTGCTACTGATTGTCCGATGACTGCATATATCCACAATACTGCCAAATATGTGGATAACAAAGGTCAAATTTTTGATGAACCATGGTCTTGAAAGATTAAATCAATCCGTAAGTCGTCTTGGTCTAAATCGAGTACATCGGTTGAATCTGATTCAGGTTCTGATAAAAAATTAAAAATTTTACAAATTGGGAAACCAAAGGTTGTTTCCAAGGTCAAAAACGACTATGTGGAAGACACCGGGCGACCCGACGCTGTTGAATCGGGTCGATCCCAAAGCGACTAATGGTTTATTTGGTCTCAAGCAGGTATTTCAGGAAGATCTTTTGGTGATTGGAAAATTGCTGATTGTGGAATATCTGTGCTAACTTAAACGAAATTCACAATCAAATTTTGTTTTCAAAAAACTATTCTGCAAGTATTCGTGGTGGTTGATCAGTTTTTTCTTGTTTTTCACTCCATCTCAGTTTGAGGTGGAGTTTGTTATTGCAAAATCAAAAAATAGTGTCTTGTTTTTCAAATCATAAAAATGAAAATCTATAAATAGAGTTGTAATTTTTAGGGGGAGAAATTTTTTAAAGACATTGAAAAATGCAAAAATCCAAAAACATTGAAAAATGCAAAAATCCAAAAACATTGAAAAATGAGAAATTGTATCCGACATGATTGGGAAATGATGGTACATTGGCTTACATCGTCTGACTCATGAATAAAAAAGATGAAAAAGCCATAAGACCATTTGATCGATGTGTAAGGTAGGCTTGGCAAATCAGAAAGTATTCAAATGTGATATACACTAAATCTGATGCTTGACCTAGTGGACAACATCTTGATGCATATCTCACGATATATCAAGAATAAGATATGTGAAAACAAAATGAGAAGTCACTGTGTATACATGTGTTTATTTTGAAAAGATTTAAACTTGTTTGATTTTCTTTATTTTGTCAAACGATCGGACTTTCTCTGCGTGTTCACAAGGCCGACCTGATTGTTGTTCGTTTGACGTTCTGCTTTATTTTCTTTGGTGTTTCGTATAACAAATCGGACTTTCTTTGTGTGTACGGGAGTACCTACCTGATTTTTGTTGGGTTATACAATTTCAATTTGTTTTATTTCCTTATTTTGTTAAATCCCAGGCCTTATCTGCGTATCGAAAGATCGACCTTAAGGTAGACGATTTAACGTTCTTATTTCTTTTTTCATGGAACACAGTTGACTATATCATAAATACAATCATTATGTGATAAATCACAAATGAAATTACAGAAATGTGATAAGCGAGAACATATCTGAGTATGTCTGATAGTGTGGGGTACACTGGTCAATGCAAATCTAATCAATACCTTAACATATCCAGATGTTATGGGTATGATTATGCCAGAGTTTAAATTTGGACAAATTATATTTGCAATCGACATGGCTTATGTGCTACAATAATCGAAATTGAAGTGTAGTTCAACATGTTATGTCCAATATGATCCCAAGTCGTGATCTTTCTCGCAAAAGACAAAAATAGTGTCTGCTTCTGTTTTGTATTTACATTTCATATCAGAAAATACCAAAAAGATTTTAGGTGTGTTTTGATATAAAGTTTCTAAAAGTCAAAAAGATTTTGTTTCTGATTTGTTTTTGATTGATCAACACAGAATACGAAATCAATTTCAAAATCAAAATATCTTGGAGTCTCGAAGAGACGTTTTGCGCCAAGATTAGTTATGTTGACAGATTTCTAAGTGGAAAGAGGACATCACAACTTCAAGTCTTTTGAAGATTGTTGATAAAGAGATTACACACGATGCAATATCAAGTATTCAAGATTGAACTCATCGTCAAGATTGAGGAAGAGTTTGATTGATGATACAAGATACAAGTTTTATAAAGAAGATGATACTGCACATGCCGAGGGGGAATTTGTTGATACATGGTTCCTGATCGTCATGTGAAGTATCGATTACAAGACGGAGTCAAGCAAGTTTGCTGTGGTCCGAACTCCTGGCGAACCTAGGGTTCGGACAGGTCCGAACCTGGAGTTTGGACCAACGGGTTTCAGCAACTATAAATATGAGTCTTGTATAGAATTGAATAACTTCTTGGTGATATCTTCTAAGTGTCTCTGTGTAAACTCTCTGTGGTTAATACAAAGCTCATTTGTATTTACTCTTTTGTTTCAACTCGTTATACATTGATTTTGTTCCAATTAAGTAGACGATCCACACGCTCATGCATTTTTGTTACAATTAAGTAGACATTCCTACAACATTTCTGGCGGGTAAATTTGAAACTCCTAGTTATTCTGCTGGTTGTACTGTGTCAGTTCCTAGTTCTTCGACTCTATGTGCATTGTCTGCTCAAACTGTCGATGAATATAATGCTTTGATGTCTGCGTTAGTATGTTCATATTTTGGTGTTATCACTGGTGCTGTGGGTAATGCTGAATTGGCAAATGAAGATTACGATCAAGTTGATTATGATCATTTGGAGGAAATGGATCTGAACTAGCAGTATGCTATGTTGGTTCGATGAACGAAGAGAGTTTTCAATAGAACTGGTAAGAAGAGGTTGAATCAGGATGGTAAGATTGGTTTGGACAAGTCGAAGGTGAAATGTTATAAGTGTTCCGTCTAAGGTCACTTTGTAAGAGAATGTCCAAGTTCAGCAGAAAATAAATTAAATAATGGTCAACATGCACATTTAGTTTTTCATCCGTCAAATGAAGCTGATAAAGTTGAAAAGAAATTTGTTACTTTTGCTAATAATCTGACAGAAACGTTTTGGCATCCAGATGAATTTGCCTGGAATGCAGATTCCGCGGCTACAAAGAATCATGCTCCATTTAGCATTGCATTGATTGCTCGTCACGATGATGATGATAGTGTTTTGACTGATTCTAATTCTTATTCAAGTGAATCATTGGTTCAAGAAGTTTTACCAAAGGTTATTGAAAGCTCAAGAACTGAAAAATTCAAGTGTATGGAATGTGAGAAAAATTGCACAAGACGATTGCAAGTTTTGATCAACGTTTAAAAACGTCAACTGAAGAGATTGTTGTGCTTAAGAAAGAGTTGGATGATTTTCAAAAGAAATATTATGAATTGGTTCATATTCATGAAGATGTTTTGAAAGAGAAGACACAATTGGCTGAAGAGTGCGAGAAAGCTAAAGCTGAAGCTTTAGATGCAATTCAAGATTTTGAGAATTTATTTGAGAAACGTTATCCAGTTCAGCAAAAATATGAAAAGGCTAATGCTCTTATTGTTGAAACTACTGCTACTGTTGAGAATCTTCAACTCAAGATCTCTATGCTTCAAGATGAGAATGTTCTTTATCCAGATAAGAATTAAGTGTTGACTAAAGATGTTGAGATTTATAAGAAAAAGAGAGAAAGTGTTTTTGAAGAGTTATTTGCTGAATGTGAGATCAGAAAACTACAAGCTTATGAATATGATGATCTCAATGCAAAGTTCATCAAGTCACAAAAGGAGGTGTTTGAGGCTCAACAGAAGATTAATGATTTGCAGTTGGAGATTTTGGAGTTAATGCGGCAAGTTAAGAATTGTAATTTGTCACCAACATTGCTAAATTTCTTATACAAGCCGAGTGAGGAGAATTTAAAGAAAGATGATGTTCACTTGGTTCCTCAACTAGTGGATCTACTTGAAGTAACTTCTGCGCCGATTGATCCAAAAGTTGAATTACATGATTATTCGAAATTTCCCATTCCATCCAAGAAAAAGAGGTCAAAGTCTAAAAAGAAAGACAAGCCTTTAGGTGACGCTCCAAAATTTATTTCAAAGTCTGTTTTGCTGGAAAATGCAAATGTCTTTGATAAGGTTGCTTCAAGTTCTTCATCTGCAACCGAAGAAGAAAAAGTTTTTATTGAAAAGAACAAGCTGAAGGATATCAAAGCCAAATTCACTAGCGAAGCTAAGGCAAGAGAAGCTTCGAGTTCTTCTTCCAATTGTTTAAAGAATCAAGGATTCAAACAAAATTGTTTGGGTTATGAAGTGAAGGAAGAACCGATTCAAGCAAAGAAACCAGTGAAAGCTGCAAAGGTTTCTAACGCAAAAGTTACAAAGAAATCACCTCCTCAGAAGGAATTTTCTTATTATTCTGGAAGGTCCTCATCTTCACGGAGTCCATCTCCTAGGTATGACTCTTCTGATGATTTCTTTGATAATTTTGATTCTGAGCATTCATCTGGTTTTCAAAAATCAAAACAATTTTCAAACATTTTTAGAGAAAGACTTTGTTATGCATGTCATCAACCGGGACATCTTGCTACTGATTGTCCGATGACTGCATATATCCACAATACTGCCAAATATGTGGATAACAAAGGTCAAATTTTTGATGAACCATGGTCTTGAAAGATTAAATCAATCCGTAAGTCATCTTGGTCTAAATCGAGTACATCGGTTGAATCTGATTCAGGTTCTGATAAAAAATTAAAAATTTTACAAATTGGGAAACCAAAGGTTGTTTCCAAGGTCAAAAACGACTATGTGGAAGACACCGGGCGACCCGACGCTGTTGAATCGGGTCGATCCCAAAGCGACTAATGGTTTATTTGGTCTCAAGCAGGTATTTCAGGAAGATCTTTTGGTGATTGGAAAATTGCTGATTGTGGAATATCTGTGCTAACTTCAACGAAATTCACAATCAAATTTTGTTTTAAAAAAACTATTCTGCAAGTATTCGTGGTGGTTGATCAGTTTTTTCTTGTTTTTCACTCCATCTCAGTTTGAGGTGGAGTTTGTTACTGCAAAATCAAAAAATAGTGTCTTGTTTTTCAAATCGTAAAAATGAAAATCTATAAATAGAGTTGTAATTTTTAGGGGGAGAAATTTTTTAAAGACAAAAACATTGAAAAATGCAAAAATCCAAAAACATTGAAAAATGCAAAAATCCAAAAACATTGAAAAATGAGAAATTGTATCCGACATGATTGGGAAATGATGGTACATTGGCTTACATCGTCTGACTCATGAATAAAAAAGATGAAAAAGCCATAAGACCATTTGATCGATGTGTAAGGTAGGCTTGGCAAATCAGAAAGTATTCAAATGTGATATACACTAAATCTGATGCTTGACCTAGTGGACAACATCTTGATGCATATCTCACGATATATCAAGAATAAGATATGTGAAAACAAAATGAGAAGTCACTGTGTATACATGTGTTTATTTTGAAAAGATTTAAACTTGTTTGATTTTCTTTATTTTGTCAAACGATCGGACTTTCTCTGCGTGTTCACAAGGCCGACCTGATTGTTGTTCGTTTGACGTTCTGCTTTATTTTCTTTGGTGTTTCGTATAACAAATCGGACTTTCTTTGTGTGTACGGGAGTACCTACCTGATTTTTGTTGGGTTATACAATTTCAATTTGTTTTATTTCCTTATTTTGTTAAATCCCAGGCCTTATCTGCGTATCGAAAGATCGACATTAAGGTAGACGATTTAACGTTCTTATTTCTTTTTTCATGGAACACAGTTGACTATATCATAAATACAATCATTATGTGATAAATCACAAATGAAATTATAGAAATGTGATAAGCGAGAACATATCTGAGTATGTCTGATAGTGTGGGGTACACTGGTCAATGCAAATCTAATCAATACCTTAACATATCCAGATGTTATGGGTATGATTATGCCAGAGTTTAAAGTTGGACAAATTATATTTGCAATCGACATGGCTTATGTGCTACAATAATCGAAATTGAAGTGTAGTTCAACATGTTATGTCCAATATGATCCCAAGTCGTGATCTTTCTCGCAAAAGACAAAAATAGTGTCTGCTTCTGTTTTGTATTTACATTTCATATCAGAAAATACCAAAAAGATTTTAGGTGTGTTTTGATATAAAGTTTCTAAAAGTCAAAAAGATTTTGTTTCTGATTTGTTTTTGATTGATCAACACAGAATACGAAATCAATTTCAAAATCAAAATATCTTGGAGTCTCGAAGAGACGTTTTGCGCCAAGATTAGTTATGTTGACAGATTTCTAAGTGGAAAGAGGACATCACAACTTCAAGTCTTTTGAAGATTGTTGATAAAGAGATTACACACGATGCAATATCAAGTATTCAAGATTGAACTCATCGTCAAGATTGAGGAAGAGTTTTATTGATGATACAAGATACAAGTTTTATAAAGAAGATGGTACTGCACAAGCCGAGGGGGAATTTGTTGATACATGGTTCCTGATCGTCATGTGAAGTATCGATTACAAGACGGAGTCAAGCAAGTTTGCTGTGGTCCGAAATCCTGGCGAACCTAGGGTTCGGACAGGTCCGAACCTGGAGTTTGGACCAACGGGTTTCAGCAACTATAAATATGAGTCTTGTATAGAATTGAATAACTTCTTGGTGATATCTTCTAAGTGTCTCTGTGTAAACTCTCTGTGGTTAATACAAAGCTCATTTGTATTTACTCTTTTGTTTCAACTCGTTATACATTGATTTTGTTCCAATTAAGTAGACGATCCACACGCTCATGCATTTTTGTTACAATTAAGTAGACATTCCTACAACATTTCTGGCGGGTAAATTTGAAACTCCTAGTTATTCTGCTGGTTGTACTGTGTCAATTCCTAGTTCTTCGACTCTATGTGCATTGTCTGCTCAAACTGTCGATGAATATAATGCTTTGATGTCTGCGTTAGTATGTTCATATTTTGGTGTTATCACTGGTGCTGTGGGTAATGCTGAATTGGCAAATGAAGATTACGATCAAGTTGATTATGATCATTTGGAGGAAATGGATCTGAACTAGCAGTATGCTATGTTGGTTCGAAGAACGAAGAGAGTTTTCAATAGAACTGGTAAGAAGAGGTTGAATCAGGATGGTAAGATTGGTTTGGACAAGTCGAAGGTGAAATGTTATAAGTGTTCCGTCTAAGGTCACTTTGTAAGAGAATGTCCAAGTTCAGCAGAAAATAAATTAAATAATGGTCAACATGCACATTTAGTTTTTCATCCGTCAAATGAAGGTGATAAAGTTGAAAAGAAATTTGTTACTTTTGCTAATAATCTGACAGAAACATTTTGGCATCCAGATGAATTTGCCTGGAATGCAGATTCCGCGGCTACAAAGAATCATGCTCCATTTAGCATTGCATTGATTGCTCGTCACGATGATGATGATAGTGTTTTGACTGATTCTAATTCTTATTCAAGTGAATCATTGGTTCAAGAAGTTTTACCAAAGGTTATTGAAAGCTCAAAAACTGAAAAATTCAAGTGTATGGAATGTGAGAAAAATTGCACAAGACGATTGCAAGTTTTGATCAACGTTTAAAAACGTCAACTGAAGAGATTGTTGTGCTTAAGAAAGAGTTGGATGATTTTCAAAAGAAATATTATGAATTGGTTCATATTCATGAAGATGTTTTGAAAGAGAAGACACAATTGGCTGAAGAGTGTGAGAAAGCTAAAGCTGAAGCTTTAGATGCAATTCAAGATTTTGAGAATTTATTTGAGAAACGTTATCCAGTTCAGCAAAAATATGAAAAGGCTAATGCTCTTATTGTTGAAACTACTGCTACTGTTGAGAATCTTCAAAACAAGATCTCTATGCTTCAAGATGAGAATGTTCTTTATCCAGATAAGAATGAAGTGTTGACTAAAGATGTTGAGATTTATAAGAAAAAGAGAGAAAGTGTTTTTGAAGAGTTATTTGCTGAATGTGAGATCAGAAAACTACAAGCTTATGAATATGATGATCTCAATGCAAAGTTCATCAAGTCACAAAAGGAGGTGTTTGAGGCTCAACAGAAGATTAATGATTTGCAGTTGGAGATTTTGGAGTTAATGCGGCAAGTTAAGAATTGTAATTTGTCACCAACATTGCTAAATTTCTTATACAAGCCGAGTGAGGAGAATTTAAAGAAAGATGATGTTCACTTGGTTCCTCAACTAGTGGATCTACTTGAAGTAACTTCTGCGCCGATTGATCCAAAAGTTGAATTACATGATTATTCGAAATTTCCCATTCCATCCAAGAAAAAGAGGTCAAAGTCTAAAAAGAAAGACAAGCCTTTAGGTGACGCTCCAAAATTTATTTCAAAGTCTGTTTTGCTGGAAAATGAAAATGTCTTTGATAAGGTTGCTTCAAGTTCTTCATCTGCAACCGAAGAAGAAAAAGTTTTTATTAAAAAGAACAAGCTGAAGGATATCAAAGCCAAATTCACTAGCGAAGCTAAGGCAAGAGAAGCTTCGAGTTCTTCTTCCAATCCTTTAAAGAATCAAGGATTCAAACAAAATGGTTTGGGTTATGAAGTGAAGGAAGAACCGATTCAAGCAAAGAAACCAGTGAAAGCTACAAAGGTTTCTAACGCAAAAGTTACAAAGAAATCACCTCCTCTGAAGGAATTTTCTTATTATTCTGGAAGGTCCTCATCTTCACGAAGTCCATCTCCTAGGTATGACTCTTCTGATGATTTCTTTGATAATTTTGATTCTGAGCATTCATCTGGTTTTCAAAAATCAAAACAATTTTCAAACATTTTTAGAGAAAGACTTTGTTATGCATGTCATCAACCGGGACATCTTGCTACTGATTGTCCGATGACTGCATATATCCACAATACTGCCAAATATGTGGATAACAAAGGTCAAATTTTTGATGAACCATGGTCTTGAAAGATTAAATCAATCCGTAAGTCGTCTTGGTCTAAATCGAGTACATCGGTTGGTCAAAAAATAGTGTCTTGTTTTTCAAATCGTAAAAATGAAAATCTATAAATAGAGTTGTAATTTTTAGGGGGAGAAATTTTTTAAAGACAAAAACATTGAAAAATGCAAAAATCCAAAAACATTGAAAAATGAGAAATTGTATCCGACATGATTGGGAAATGATGGTACATTGGCTTACATCGTCTGACTCATGAATAAAAAAGATGAAAAAGCCATAAGACCATTTGATCGATGTGTAAGGTAGGCTTGGCAAATCAGAAAGTATTCAAATGTGATATACACTAAATCTGATGCTTGACGTAGTGGACAACATCTTGATGCATATCTCACGATATATCAAGAATAAGATATGTGAAAACAAAATGAGAAGTCACTGTGTATACATGTGTTTATTTTGAAAAGATTTAAACTTGTTTGATTTTCTTTATTTTGTCAAACGATCGGACTTTCTCTGCGTGTTCACAAGGCCGACCTGATTGTTGTTCGTTTGACGTTCTGCTTTATTTTCTTTGGTGTTTCGTATAACAAATCAGACTTTCTTTGTGTGTACGGGAGTACCTACCTGATTTTTGTTGGGTTATACAATTTCAATTTGTTTTATTTCCTTATTTTGTTAAATCCCAGGCCTTATCTGCGTATCGAAAGATCGACCTTAAGGTAGACGATTTAACGTTCTTATTTCTTTTTTCATGGAACACAGTTGACTATATCATAAATACAATCATTATGTGATAAATCACAAATGAAATTACAGAAATGTGATAAGCGAGAACATATCTGAGTATGTCTGATAGTGTGGGGTACACTGGTCAATGCAAATCTAATCAATACCTTAACATATCCAGATGTTATGGGTATGATTATGCCAGAGTTTAAAGTTGGACAAATTATATTTGCAATCGACATGGCTTATGTGCTACAATAATCGAAATTAAAGTGTAGTTCAACATGTTATGTCCAATATGATCCCAAGTCGTGATCTTTCTCGCAAAAGACAAAATAGTGTCTGCTTCTGTTTTGTATTTAAATTTCATATCAGAAAATACCAAAAAGATTTTAGGTGTGTTTTGATATAAAGTTTCTAAAAGTCAAAAAGATTTTGTTTCTGATTTGTTTTTGATTGATCAACACAGAATACGAAATCAATTTCAAAATCAAAATATCTTGGAGTCTCGAAGAGACGTTGTAACATCGCACATTGTGCGACGGGTCTGGGCTGTTACAGACGTTTTGCGCCAAGATTAGTTATGTTGACAGATTTCTAAGTGGAAAGAGGACATCACAACTTCAAGTCTTTTGAAGATTGTTGATAAAGAGATTACACACGATGCAATATCAAGTATTCAAGATTAAACTCATCGTCAAGATTGAGGAAGAGTTTGATTGATGATACAAGATACAAGTTTTATAAAGAAGATGATACTGCACATGCCGAGGGGGAATTTGTTGATACATGCTTCCTGATCGTCATGTGAAGTATCGATTACAAGACGGAGTCAAGCAAGTTTGCTGTGGTCCGAACTCCTGGCGAACCTAGGGTTCGGACAGGTCCGAACCTGGAGTTTGGACCAACGGGTTTCAGCAACTATAAATATGAGTCTTGTATAGAATTGAATAACTTCTTGGTGATATCTTCTAAGTGTCTCTGTGTAAACTCTCTGTGGTTAATACAAAGCTCATTTGTATTTACTCTTTTGTTTCAACTCGTTATACATTGATTTCGTTACAATTAAGTAGACGATCTACACGCTCATGTATTTTCAGCAATTAGTTATAAGGGAAGTACACAATTGTGTAAATTAAAATAGTTACCCTTTCCTTTTGCCCGAACACTGTTGTAAATAGAGGAGTGTGTTGTGATCTGGTCGCATAATAGACTTACAATTCAACTAATTAATAAAATCGATCATAACCGGCTAAACATTAGTTAACTATCCAGATAACCATTCAGATGAAGTACAAACTTATCATAGCCGGGACAATTATTAATTATATTCCGGAACTACTCTAACTATCCCGATGAACTCTAACTATCCTGATGAACTTTAACTACCCTGTGAACTATAACTAGAGACGCAAGTACATCTAGATGAACTAGAATCTACCGGATCAACTCTAACTATCACGATGAACTCTAACTATCCTGATGAACTTTAACTATCCTGATGAACTTTAACTATCCTGATGAACTTTACCTATCTTGATGACCTTTAACTATCCGGATGAACAATAACAAGAGATGCATGTTCATCCAGATGAACTAGAATCTTCCGGATCAACTCAAATTCAGAACTATTTCAAATCCATAACTTATCGGCCGACTTCTGAGATGAGTTTGATTTAGGAGATTGTTTCCGTGATGCATTGTGTGCGGAGTTGATCATGTCCTATGTATAATTCAATCAGTTAATTAATTAATAAGTATGCGCCCATGGGAGATCGATCATATCAGCAATAATCAGTTATTCTTACTTACCGTTGTATTTACATTGGAATGCTAATTACAACTGTTTTTAGATCAACAGTTGTAATAAGAGTCGCCTCCGCGGACTTCAACAACAAAATGATTTAGTTATTTATATTAATAATTGATAAAATGTAAAGTATATAATATATTTAATTATAGGTTTGTATACTGTTAGAACATTTTTTGATGTCTAATGCTAGGTCTAGGTGTTTTGTCTATGTAATAGTCATTTTGTATAATCTGGTCCCAGCATACCAGTGGACGGACTAGGTGGTATGCAGCCACGGACCACCTGGTACGTGGATTAATTGGTACGCCGGGCAGATTGGTATAAATAGTTTAAGCTCCGTGTTTGAGAGAAGTTGCTAGAGTTGAAGTCTTAACTGTGTGTTTTCTATAGTGTTTGCTCTCTGTTCTCTCTCTGTACTCTTGAGTTTGTTTATCAATAAACAAAACATTTATTTACATCGTGTTATCGAATTGATCGAGATCATGCATTAGGAAGATACAATTTAGTGTTTTGCAAGTGGTATCAGAGCTAGATTGCTCATTTGTTTTGATCTTTGGTCGGTTTTTTTTATTCTAGAGAGAGAAACAACATTTTTGGTTCAAATTTCATCATTTCTTCTCGGTTTTACGTCCAATCTATTCGAAATTTGCTTCCAAAATGATCCGTGAGTGTTTTGTTGAGTGCTGTGTCGTTTTCTCGTCCGAAAAATCAAAATCAGTCAAATTCAGTCGAGTTTCATTTGGTACGCTTCTGGACCGGCTCAAGAACACATTGGTACGACGTTGGTCCGTACAGAAATCTTCATCGTGTTCGTGGTAGGTTGCACTTGGTCCGTAAGGCAGTCTCCTTCGTTGGTCCGTGGTAGTTACTGACTTGTATGTTGGCAGTTACGTGGTACCAGTCTGATCGAAAACATTGTGGGATGCATTCTGCAATAGGTGTGAAGGCAACACTTAATATAAGAAAAGCTAAAAGAAGGTTTTGCTAAGAGAGTATGATAAATTTTGTCACTATCAAAATGAGACAATCAATGATCTAATATCAAGGTTATCACACTTGGTGAGTGAGCTAGAAATAGTTGGAGTGAAAAAGGAGGCAGGTGAATTGAAAGAGAAGCTTCTAGATGCTTTACCAGCAAAGTGGGAAGGCTATATTCTGCTTTTAACTCATGATAAGAGTTTTGATGAGATTTTGTATGATGACCTAACAAGAAACTTGTTGGCTAGGGAACTTGATATGATGCGAGTGAAGACTCTTCCAGCACAATTTCAGAATCCGGATGTTTATTTTGGTGAAAATGTTTCGACAATGCATGCTAAAGCTAAAACTATCACAAACCCACCAAATACTGCTTTTTTTGTTGAAAATTCATTGAGTGGTCATGCTAGTGTATCTTGGGGTTCTTCTGGTGAGAGTTACACTCAAAAAGCTGCAGTGACATATCCGGTTTACTCCAATCAATCTGCTTCTGCATCAAATCAGAATGCTTTTCCTGCCAAAACTACAAATGATTTCATGGCACTGTTTTCGGCAACGGTTTCTTCATATGATTGTGTAGTAGCTGGAAAGTTGACTAGTGCTGAGTTAACAGATGAAGACTATGAACAAACTGATGCTGATGATCTAGAACTTATGGATATCAATTGGTCCATGGCAATGCTTGTTCGGAGAGGTAAGAAGTATATGCAAAGAACGGGACACAAAGATTTAAATCCTGAAGGAAAGCTTGGATTCGATAAATCTAAAGTTTGTTGCTATAAGTGTCAAAACTATGGTCACTTCGCAAAGGAATG
Organism: Deinandra increscens subsp. villosa; assembly: GCA_039602395.1. NCBI lineage: Eukaryota > Viridiplantae > Streptophyta > Magnoliopsida > Asterales > Asteraceae > Deinandra > Deinandra increscens. The sequence continues at coordinate 28,997,914 of JBCNJP010000006.1, forward strand.
CAATAATGCAAAGAAGCAAGAAACTTCAAAATTGTTTCAGAAGTATGCAGCTCAAAGTTCAAAAGCATCAGGAAGCAATTCTACTCCATCAAGTTCAAATGCAAATGCTTCGAATCAAGATTCTAAAGCTTTGGTTTCTCAAACTGGGGAAGGTTATGACTGGGGAGCAGATTATCCTGATGAATCTGCATTTTCTGTGTACTGAAGTGAGAGATGTAAAAATTGAAGATGATCCTGAACTTCCAGGTGAAGACTTCTTTGCTAAAGGCCATCAAGCCTGGTTTACTCTAAACCTTGCGAACATTGCATGACCTCTGCTAACAAATTGAAGGAACTTTCTAATGAGAAAGTTATGTATTATGACAAATACATGTTGGCAGAGGAGAACACAAAAATATACAAACAAAGGTGGGAGGCCTTTAAGGCTGAACTGAAAAATGAGCATGCATCGACTTTGAGCACCAAAATTGAATTAAATAACAAAACTGAAGATTACATCTTTTGTGAAAAGAAGCTTGCAGAAGCTAATGCTAAAATTTCTCAACTGAACATTGAAATTCTATATCTTAAAAGACAACTTCAAAATTTAAAAAACTCAGCTTCTTTTGCAAGTTTTCTTTGCAAAGTTGAAACTCTAAAAGAGGTGTTTAAGGAATCGAAATGCAATTCAGTTCCACCCCCGATTGTGCATGGTTTGGAACCGACAGACACTGAAGCCAAACCATCAATTGTGTTTGATTATTCAAAGTTCACTGAGAACTTGGTTGGTAATTCTGACAAACACAAAGGCACTTATAAAAAGAAGCCTGGCAAACATGTGTCCAAGGCAAATCTTGATGATCCAAAATAAAATGAGTCAAGTTATTCTGTAGGTGACAAACCAATTGGTTTCCGTCAAATTGACACCTTTGAAGCAAGCTATTAAGATAAAAGAAACTAAGAAAAAAATTAAAAATTTTGAAAATGAAAATTTTGCTAAATCCCGATGGTTTAATGCTAACACACCAAGGAGAGTTGTTAAGCAAAAGTCTGATGATAACACCTTGACTGATTTAGGAAACAGTTTTCCTATGGTCTTTGTTGATCGTAGGCAGTGTTATCATTGTTATCAACAAGGCAATCTCAGAAATATATGTCTGATTTTGGCAAAGAAACGAGCTTCCGCTTTTAGTATAGATAAATCTGATTACGTTTCAAAGCCAAAGGAGATAGATGAAAAGGTGGTCACAAAACAGTTTTTCAAACGAGAAAAAATTTTCAAAAATCAAAAATCTTTTGGAAATTCATCTTCGGGTGAATCTACTACAGATTTATCTATCCCGGTGTTAAGGCAAAAGTGGCTGCCTAAACTGTCCTCAAAATCCACTGAAGACTTTTCTGAAGATACCGGTCGACCCAAAGCTGAAAGCTTGGATCCAGATTCTCACTAATTATTTGCTGATATGTGCAGGGTGCTCGCAAGCCAGCTGTCAACAACTCCTGGGTAGTTCATAGTGGAGCATCCATGCACATGACGGGTAATATTTCTCTTCTTTCAAATGTGAAACCAATTAACGAAGAAAGTGTTACCATTGCTGTCAATAAAGGTGGAATAATAACCGGAGAAGGAAAGATGGGTAATGAGAAGGTCACATTTGATAAAGTACAATTTGTGGAAGAACTGCAACACAACCTGCTGAGTGTATCACAGATTTGTGATAAGTATTACACTGCTGCTTTCACAAGTTCTGAGTGCCTAATTCTGAAACCTGGAATTCAAATCCCTGATGATTGGATTGTGATGCGTGCGCTAAGATTTCGTGATTTGTATGTGTTAAACATGAATCAATCTTCGTCTGTTGTAGCTGCTACTTGTTTTATCTCAAAGGCTACTGAAAAAGATTCAATTCTATGGCATCGCCGTATGGGACACATCAACTAACGCAAGATGAACTAATTGATTAATAATTTGGTAAAAGGAGTTTCAAAGAATCGATTTTCAATCAATGATGTGTGTGTTTCCTGTAAGATAGGAAAACAACGGAAGAAGTCTCATCCATCCAAACGACTTAATTCGATTGTAACTCCGCTAGAGTTGCTTCATATGGATATCTTTGGTCCGATGAATGTTCGAAGTGTTGACGGGAGTTTCTATTGTTTCGTGATAACGGATGATTTTTCCCGTTTCTCACGGATGGCGTCGCTGCATTCAAAGGATGAAACTCCAGATACTATTCAGAAATTGTTATCCAAATTTGAATCGATGTATAAATACAAAATCTGTTGTATTCGTACTGATAACGGTATCGAATTCAAGAATGTTAAAATGACAGTTTTCTGTGATTCTCTTGGAATTGTACAAGAATTCAGTGCACCACACACTCCTCAACAGAATGAGGTTGCTGAAAGAAAGAATCAAACATTGATTGAGACGGCACGCACTATGCTGTCTGATGCACATTTAGCAATCAAGTCTTCGTCTGAAGCAGTTCACACTGCATGTCATGAGCTCAATCGTGTTTTGATTGTCAAGCGATTCACCAAGACAAGTTATCAAATGCTTAAAGGTCGTAAGCCGAATTTGCATTTTTTAGCCATTTGGGTGTTTGTGCACGGTTCTAAAGGAAGCTGGGAAGTTTGAAGCCAAAGCTGTTAAAGGCATGTTTGTTGGGTATCAGCATCCAATGAAACGGGTTTATTTTCCTTCTTCTAAGAAAATTTAGAATCATTTGAATGTGGATTGTCAAAGGCACACTTTTCTGACACCCAAATCGGTTGATTTTCCTACTTTTGATTACAAGACCTTATTTGATTATTTCTCGGTTGCACACAATGATTCTGCTGATGAGCTTGCTGAAGAACTTCTAGGTGTTGCTATGGTACATGCAATACTTACTCCTGGTTCATGGTCCCAAAGCTTCCAAGTGTTACTAATTTTGCTTCATCTAGTCACAATGTTTTTAACTTAGAAATAATGAGTTCGTCTGAAGATGATGAAAGTACATTTCATGAAGCGAAATCAACATCGGTTGATGATCCAATTACTCTACTAAGTACAAGTTCTTCAGTCCCGGTTTCTTTACCTATTGATGATCTTTCACACTCAGAGGACGCAGATGCAACTTTAAATAATTTTGCAGACAATATTGAGGTTCCTGATTCAACTACTCTTAGGATTTATAACATACATCCTCAAGAGAATTGGCGATCCGAATTTTGGGGTGCGCACACGACATCAATTAGCAGATTCTGTTGATGCATTAATTGCTGAAATTAGGGATTCCGGTGTTTAGAATGAAGTATTTTACTCATGTTTTATGTCTCAAGTTGAACCTATTAATGTTGATCAAGCGTGGAGGACGAATTGCAGCAATTTCAGAAATTAGGAGTTTGGCATCTCGTGGATTTACTCGCTAATTCTAAAGAACCTTGTGGAACGAAATGGGTTTTCAAATGGAAGAAGGACGATCGTGGTATCATCGGCAGAAACAAGGCTCGGTTAGTGGTTCAGGGTTTCTCTGAGATTGAAGGCATTGATTTCAATGAAGTATATGCTCCTGTAGCAAGAATTGAGGCTATTAGGATCTTTCTAGCTTTCGCGGCACATCATGGATTCAAAGTATATCATATGGATATCAAAAGTGCGTTTCTTAATGAAAAATTTCGTGAAGAAGTGTATGTGAAACAACTGCCTGGATTTTATGATCCAAAGTTTCCTGAACGGGTGTATAAGCTAGACAAAGCTTTATATGGTCTTCATCAGGCTCCAAGGGCTTGGTATGAGACTATTTCTACACACCTACTGGAAAATGGATTTAAACGTGGCAAGGTGGATTGTACACTGTTTTCAAAGAAGTTTAGGAAGGATTTGCTGCCGGTCTAGGTTTATGTGGATGATATTATATTTGGTAGCACAAATGACAGCTTATGCAAGGAATTTGAGCGTGTCATGCAAACGAGGTTCGAGATTAGTTCGATGGGGGAGATGGGTTTCTTTCTAGGTCTTCAAGTTCATCAATCTGGAAAAGGCATATTTTTACATCAAACAAAATATGTGTCCGATATTTTGGCTCGTTTTAAACTTGGAGATGTCCGGATCCCGAGTACACCTATCCAGATTTCACATGGTCTTGAACCAGATGAGTCTGGTGACAATGTTGATCCGACATTGTTTCTTGCAATAATAGGTTCTCTTATGTACTTAACTGCATCTCTGCCTGATATAATGTTTGTTGTGTGCTTGTGTGCTAGGTACCAGGCAGCTCCCAAGGCTTCACATATGGTAGTAGTAAAACGAATCTTTGTTTATTTGAAGGGTAATCCGGATCTTGGTATATGGTACCCTAATGAGGATAAGTTCGAGTTATCAGCTTATTCTGACTCAGATTATGGCGGCTGTAAAATCAATTTCAAGTCAACCACCGCTGGATGTCAGTTTTTGGGGAGAGACTAGTGTCCTGGCAATGTAAGAAACAAACTTCAGTTGCAACGTCTACTGCTGAGGCAGAGTATGTGGCCTCTTCAAGTTGTTGCTCACAAGTTTTGTGGATCCAATAGCAGTTACACGACTATGGTTTGAACTTTCTCACTACTCCCATTTATATTGATATCTCGGCTGCTATTTCTATCACGAAAAACCCTGTTCAACATTCAAAAACTAAACACATTGACATAAGATATCACTTTATCCGTGATTGCTATGAGAAGAAACTAATTGATTTGTAGTAAATTCACACGGATTTTCAAAGGGTTGATTTATTCACTAAAGCGTTTGATAAAACTCGCTTTCAATTTTTATTGCAAATCAATGCGGTTACTCAGTTGAATGCCAAGTGAACTGGTTCAGTTGATCATTTTTACTTTCTTTTGATGATTTTCTTTTATTTTTGCTTTTTAGGGGAGATATGGAAAAATACAAAAATAGTGTGTTTTCTTGTATTCAAATATGAAAAAGCATAAAAAAATGAAAAATCAAAAATTGAAAAATGTGATCCAACCTCGTGAGAAATGATAGTACATCAGTGAATGTTACTAACCATGGATAAACTAGATTGAAAGGCTGTAGGTTCTTGTTGGTTTCATTGAATGTGTCAATCAATATCTGATACTTGCTAGTATGATATAAACATAACGCTTGCTAGAAATCTGTGGTGTAACATGATTCTTGTGGTTGTGTAATCTTGATATAAGATGAAAAATACAAAAATAGAATAAATAAGTGTTCTAGTGTATGCATGCTTTCTTTTGAAAGATTTAAACTTGTTTGATTTTCTTTATTTTGTCAAACGATCTGACTTTCTATGCGTATTGAAAGATCGACCTGATCGTTGTTCGTTTGACGTTCTGCTTTATTTTTCTTGGTGTTTCGTATAACTCATTGGACTTTCTCTACGTGTACGTGAGTACCGACCTGATTGTTGTTGAGTTATACAATTTCAACTTGTTTTACTTTCTTATTTTCCTAAGCAATCGGACATTCTCTGCGTGCTCACAAGGCCGACCTGATTGTTGTTTGTTTAGGGTTCTGATTTCTTTTTGCATGAAACACTATGAACGACTTATATCTGTAAATATTCAGTGATGAATAAGAGAAAAATCAAAAATATCATAAGTCAGATTCTCAATTACCTGAATTTGTGGGAACCATGATTTCTGTGCTTGAAAAATATATCTAATTCATATCAGAAAGCGGTAAAAATTGATTTGATTTGACTGAAATAAACATGAAAATGTTGTATTCGTGGATTGCTTGGCTTGCATGCTATTTAGGTTGAAATTGAAATGTGTTAAGTGCATCTCACTGATATGATCTCATGTTGCGATCTCTCACAAAAACATAAATTATTGCATTTATATTTCTGTTTTGCAGTTTATTTCTTAGTTCAGAAAAAAAAATTAGGCGTGTTTTAGCATAAGTTCGAAAAATCAAAAAGATTTTAGTGTGTTATGATATAAAATTTCTAAAATTCAAAAAGATTTTGTTTCTACTTTAGTTTTGATCAACTGAATTAAGGAACGGCAAATTTTTGCTAAGAGAACCACAATCGAAGCTCGAATCAGCTCATCATTGTTAAAATTGAGAAAATTTGGAATTTTGAGAGAGAAATAACAACGTTTAGGGTTTAAGGGCAAAATGGGAATTTCACAAAAATGTGGTTTGGACGTACCACATGGTACGCCCGGCGGACCACTTTGCATATAAAGGGGCAAATGTGGTACGTGTTCGGCATAACCCACGTACCACATTCAAACACTCTCTGCGAACCCTAAGTCTCTCGTTACTGTTTTTCATCGATTTCTCTGTGGATACTGAACCTTTTCTCACGATTTTTGTTGCTAAAGACAGGTATGAAGAAGGCGCATCTAGTCATGGTCTTGGATTGTATTATTATTGTCTCTATCGATTGATTTTTTGAGATTAACCATTCGGTTTTTTCGCAAAACCGCACCCAGGGCTAGTTAAGGGTCTTAGAGTCGATCTCATCGGGTTTTAAGTACACACACTCAGTCAGTTTTTGGTCTAGAGTGAATCCTTAGTGAGTGATTCAATTACAAACACGGTTTTGATTGTTAAAGTTGCAAAAGACTCTTCGGATGAACTGTTCTTCCGCCGTACCACATGGTACATGGCGTACCAGATTTGATACGTTGCCTAATGTGGTCCGTATCTGGTCCATTTGACCAATCTGGTACGTGGTCAACAATTGTGGTCCGCCCCGTACCAGATGTGGTCCGTCTGACCAATTTGGTCCGTGACGTGGCCCGCTGTCAATTTTTTCACAAAGTTCATCGTTTGAGCATTTAAAGTCAAACTAGAGTTAGTTGTAAGTGGTTTTCATTATACCTTGTCATTTTAATAATAATTGGTCTTTGTGATTGTTTCAGAAATGGCAGCGTTAAAGTCCAACAACGAACATAATATTTGTGCGTATCTCGGGGCGTCTGCAAAGTGGAGATCTCACTTCGGAGGCATATTTGATTTTCTGAGACGTTCGAGAGTATACTATGCTGCTACACACGAGTGTACACCTTACAAAGACTTACTTACAATGTTTTGGACTTCAGCTCAAGTAGATTGTTCGGTGGTACCTTTGGTGATTCGTGCGAGAATTCTTCAAACTGATGTTATTGTAACTGAAGAAGATGTTCGGAGGGTTTTACAATTCAATGATCAACCAACATTTCCGAAGGAGTTTGATCAGATTGACATGGTTGCATTACTGAGACAAGTGAAGTATGATGGCAATCTATATTCTACCTGGTTTCTTAAAGCCAAACTGAGTCCTCCGTATAAGTATTTGATGCACGTGATAATCAGATGTTTTGGTAACCGACTGAGGGGTCATGAAGAATTCGATATGAAGGTGTTATCTTTCTTTACGGATTTGGTGATGAATCGGGAATTCAACGTCGCAGGTTGGATTTTCGACTACATGAAATGAAAGAGAACATCATGTCTAAACAGAACAAGAGTGTGATGTATCCCCGGTTTTTGTAAAATGATCTTAAATGATCTTCATCCTAATCTTCCAAAGAATCTGGATGCTGAATTAGTTTTGAAGCACATGAATGAAGTGGCTGTGGGAAAGCTGCCTATTTATTAGAAAAGAAAAGGAGCGAATGTGGCTCCTCCGGTTAAAGGTTTGATTGGCCATCTGGCAAAACCTGATTATGTAGCTCCAGCAGATGGTGCTCCAAGACATCCGAATAGTAGTAATGATGAACTACAATATGATGATGATGGTAACCCAGTTGAAGAAGATGATAATGAACAAGATGATGAAGATGTCCCTGTCCAACAACCTGTAGAATAGCAACCTGCTGTTTCTGTACCTATGCAACAGCAACAACAACAATAACAACAATCTGAACCAATTTAACAAGATCCAATCATTCCTGATAGAGAAGATGATGTAGCTGGTTCTAAATATGTTTCTGGAGATGATGATGATGAAATTTCTTCGGATACAAGTTTTGACTCCGGTGAATATGTAGAAATTTTGCATAATACCAGAGGCGTTAGATTGAAGAAAGGTTCTAAAGCTCATCTGGCTTATCTAGCTTCAAGAAATGAAGATATATCTAGATATGAGCATTTATCTAAAAGGTCTGTTGATCAAGAAGATGATGATGATCCATCTTATACTCCAGTTGGGGAGGAATCAGCTAGACAGACAAAGGCTGCTGATAAAGGAAAAGCCCCAATGGTCGCTACTGGCAAACGTGTGAAACATATGTCAAGACCTAAGATGATGGTAAAACAGGGCACGTGTGCAAACATATGTCAAGACCTAAGATGATGGTAAAAAAGTTGCTCCAAAGTCTTCGATTCCAAGTCAGTCAACCACCAAATCTACAAATGTTCAAAGTTCAAGTCTGCCACCTGTTAGAAAGTTGACTGTCATAAATTCATCAACTTTTGCCTCTGCTTCAACTGTTGCTTCTTCTACTGCATCAATAATATCATCGACTAATTTAAAGCTTGTTTTACATCAAACAAGACTTGATGAGTTAGAGTCTACCAATCGTCAATAAGCGGATGAGATTCAAGGTTTGAAGAAAACCATGAAAGAGTTGGTGTCTCGTGATCAGTCAAAAGATTGTGAGATTGCTCAACTTCAACAAATCTCTCTTTCTCTGGGTGAGTAGCTAAATCGTCTGTTAAAAGCTTTACCTGCTCAGGGGGAGATGAGACCGAATCCGGAAGAGGCTTGTAGAGAAGATGACGATGTGTCATGATATTTGAATGATACGGATGACCCAGAGGGAGGTATCGGTGGAGATGGTTCGGGTGTTTCCGGTGCACCTGGAACATCTGCTGCTGCTGGAATTCATTTGATGCTGCATCCCAGGAGGAGTCTGGTAAAGATATCTATGATGTGACTCCAATTACATGAGTTGCAATTGAAGAAGGAGAATTTCTGCATCAATACTCAAAAGAGCAATTGGCTGCAATATATGCTCTTAATATTGAAGATGTTGATAAGGTTCCTTTTGCTGAACCTCATAGAGCAGAAGATTCTAAGAATGAGTTTGTATGTGAAGAGGGGCATGTAGAAATTGAGGATATGACTGCTGAAGAATATCCAGATGATCCTAAAGTTTATGGGAATTTTACTGATAATGATCAGTCTGGAGGATTCAATTTCTTTGTAAAAGATGATGAGGAAAAAGATGAGAACGAGTTAAAGAAGAAAGAGGCTGAGAAACAATCTGAACAACCTGAAACAGCTGAAGCTGATAGTTATTCTGGAGAACAAGAGAAACGAATATTGTTTGATGAATGGATAAAGGAGCAAAGATCAAAGAAGATACATGTGGTGAAGCCTACAAAATCTGTTGATCAGAAGAAATTCTTTGAAAACAGAGGTGTAGCCGCTGGTAATATTATTAGTTGGATGTTCGATTCACAGCTCAAGTGTTATGCTATCAAGAAAGAATTTAGCATTATCTACTTGAAGAATGCTAAAAGGTTTGATACTTTACCTGTCTGTGATGTGCGGGAATTATCGAGAAAGCCATTCCTGGATTATGGTGAACATCCGTCGGGCGAATTTTTCAGAAACAAGTTGCTTGAAGAATGTCAGAAGCGATTCGTTTCTAAATCCTCAAAGGCCGAAGTATACGGATCATCCAACTGATATTCCTCCATAGACACGAAGACCAGCTGTGGTTTAAAAGTACAAAAAGCCTATTCAACTGAAAAAGATACCTTTGAAAAGGCTGGCACAAAATTTCATCAAGACGTTGAGGTGGTGGTATTATGATGAGTATACGGGAGAAGCAGTGATTGTTGTCAAGGAAGCAAACAAGGTGGTTAGGATTTTTGATCCTATGTGCTTGATTAATCTGTCTGAAGCTGACATCGACAAGGTCTATCACAACAAAATTCTATACAAGGCTAAGGATGCTGATCAAGCCCTACAGTTTCAAAGAGTGATTAGAGTTTGCTATGCTTTCGGGATTCATTCTGGAAATAACCGAAGATAGTATTGCAATGAAGCGAAGACTAAAGCTTCTGAAGACTAGCATAAGACAAGGGGAGTTTGTTAGAACATGTTATGATGTCTAATGCTAGGTCTAGGTGTTTTGTCTATGTAATAGTCATTTTGTATAATCTGGTCCCAGCGTACCAGTGGACGGACCAGGTGGTACGCAGCCATGGCCCACTTGGTACGTGGATTAATTGGTACGCCTGGCTGATTGGTATAAATAGTTTAAGCTCTATTTTTTAGAGAAGTTGCGAGAGTTGAAGTCTTAACTGTGTGTTTTCTATAGTGTTTGCTCTCTGTTCTCTCTCTGTACTCTTGAGTTTGGTTATCAATAAACGAAACGTTTATTTACATCGTGTTATCGAATTGATCGAGATCATGCATTAGTAAGATCCAATTCAGTGAATTGCATATCGAATTATCCACCGCTTTCCTTGCCAAGGACCAATGTCAGGGAATTCGTTCCGGTTCTATGGTCACCTATCCCGCATTTATTTTTGTTTCATTCTCGGCGTGCAGTAATTAATTTAGTTCATGTAGTGAGGTGCTGCTAATTTTTAACATGTAAATAACTAGTTATATATATAGCAATTAAACTTACTTTTTCATCTGCTACGCCCTTCACCACAGGCGTTTTGTATTCCCCCTCTTTATTTACCCTTGCTTTCCTCCACATAAACGCTCGAGGGGGAGAATCATCACCTGCAATTTCTTTGTTTTGTACCTTGTATTATAATAATAATAATATATATAATAATATATATCAGACTTGAAACATACATTGCAAGTTCTTAACCATGACTGGGTGTAACACATTTAGCTTATTACCAGTCTTTCTTTCAGATTGACGTATCCTCCCCGTCCCTTTTTTTATCATAAGCATATTGTGCTCGAAACTGTTTTGCACTCTCTAACGCAGCCTTTCAAACAGAACAGTAGGATATATAATTTTAATCTCATTAATTAACACTTAGCTTAAATAATGAAATCTGCAGTTTGAATTGAATAAAAACCTTGAATTCTTCAGATTTTGTATATACTACAAGTCTGTCCCAATCTTCTTCTTTTTTTTTCACAATAGTGCGATACATCTTTGGAACTTTCTGAAGCATGGTGGTTTTGCTACGTTAGACGAATGTGTTTTTCGAACATCTTTCTTCTATAACACCTTAACAACCCATCAAGCCGTACCATTATAGCACCCCTTTGACAGTCATCAATTTTGAATAATTGCTGAAAAAATAACATATGATAGGATATTTTTAGTAACATGGAATTCAATAACAAACTTAATATGAGAAAATGTTTAATCTATTTCATAACCTGAATCCCTGATGCCCACATCTTGTCCTTGTCCTCTTTCGGCACCTTCTTCCATTGAAGATAGCTCAATCCAACTTCTGACCTTACAATGTCTCCCATAAAACTCGAAAACTTTGGTCTATGCTCTTTTCCAATCCTTCCCACCGCATCAAATGTTAGTGGCCATTTTTCCACCATTTTTCTGAAATTTGGCACGCTACTTTGCCCCCGCGTCAACCCCCTCATGTTTGCTTAGGGAACAGAGGTTGTGGCTTCCTCATTCTCAGTAACTATACGAAGGTCATCGACTTGGGCATCATTGTTATCCATTTCATGTTTTTCACTATCATGTGAATAATCATCAGCTGCTTCACTCTCTTGTGAATAGTCATTATATTCACCTTCTCTGTTATTTGAATAATCATTAAGATCCTTTAATGCTTCACCTTCATGATCCATTGTAAATGAGATGAATCCTGAAATGAAATAAATAGAGAATGAAATTAATGCGATGGAATAATTGAGATGAAACAAATGATCTCCTGATGATGAAAATGAAATTAATACTGACAGGAATTAGGTAGTGATCTCCTGAAGATGACAATGTGATGAATCATGTAGAGGAACTTTTAGTGACTAGGAAGAAGAGAGTGATGAATCATTTTGGTGAAGGAAATTCGTGATGAATCTGTTGAGATAGATCAGTAACTTAGGTAGGTAACATAATTGGCCTCATGTCCATGCCTTGATCTTAAGTTTGTCACACCCCAACCGACTACGGAATACGTCGGGGCGCGAAGATTGTCCAGAAGCTCAAAACACTAAATTAGGTTGCGATAATCATAATAGTTACCCATTTCATAGCAAATAAACAAATCATAGCATCCAAGTCATAGCATACGAATAACAACATAAAACATAAACTAAGTTTGAGAGTTCATTATTTAATTTGGTCTCTCTAAAGCCGATGCAATCCTATGGTGATGATATCCAAGTCAAACTGCATTACCTACAACATGTTATAAATAAAGTCAACTAAAATAGTTGGTGAGAATTCATAGGTTTAGTGATAACGTTCAAAAGCATGCGTACAAGTTTAAATAACTGATCAATGATAAAAATGATTAATGATAAAAAAAATGATAAGTTAACGTAATCCAACCCTTGAAAATTAGGCTTCCAATCACAAGGCGCCACACGCGAGGCAGGCCAAGTGCGCTTGTCAGGCCAATAGATCTATTATCGTAACCCCGACATGTTTAATGTTAATAATTACGTACATCGTTCAATCGTTCATCGTTCCATCGTTCAATTGTTCAATCGTTCATCGTTCAATCAACCAATCAATACAATCATACAAGTTTCAAGCAATCATCGAACATAGAATACGCATGTGAAAATAATGTTTTGATAAATGCTACATGTTGCACCCTAAAAAGATTTAAGTAAAAAGGGGCTATGAAAACTCACATGATAGCGAAAGTGTCGAGAGTAAAACCAAAGAATAGCGGCGCGAATCAAACCCGGAGATCACCTTTACGATCGAATGTGGTGGAGAAAATACCGACAAAAGATAAATAACTAAATAAGTATTCGAACGAATAAAACGTGCGACTAGCCATGACACGACGAACTCGATCGGATACGCTACTCGTTGGTGGAGTATATAAGTAATGATTATGAGAATTTATATGATCAATGGTCAATCTAAAACTAGGTCAAACATTTAGCAAAAAGATTATTTATTTAACTATAAAACATTAAGACGTCTCAACTTGATTATTTTATATAAAACAACCTAACCATATTTAGTCTTCAAAAATTAATTTGGGGCTGATCTAAATATATATAATTACCAAATAAAATTTCAAGACATAACTCAAATGCTAACTGAATGATTTACTCAAAAAGAATTATTTTTAATTTCGATAAATTTTAGTAAATTTAATCTAAATAAATAATCAACCAAGGTTTCATTCTAGACATGACCTAACCCTAGATCTAGGTCCAAAATCATGCTTCATAAAAGAATCAATACACTAGTTTAACAATTTTCATGGTCTAATCAAGATCTAGCATGAGAAATAAATAAAAACACATAAAAATCGTCTTTTTACTTCATGAAAACCTAGATCTATAATCATGGTGATGATTCCTTCATCCCAAACCCTAGATCTGTTGATACCTGATATGTGCGTCGTGTGAAGTATCAAGAAATGTACAAGATCAAGTTCAATTAGGTCTGGCTGAACCTGGTCCGAACCTGGAGTTCGGACTGGCCGAACCTGAGGTTCGGACAAGGATCGGCCAGCAGGGTATAAATAGTCGTTTGGTCTTTGTAATAGTTAGTTCTGAGCGTGCGAGATTACAGCTAAGTGTGTGTTTCTGAGAGTGTTCTCTGTGTCTGTATTCTGAGTGTTTTACTGATTGTAATTGTTCATTGTGATCAATAAATCAATCGGTTAATTACGTTTCGATGTCCGATTAGCTAGATCGAGTAGACGATCCGATGCTCACGCATATTCAAGTGGTATTAGAGCTTTCTGGTTCACTCTACTGATCTGTGGTTGCTATTTTCGGATTTTTGAAGCGTTTTTAGTGTTTTTCAAGTTTGATTACGTGTTTTCAATCATTTCTGTCGAGCTTTTTGTGTCAAATTTGTTCCTAAATCGTTCCTAATCAGTTTTATTATCTGATTGCTGTAAATCTCGTTGAAATTCATCAAAAATTAAGCGTTTTTTAAAAAACGAGTCTGAGGTTCGGGGTTCACTGTTCAGGTTCGGAGTAACTGCTCCGAACTCCAAGTTTGGTCGACGTTCGGTCCATCTTCGGTGAGAGTTCGGACAAGGTTCGGTGTGATTCAAGGTTCGGAGCTAGATCGAAGTTATTCCAAAGTTCGGACTGTTGTTTTTTATTCGGAGCTAGTTCGGACAGAGTTCGGACATTGGTTTTAGGTTCGGGCGAAGTTCGGAGCTCAGATATAAGTTCGGAGAGAGTTCGGCCACCAGAATTTAATCTTTTCAAACGATGTCGGAATTTCAAGCTTTTGCCGCAATGCAGAGCGCGATGCAGACTATGCTAAATTTTGATAACGAAATTGGAACAAGTCAGAAAGTTCCTAAATTGTTGAAGTTGGAAGATTATCACAATTGGAAACAACGTTTTTCAGCTTACATCAGCACAAATAATGTGGATTTATGGATTCCGATTCGCAAACATTACATGCATCCACAAGCAGATGGAGATTTTAAAAGAATTCAAGATTTTGATGGTGATGAAATAAAACTCTATGAGCTTGAAGAAAAAGCCTATGGTTATCTAACAATGGCTCTGCCCACTGAGTTGTTGCATCAGTTTAGTACTTGCAAAAGTTAAAACAATTGTGGAATGCATTGTCTGCTAGATGCGAAGGCAATGATCAATACAAGAAGAGTAGAAGAAAAGTGTTGAACAAAGAATTTGAGAATTTTCAACATTATGATAAAGAAACTATTCCTGCACTTGTATCCAGATTTTCACATCTGATTAGTGAAATGAAGGTGGTGAACATTGAAAAGACCGAGGAGGAATTGAAAGAAACATTAATGGAAGCATTACCAGAAAAGTGGGAAAATTACGTCTCGTTGCTTACTCGTGACAAAGATTATCCTGCATTATCATTTCATGATTTAACCGGAAAACTTCATGCTAGAGAGATGGAAATGATGACTTCAAACAAGGCTACTGCTACTTTGCAAAATCCTGAATTGTATCATGGTGAGAATACAGCAAGCATGAATGCTAAAGCTAAACCAAGTCTGAGTTCTGCACCAAGTACAGCTTTCTTGACTGGAATTTCTGATAATTCTGATAACAAGTCTTCACGGGGTTGTAGCTTTACAATTCCAAATTGTTCACGTCAGAATGCTTTTTCTGCTGAATCAACAGACGATTGTGCTAAAATGATTTCTGCATTGATTTCATCATCTTTTGGTTTGATTATCAAGAATGTTGCTGATGCAAAGTTAACCAGCGATGATCTTGATGCACTTGATGATGATCAATTAATTGAATTGGATATATCTTGGCAATATGCTATGTTATGTCAAAGATCAAATAGGTTCTTCAAGAAACATGGAAGAAATATTTCTAGTGATAAATTGGGTTTTGACAAGTCAAAGTTAAAATGTTACAAATGTTCGCAGCTTGGACATTTTGCCAAAGACTGTCAACAGGCACATGCAAGCAAGCCTGGTTTTACTCAATCACCCAAGCCTGGTTTTACTCAACCATCTACTAGTAACACAAGCAAGACAACAACTTTGACAGCTCAACATGATGGTGTTTATGATTGGGGTCAACAGTTTGGGTATGATTCATCTGCCTTGATAGTTACTCATGATCAACAAGAGGATTTCTGTTCAGACACTAGTTTCGATACTAGTTCAAATCCAAGTTCCTATGAATCTGCTAAGAATGTGGAAAGCTTAATGAAAGAAAATGCTCCCTTGTTGAGCAAAATTCAAAAAATTTCTGAGGAGGTTACTTTGGTTAATTCAGAGTTAAAGACTTCTAAAGAACATGAAAAGGAGATGGTTGTGAAGAATGAATGTCTGCTTAAAGAGATCAAATTGTTGAATGAAGTTTTAGAAATTTCTAAACAAGATAAAAGGGATGTTGAAACTGCAAAAACTAAGATTTGTAAAGAAAGAGATGAGTTGGTGTTTGAAGTCAAAAAATGGAAAGATGAAGCAGAAGATACGGCTAATGATTTTCAGAATTTGTTTGATAAATCCAAAGTCAAGCTTGATTTAGTTACAAAGAATGCTAAAGAATCTGCTGCTAAGATTGAAGCATATCAAGTTGACATGGAAAATGGTTGGATGAGAAGCGGGAGTTGATTAGTGTTAATAAAGTTCAAAAGGCGAATTTGGAAATTCAAAAATGCAACGAGGATAAATTGAAGAAGGAGTTACATGAAGGACTTGACAATCTTCGGATGCAAAAATATGAAACTCATAAAGTTGCAAAGCGTTTAATTGCTACTGAGAAGGAGTTAACTGATGCTTAACAGGAATTTTCTAATCTCAAAATTCAAGTTATCGATGCAAATCGCTTGCTGAACAATGTCTCTAATTCTCAAGTGTTTACAAGTTTTCTTACTAAGGATGAGAATTTTGAAAAGATGTTTGATAAAACAGCTTCACCTCCTGCTCAGATCAAGGAAGCCTTAAAAGACATGAAGGAACAAGTTGATGAGTTTGATTATTCAAAATTTTCATCATCTACTGATAAGGAAGAAAAGGTCGTGAATAGAAAGAAGAACAAGAAGAATAAAAAGAAGAAGGAAAAGAAATCTAAGTTTACTCCAGCACCAAAATTTGTTTCTGGTTCATCTTCTGCTGACAATAAGAAATTAGCGACTTCAAGTGACAAGATGGAGTTTGATGAGAAAATTTTCTACGATCAAAAGAATGTGACTGAAGTCAAAGCTGAATTTTCTCGATTGGAAAAGCATGGGCATTTTACATCTGAGGAGAAGATTTCTGGAAAGAAAGTTGGTTTGGGTTTTCATGAGAAGAAAGATAAAGCTGAAGAGGTTTCAGCATCTGCACCACAAAACTTGAAGAAGCTTAAGATGAAGCAAGTGAAGAAGGAAGTGTTCAAAGCAGATAAAGTTCTACCTGAGAGATTCTATAAACTCAAAGTGTAGAACCATGATACGATCTTACTACTGCATGATTCGGTAATCGGATAGCAACAAGAAGGTAAATAAAGCTTTGATTTATTGATTCACAAAGAGATTACACAAAGTCTAGAGAAAGAGACACACTCAGTTTCACACAGTTAAGATGTAGAGAATGATAGAAGTTCTAACTAGCTCTCTCTAACACGAACTATTTATAGTCATTAACATGCTGCTGGCGGACCACTAGCGTACCAAATGGTACGCCCGTACCAAATGGCCTGCGGACCATTTGGTCCGGCCACCTCAGCATGAAGCCACTAACTCACACAGATGCTCTTGTCTAGATACAATACACGAGACACAACGTTAGCATAGGAATATGCTTCTACAGACTCCCCCTTAACGTGTAGTGTATCTAGCTATCTATCTATCTAACAAAACTTTAGTCTTCAATCTTCAGCATTTCTGCGTCTGATCTTCAACTTAAAATCTTGTCAGAATTAGAGCTTGCATGGCTGGATCAATCTTGAAAAAATCTTTGAACTTCGAGATCCACTTTTGAAAGATATAACATACTCCCCCTTTCACCATGCTTGAGTCTTGTCACACAGATAACCTGCAATTTCAGAAGACAGAAACGCAGCTTTCTTTTCTTTAAAAAAATAATTTAATCTTGGCGCAAAACTTCTCTTTGAGAATCCAAGATATAGTTTTGAAATTTTGAATTTTGTATCAAGTATCGATCGGTCGAAAACAAATAAGAAATAAAATCTTTTTGGCTTTTTGAAACTTTATATCAAAACACACTGAAAATCTTTTTGAATTATCTAAGTTTATGCTAAAACACACCTAACATCTTTTTGGATTTTTCAGATATGAAACATAAATGCAATACAGAAACAGACACTATTTTTGTCTTTTGCGAGAAAGATCACAACTTGGGATCATATTGGTCATAACATGCTGAACTACACTTCAATTTCAATTACTTCAGCACACAAATCATGTCGATTACCGGTAAAATTTGTCCATCTTAAACTCAGGCACAATCATACTCATACCATCTGGATATGTTACTGTATTGATTAGATTTGCATTGACCAGTGTACCCCACACTATCAGACATACTCAGATATGTTTTTGCTTTTTATATCACACTTTGTGATTTCATTTGTGATTTAATCACATAATAATTGTATTCATGATTCAGTCAACTGTGTTCCATGCAAAAAGAAATAAGAACGTTAAATCGTCTACCTTAAGGTCGATCTTTCGATACGCAGATAAGGCCTCGGTTTAACAAAATAAGAAAATAAAACAAGTTGAAATTGTATAACTCAACAACAATCAGGTCGGTACTCCCGTACACGCAGAGAAAGTACGATGAGTTATACGAAACACCAAAGAAAATAAAGCAGAACGTCAAACGAACAACAATTAGGTCGATCTTTCGATACGCAAAGAAAGTCCGATCGTTTGACAAAATTAAGAAAATCAAACAAGTTTAAATCTTTGCAAAATGAACACATGTATACACAGTGACTTCTCATTTTCTCTTTCACATATTTGTTTCTTGGTATCATGAGATATGCATCAAGATGTTGTCCACTTGGTCAAGCATTAGTATTTTAATGTTTATCACATCTGAATACTTTCTGATTTAATGCCGATCCTACCAAGTACATCGGACAATGATCTTATGGCTTTTTCATCTAATTTATCCATGAGCCAGACATGTAAGCCAATGTACCATCATTTCCCAATCATGTCGGATATAATTTCTCATTTTTCAATGTTTTTGTATTTTTCCATTTTTTGATGTTTTTGTATTTTTCCAGTTTCACCCCCTTAAAATGAAAACTCTATTGGATTTTCATTTTAACAAACAACACAAAGTCACTATTTTTGGTTTTTTTCAATTTTCTCTCCCTAAACTACAAACAAAATGCATGAACGAAAGAAAATTGACCAATCGATACTGATACCTTTTCAGGTTAAGCTTTTAGAAAATCTTTCAGTTTTGAAAAATGAATCATTCAATTTAAGTTAAGAACGCAGAATACACCTCCATCAGCAACTTTGCAATCACCAACGGGTCTTCTAGCAATACCTGCACACTGTTTTTTAAAGATTAGTACGCAAATGACCCGAAGCACACAGCTTCAGGTCGACCAGTGTCTTCCACAAAATCAGTTGCACCTTCGCTGACCATCTTAGGTCGCCACTGCATTTTTACTTTTTTATTTTTAACTGAGTCATCATCACATGATGAACCACCAACACTTGAATCAAATTTGAAAAATTGTTTCGTTTTAGATTTTGATTTGAATGGTGTTGACTCAGTAAAAATTATGCCTGATTCGTCGATAAATGTAGCAGATTCGTTTGAAAATGATCTTTTACCAGTTTCAGGACAATCCTTTGCCATGTGTCCCTTTCGGCAACACTGATAGCACAAACGATAAGATCTTTGAGAATGTGATTTGTCCTGAACTGATGAACACCTCTCAAAGGGCTCAGAAACATCAGAAATATCATCAAAAATTTGAAATCGGTTAGAATGTACCCATTTTGATGTAGGGCTCCGAGGTGTGGAATTTGATCCAGATGATGATGAAACTTTCACTGTTTGAACTTCACCAGAAGAGCTTGTAGATGAAGCCTTCTTTTGGATCTTTCCTCCGAACCCCTTTTCCATTGTAGACATGAAGACTTGAGCCAAATGATAAATCTGTTCAAAGCTTGTGTCTTTCTTTACTTTTAGAGCTTTCTTGGGCATATTTTTCTTGACATTCTTTGCAACCTTCTTACCTTCACTACCCAAACCACAACGTTTGTAACCCGGTAGCGTAGTTAAATCGACTTCAGAACATGAAGGACCCGCTTTAGCAGCTTGATTAAAAGAAGCTTTAATATCCTTTAGTTTGTTAGCTTCAACCAGCTTAGCAGCAAACTTTTCTTCATGCAACTGCTTTTCATCCTTCTCAACTTCTTTTCCAATAGAACTAACTCCCTTTTCTGAAATAAAACCACCCGAAACAAACTTGTTGGGAATATATCAACCAAACTCACCTCTTTCATCTTTGATTTTTGTGATTTCTTCAATTCAGACTTCTTAGCAACAAATTCAGAATAATCACCAGTTATGCCAGAAACTTGAATATCAGCAAGAGCATCAGATTCAATAACAGGATGCGGAATCTGGTTATACTCCTCGCTTCCAAAAACCTTCTTGAAATTCTCATCTTTACACAAGTAACTCGTGAAAGAATGTGAATTCTTCAAATTATTCAACTGTCTTTTAAGATCCAACACTTCAACATTCAGATCATATATTTTCTTTTGAGCTTCACCCAATGCTTTTTCTGAATCAATTAATTGCTCTGAAGCTGTATTAAACCGAAACTTTTCCTGTTGCATCTGATCATGGGCATCACACACTTCTTGAGTAATTTTCTTGACACGGCCTTCATGAATCTCAATATTTCGTTTCAACAACTGATTGTCATGTGTCAAAGTTGTGACTTTATCAAGTAAATTTGAATGTTCCATTTGACGATCATTTTCCTTAGCAGTAATTTCATCAAACTCTTTCTTGAGATCATCATAAGCTTTCTTCAGCAAATCTACTCTTGCAGTTGATTTCTCAAACAAATTATCAAAATCATTAAGCGCATCTTTTGCTTCACTTTCCCATTTCTCAACATTTTTAATCAACTCTTCATTCTCACTTTGCAACTTCAAAATTTGTTCCTTATCGGCACTAATGAACTTATTCAATTTATCTTGAACTGCCATCAACTCTTCCTTCAAAACATTCTTTTCGGCAATTAATTTCTCATTTATCTTGCAAATTTTATCAGAATTTTCAACTTTCTTCTTGAAACTTTCTAATTATGTTTCCTTCAGTGTTCTCTCAACCATTAACCCTTCCTTTTCTTGAACCAATTCACGAATTTTTCCATCCTTTTCAGCACAAAATTCATAAGTTGACTCATACCCACTAACTTCAGAATCACTTGTTTCAGATGTAGTGATCTCAGATGTATACTCACTTGATTCAACTTCAACATTTGCCATTAAAGCCACAGGTTGACCGTTGATATGACAAAATTCATCTGATTCAGCACAAATATCTTGAATAGCAGTCAAAGCAACAGATGGTTTGTCAAATTGATTTGACCATTCTTCAAACTCTCTTTCCGCTTGAGCTTGAGCCATCATAGCTTTTGGGTCATGCTTATCAGATTTAGTTTTATCAGAAGACGATTGAGAACACTCACGAGCAAAATGTCCAATCTTGGAACACTTGAAACATTTTACTTTAGATTTATCCAAACCCAGTTTTCTATTTCCTGGAAAAAAAGAATTCTTCCCATGTTTCTTGATAAATCTTCTTCCTTTTTCAACCATCATTGCAAACTGCCAATGCAGATGTAATTCAGCCAATTGATCATCATCCAGCTATTCTAACTCAGTTCCACTTAAACCAGCATCACTAACTTGACCAAAAATCGATCCAGACGATGAAGATATAAAAGGAGATAACAATGCAGCCAATTTTTCAGGTGATTTATCTGGAATGGTAAAACGACATCCTGGAGAATTTTCAGAATGTCCAGCATGAACTGTAGAATTATTTTCCCCAAAGTACAATTTAGGATTTTGAACTGTAGGATGTGCAGATTTCTTCACCAGCAATTCCATCTCACGAGCTTGTAATTTGCTAGTTATTTGGTTGAAAGTCCAATTTGAATAATTTGGATCATTTGTCAACATCATCACATAATTTTCCCATTTTTCAGGTAAAGCTTCCAGAATTTTCTCTTTCAATTCATCACTATCTTTCTTGACTCCTACAACATCAAGTTCATTTATCAAATGGGAAAACCGAGCAATCAAATATGGAATTTTCTCATTCTCGCAGTGCCTGAAATTATCAAACTCTTTCTTCAAAACTTTCTTTCGAGTGTTTTTGTATTGATCATTACCCGTACATCTCTCTTCAATAGCATCCCACAATTCCTTAGCCGTTATATATTACTTAAATTGATGCATTAGATCTTTTGGTAAGGCCATAGTAAGATAACTATATGTTTTCTTTTCTCGAGCAAAAAATTTCCGTTCATCAGCATCGAAACTACTAATCATCTTTGGTTTGTTGGGACTTATCATCGGATATTCATATTCTTTCTCAATTGGAATCCAACTCTCAATATCTTGCGAATTAATGTAAGATTCAAACTGACTTCTCCAATTGTGATAATCTTCAAGCCTTAGCAATTTAGGAACTTTTTGAGTTGTTCCTATCTCGTTATCATAGTTCAACATGGCTTGAACCGATGTTTGAGCAGCAGTCATTGCATAGAAATCACTCATTTTGATGTTAAACCTTAAACTCCAAAACTTTGAACTCAAAAACGAGGGTCTTCCAAGAGGCTTTTGGGGGTCAAACTGGGGGGGTACAGATCTTTCAGGTTAGTACAAGTGTAGATCTCGGAAAGACGAATGTTTTGACTGGTATTGGGTTCCGTAACTCCAAATGGTTTGCAAGTTACGTCAGTTTTAGTGAAGGTCACTATTCTGCCAGCGGACCAAAACAAATCGGCGGACCAAAATACTACCAGCGGATCAGATTTGTACCTGCGAACTAAATCCGGATCAGATTTCGTCCGGCGGACCAGATGATACGCTGAAATAACTGCCGCGGATCAGATGGTACGCTGAAACTACCACGGATCAAAAATATGAAGATTGCCTATGCGGACCAGATTAGCGGACCAGAATGCTGATGAAGATACACGGGCGGACCAACCAGCGGACCAGAAAATTCATCCAGCGGACCAGAAATTCATCTGGCGGACCAACTGATTTCGAGGCTGATTTCACTGATTTTCGTGAAATTTGACGTTTGGAGTTGGAAATTGCTTTAGTA
>JBCNJP010000006.1:29021289-29062907 GCA_039602395.1 Deinandra increscens subsp. villosa
ACATGGTTTTACAGACACCGGTCAAGTCTTGATAATAATGTCCCGTTTGTATATTTAGGAAAAGTCCATCCGGTTAATATTTATTGTTCAAACAAATATATAAAGTCAAGTTTATATTTACTTCCAAATTAATATAAGGGAATTTAAATAAAATAATTTGATGGCGTTTAATAATTGTAAACAATAACTTCTCAAGTTAAAACGATTACT
The DNA here is from genome assembly GCA_039602395.1 of Deinandra increscens subsp. villosa. Classification (NCBI taxonomy): domain Eukaryota; kingdom Viridiplantae; phylum Streptophyta; class Magnoliopsida; order Asterales; family Asteraceae; genus Deinandra; species Deinandra increscens. The sequence goes on from JBCNJP010000006.1 coordinate 29,021,500, forward strand.
TGGAAAGTTCCATAAATATTTTAAGACAAAATATTTATTTATAATTTTTAGAGATCGTAGTTGCCGATTTAAGTTTGTAAAATAGTTTTTAATGCATTTGGACTTTTTACAAGTTCAATATTTTGTTAATATATTTCCCTAAAGTCGTTTATAAGTTTAGAAATATTTTCTTGGTCGGTTTTAAATAACGTTACCAAAACTACGTTTTCTCGTCGCGTAGTTAACCGTTTTGATCCCGGTTTTCTCCCTAAGCGATGTTTCAATGTTTAGATCACTTTGGTTCATTTAGGAACTTGAAAATATTTTGAAAAATGTCGACGGGACCAGATCTGATCCGTGGACTTGTTTCCCATAATTCTTATGTCTTAAAACCTGTTATAACTTATAAAATCATCTAGTTTATAACTAGTCTCTTTAGGGAATGATTTAAACATTTATGACTAGTCATTTTGAGTATAAAATTTTAAGTCCAAATGATTGTTATATATGAGAAGATTATCAAATGCATTTTTACTAGCTTTAGTAATAATAAAACAACCTATTTTTGTGTTTTGGTGAATTAAATTCACCAACACATTAAGTCTTGGTCTTTGGTGACTTTCCTTTTTATAAAATGTGACATATTTTATAAATGATAAGTTTAAGAGATAAACTTTTGGTTAAGACTTTCCAAGAATCTTTGTTTTATAAAATGACTTTTATTTATAAAAGTTCCATGTCTTTTTATAATGTTTCTCACTAGTTAAGTTTTTTTTTAAAGATCAAGATATAATGTTTTAACTAGCTACATAAGCCCTTTGCCCAAGTTTAAAGGTTACTAGTTAGTTTGTTAACATATGTTAAGCAAAATAAACATAAGTAAATATAGATCATCAACTAGCAAGGCTAGGACATTTATGTTCAAGGATCTTGAACAAATCCACTAACAACTTAGTTATTAGGACAAAATAACATAAATACATAAATGTAAATGCAATAAATATAAAGACATGAATATAAATTTGCAAGTAAATGTAAATAACAAGTAAATAACATAATGTAAAGATTTGTTGGTTAAAATGAGCTAGATCTTTGCATGATACTTTCATGAGATTTCTCTAATGCAAAGTCCCAAGAAATGGCTAGTTTAAGTTCTCAAGAACACCAAGACTTTTTAGATCAAGTCACTTGTATTATTCCACCCAAGTGTTGGTGATTAGAGGATTAGAAGAAGAATAGTTGGTCTAGACTCTTGAAGGACCAAGTGTCTTGCATAAAATGGAAAAAGAAAAGATAGGTTTTTCATATCAAGACTTGTTGGTGATATTGGGTGAAGATCAACTAAAGAAAAAGTGGGTTAAAAGACTCACAAAGGGTGGAAGGGGGCGGTTCACGACGGCTTGGTGGTGGTCCGGCGGTGGCTTGGTGGTGGTTCGGCGGTGGCCGAAATAGGGAGGTAGATAGTGGATAGTGAGGGAGGTAGAAAATATGGGGAGGTGCAAGTGAAAAGGTGAACCCAAGCCTTCTATATATACTCAAATATGTGAGTATTAACCATTGGGTAATTAACTTTTGACAACTAATTACTCATTTTAATTTTGAATTAAAATAATCAAATGAAAGAGTTGTAGGTGATTTTTATAAAATGATGGAGAACTTTTATAAAAAATGAAGGTGATCCAAGGTTCAAAAATTATATAAAAATCCATGGGTTGTCTTAAATAAAGTGGATTAGTGTTTATAAAAAGTTTGGAGATTAAACACTAATACTTAATTTTTATAAAAAACGACAAAGGTGATGGACTTTTATATAAAATTTAGATGGGTTTAATTTATAAAACCTTGGGCTAATTTAGTTGGGGCGAAAACAACAAAAAAAAATGAAGTTTGGGTCGGGTTGGGCCGGGCCGGGCGGGTCAGGCGGCGGGTTGGGCCAGCCGGGTGGGCTCGTGGGTTGGGCTGGTTAACGGGCCGCAAAGGGGGGGGGGTGTTTAGGTAATGGGCCGGTAAATGGGCCAATAAACGGGGCGGGTTATGGGTCGTCGAGTGGTACCAAAACGTTCGTAGTGACGTCACGAGTGTTTCTGTAAATTTTGGTGACAATCCGGGTTCGTATGTGAAAGTTGGGCTTACGAGGCCCAATAAGGGTTTTCGGTTAGTTAACGCGACTAACGGATTGAGGTTTGGAAAAAGTATCCGGACAAAAAGGTTTGGATAGTCAAGTCTTGATAAACCTTACGAAGAAAATCAAATTTTCTAAAAGTTTTGTCGTGACGAAACGTCGTGACAATAGTTAAATAAAAATATATAAAAGTTCCCTTTTTATATAAACGTTTTTATTGTTAAAGTTCCATTTATTTATAAATGGTTTTCTTGTTTCAAAGGGGGTTGGACAACGGAACACAAACTCGGGAATTATTCTAAGGGTTGCAACAATATATATATGTACTAATATATATATATATAGGGTTAGGTTCAAATGAGAACTTTTTGTTTTGAGAACTTTTGAGAACTAAATCTCAACCACAAATTTCAGGGGGGGACCACTACAATTCATGGGAGGGGGGATATATGTAATAACTTTGTGGCTCAAATTAGTTCTTTTTAGTTCTCAAACCCAATTGGTTCTCAAATGATCCTCTCCCTATATATATATATATATATATATATATATATATATATATATATATATAAACATATAATGACGATTAAGCACACATTAATTATTGCTAATTAAAGTCAAAGTAACAAGGTTGACCTGGTTTTGTGCGAGGTGTTACAATATCACATCTGAATACTTTCTGATTTGTCGAGCCTACCAAGCATATCAAACAATGATCTTATGGCTCTTTCAATTACTCTATCCATGAGTCAGATACGTAAGCCAATGTACCATCATTTCCCAATGATCAATTTCTCATAATTTTATATTTTGCATGTATTCACCTTCCTTCATTATATATTTGGCATGTATTCACTTTCTCCCGATAACATGCATTTTCTCAATTACTCCCCCTTACTTACAATTCTCCCCCCTTAAAATGAAAACTCTATTTTTGGATTTTCATTTTACACAAAAACAAGACTCTATTTTTGGCTTTTTGAGGAAAAACTTGGAAACAAAGAAAAGTTATCAATCAACACGGATATGGTGCAGTTTTAGAATTCAGAAAATTCGCAGATTTAGAAAATTTATCATGAAATTTAAATTAAGCAGAATACTCCTCCATCAACAACTTTACAATCATCGATAGGTCTTCTAGAAGTACCTGCACACTGGTCAAACTAATTAGTCCAAAAATGACCCGAAGCGAATTGCCTCTGGTCGACCAGTGTCCTTGTTTTGTTTAGAAACCACCTTAGGTTACCATTGCTGTTGTTTTGGTAATTCAGTTTTTGATGAAATAATCACAGGTGACTGTGATGATGAACCTACACTTTGAACCTTTGAAAAAATTGGGACAAAACGTTTTTGTTTATGAAAGAATGTAGGTTCAACGTCATCAAAAACTCTGGCTTGTTCATAAAAGAACTTTGTGTTGGCAGGTTTACCAAAAACTGGTTTCTTATAAAACCCCTGGGATGAATCAGCAGATAATGGACAATCCATTGCCATATGCCCTGGTTGGCGGCAAATATAACAAATTCTTTTCGTTTTGTCCCATCTTTGGTGACTTTCCTTTTTTTTTAACATGTGACATATTTTATAAATGATAAGTTTAAGAGATAAACTTTTGGTTAAGACTTTCCAAGAATCTTTGTTTTATAAAATGACTTTTATTTATAAAAGTTCCATGTCTTTTTACAATGTTTCTCACTAGTTAAGTTTTTTTTAAAGATCAAGATATTATGTTTTAACTAGCTACATAAGCCCTTTGCCCAAGTTTAAAGGTTACTAGTTAGTTTGTTAACATATGTTAAGCAAAATAAACATAAGTAAATATAGATCATCAACTAGCAAGGCTAGGACATTTATGTTCAAGGATCTTGAACAAATCCACTAACAACTTAGTTGTTAGGACAAAATAACATAAATACATAAATGTAAACGCAATAAATATAAAGACATGAATATAAATTTGCAAGTAAATGTAAATAACAAGTAAATAACATAATGTAAAGATTTGTTGGTTAAAATGATCTAGATCTTTGCATGATACTTTCATAAGATCTCTCTAATGCAAAGTCCCAAGAAATGGCTAGTTTAAGTTCTCAAGAACACCAAGACTTGTTAGATCAAGTCACTTGTATTATTCCCACCAAGTGTTGGTGATTAGAGGATTAGAAGAAGAATGGTTGGTCTAGACTCTTGAAGGACCAAGTCTCTTGCATAAAATAGAAAAAGAAAAGATAGGTTTTTCATATCAAGACTTGTTGGTGATATTGGGTGAAGATCAAAAAGAAAATGTGGGTTAAAAGACTCACAAAGGGTGGAAGGGGGCGGTTCACGACGGCTTCGTGGTGGTCCGGTGGTGGCTTGGTGGTGGTTCGGAGGTCGCCGAAATAGGGAGGGAGAGAGTGGATAGTGAGGGAGGTAGAAAATATGGGGAGGTGCAAGTGAAAAGGTGAACCCAAGCCTTTTATGTATACTCAAATATGTGAGTATTAACCATTGGGTAATTAACTTTTGACAACTAATTACTCATTTTAATTTTGAATTAAAATAATCAAATGAAAGAGTTGTAGGTGATTTTTATAAAATGATGGAGAACTTTTATAAAAAATGAAGGTGATCCAAGGTTCACAAATTATATAAAAATCCATGGGTTGTCTTAAATAAAGTGGATTAGTGTTTATAAAAAGTTTGGAGATTAAACACTAATACTTAATTTTTATAAAAAACGACAAAGGTGATGGACTTTTATATAAAATTTAGTTAGGTTTAATTTATAAAACCTTGGGCTAATTTAGTTGGGGCGAATACAACAAAAAAAAATGAAGTTTGGGCCAGGTTGGGCCGGGCCGGGCCGGACCTGGGCCGGATCACGGCCCGGGCCGGGCGGGTCAGGCGGGTCGGGCGGCGAGTTGGGCCAGCGGGGTGGGCTCGTGGGTTGGGCTGGTTAACGGGCCGCAAGGGGGGGGTGTTTGGGTAATGGGCCGGTAAATGGGCCGGCAAACGGGGCGGGTTACGGGTCGTCGGGTGGTACCAAAACGTTCGTAGTGACGTCACGAGTGTTTCTGTAAATTTTGGTGACCATCCGGGTTCGTATGTGAAAGTTGGGCTTACGAGGCCCAATAAGGGTTCTCAGTTAGTTAACGGGACTAACGGATTGAGGTTTAGAAAAAGTATCCGGACAAAAAGGTTTGGATAGTCAAGTCTTGATAAACCTTACGAAGAAAATCAAATTTTCTAAAAGTTTTGTCGTGACGAAACGTCGTGACAATCGTTAAATAAAAATATATAAAAGTTCCCTTTTTATATAAACGTTTTTATTGTTAAAGTTCCATTTATTTCTAAATGGTTTTCTTGTTTCAAAAGGGGTTGGACAACGGAACACAAACTCGGGAATTATTCTAAGGGTTGCAACAATATATATATATGTACTAATATATATACATACATATATATATATATATATATATATATATATATATAAACACATAATGACGATTAAGCACGCATTAATTATTGCTAATTAAAGTCAAAGTAACAAGGTTGACCTGGTTTTGTGCGAGGTGTTACAATATCACATCTGAATACTTTCTGATTTGTCGAGCCTACCAAGCATATCAAACAATGATCTTATGGCTCTTTCAATTACTTTATCCATGAGTCAGATACGTAAGCCAATGTACCATCATTTCCCAATGATCAATTTCTCCCAATTTTATATTTTGCATATATTCACCTTCCTTCATTATATATTTGGCATGTATTCACTTTCTCCCCATAACATGCATTTTCTCAATTACTCCCCCTTACTTACAATTCTCCTCCTTAAAATGAAAACTCTATTTTTGGATTTTCATTTTACACAAAAACAAGACTCTATTTTTGGCTTTTTGAGGAAAAACTTGGAAACAAAGAAAAGTGATCAATCAACACGGATATGGTGCAGTTTTAGAATTCAGAAAATTCGCAGATTTAGAAAATTTATCGTGAAATTTAAATTAAGCAGAATACTCCTCCATCAACAACTTTACAATCACCGATAGGTCTTCTAGAAGTACCTGCACACTGGTCAAACTAATTAGTCTAAAAAAGACCCGAAGCGAATTGCCTCTGGTCGACCAGTGTCCTTGTTTTGTTTAGAAACCACCTTAGGTTACCATTGTTGTTGTTTTGGTAATTTAGTTTTTGATGAAACAATCACAGGTGACTGTGATGATGAACCTACACTTTGAACCTTTGAAAAAATTGGAACAAAACGTTTTTGTTTATGAAAGAACGTAGGTTCAACGTCATCAAAAACTCTGCCTTGTTCATCAAAGAACTTTGTGTTGGCAGGTTTACCAAACACTGGTTTCTTATAAAACCCCTGGGATGAATCAGCAGGTAATGGACAATCCATTGCCATATGCCCTGGTCGGCGGCAAATATAACAGATTCTTTTCGTTTTGTCCCATCTTTGGTGACTTTCCTTTTATATAAAATGTGACATATTTTATAAATGATAAGTTTAAGAGATAAACTTTTGGTTAAGACTTTCCAAGAATCTTTGTTTTATAAAATGACTTTTATTTATAAAAGTTCCATGTCTTTTTACAATGTTTCTCACTAGTTAAGTTTTTTTTAAAGATCAAGATATTATGTTTTAACTAGCTACATAAGCCCTTTGCCCGAGTTTAAAAGTTACTAGTTAGTTTGTTAACATATGTTAAGCAAAATAAACATAAGTAAATATATATCATCAACTAGCAAGGCTAGGACATTTATGTTCAAGGATCTTGAACAAATCCACTAACAACTTAGTTGTTAGGACAAAATAACATAAATACATAAATGTAAATGCAATAAATATAAAGACATGAATATAAATTTGCAAGTAAATGTAAATAACAAGTAAATAACATAATGTAAAGATTTGTTGGTTAAAATGATCTAGATCTTTGCATGATACTTTCATGAGATTTCTCTAATGCAAAGTCCCGAGAAATGGCTAGTTTAAGTTCTCAAGAACACCAAGACTTGTTAGATCAAGTCACTTGTATTATTCCACCCAAGTGTTGGTGATTAGAGGATTAGAAGAAGAATGATTGGTCTAGACTCTTGAAGGACCAAGTGTCTTGCATAAAATGGAAAAAGAAAAGATAGGTTTTTCATATTAAGACTTGTTGGTGATATTGGGTGAAGATCATAAAGAAAAAGTGGGTTAAAAGACTCACAAAGGGTGGAAGGGGGCGGTTCACGGCGGCTTGGTGGTTGTCCGGCGGTGGCTTGGTGGTGGTTCGGCGGTGGCCGAAATAGGGAGGGAGAGAGTGGATAGTGAGGGAGGTAGAAAATATGGGGAGGTGCAAGTGAAAAGGTGAACCCAAGCCTTCTATATATACTCAAATATGTGAGTATTAACCATTGGGTAATTAACTTTTGACAACTAATTACTCATTTTAATTTTGAATTAAAATAATCAAATGAAAGAGTTGTAGGTGATTTTTATAAAATGATGGAGAACTCTTATAAAAAATGATGGTGATCCAAGGTTCAAAAATTATATAAAAATCCATGGGTTGTCTTAAATAAAGTGGATTAGTGTTTATAAAAAGTTTGGAGATTAAACACTAATACTTATTTTTTATAAAAAAACTACAAAGGTGATGGACTTTTATATAAAATTTAGTTGGGTTTAATTTATAAAACCTTGGGCTAATTTAGTTGGGGCGAAAACAACAAAAAAAATGAAGTTTGGGCCGGGTTGGGCCGGGCCGGGCCGGACCTGGGCCGGATCACGGGCCGGGCCGGGCGGGTCAGGCGGGTCGGGCGGGTCAGGCGGGTCGGGCGCGGGTTGGGCAAGCCGAGTGGGCTCGTGGGTTAGGTTGGTTAACGGGCCGCAAGGGGGGGGGGGGTGTTTGGGTAATGGGCCGGTAAACGGGGCGGGTTACGGGTCGTCAGGTGGTACCAAAACGTTCGTAGTGACGTCACGAGTGTTTCTGTAAATTTTGGTGACCATCCGGGTTCGTATGTGAAAGTTGGGCTTAAGAGGCCCAATAAGGGTTTTCGGTTAGTTAACGGGACTAACGGATTGAGGTTTGGAAAAAGTATCCGGACTAAAAAGTTTGGATAGTCAAGTCTTGATAAACCTTACGAAGAAAATCAAATTTTCTAAAAGTTTTGTCGTGACGAAACGTCGTGACAATCGTTAAATAAAAATAGAGTAATTTACGGATTTCATCCCTGTGGTTTGTTGAAATTTCATGTATCGTCCCTACTTTTCAAAAATTACGGATTTTGTCCCAAACATTGCCAAAACGTTACAGATTTCGTCCTTCCGTCTAATTTCTGTTAAATTTTGCTGTTAAATTTTCTAAAATACCCATTATACCCTCGTCCTTTTATTCAATTAAAAAAAAAGTAATTGTGGTCCAAGCCACCATCACCACCATCATGTATGCAGCCACTATCACTACCACCATAGCTTCCGGCGACGACGGAGCCTGTGTAGGTCGGCAGGCAGGCAGGGGGCCGGATGTGATGTCGATGCTTCCGGCGATGTAGGTATTTGTCGCGCAAGGGAAGCCGAGGAGGCGCTCGTGACCGGCGACGACATTCCGATATGCAACGATTTCAAGGTTAATTATGTCTGGCGGCTTCTACCGCCACAGCCACCAAACGCCGGCGCCTAACACCACCACAACCACCAAATCATCACAATACATCAAAAGGATAAAAAAAACACATCAAATATGAACTTGTACTAAGCGGTTTCAAGGTTAATTATGCAACGATTTGAGACAATTTTGAAGAACACATGGTTTCAATTTCGAATTTAATCAGATACTAGAAATCGAAATTCATTTTCAAATTGTCAGTTGGTCACAGTGGCAATTCATTTAATCAGGATTCAGGCGTACAAATCAAGGACTTACTTTACTCCTTGTTCTTCAATTTCTCAATTCACTGATTGAGCTGGTCCACACAAACGAGTTTCGTAACAGAGTATAAGATCCAATAGAATTATGTACGAATTACAAGTTGTGGTTTTTGTTGGGAGTTAATGGTGGTGGTCAAAGAGTGGCGAAGGGGCTAATGGTCGCCGGTGTTCGACAGAGAAGAAGAAGGGGGTGGGGATGAGGGGGGAGATGTTTAGGGTATTGGAAACCTACCGCCGGGCGTAACTTGTTTTTTCTTTTTTTTTTATACTAAATAAAAAAGCAGGGGTATAGTGGTCATTTAACATCAACTTAACATATTTTTTTAACAGAAGTTAGTGGTAAGGACTATATCCGTAACGTTTTGGCAAAATATTGGGACGAAATCCGTAATTTTTGAAAAGTAGGGACAATAGGTGAAATTTCGACAAACCATAGGGACGAAATCCGTAATTTACTCATAAAAATATATAAAAGTTCCCTTTTTATATAAACGTTTTTATTGTTAAAGTTTCATTTATTTATAAATGGTTTTCTTGTTTCAAAGGGGGTTGGACAACGGAACACAAACTCGAGAATTATTCTAAAGGTTGCAACAATATATATATGTACTAATATATATATATATATATATATATATATATATATATATATATAAACACATAATGACGATTAAGCACGCATTAATTATTGCTAATTAAAGTCAAAGTAAGAAGGTTGACCTGGTTTTGTGCGAGGTGTTACAATATCACATCTGAATACTTTTTGATTTGTCGAGCGTACCAAGCATATCAAACAATGATCTTATGGCTCTTTCAATCACTCTATCCATGAGTCAGATACGTAAGCCAATGTACCATCATTTCCCAATGATCAATTTCTCACAATTTTATATTTTGCATGTATTCACATTCCTTCATTATATATTTGGCATGTATTCACTTTCTCCCCATAACATGCATTTTCTCAATTACTCCCCCTTACTTACAATTCTCCCCCTTAAAATTGTTGATACCTGAAATGTGCGTCGTGTGAAGTATCAGATGAAGACCAAGTTCAAGTCAATATAGGGTTGGCCGAACTAGGTCCGAACCTGAAGTTCGGACTGGCCGAACCTGGGGTTCGGAGGTCGTTCGGCCAGTCGTGTATAAATAGTATTTTGGTCTGTGTGTTTTGGAGTTCTGAGCGTGTGAGCAAATCTTAAGTGTGTGTTTCTGAGTGTGTTTCTCTGTGTCAATTCTCTGTGGTTTACTGATTGTAATTGTTCTCGTTTGATCAATAAAACAATTGGTTATTTACATTTCGATGTCCGATTAGCTAGATCGAGTAGACGATCCGATGCTCACGCATTTTCAAGTGGTATCAGAGCTTTCTGGTTCACTCTACTGATCTGTGGTTGCTATTCTCGGATTATAGAGCGTTTTTGAAGTTTTATTGAGTTTCTTTTCGTGTTTTCTATCATTTCTGATGTGCAATTTGTGCCAAAACTGTTCCTAAACCTTTTCCTATTGGTTTTTTCTGATTCATCATATCAAGTTTCGTCAAAATCAGTCCGTTTTTGCGAGTTTTCGAAAAATGTCTTCGAAGTTCGGAGGTAACTGGGCAAGCTCGGAGTAACCGCTCCGAACTTGAGGTTCGGAGGTGACTCGGAGTACGTTAGTCGAGAGTTCGGTGGTAGATCGGTCAAAGTTCGGAGTCGGTTACTAGTTCGGTCGAGGTTCGGACATTATATTGGGGTCCGGAGCTAGTTCGGTGCAAGTTCGGAGTTAGTTGTTGATTCGGACAAGGTTCGGAGCTCGTTCGGAGTGTGATTTTGGTTCGGACTAAGTTCGGTGAGAGTTCGGACGGCAGACTAAGTTCGGAACAAGTTCGGAGGGCAGAATTGTTCAGATTTTCAACGATGTCGGAATTTCAAGCTTTTGCCTCAATGCAAAGTGCTATGCAGACCATGATGAATTATGACAATGAAATCGGAACAAGTCAGAAAGTTCCCAAATTGTTGAAACTAGAAGATTATCAGAATTGGAAGAAACGGTTTTCAGCGTATATCAGCACAAATAATATTGACTTATGGATTCCAATTAGAAAATTGTATGAAAAACCAAAAGAAGATGGAGAGTCTAAGGAAATTGAAGATTTTGATGCTGCTGAAAGAAAAAGTTATGAACTTGAAGAAAAAGCTTATGGTTATCTTACTATGGCTTTACCTACTGAACTGTTACATCAATTCAGCACGTGTAAGAAGTCAAAGCAATTATGGGATGCTTTGTCAGCAAGGTGTGAAGGAAATGATCAGTATAAGAAAAGTCGAAAGAAGGTTTTGAGTAAGGAATTTGATAATTTCCAGCATTATGAGAATGAAAATATAACAGCTCTTGTCTCAAGGTTATCTCATCTGATTAGTGAATTGAAGATTGTGGGAATTGAGAAAACTGATGAAGAGTTAAAGGAAAAGATTATGGAAGCATTACCAGACAAATGGGAAAATTATGTTTTGCTTATCACTCATGATAAAGAATACTCAACATTGACATTTCATGAGCTTACTGGAAAGCTTCATGCTCGTGAAATGGAAATGTTAAATTCAAAGAAGTCAACTGCTACCTTGCAACATCCTGAGTTATATCATGGTGAAAATAGTGCAAGCATGAGTGCAAAGTCTAAGCCAAATCAGAATACAGCACCAAGTGTTGCTTTTCTAGCTGGAGCTTCAGGAAATTCTGATAACAATTCTTCAAGGGGCTGCCATTTCACTATTCCAAATTTTTCAAATCAAAATGATTTTTCAACAGAATCAACCGATGATTGTGCCAAAATGATTTCTGCATTGATTTCATCATCTTTTGGTCTGATTCTCAAACATGTTGCTGATGCAAAGTTAACTAGTGAGGATCTTGATGCTCTCGATGATGATCAATTAACCGAATTGGATGTTTCGTGGCAATATGCTATGTTGTGTCAAAGATCTAAAAGATTTTTTAAGAAGCATGGTAGGAGTATTTCTGGTGACAAATTGGGATTTGACAAGTCGAAACTCAAGTGCTTTAAATGTCAACAACTTGGACATTTTGCCAAAGAATGCCAACAGAAAGCTAATGTTTCACAATCATCAAAGCCTGGTTTTACTCAACCATCTACTAGTAATACAGGCAAGACCACTGCTTTGGTTGCTCAAAGCGATGGTGTATATGATTGGGGTCAACAATTTGGATATGATTCCTCAGCATTTATGGTTACCCATGATTTACAAGAAGATTATGTTTCTGATACTAGTTCAGATATTAGTTCAATACCAAGTTCGTATGCATCTGCTGAAAATCTGGAGAGTTTGATGAAGGAAAATGCTTTGTTGATGAATAAAGTTCAACAATTGACTGAAGAGTTTGAGGTGGTTAAATCTGAATTGAAGATTTCTAAAGAATGTGAAAAGGATTTGGTTTTGAAGAATGAAGATTTGACTAATGAAATCAAAATGTTGAATAAAGTTTTAGAAGTATTGAAGCAAGAAAAGAAGAATGTTGAAATTTCGAAAGCTGAAAGTTTTGAAGAAAAAGATGAATTAGTCAAAGAAGTGAAGAAATGGAAGGAAGAGGCAGAAGATGCTGCAAATGATTTTCAGAATTTGTTTGATAAATCCAAGATTAAGCTTGATTTGCTTACTAAGAGTATTGAAGAATCTGATACTAAAATCAAAGCATATCAAGTTGATATGGAAAAGTTGTTGGATGACAAGCGGGAGTTGGCTAGGGTAAATAAAGTGCAAACTGCAAATCTGGAAATTCAAAAGAGAAATGAGGATAAACTGAAGAAGGAACTACATGAAGGTCTTGACAATCTTCGTTTGCAAAAGTTTGAAACTCATAAAGTTGCCAAGCGCTTGATTGCTAAAGAAAAGGAATTTGCAGAGGCTCAACAACAAATTTCTGATCTCAAAATTCAAGTTCTTGATGCAAAAAGACTGTTCAACAATGTTTCTAATTCTCAGGTTTTCACAAGCTTCTTAGCAAATGATGCAAATTTTGAAAGGATGTTTGATAAAACTGCATCACCCCCTGCTCATATCAAGGAGGCTGTCAAAGACGTGAAGGAACAGGTTGATGATTTTGATTATTCAAAACTATCATCTTCTACTTTAGAAGAAGTCAAGATTGTGCAGAAGAAGAAAAACAAGAAAAACAAGAAAAAGGTCTTGAAATCTGCAATTTCTCCAGCACCACAATTTGTGTCAGGATCGTCTTCTGCTGATAATGAGAAATCGGCTACATCAAGTGATAAGATTCAGTCTCCACTTGAATTTGATGAGACAATTTTCTATGCACAAAAGAAAATTCCTGATGTGAAAGCTGAATTCACCAGGTTGGCTAAGAATGGACACCAGAGTTCAAATTCTGAGGAGAAGATTTCTGGTAAACAAGTTGGTTTGGGATTTCAAGAAAAGCATGTTCAAGTTGAGAAGGGTCCAGCATCTGAATCATCAAATCTAAAGAAGCTTAAAATGAAGCAAATGAAGAAGGATGTGTTCAAAGCAGACAAAGTTCAACCTGAAAGATTTTATAAGCTTAAAGGTTCTGAACAGTTATTTTCTGACAAGGAATTTCCTCTTCATTGCGTGGATGCTCGGAAAATTTCTGAAGTATTTGTGAAAGCTGATATTTCTTCTGAAAGCTTTCAATCTCGTAGCCCAACTTCTAAATGGGTGCATGATCATCGTCATCAGGTATATGATTCTCATTCTGATCATGTTAAAGATATGCATATGTGTTCTTCGCAGGTACATCAAAGATGGGATAAAACAACAAGAATTTGTTATATTTTCCGTCGCCCAGGGCATATGGCAAAAGATTATCCCTCACCTGTTGATTCGTCACAAAGATTTCATAAGAAATCAGTTTTTGGTAATTCTGCCACAACAAAGTTCTTTGATAACCAAGGCAGAGTTTTTGATGAAGTTGAGCCTACATTCTTTCACAAACAAAAACGTTTTGTTCCAAAGTTTTCAAAGGATCAAAATGTAGGTTCATCATCACAGTCACCTGTGATTGTTTCATCGAAAACTGTTTTACCAAAACAACAGGAATGGAAACCTAAGGTGGTTTCAAAGCAAAATCAGGACACTGGTCGACCAGAAGCGATTCGCTTCGGGTCGTTTGTGAACTAATCCGACTGTCTAGTGTGTAGGTACTTCTAGAAGACCTATCGATGATTGAAAAATTGTCGATGGAGGAGTATTATGTTTTACCTTAAATTTCGTGAAATATTTTTCTAACCTGCATATTGTCTGAATTCTAAACCCTGAAACATATCCGTGTTGATTGATCAATTTTCTTTGCTTACGTTTTTCTCAAAAAGCCAAAAATAGAGTTTTTTTTTGTGTAAAATGAAAATCCAAAAATAGAGTTTTCATTTTAAGGGGGAGAATTGTAAGTAAGGGGGAGTAACTGAGAAAATGCATGGTATGGGGATAAGGTGAATACATGCAAAATATATAATGAAGGAAGGTGAATACATGCAAAATATAAAATTGTGAGAAATTGATCATTGGGAAATGATGGTACATTGGCATACGTATCTGACTCATGGATAAAGTAGATGAAAGGGCCATAAGATCATTGTTTGATATGCTTGGTAGGCTCGACAAATCAGAAAGTATTCAGATGTGATATACACTAAATACTAATGCTTGACCATGTGAACAACATCTTGATGCATATGTCATGACACAAAAAGAAAAATAAGTGTGAAATTCAAAATGAGAAAGTCACTGTGTATACATGTGTTCATTTTGCAAAGATTTAATCTTGTTTGATTTTCTTTATTTTGTCAAACGATCGGACTTTCTCTGCGTATCGAAAGATCGACCTGATTGTTGTTCGTTTGACGTTCTGCTTTATTTTCTTTGGTGTTTCGTATAACTCATCGGACTTTCTCTGCGTGTACGGGAGTACCGACCTGATTGTTGTTGAGTTATACAACTTCAACTTGTTTTATTTTTCTTATTTTGTTAAATCCGAGGCCTTATCTGCGTATCGAAAGATCGACCTTAAGGTAGACGATTTAACGTTCTTATTTCTTTTTGCATGGAACACAGTTGACTGTATCATGAAAAATAGTATGCAATGTGAAAGTTCACAAATGCAATCACACAAAGGAAAAAGAAAGAAAAACAGAAAAATGTCTGAATATGTCTGATAGTGTGGGATACACTGGTCTAAGCAAATCTAATCAATACCTTAACATATCCAGATGCTATGAGTATGACTCTGTCTGAGCTTAAGATGGACAAATTATACCAGCAATCGACATGACTTGTGTGCTTCAATTAATTGAAATCTCCGGTTGAAGTTTAAACGGAAAACAATTTTTCAGAAAATTCTGAGAACAATGAATCTAATGACTCAACAGATGCTGGTTCAAATGAGTATAGTTTTGAGCATCTGATTTCAGAATCAGTCCCCAGTTCTCATGAAGAAAGTTCAGATCCTGTATCACAAACCAACAATATTGAGTTATTACCTCAACTCAATATTCCTCACAATGGAAGAAGCCATGAATTTCCACTATTTCCCGATAGAAGAATTGGAAAGAACCATCCAAGGGAGAACATTATCGGAGACTTGTCAGCGCCTGTGCTGACAAGAAGCAAGTCTATTGATGCAAACATTTGCCTCCATGCTGCATATCTGTCTCAAGAAGTACCCACAAAGATCAATGATGCTTTGGAAGATGAAAGCTGGGTAGAGGCAATGCAAGAGGAATTGTTTCAGATCAATAAACAGAAGGTTTGGGAATTGGTTAACTTACCTGAAGGTGAAGAACCAATTGGAACTAAATGGGTATTCAGAAACAAGAAGGATGATAGGGGAATTGTAATAAAAAACAAGGCCAGACTTGTAGCTCAAGGCTACAAACAAGAAGAAGGCATTGACTATGATGAAGTTTTTGCTCCTGTAGCCAGGCTTGAAGCAATCAGAATATTTCTTGCCTATGCTGCATTCAAAAACTTTATGGTATTTCAAATGGATGTTAAATGTGCTTTTCTGTATGGTCTTTTGGAACAGGATGTGTATGTCAAGCAACCTCCAGGCTTTGAAGACCCTCATTACCCCAACAGGGTGTGCAAGTTGATTAAAGCTTTATATGGTCTCAAGCAAGCTCCTAGGACATGGTATGAGACACTCTCAAACTATCTCCTAGTGAATGGCTACAAAAGGGGAGCTATTGACAAAACACTGTTTGTGAAATCTGATGGCAAAGATACTTTGATGGTACAAATCTATGTTGATGACATCATCTTTGGTTCATCCAGTGCTGCTTTGTGTAAAGAATTTGAGAGCTTGATGCAATCTAAGTTTGAGATGAGTTCAATGGGAGAACTGAACTTCTTCTTAGGTTTGCAAGTGAAGCAAACTGCAAATGGAATTTTCTTGAATCAATCCAAATATATTCAAGATATGCTGAAACGATTTGATATGCAGTCTGTTTCAACCTCAAAAACTCCCATCTCCACTTCTCATAAGTTACACAGTGACTTGAGTGGGAAACCAGTAGATGTTCACCTCTACAGGGCAATGATTGGATCACTGCTCTATCTCACGGCAAGCAGACCTGACATCATGTTTAGTGTCTGTTTGTGTGCTAGATATCAGTGTCAACCAAAGGAATCACACATGTTAGCTGTGAAGAGAATCTTTAGATACCTTAAAGGACAACCAAAGCTTGGGTTGTGGTATCCAAAGAACTCAGATTTCTCCTTCAAAGCTTACACTGAAGCTGGCTGCAACTTAGATAAGAAGTCTACTTCAGGAGGATGTCAAATTTTGGGAAAAAGACTTGTGTCTTGGCAATGCAAGAAGCAAACCTGCGTGTCTACTTCTACTGCTGAGGTTGAATACATTGCTGCATCAAGCTGCTGCAGTCAAGTCTTATGGATCCAGAATCAAATGTTGGATTATGGCATCAAATTCATGGAAACTCCTATTCTTGCAGACAACAACAGTGCCATTTCAATCACAAACAACCCTGTTCAACACTCAAAGGCAAAACACATTGTTATCAGGTATCATTTTATTAGAGATTGTGCTGAGAAACACTTGATTAGAATGGTCAAAGTTCATACAGATCAACAATTGGCTGATCTGTTTACCAAAGCATTTGATGAAGCTAGATTTTTCTATCTCATTAGTGCCATTGGTATGATGAATTTTGACTAATTTCAACTATTTTTCAAAAATTCTAATAAAAAGGGAGACATGTGCTCAAAGAGCCCATCTCTTGATACAAAAAGAAAATAAAAATGAAAATCTTTAGTGTTGATCAGACAACATTTCAGTTCATAGTCAGTAACTACTGATAATACTATGAATAATTAACACAAATTTTCAAAAATCATGTGTTTTGGATTTCCGGTTCAAGTTCAGGCTCAACCTGAAAAGACAACTTTTGAAATTCACAGGGTGAACTTCAACCGGAAAAATGTTTTACAATGATGTGGAAGTTTATTTTAGAAAACAGTTCTCTCAAGCGGAAAAATTGTCCGCTTAATGTTCAGACGGAAGAATTTTTGTTTTCAAAATAAAAAGGAGAAAATGGGTTCCGCTTGAACTTCCGGGTCAACAAAGTCAATCTTTCATTTAATTACCCGAAAGGCACAATTTTCTAAGCGGATATACATTTATTTACCCATTAAATTTTTAACTGTTTTAAATCCGAGGTTTCAGTAAATTAACTTTTGGATAAGGACACGCTTTACCCAGTTGTACCGTCCAACCTATAAAGCACCTATCCCATCAGTCACTGAACCGTCGATTTTTAACCTCTCTCCTCCACGTCAGCACTGAAAAAGGTAAAAAGCCCTAATTTACCGTCAGTTTCCCCATTTCCATCATTCCCATTCCAAAATTACTCCAGATTTCTCTCAAACCCTCTCCGACAAACATTCGGAAATCGTCAACCTGCGTCAATAATGGCTCCCAAGGGGAAGGCAAGTGGCAAGCGGCCCATCAGTGACTCGAAGTTTCCTGTAGAACACAATCTCGTGGCATATCTAGAGCCACCAAGCAAAACAGACGTCTACAACGAAATGATTGACTTTATCAAAAGTTCTCATCTTCACCATGCGCTTACTGTCGAAGCAGAAATTTTTGAAGAAATTCTCGAGGATTTTTGGTTACACGCTAGGGTTACTGAAACGGCAAACGGTAGTGAAGCGATTGTGTCATCCGTACAAGGAAAGGAAGTAGAAATTAAAGAGGCAAAGGTGCAAAGTCTGTTGAAATTAAAGGATGAAGGAGGATATGAAACGGTTGATCAAACCAAATATATCCGTTTGTTCAGAAATATTGGCTACGGTGGTTCGCTGCAAAGCAAAACCATTAAGAAAGGACAGTTGCCATACAAGTGGAGATTTCTTGCACATACACTTCTGGTATGTTTGTCCCCAAAGAAGGGAGGATTTGATGAACTCTCCAGCGAGCAAGCTTCTGCTTTCTTCGCTATTGTAAAAGGTGAAAACTTTAACTTTTCAAAACTCATTTTTCAAGCCCTAAAATCAAATGTCCATTCTGAATATATTTACCTGTATCCTAGATTTTTGACTTACATTCTCAAAGAAGAGTACCCCCATATAGTTTGGCTAGGTACAATTTTGCATCAAAAACTTCTGAATGAGAAAACCTTTTCAAACCTTGCCTTAAACAAATCTCCATTTCTTGGAAGGGATACTGACCACCCCTTACCAATTCCAAGGCAGTTTCCTGATGAACCTGCTACCTCAGAGGTTCAACCGGAAACTGTAGGAGTAACTGAGCTCTCTGCTCAAGATGACAGAACTGTAGACCTAACAGTTACTGATCCCACATTTGTCCCTGCTTCCTCAACACTAAAAACCTTTCAAACCAGAAAGAGGAAAGCACATAATCAATCCACCACTGCCACCTCCTCAACTGAAACTCCTCCTGTCACTTTCAAAAGACAGAGACAAGTGGTTATTAGGTATCCTCCACCTAGTGCCACCACCCAACCTGAAGCTTCTAACCCCGCTCCAGGCAAAAAGTCTAAGCGGAAACTTGTCAAATTGGGATTCTCTCTTAGGGATGAACCCTCATTTGAGGGGGAGTCATTAGAAGCAGATGCACAATCCCCGTCTGAACATGTGTCACCACTTCAACCCCAATCACCCAGGAGTGACAGTGCTATCAATCTTGGTTTAAATGAAGGTGTTATTAACTCACCTGCCACATCACATGAGAACATCCTGATAAACCAGGACCCTGCAGCACTGAACCCACACTCCTTACTGGAGGTGAATCTCGGGAGTACTGATGAGATTCATGCGGAAAGGGTTGCTGCTGCCCAGGGATCCCCACTGGACCCTGGTGTTAGCACTAACATCAATAAGACCCAATTCGCGGCAATCTTCTCTGAATCAGCACTTGAAGTTCCTTCATTGGAACCAAGAGTTGTTGGGACAGATGAAGAGAATCCCAGGTGCCAAGAAGCCGTGGGTACCACTGCTGATCAATCTAGGATTGATAGCTTGGTTTCGTCCAAGGATGTTGGCAAAAAGCCAGTTGTGGACAGTCTTTCACTACCTGAATTGATGAATTTGTACCTATCTCTCCAAGCACAGGTTGATACTCTAAATACAACTGTTGCCAAACTGGTGAATGTTACTCCAACTGTTGCTAAAGCAGGTCCTTCAACCCTTCACAGTGATGCTGATGAAGCTGTAATAGCTAAAGAAGCTGATACTGTCAAATTGGGGGAGAAGATGCCATCAAGACCTGTCATTACAGAGATTGACGAAGATCAAAGGATACCTGCTGAAGTCAGAGCCACAGCTTGTCAAAGAATTGGCATAAATCCCTTTGGTGTTGAAGAGTGTTGGGCAAACATCAAAAGTAGTCAATTGATTTCTATCTCACCTTTTGAGGATCCCAACCTCACAGAGCTGGTCCAATCTTCTATGTTAATTGCTGGTGCTCTACCTGAGCACATCAACATGATCACTACACTTCTAAAAGATGTTATATTTCCGGCTGAAAGAGCCAGTGATCACAACAAGGCAACCGAAGACAGCGCTGCAACCACTGTAGTTGCTACAATCTCTGAAGGAGAAGACGAGAATCCTATTGGTGAAGATGAAGGGACTGAGGTGTTGGAAGTTGCTGATATAGAATCTGAAGTCACCAAACCTCAGGTAGTGACTGAAGATCAATCTGATGTCCAAGCGGAACTTCAGGCGAAAGTGTTTGTGGAAGCTGAGAATATTATTCAACCGGAAGCCCATTCGATTGCCCAGGTGGAAACTTCTGGCCCTGGCAATTCAGTTGTTGGTATTGATGGGTCTACTGAACCAACTGAGGTTCAACCGGAAGAAAGGAGTAATGCAGAAATGGCAGAAATGGCTGAAACCCTCATAACTTTAGGGAGCACTGAACCAACCCAAGCGGAAGAACCTGTTCATGCTGAAATTCCTAAAACAATTCAACAGGTGGTTCAAACTCCATAGGCTTAAGCTATACAGAAGATGGTAGAAGATGCCAAGAGAATAGCAGAGGATGAGAGGCTTGCTAAAGAAATTCAAGAGGAATTTGATCTTTACATGCAAAATTCTGTTTTTGAAAATTTATTGGAAGAGGCAAAGACCAGGTCTTTCAACTGGAGAATGAAGGATTATGATTTAGATGCTGTGACTGAAGCCGATAGGCAGAGGCTAATCTCCATTGCCTCTCACTTGCCTACCAAGCTGGTAAAGACTGATGAGAATTATCAACTGTTGAAAAGGGTAAAAAGGGCATTTGTGGTCAGAAACTTAAGAACTGAAGAAGAGGTAGCTCAAATGAAAGTCAAAGAACTATGCCAAGTGATTGACTCAATTTTTCATAAGCTAAAAGGAGATATAGCTGCTGTCAACCCAAAGCTTGTGATGCCTACACCCTCAGAGCTCACCTCAGGTATGTCAACTCAAATAAATGTTAAACCTGAGATCACTGATGATGCAGATATCCCTCCTCCACCTTCCTTCACATATGACCCAAATCCTATGCCTACATCAGTTTTATCCCTGTTACAGTCTCTAGCCATCATTCCATACCAACCTCCTAAATTCTCCAAGAAAGTAGCCGCCAAACTTGCCAATCCAAAATTCAGAGCTGATAATTTCACACCCATCATTCCTTTCAAGAAGAAGCCTCCTCCTACTATGGATTTTTCTGATATCTTTCCACCTACCCCGCCTTCTAGCCCAACTCCTGAAACCAGTAAACCACCTTCACAAACCTCACTTCCTCCACTCACCATCAATGAACCCTCCACCACCATCACCAAACCTACTGAAGTCTAGGCTGGCCCTTCTTCATCTGACAGAGGCAAGAAACCTATTGTGCCAGAAACTACTGTTGACTCTGATGAAGATAGATTGGTCAGGAAGAGAAAGCTGATGCATGCCAAGTCTAAAAGAAATCAAAAACAAAAGAGAAGAGGTCCTCCCAGCAAAATACAAATTGTTAGTTGGACAGTGGATGAAGCCACATTTGATTTCACTTTTACTATGGCCAGTGGCATAACTCAAGTGGTAAATGTTCGCAAGGCAACTTCTCAACTCACTTTGCAGCAAATGACAGACATCATTCTAAAACTCAGAGAAGTTATGAATCCTTCAAGAGCAGAGCACATGTTAAGGCTTGTAATTAAGCCATCTGTGCTGGAATGTGGAATGCTCTATCGAAGCAATTTAGATGATGAGTCAGCAGGAGAAGAAGAAGAAATGCCCACCAGTGAAATAAAATTTATCATTTGGGAAGAGGAGGAGAAGCTATTCTATGTTCATAGAGCTGATGGCACATTTACAATCCATGAGTCTATTTCTGTTCAAGAAGAATGGAACGAAATGGACTGGGATTCAATTAAACACGTAAAGGTGACCAAAACAAACACCAAAGAGCTTTCTCAGAATCTTGATGCCAGTGTCAGAACTACGGACAAGTAGAACAAGGTGAAGAAGATTTTTGGGTACAAGTCAATTTTGAAGAAGAACTTTGACTTAGAAGAATAATTTGACAGCATCAGCTAAGGGGGAGATTGTAAGGAACTTCAGTTTTGAAGTTTTCCGGTTGAACTCAAGTTTTGACAGTTCCGGCTGAAGTTGAAGCGGAACTACAACTTCAAGCGAAACAACAAGTTCAAGTGGAAAGAAGCAGTTTTGTCACTTAGTGAATATTCCGGGTGAACTCGATTATCCATCAGATAATGAGTTCAACCTGACTTTTCCTGAGAAGTCTTTTCTGCAGTCACATCCTACAAAAGCTTCTCGTATGCTTCTACATCTGCCCAAGCCGCTCTCCAAAAGTAGATTGTTGCTTCAACACGCAAGTTGTCTCAAATGTTGAAGTTTATTCTTTTGGTAGCTTAGATTTGACTTTGTAATGTACGGTCTAGATTAGATCACATGAGATCAATGGCTGTGATTGATCTCATCTGCACTATATATAGCTTGTTATCTCTTAGTTTACACTGGTGTGGTTATCACTTGTAATAGTGTAGCTTTGAGTTAATGCAAATAGTGCCGAATATTCGATATCTCGTTGTTTCTACTATTTTGCAAATCAAGCCTTTACATTATACAAGAGTTTAACATTGCTTAAGAAAAGTAAAATATAACTTAATTCCGCAAGGTTATATTTGCAAGTAAAGTGAATTGTTTAAGTTTAACTCTGACTTATATCGATCCTACAGATATGGAACCTCTCTTTCCCACTCCTATTCAAGTGAAGAAGGAGGTGGATGATATATTTGTACACGTTTCAATTTCTGAACTCATGCAGTCCTTAGCTAAGGCTTCTGCTTTAGACATTGCTCCCCATGTTCCAGGTGTTATTCCTACAGATGCAAATATCATCAACTTAGAATCAAGTGCTGCCCAAGAATCTGTAAGTCAATCTGTTCCCACAGTATCTACTGAGCAAAGCTTCCGTGATCAGATCTTTTAAGCCTCCTTTATACACTTCTCCTCTGATTCTGATGCTGAAGATGAACCAAATGTGACTGCGACTCAAGAGCCCGCAGTTACAGAACAACCTGGTCCGTCTACTGAAGATAGAGGTAAAAGGATCTTAACTCCAGAAGAAATTGTTGAAGAGCATCGTAAGAGGGAAGCTAAGAAAGAAAGATCGCGTAGAGCGCTTATTAATGAAACTCTCAGGGAACAAAACAGACTTCGCGAGGAAAAGACTGAAGCACTAAAGAGATATGAATCTAACCATCCTCCAACTGTCATGTATGCGAAAGGGTCGAGCACTTTGCCAGAACGTTCAGAATCAATCAGAACAGATGAACCGTTGATCCGCATTGTCACCAACTTACAGGGAACTGATGTTAATGCTGATGACAATTCTGTTACAGCCAACATGGTCAGAACTCTGATGAAAGACAACTTCTCTTTGAAATATCTGATGATTCTAACTGAAACTGAGTTAACCAAGTTATACACCGACGAGGAGAGGTTGAATTCTCACCTACCTCAAAATCAAACAGTTGAAGCACAACCTGATTTCTTAGCTGATATCTTTGCCGACACAAACAAGACTGTGGACTTCCTTCCTATCCGTGATCATCTCTCGGACCTCACCCTTGACATCGGCAACACATTCATTCCTCCTCCAGAGAACTCGTCTGTAGATCCTCCTAACTCTGAAGCCTACATTGAATCCACTACCAACAGTATGAACTCTGAAGCACTCCACAACTTCTGTAAATTCAAGAACATTGAAAAGAAGGCTTATTATAAGAAGAGACTTCCTGGTCTCCGGAAGTTTGTGTGTGAGTACCGAAAGACAGAGCGGTTGGCTAAGTTGGAACAAATCAGAATCATTGAAGAGGAACGGGCTGAGGCTCTTAAGAGAAAAGATAATCCCCAAATCTATGACGAATGGGAAAAGCTAACTCCTAACTTGAAGGCCATACAATTATTTGTTGCCAAAAACTTGAGGAAGATGCCCAGCAACCCTAACATCAATCATGGGATGAAGATCTTAGGATGGAAATATGATGAAGCCTTTGATGCTTTCATGGTGAAGAGGAGAAATGGCTATGTCCAAATATTTGGAGACTTCAAAGCTCTCACTAGCTTATTCTATTGGGAACTCAAACAGCTCAAGTACCTGGACCTGGTAAACCATACTAAGCATCCAAAGGGTATAAGGGCTGCTGCGTTGATCCAATCTGCCTACAATGATAAAAGATTTAGTCAAAATCCTGAAGCAGAGAGAAAAGCTCAGTTGGCAGAAGAGAAGAGAAGACTTCGTGCTCCTCACCGAGGTATGTTCAAGGATGTTGGTAAGGAAGTAAAAGCAAAGACTATCCCTGGAAACCAGAAGAATGATCCTATGATCAGTTGGTATTATAACGGGATGACTCATGAGTTGGTAATCGAAAGAGATGGTGCTGACGCTATCAGACTATTTGCTGCTATAGAACTCCGTCTTCTCTCTCGATCTTACTTGAAGATAATGTATTATGAGAAGATGCGGACAATACCTGTTCAGTTGAGACCCTATGAATGCTAGCTATGATGCCAACTACTTCTTGATATTCTTAAACTGGTGGTGTGAAAGGCTAGCAGGCCTAGGTAGACTCACTCTTGATTCAGAACTTCTGAGAAATGCAACTTGTTGGTTGATTGAAGAGCATGGTTCGAGGGTCATTTTGGATAAGTCAAGACGTTTGGTCGAGCTGAACAATTATAATGACCTGAAGAAGCTTGTGTGGCAAGATCTCTTTAGGCTGTATGACATGGGTATTCACGTACTATCTGACAAAGACAAACCTGCAGCCAGAGAGAACTGGAGATTCCTGCTGAAGCTGACTGGTCAAGATGCTTGAAGCTCGAGAGTTTGCATTGCCAACAAGGGTGGAATTGTTAGAACCTATTTGTTAGCAACACAAACTTATAGTTTTCTTATCTTTTAATTGATACTTTGTTTTGTAATTGTCTTTTGATATGTACTTGGTGAACTTTGTGTAAATGCTAGCGTACTTGTTATGCTTCTTAGCGTACTTGTTACTTATGCTCTTAACGGACTTGATTTACTCTTAGCGTACTTGTTTGAATGTTATCTTAGCGGACTTGTTTATTCCTAGCGAACTTGTTTACTTAGAAGACTTGTTTTTGTTCCTAGCGTACTTAATCCGTTCTTAAGGAACTTGTTAGCGTACTTGTTCAAGTTAGCGTACTTGTTCAGGTTAGCTAACTTGATAATGCATAGCGGACTTGTTAGCGGACTCGTTGCTACTTAGCGGACTTGTTACTTTTTAGCGTACTTGTTAGCGTAATTGTTAAGTCTTAGCGAACTTCATTTATGTCTTAGCGAACTTGTTCTACTGTTAGGATATTTTGTTGAATTCTAGGTAATGATTGTGTCGTGTCAAACATTCTATTTGTCCCAGGTTCTCTAGTAGTATAAATACCATTGAGAAAACCCTATTGGCAACGCGTGGTGGAGTATTATTCCAACAGAGAGCCTTTGTGCTATGATGCCAACTACTTCTTGATATTCTTAAACTGGTGGTGTGAAAGGCTAGCAGGATTAGGTAGACTCACTCTTGATTCAGAACTTCTGAGAAATGCAACTTGTTGGTTGATTGAAGAGCATGGTTCGAGTGTCAATTTGGATAAGTCAAGACGTTTGGTCGAGCTGAACAATTATAATGACTTGAAGAAGCTTGTGTGGCAAGATCTCTTTAGGCTGTATGACATGGGTATTCACGTACTATCTGACAAAGACAAACCTGCAGCCAGAGAGAACTGGAGATTCCTGCTGAAGCTGACTGGTCAAGATGCTTGAAGCTCGAGAGTTTGCATTGCCAACAAGGGTGGAATTGTTAGAACCTTTTTGTTAGCAACACAAACTTATAGTTTTCTTATCTTGTAATTGATACTTTGTTTTGTAATTGTCTTTTGATATGTACTTGGTGAACTTTGTGTAAATGCTAGCGTACTTGTTATGCTTCTTAGCGTACTTGTTACTTATGCTCTTAACGGACTTGATTTACTCTTAGCGTACTTGTTTGAATGTTATCTTAGCGGACTTTTTTATTCCTAGCAAACTTGTTTACTTAGAAGACTTGTTTTTGTTCCTAGCGTACTTAATCTGTTCTTAACGAACTTGTTAGCGTACTTGTTCAAGTTAGCGTACTAGTTCAGGTTAGCGAACTTGATAATGCTTAGCGGACTTGTTGCTACTTAGCGGACTTGTTACTTCTTAGCGTACTTGTTAGCGGACTTGTTAAGTCTTAGCGAACTTCATTTATGTCTTAGCGAACTTGTTCTACTGTTAGAATATTTTGTTGAATTCTAGGTAATGATTGTGTCGTGTCAAACATTCTATTTGTCTCAGGTTCTCTAGTAGTATAAATACCATTGAGAAAACCCTATTGGCAACGCTTGGTGGAGTATTATTCCTACAGAGAGCCTTTGTGTGTGTGTTCTTGGTGTTTGTGTGTGTTCTTGAGCTTTAGTAATCATCAATGGGTGAGCATTGATGCAGATTCCTCCATGAATCGACCATCACACATGATTTCCGCACTTGTGTGATGAATCAAATGAGAACAAGCTGCTCAAATAGGGTCCTGACATGATCGAGTTCTCTTATAATAACAATTATCATTCGAGCATTGGTATGGCCTCGTTCGAAGCTCTTTATGGTCGAAAGTGTCGGTCACCTATATGTTGGAGCGAGGTCGGTGAAACTCAAATCACCGGTCCCGACTGATTCAGGAGACGACTGACAAAATATCTCAGATTCGTGATCATTTGCTCGCTGCTAGGAGTCGTCAGAAGAGTTATGCTGATAGACGACGAAAGCTCTTTGAATTCAAAAAGGGCGACCATGTCCTCTTAAAGGTATCACCTTGGAAAGGCGTTGTTCGATTTGGAAAGAAGGAAAAACTAGCACCTCGTTATGTCGGCCCATTCAAAATTCTTGAAAAGATTGGTAGAGTGGCTTATCGACTTGAACTTCCTCCCGAACTTGCCAATATCCACCCTACATTTCATGTGTCGAATCTTCGAAAGTGTCTGGCTGATGAGAACCTTCATGTTCCGCTTGAGGATATTCAGATCGACGAGTCTATGCATTTCATTGAGAAACCGGTAGAGATTATGGATCGAGAAATCAAACAACTCAAGCGTAGCTGGATCCCGATCGTCAAGGTTCGTTGGGAGTATAAACGTGGACCAGAGTTCACTTGGGAGCGTGAGGACCAGATGAAAGCCAAATACCCTCAGTTGTTCGTTCAGTTTTCTTGATTTTAATTTCGGGACGAAATTTCCTAAAGTAGGGGAGACTGTAACATTACGGGTTTATGGGTATTGATCGATTTTGATGTTTATTAACCTAATTTCATGTTATTGGATCCATTATCATGTTTATTGATCGATTTGATGTTCGATTTGCCTTTAATTTGGATGTTACGCGAACATGTCACTAAATTACGTTCAACCGGGAATTAGATCAATATAAACGTGTATGACCCTGGTGTGTAATACTAGTTACACACACAAGCGAATTCAAGTGAAGGTTAGATGAATTCAAGGTCTAGAACGAAAATAGTGAAAGTTCGGTAAATCCCGGCAATTTCGATATTAACCGGGAGATCACATTTTGAGTTTCGTGTATCAATTTTGTCATGTTTATAAGTCATATGATCATTTACCATGTCATGAGTCATCACACACTTGATCGGATCCCAAAACGTTGGTGAATTGCTTAAAAATGAGAAAAACGACAAAACCAACCAAAAATACACTTTTTGTGATACTTTATCAACCGTTAATCATTATGGGACGTATTTTATATTCATTTTGAGTGGATTTAATGTTTTAAGCATGTTGGGAAGGTTAAATGGGAGATTTTAAAAAAAAAACGAGGCCCGAAAACGCTTAAAACGAAGAAACTATCACGAAAACGGCGGACCGTCAAGAGGGAGCACAGTCAGGAGGGTACGAGGACCGCGCGCCTGAACATGTGTGACACCCGGTTCAAAAATCAGGTCAAACCCTCTCTCCGTTGACTTTTGTTGACTTTTATTATGTGATTACTATTATAAACTGCATGATTAACTGCGCTTAGTTAAACGATTAACTGATTTAAATATCGCACAAAATAACTGTGAAATACGAACGTTTCATATTATTATTAATGCAATTTTAATAATAAGGAATTAAATATAAAATTTGATATTTTATATTTTATCAAACTGATTAAAACTGTTAAAACATTTCATGAACTTAAAATGTAATACGAAACACTACGTTGTCAAGACTTAGCCAAACGATTAAAACCGATAAACCTATTGGGCCCGGTAAGCCCAATAAGCCCAAACATGCCCGGATCAACCCGAAAATTTACCTGGAAGTTCACCTCGACGCATCGAGTAAATCTCCCAACCCGGATACCCGACCCGCGGCCCGAAACACATTGGGCCGAACCCGGCCCAAATCCCTTTTCTTTCTCTCTCGCGGCCCAACCCAGAACTCGGCCCGCCTACCCTCGGCCCATCCCCAAATATTAACGGGCTTCGGCCCATCCCACCATTTAAACCCGTAATGGGCTTCGGCCCATAACCCCTTTTCCCTTTCGATTGGGCTTCGGCCCAATTGTAAACAAATTAATAAATTTGTTTAAACCCACTAATTTTATAAACTTTGAACCCACTAATATTTTTATAAAACTTGGACCCTCAACTTTTATAAAAATAAAAACCACCATCTTATGTGATAAAATGAACTTGGGTTTTATTTTAAAAAGTTATTATTTATATAAACTCCTAACCCATCCATATTTTATAAAAGCTTCTCATCTTTTAGAAAATTTATAAAAACTAATCACCTACTCTTGATTAGTTAGGATTAATGTGGGATTGACAACACTAAATTACCCAATGGATATTAATCCAACTTTTGAGTATAAGTAGGAGACCAAGTCCCCTTTGGTTCCCCCACCACCCTGCCGCCGCCGCCGCCGGACCACTGTCGGCCACCCTCCACCGCCGCTACTCCGCCTACCGGACCACCGTCGGACCGCCGCCACCTCCACCGATTTTCTTCTTGATTCTTGTGAGTCTTCTAACTCACATTTTCTACACACTTTCCACCCCAATGAAACCCTCAAGTCTTGACAACAACCAACCAAATAACTAAGAATGTTTGTGTTTTGTTTAATCAACTAACAAAAACTCTATCATTAACCCCCTTTCTTCCAAGATCAAACACTTTTTTTGGTGCATTTAAAATGCTTAAAGATAGCCAAAAAGTGTGGTGAAACACACTTATGAAATCCAAGGAAAGTAATATGGTGTGCACCATGATTCTTGTAAATATGAAATCTTGATTTCATAGTTAGTTGTTTTAAACAAAACCCAAACCTCTTCATATAAATTAAATGATAACTAAGAATCTATACATGTTTATGTTTATTTGTCCTAACACCAATGTGTTAGTTGATCTTTATATATTTTATGTCCTAACATGAAAATGTTAGTTGATAGTTTGTTATTTGATGTCCTAACATGAGAATGTTAGTTGATTGTTATTTATGTTTAAAAGTCCTAACACCAATGTGTTAGTTGATTATTTATTTATAAGTCCTAACACCAAAGTGTTAGTTGATTGTTATGTTATATGTCCTAACACAATGTGTTAGTTGATTAATTTCAAATCATATTATGTTACATGTTGAAAACAATGTTAATCAAATAAATCTCCTAAACTAAATGAAATGATTAAACAAAGTTACATATGTAACTTATGACGCAAATGGTTAAGATAAATAAGGAGACAAAAGGGAATGTTACTTGTGACACATTCAATGTGTTATAAAAAGTTCAAATAAAAAAGAATTTTTATAGATTTTGTTTCTAAAAATGGTAAGAATAATATTTATGTCAAATGATTAATTTGACATAAATACTTGGATTTATTACAAGTTTTAACCTTTCTAAGGCTTTTATATAAATGGACAATTTTCTATAAAAAGTCACATGTGAAGAGAAATATTTTTATAAAAGGATTTTTATAAAAATAAATCAAAGGCAAATCATTGACTTTAAATACTTATATGGATTTTAAATCTTACTTTGATGAAATCAAAGTAACCAAAGAAATGGACTTACGTTCGTTAGAGATTTTAAATAAAAATCAAGTTTTTATAAAGACAACGTTATATAAATCCAAGCGTCGTTACAATGTTTTGAAAATATTTAAGAAAGAAATATACATTTCATGCAAAGGAAATATTAAACGCTTTCGAAATAAAAATAATTGAATGCTAGGAACTTTGAATGTTTTCTCGAAAGATTCATGTTTTAAAAAAATAAAGCAAACGTTTAATAATTATTCTTGACAAATAATTATTTGCAAAAGATACAAACCATGTTTTATTCACCAAAGTATTGTTAATCATAATTATTTAATATAATTATAACTTGCAAGATTAACAAATCATATATGTAATTATTTAATTAAAAATAATTATTCAAACTTGTGAAAATAATAATGAACATTATTATTCCTTTAAACTCAATGTTCAATACTTGGTTGAATTATTAGAAATGATTATTCTTAGATTATATTTATTTAACATAAATATAAATCATCACCAAATGTATTTTTTAATAAATACAAGCAAACGGGTTTTCAAAACGTATACAAATGGGACCAAAACGTCAAGATTTGACCGGTATCATTTGGGTGACTTACGTTACTCAATTGATCTTTGACCTTATGCATATGTTTATTTAATTATTTAGGACGTTACGTGCTACCGTCCCCATCCTGCTAAATTCCTGCTTATCTGCTGAATCAGTGAGTTTCACGGCCCCTTTTCCTTTTAACTGTTTTATACTTTGGGGGAGAAATCATGAAAACCGTTAAATGCTTTTTACTTAATATTATGGTTTATCTATTAGCCGTATGACTACTTGTTCTCTTACTGATTGCCCAACTTGGTACATTATCGTTATAAATGTTTGTACAACCGTAATCCCACCATTAATTGATTTCAATTAGTTCTGTATGAAACGATAGCTAGTGAATAGATCTATTTGGGTTGACAACCCTACCCTAACTGGTAGCTCCAGTTCTGACTCCGGATTGTCTGGGGGTACACGTCAGTTATTCTGCACTGTTTAACATCTCTGGGCAAGAGATGCTGGGTGGGTAAACCGTTAGTATTTGAAATCAAGGTTCAGGTGAGCTCATACATCCATAACTGATTTACAAATGTTTAACTGATAAATCATAAACCTGTCAACCTCACCAACTATATGTTGACCCGTTTTAAATTCATGATTTCTTAGGTATTTGATGCAACTTCGTGAAGACATGCAAATGGGGCTTATCAATGCTATCGGACCTGCTTTTGGAGTCATAGTCCCGACTATCCTAATAAACCGTTAATGTTTTTATTATTAATTTAAGACTTATTTTCAAATGTAATACATTATCATTGTCCACTATCACTTTCCGCTACAATACAATGACGTAATGTTTTATGAAGTTTTAAATATATTAGATGTTAAACTATGTATCCTTGACTATGATTCCATTCTCGTTCACACCCGAAACCGTTGACCGGGGTGTGACACCATGCTCACCTCTCGCGGTCCTCATGTGGTCCTGACGGGCCAAAACCCTAAAATTCGACTATTTAAGCTCTTTTTCTCCATTTAGCCACCATGCTCTCATCCCTAATCACTCTAAAAACCCGAGAACGGTTGTAACAATCCCATATCAAGTTTCTTGAAGTGTTTGGAGCCAAGATTGGTGATTTCGAGCATTAAAGCGAGTCGGTTTCTTGTTTAAAAGGTTAGAATCATCAAACCAAACCTCCATCTTCTTGAACCTTTCATCCCCCGTTATCAAGATCCAACTTTTATGCCTTTTTAAACCTATATCTTGCATTTCAAGGCTAGAAATTTTTAACAAAAATAATGGATTTTTATCAATTTATTTGGATTTTTATGATACTTTTTAATTACTGAATGAATACGAGCTGTAGCTAATACCCGAGGCATAAAAGAAGCATTTTCCACGGGATCCCAAAACCACCAGCCACCCCGACCTAACTCATGATGAGCCCACCAACTTCCTGGAAAAATGCCTACGGTTAAAAACCACCGACATAATTGGTTCCTGGTCCTGGTCAGAGACCACTGTGTTCGCGTCGGCGATCCAACAAAAAAACGAAGTAGTGGTCTCTTTCTTTCCATTACGAACGACACGCTTTCTCAGTTTAGGAAGGTACCTTCATGGCTTCGATCAAACTATCAACTGACCAACAGGCTGGACCACTGGACATACCTACATACGGACTGCAGACAGACAGATACGAATTCTACCCTCCGGCTATTACACATGACCAGAGGAAGGAAAGGCTAACCTATACCTATATGACTCCTACTCTTATTGATGAATGTGGGTGTTGATACCTCTTCCAGTCTTCTTTTTCATGCCCACCAGGTCAAAGAAAAGTCAAATGAGCGAGGAAGGTTATAGCAAAGCACGAAATAGAATCTATATGAGCGGGCATTCATTCTTTCAGCGGGGGTTGCTAATGCTAATAACAGAGGAGAGTAGTTCCCCAGCGACGATAGGTGGTATCTGTGACCAGCCCCGGCCCCGGATCACATCCTTCACCCGCTCCTAACCTTGAAAGTAAGAGACTTTCTCCTTATCCAATTCCCTTGGGCGCTACAAAGTATCCTACTCCAACACTTGGGAATGGAAGCAAGACTCCTTCGGAATGATTGGCTTTAGCCCTTTCCCCTGGGAGCACATCCAAGACTCAAAATATGAACTTCGAATCAAACCTAAAATTTCGGTCTTGCAGCAGCAGCAGAAGAGTTCGTGGATCACCTATTTATTTAATAAAGATTAAAATACCTTCCCGCTGCTGAAAGATCCCCATCAAATGCTACATCCGAAGCAACTATAAGTCGATCTGCCAAACAAAACTCCCCTTTATAGAAGGTTTTCACCCTTTAGAGCACGACTTTTCCGGCTGTTGCAAAAAGTTAGTTACCAAGATCTGATTATGGGTTATTAAATGGGAAAATAAATCGAAATTATCAATTGGAAAGCCTGTTCCTAAGGGGCCCAACGAATTCCTAATTGGAATTAGGGGGTTGTCACACCCCGGTCAACGGAATCGGGTGTGAGCGAGAATGGAATCATAGTCGAGGATACATAGAACAACTTCTAATAATTTAAAAACTTCATAAAACATTAATTCATTTCATTGCAGCGGAAAGATAGTGGAAACATTAATGTCTTACATTTTGAAAACATAAGTCTTAAATAATTATTAAAAGCATGAAACGGTTAAATTGGATAGTTGAGACTATGACTCCAAGAAGAGGTCCGATAGCATTTGTAAGCCCCATTTGCATGTCTTCAGAAAGTCTTGTTAATTACCTAAGAAATCATGAATATAAAACGGGTCAACATAAAGTTGGTGAGGTTCACAGGTTTAGGACTCGATAGTTAAACAGTTGTAAAACAGTTGTAAAACAGTTTCGGTATACTTAAATATTATCAGGGTTTATTGTTGTGGTTGTATGATCTCACCTGAACCTTGATTTCAAATACTAACGGTTTACCCACCCGGCATCTCTTGCCCAGAGATGTTAAACAGAGCAGAATAACTGACGTGTACCCCCAGACAATCCGGAGTCAGAACTGGAGCTACCAGTTAGGGTAGGGTTGTCAACCCAAATAGATCTATTCACTAGCTATCATTTCGTACAGAACTAATTGAAATCAATTAATGATGGGATTTCGGTTGTACAAACGTTTATAACGATAATGTACCAAGTTGGGCAATCAGTAAGAGAACAAGTAGTCATACGGCTAACAAGTAAACCATAATATTAAGTAAAAAGCATTTAATCAGTTTTCATGATTTCTCCCCCAAGTATAAAACAGTTAAAAGGAAAAGGGGCCGTGAAACTCACAGATTCAGCAGATAAGCGGTAAATAAGTAGTGAAGGACGGTAGCACGTAACGTCCTAAATCATTTAATAAACATATGCATAAGGTCTATGATCATTTGAGTAACATAAGTCACCCAAGTGATACCGGTCAAGTCTTGACGTTTTAATTCGTTTGAAAACGTTTGAAAACCCGTTAACTTGTATTTATTTAATTCAATACGTTCATGGTTATTTATATCTACGTCCAATAAATATAAACAATTAATCATTTTCAATAATTCAATCAAGTCTTGAATATCGAGTAAAAAGAAATAATAATGTTTATTATTTATTTTCATGAGTTCGAATAATTATTTTCAATTAAATAATTATTTATACGTTTTGTTAATCTTGCAAGTTATAATTATCTTAAATAATTACGATTAACAATTATTTGGTGAATAAAACAAGGTTTAAGTCCTTTGCAAATAACTATTTGTCAAAATAATTATTAACGTTTGTTTTATTTATAAAACATAAATCTTTAAGGAAAAACATTTAAAGTTTTTAACATTTAATCATTTCCATAGGTAAATCAATATTTCAAGTTCATGAAAGATTAAATAGAAAACGTTGATAAAATATTTTTGGCGACGCTTGGATTTATAACGTTGGATTTATAAAACTTGACTTTTATTTAAAAATCTCCGACGAATGTTAGTCCATCTTTGGTTACTTTGTTTTTATCAAAGTAACACCAAAAGTCCTTGCAAACATTTTAAACCAATGATTTGTCTTGGTTTATTTTTATAAAAATCTTTTATGAAAATATTTATTTTCAAATGTAATCTTTTTATAAAATGTCCATTTCTAGCAAGTTTTTAAGAAAGGTTAAAACTTGTAATAAATCCAAGTATTTATGTCAAATTAATCATTTGACATAAATATTATTCTTATCAAATCTAGTAATAAATTTTATTCTTTTTGTCCAATCATTTAATCATTTGTGACACATTAAGTATGTTACTTGACTTATTTTAAGAAGTGTATTTTTTTTTGTTTTTAACATAGGTTACATATGTAACTTTTATTTAATCACTTTGATTTAAATAAGTCCATAAACTTGTTCATTATATCCTTTCATTTTCTAGCATTTTTATAACATAATCATAAGTTCTTATCTACTAACACTTTGTGTTAGGACCAATGATTTATATAAATGAAATTACTAACACATTTGTGTTAGGACAAGAGAATAAACAACAATCACTAACACATTTGTGTTAGGACAAAGAAATATAAATAACAATCACTAACACATTTGTGTTAGGACAAATAAATGTAAATAACAATCACTAACACATTTGTGTTAGGACATTTAAATATAAATAAACAATCAACTAACACATTTGTGTTAGGACATTTAAATATAAATAACAATTAACTAACATAATGTAAACATGTGTAGATGGTTTATTCATGATTTTAAATTATATGAAGAGGTTTGATTTTAGTTAAAACAACTAACTATGAAATCAAGATTTCATATCTTCAAGAATCATAGTGCACACTATTACTTTCCTTAGATTTCATAAGTGTGTTTCACCACACTTTTTGGCCATCTTTAAGCATTTTAATGCACCAAAATAAGTGTTTGATCTTGGAAGAAAGGAGGTTGAAGATAGAGTTTTTGTTAGTTGTTCAAACAAAACACAAACATTCTTTGATTCAAGTAATGGATTGTTGTCAAGACTTGTAGGTTTCCTTGGGTGGTAAACATGGAGAAATATAGGAAAGAAGGGGTTAAAAATACTCACAATTGTTGTGAGTTAAAACCGGCAAGAAAAGGGAGAGGGGCGGCGGTTCACGGCGGCGGAGCGGCGGTCCGGCGGTGGTCCGGTGGCGGAGCAGCGGCGGCGGCCGGCGGGCTGTGGTGGCTCTCGGCCGAAAGTGTGGAGGGAGGGAGAGAGTTTGTTTGTGGGTGTTGGGTGTGAGGGGACCAAAGGGAGCTTGCCTCCTCTTTTATAATCAAGATTAACATAATTACCCATTGGGTAATTATGTGTTGTCAAACTCTCCATCCACCCAACTAATCTCTAGTTGTAGGTGATTATTTTTATAAAACTTTCATGTGTTTTATAAAGGTTTAACACTTTTAATAAATAATAAAGTGATTAGGGGTTTATAAAAATCATAACTTTTTAAAATATAACTCAAGTAGAATTTATCCAATTGAAAGGTGATTTTTATTTTTATAAACATTGTTAACCCAAATTTTATAAAAATATTAGTGGTTAAAAAGTTGAGTTAATTTTTATAAAACTAGTGGGCTTAACAAATAATTAAATTTGTTTGTGATTTGGGCCAAAGCCCAAATGTAATTGAGGTGGGAATGGGCCGAGGCCCATTCGGTTTGTATAAATAGGACGGGCCGAAGCCCAAACGAAATCCGAGGGGGGTTGGGTCGGTTTGGGTTGGTGTGGGCCGCAGAGAAAGAAAGAAGAGGGGATTGGGCCGGTTTCGGCCCAAGGTGATACGGGCCGTGGTTCGGGTTTCCGGGTTGACAGATTCACTCGTTACGTCGAGGTGAACCTTCGGTTAAGTTTTCGGGTCGATCCGGAAAATTTTGGGCTTATTGGGCTTACCGGGCCCAATAGGCTAAACGGTTAAAAAAAAAATCGGCTAAGTCTTGACAACATAACACTTCGTATTCGTTTTAAGTTCATGAAATGACTTAATAGTTTGAATCGGTTTGATAAAATATAAAATGCCAAATTTT
Source organism: Deinandra increscens subsp. villosa (assembly GCA_039602395.1). Taxonomy (NCBI): domain Eukaryota; kingdom Viridiplantae; phylum Streptophyta; class Magnoliopsida; order Asterales; family Asteraceae; genus Deinandra; species Deinandra increscens. The sequence continues at coordinate 29,058,251 of JBCNJP010000006.1, forward strand.
ATATTTAATTTCTTATTATTGAAATTCCATAGTTAATATACGAAGGACGCATTATTTTACGTACGTATATATACTCTAATTTAACGTGGAATTGAAGTCGGTTATTTATTTAACTATCACAGTTAATCACGTATTAAAGCAGTAATTCACATAATTATCACGTAATTAATAGTCAACGAAAGTCAACGGAGAGAGGTTTGACCTGATTTTTGGACCGGTTGTCACAGGGGTCCTTTTTGATTGATTCTTTTATGACATTGGGAGATTTTACATCGTGGAATGGGCCTATTCGAGAACAATTGGATGATGACAAAATGATCAAAGATTGAGATTCCTTATTTCGATTGAATAATCCGCTCTAGCAACTCTTGGTCAAGCTGTTTTCATCTACTTATACTTAGCTTCGGTATTGTACCCAAGATAATCTGAATCTGAAAAAGTACCTAGACCTGGATCCAAGATCACGATATCCGGAATAAGTGTTGGAGGTCGATTCGGATACCCCACCCTTATTATAGAGGAGAGTTTGGCACTTAGTAGCCTAGTGAGGAGGTTTACCCTCATAACAATAAGGCCTTTCACTCGAAAAAATAGGTTTTACCTATCCGACTATGTCCTTTGTTTAATACCCATTTCCAGGAAGCTCAGAGCAGGTCAGGACAGAAGAAGTCTACAAAGAAGGCAGTCCAATTTGGCGCTTTCCTTGCCTTAAGTAATACCTTTTGTTTAAGTGCCTTGCGGAACTTCGTTTCACTTCGTTCGTTCCATTAGAGACGTGAAGTTCGTACCTTCTCCCATGCCAAGTGGGTAAGAACATGCAAGCAGAATCTCGGGCGTTAATCACTGGCTTAGATCTTTCCTCCCAATTAGGCATACCCCTCTCATGTATGGAACTTGACGCTCAAGTCTTGTTGCATTTCATTCATACAGGGAGCTCCCCTTGGAACTTGGTATATTTGACGCGATCATGAAAGTCTCTCTTATCTCCTTCATGCAATCTTTCCCGCATCTTGCGAGAAGGGAACAAAGTAGCAGATTTGCTGGCATCCTTTGCTCACGCGCATAGGGACAACATGGTGTTCTACTCAGAAGATAAGTTTCCCACTTGCTGCAAATGTCATCTGCTTCATGATGCTTTGGGCTTATATAGCTTCCGACCATCATAGGTCTTTTAGCTTTTTTCGTTATGATTATGTAGCCTATGGGCCTTTTGTTTGGAGGTTTGGCTTAAATCCCCCTCCAGTTACTTTCATTTTAGATCCTATTAATTTAAGGCTTTGCCTTTCAAAAAAAAAAGAATAAAAATAAATAAAAAAGTGCAATAAAAAAGCATTCTATGAACGAATTCCTTCATAGCCTTCATAGATAGAGTAGAGAGAAATGGGAGTAAGCCTTTGGTATTTTGTTCTTATTGCTTAGTTCCTGTCTATCTCTATCTATCAAAATAGACCCTCTTTTAAACAGAAAAAGATCAGTCCATATAACTAGATTCGGAAAATTCACATACATGAAGGGGTGAGTAGTGAATCTTCTTTCTATTACAAAAGTAGAGTAGAAAGAAGACTCACTACTCAATTCGAAAGCGACACGCCTTGCTGCCTTTACGAGGATTTCCCTTCTTTGCTTCTTTTGTTTGAAATAGGACCGCGCCGCGTAGAATCCGGTTGGAAAGAAAGAAACCACCGGAGTGGGGGATTGTCCTGTCCGCCTCACTGACCCCAAAGAAGGTGGCTCTGCCACTAAGCAGGCCGGCAGAGAGGGCACCAAATGCCTAAACAAGACAAGAACCAACTATATGCTTAACACAAACTTTCTGGGCCTCCCTCTAGCACACGGGGATCGGCCCTACGCACCGGGGGCGAAGCGTAGAGGTCACTTTAGCTTGTTGTACCGGAGTGGTTCATCGTCAAAAGAACAACAATGGCTTGTAGCATTTCCTATTGATTTGTCTAGGGGATGCGATGTAAAAGAAGGCTTTCTCGTCTAAATAGATCTTTATAGATCTTGCTAGATCAAAGCTATGGCTGGAAAAGATCCTATTTTTAAACATGATTTGTCATATAGATTCATCTTAACCAATAGATCTAGGGTTCTTTTGATAAAAACTTGACTTTTATGATAAAAAGTCCACTTTTTTCTTGTTTTTCTTCCATAGATCTTCATAGATCTAAGTTCTATCTAATCTACTTGTTGGATCTTGACATGGACACCATTATAATAGTAGATCTTGAAAATTAACCGATTGATTTATTGATCACTATGAACAATTACAATCAGTAAAACACTGAGAATACAGACACAGAGAACACTCTCAGAAACAACACTTAGCCGTAATCTCGCACGCTCAGAACTAACTATTACAAAGACCAAACGACTATTTATACCCTGCTGGCCAATCCTTGTCCGAACCTCAGGTTCGGCCAGTCCGAACTCCAGGTTCGGACCAGGTTCGGCCAGACCTAATTGAACTTGATCTTGTACATTGTTTGATACTTCACACGACGCACATATCAGGTATCAACAAACTCTCCCTCGTCGTGTGCAGTATCTCTTCTACATCATCTAATTTGTATCTTCAACCAATCTCCCACTCAAGTGTAGAATCCATTCGTCCAATGAAATGAATCTTCAAATAAACTCTCCTCAACTCGATCGTAGCTTGATCCTGAATACTTGATGACATTTTAGTGTATCTCTGGTCTTTCATCAACATCTTCAGAAGACTTGAAGTTGTGATATCTTGCACATAGCAACCTGCTCAATCATTTAAATAATCTTGGCGCAAAACGTCTCTTCGAGACTCCAAGATATGATTTTGAAAATTGATTGGTATCACGTGTTGATCAGATCGAAAATAAAGCAGAAACAAAATCTTTTTGATTTTTCAAATTTTATGCTAAAACACACCTAAAATCTTTTTGTTATTTACCGAAAAGAAATGAAATTGCAATACAGAATCAAACACTATTTTTGGTATGAGAAAGATCACTATATGATATCATATTGAACATAACGCACTGAACTGCACTTCAATTTCAATTAATCGAAGCACACAAGTCATGCTGATTGCTGGTATAATTTGTCCAACTTAAACTCAAACAGAATCATACTCATAACATTTGGATATGTTAAGGTATTGATTAGATTTGCTTTGACCAGTGTATCCCACACTATTAGAAATAATCAGACATTTTCAGTTTTTCTCTCTTTTTCCTTTTGCGTGACAGCAATTGTGATTTTTCACAATGCATAATATTGTCATGATATCGTCAACTGTGTTCCATGCAAAAAGAAATAAGAATGTTAAATCGTCTACCTTAAGGTCGATCTTTCGATACGCAGATAAGGCCTCGGATTTAACAAAATAAGAAAAAATAAAACAAGTTGAAATTGTATAACCCAACAACAATCAGGTCGGTACTCCCGTACACGCAGAGAAAGTCCGATGAGTTATACGAAACACCAAAGAAAATAAAGCAGAACGTCAAACGAACCACGATCAGGTCGATCTTTTGATACGCAGAGAAAGTCCGATCGTTTGACAAAATAAAGAAAATCAAACAAGTTTAAATCTTTGCAAAATGAACACATGTATACACAGCGACTTCTCTTTTTGAATTTCACACTTATTTGTCTTTTTGTGTCATGAACTATGCATCAAGATGTTATCCACATGGTCAAGCATTAGTATTTAGTGTATATCTGTCACGCCCTGGACTTTCGGGAACGGAGGCGTGTGACGTCATGAAATCATAGTCGTGGATACTTAGAACAATTAATAGTAAAACAATTGATAAATAAAACGTCATTTGGATTGCAGCGGAAATAGTGGTGAAATGACATTGTCTTACAATTAATAATAAAGATGGAAATAGTTCTTAAAAGTTAAGATAGTTCCTAAAATGCTTGAAAATATTAGGTGGATAAATCGGGACTATGACTCCATCAGCAGCAGGTCCGTTTCTGAGTGATGGCCCCGTTTGCACGTGCAGATACATCTAGTTACCTGAGAAAATCATGAGTTTTAAAGGGTCAACATAACGTTGGTGAGTTCACAGGTTTAAGACTCTACAAATAGTTTGTAAATGGTTTAAGATATACAAGATAATAATGTGGTCACCGTGATGTAATGATTAGCAATGAACTTTGAATTTAAAACTAACAGATTTACCCACTCATAGCATCTTCCCTAAAGATACTGTAATGGAACAATAATAACTGGCGTGTACTACTCGACAAATGCACACGTCGGGATTGGAGCTACCAATCAAGTAGGATTGTTAACCCAAATAGATCTATTCACTAGTTACCGTTTCAAACAAAACTAATCAAATTCAATTAATAATGGGATTTGTGACAATTCGTTATGTAACGAAATGTACTCATTTGTAGGGTAAGTAAAGAACATTTAATCATACGGCAAAGTACAGTTCGACCAAGATATCAAGTATAAAACAGTTTAGTTCATGATTTCCTCCCCCAAAGTATTAAAACAGTTTAAAAGAAAGGGGCCGTGAGACTCACCTTAAGCAAGGTGAAATGATAATGCACGTGATATGGAAAGTCCGGACGAAAGCACGTAACGTCCTAATAAGTATAGATAAACAAGTTGCATGTATAAGGTCTTTGATCATTGAGTAACGTTTCCGTCACCCAA
>JBCNJP010000006.1:29063407-29088664 GCA_039602395.1 Deinandra increscens subsp. villosa
TGCTGGCGGAAGTCAAAAAGATTGTGTCTGATGAAGTTAAGACCTCCGTGGATGCTAGTGTACGGCTCCACGTGGGTAAGATGGAAGAAACTCTGATGGAGTTGTTGGATAAAAGGTTTGAAGCCTTGAAGAATGAATTAAAGGGTAAGGAGAATGCAATGAAAGACAAGGGGAAGTGCACGTACAAAGATTTTATGGCGTGCAAGCCCCCACTTTACACTAGCGATGCCAATCCGATAGCTTGACATAGGTGGCTAATGGATATGGAGGATGTGTTTGAAAGGAGCAAATGTGATCCAAAGGATCAAGTGATGTTCGCTACCGATCAATTACGGGCGCGAGCAAAAGATTGGTGGGATATGATGTAGATTGAAAAAGGAAGGGAAGTGGCGAATGCCATGGATTGGGAGCAATTTAAGGAGCTATTTGAAACTCACCATAGCCCTCAATCGGAGGTGGAAAAGTTGCAAGAAGAGCTCTCTCTATTTCGACAAAAGAAAGGGCAACCAATTGCGGAGGTGATAGGCTTCTTCCTTGACAGGGTGAAGTTTTGTAAAGATGAGTTGCGAACCGAGAGACAGAAAATTCACCGGTTCAATGGTATGTTACACATGGACTTTAGAGAGTTTATAGATGCCTATAAATGCCAAACACTTGAAGAATTGATAAATGCGGCCCGTGAAAGAGAGATCGAAATTAAGAGACAAGTTGAGAGGGGTGAAAAGAGGGGGATTGAGAGTAGCGTCACGCCTAGTAAGAAACCAAAGGTGGCGGAGACTCCAAAGAAGAGCGAGGGTAAAAGTGGTGGGACCTCGGGATGTCCCCATTGTGGTCGAATGCATAAAGGTGAATGCTATTTGAAGACAAAGCCGTCTTATAACTGCGGGAAGACGGGACATGGGTATGCTCAGTGCCCTAGTCCTACAAAGCTGTGTTACAACTGTGGCCAATCAGGCCACAAGAAGAGTGAATGCCCGGGGTTGAATCCGGGTGGGAGTTCAAGTAGAGTGAAAGTAGAGATTCCCAAAGCCAGAGGGAGATCTTACCAAATGACAGTGGAGGAAGGAAAGATAGATCCAGGGGTGGTGACAGGTATATTCCTTGTTAATTCCATTCCTGTTCATGTATTGTTTGATACGGGTGCGAGTAGGTCGTTTGTTTCACTCGACCTTATTCTTCATCCATCCTTTGTTACTGATAAGTTGTTTGTACCCTTAGAAGTAGAGATAGCTGATAATAAGAGTGTGGTAGTATTTGATGTATGTCGTAATTGCAATATTTCTATTGAAGAAGAGGACTACCCAATTGACCTCATACCCATGTTAATGGGGGAGTTCAAGGTAATAGTGGGGATGGATTGGTTATCGAGGTACCAAGCCAACGTAGACTGTCGCCGCAAGGCGATACAACTAATATCGCCAAGCGGAAAGAATGTTCAAATTCAGGGAGAAAGAGAAAACAAGATGATGTTATGCTCGGTTATGAAGGCTAGAAAGTACGTCCAACACGGGTGTAAATCCTTCCTTGCTTATGTGAAGGATACTACCATGGAGAATAAAAAGATGGAAGAGGTACCAATAGTTCGGGAGTATCCCAACGTGTTCCCGGAAGATTTGCCCGGTATTCCACCAGATAGAGAGGTGGAGTTCCGCATCGAATTAATACCTGGTGCCAAGCCGGTTGCTAAGGCTCCGTATCGTTTGGCTCCTACAGAGATGCAAGAGTTAATGAACCAGTTGCAAGAGTTACTTGACAAGGGGTTTATCCGACCCAGTGTTTCTCCGTGGGGAGCACCGGTCCTCTTTGTTAAAAAGAAGGATGGTAGTCTAAGGATGTGTATAGACTACAGAGAACTGAACAAGCTGACTGTGAAGAACCGATACCCGTTGCCTCGAATTGATGACCTATTTGACCAGTTACAAGGCGCGAGTTGGTTTTCCAAGATTGACTTAAGATCGGGCTATCATCAATTGAAGGTGAGAGAAGAGGATATACCAAAGACAGCATTTCGAACTCGTTATGGGCATTACGAGTTTCTGGTGATGTCTTTTTGGTTGACCAATGCACCCGCGGCTTTCATGGATCTTATGAACCGCGTGTGTAGACCTATGTCAGACCGGTCAGTTATCATCGTTATTGACGATATACTCGTGTATTCGAAGAGTGAGGAAGAGCATGCCCAACATCTACGCGAGGTGTTTGAAATTTTAAGAAAAGAAAAGTTATATGCAAAATTTTTGAAGTGCTCGTTCTGGCTAAGAGAGGTACAATTTCTGGGGCACGTGATTAGCTCTGAAGGTGTCCTGGTGGATCCTTCTAAGGTTGAAGCAATAACGAGATGGAGTACGTCGAGAAATCAAACGGAAATCCGTAGCTTCTTGGTTTGGTGGGTTATTATAGGAGATTTATACAAGATTTCTCAAAGATAGCCTCGCCTTTAACCAAGTTAACCCGGAAAGATGTGAAATTCGAATGGGGAAGAGAGCAAGAAGAGTCCTTTAGAATATTAAAGGAAAAATTAACACACGCTCCAGTATTGACTTTACCGGAGGGCACGGAAGATTTGGTGGTGTATTCGGATGCTTCCTACCTTGGCCTCGGGTGTGTACTTATGCAACGAGGAAAGGTAATTGCTTATGCCTCTAGACAGCTGAAGACTAATGAGGCTAAGTATCCTACTCACGATCTCGAGTTAGCTGCGGTGGTTTTTGCTTTAAAGATATGGCGACACTACCTCTATGGGGTTAAGTGTACCATTTATACGGATCACAAGAGCTTGAAATACTTCTTCGATCAAAAGGAGTTGAATATGAGACAGAGGAGATGGCTAGAGCTTATCAAGGATTATGATTGTGAAATACATTATCATCCTGGAAAAGCTAATGTAGTGGTGGATGCCCTAAGTAGAAAAGGGGATTTGGCTCCTATAAAGGTGAGATCCATGAGGTTGGTTGTGACCTCGAGTATCCTTGATACTATCAGGAATGCTCAAGTGGAAGCGGTAAAGGAGAATAATTGGAAGCAAGAACGAATTAAGGGGATGGTAAGGGACCTAGTTGACGGCGATGACGGCATGAAGTACCGGTTTAGTCGTCTATGGGTTCCGAACACGTGTGGGGTGAAGGAGTTGTTAAACGAGGCTCATAAATCTCGTTACACAATTCACCCGGGGGCTACTAAGATGTATCACGATTTGAAAAGCGATTATTGGTGGCCCGGTATGAAACGGGACATTGTAAAATATGTAAATAAGTGCATGACTTGTTTGCAAGTGAAGGCGGAGCATCAAAAGCCTTACGGGAAGTTGCAATCACTTGAGATACCCGTGTGGAAGTGGGAGCATATCACTATGGATCTGCTCACTAGCTTGCCAAAAACGGCGAGGAATACGAATGCGATATGGGTAATTGTGGATAGACTAACCAAAAGTGCCCACTTTGTGCCCATTAACGAATCTAGTGGCTCCGAAACATTGGCAAGGATATTCATAGATGAGATAGTATCGATGCATGGTGTTCCTGTTTCGATAACTTCTGATAGGGACACGCGTTTTACCTCGCGGTTCTGGCAGGAGTTTCAGAGGATTATGGGTACTCGATTGCACTTCAGTACTGCATATCATCCTCAAACTGACGGGCAGAGTGAGCGGACGATACAAACTCTCGAGGATATGTTGCGAGCTTGTGTCCTCGACTTCGGGGGGAGTTGGGATAAATATTTGCACTTGGTGGAATTTGCCTATAATAACAGTTACCACTCAAGCATTGGTATGGCTCCATACGAGATGTTGTATGGTAGAAAGTGCCGAACCCCACTGTGCTGGGGAGAAGTGGGTCAAAGAGAACTTGCCCACAATGAGATTGTGGAAATAACTGCCGAAAAGATTGATATAGCTCGAACAAGTTTGAAGGCCGCCCAAGACAGACAAAAATCTTATGCTGATAAAAGGCGAAGGCCTGTCGAGTTTCAAAAAGGGGACCATGTATTGTTAAAAGTATCCCCTTGGAAGGGGGTAATCAGATTTAGAAAGAGGGGTAAGTTAAGCCCGAGGTTTATTGGGCCTTTCAAGATCGTCAAGAAAGTGGGCAAAGTTGCTTATAAACTAGAACTCCCGGAGGAACTTGGTGGCATTCACGACACATTTCATGTGTCTAACTTGAGGAAATGCCTAGCGGATGAGACGGCTTATGTACCACTAGATGATATAGATTTTGGATCGGAAGGTCAAGCGTCTCTGAAATAAAGAGATTAACAAGTGAAGATAAGATGGTAACATCGGAAAGGATCGGACACCACGTGGGAGTCCGAGGAAGAAATGAGAAGATACTATCCGCATCTCTTTGGGTACGTATTTTAGTTTCGGGGACGAAACTCCCTTTAAGGGGGGTGGAGTTGTAACGTCCCAAATTCTTTATGTGATTTTTTATTTGAAAATGTCTTGTTTGTGTGGGAAGGGTCGGGTATGTGTAGTTAGTAACCACATCCCCGACGGGTTTAGTAAAATATTAATCAGTCATTAAAGTTGTGTTTGTGATTAGATAGTATTTACTAGAAAACTTGAGGTTTAAAAGGGTAAATATGAAGATTTGGGACAAAATGGTTAAGTAGTAAAAGGGGAGGGGCTGAATGTGTAACCTTTGATTTAAAACAAAAGAAAAGAAAATCTGGGGATAAGTCCCCAGACGTGTTTTGTGAACCAGAGAAAGAGGGAGAGAGCCAAAGGAGTTCTTGAGGGTTCAATCTTCAAATTGGTTTGATTTTGGGAAGCAACTCTTTGGGTACGTATTTTAGCTGCGATTTTACCATCTAATCTCTGACTTCTTGCATCAAGTAAGTGTGTTTGATGTTAGGTGATTTTATGGAAAATCAAAGATAGGTCAAATTGATGTTAAATGATGTTATGTAGGAACTTGTATGCTTAATTGATGCATGATTTTACCCCTACATGTTATATTTTATCATGATTATTAGAAAGATGATGTTGGGGTTAAAACCCACCTCATGTGAATCGAAGTTAGGAATAGATGGGAGGTTGGGTTGGGTTTCTAGATCATAAGAGCTTGATTCTTATGAAAGATTAGTAATTCCTCATGAAATTTGATAAATGTATGCATCTATAGTTAATGACGGGTTGAATGGAATGAAGGAATACTTCATACAAGTAAGAATATTAATTGTGCACACTAAGTGTTCGATGAAATGCCTAGGTGAAGATTTATTAAGTTTAAGGCATGAATTATTGCATAAATTGATGTATTATGTCATGAGATATGAAAGTGTGTATGTGTTTATGATAAAATTCTAGAAATGTCTAGACTTTGGTCTTCTTATTCATGAGGCTTGTGTGTGTATGAAAATTTAGAGTCAAGTGTGCCAGCACTTGACATGGGTTCATTATGTACATTTTTATTTGCAAGAATGTGGATATTTGTGATTAATTAATAATCATGGTAATATAGGTGAATCCGGTGGAAGCTCAAGCCACCAACGTGAAGGAAAAGCTAAAAGTTAAACGCCCAAGGTAACGTAAGATATGTTTAGTGACCTCATGTTAAACATGAGCAATCATACTCTATTAGTATTGTACTTGCATTGAATTGAATGGCATAGTTAATGATTCGGTAGAATATAGGTTGGAGTAACCATCCTAGAAAGCAACAAGAGGTAGATTTCAAATTTGACTTGTTTGGGTAAGAGGGAATTTGACCCGTTTGGGTAAGGTGGAATTTGACCCGTTTGGGTAAGATGGAATTTGACCCGTTTGGGTAAGTTGAAATTCGACCCGTTTGGGTAAGATGGAAATTTTTGATGCTACCAAATCAAGGTAGATATCTAGTTGATAATAAACCATGTTCTAAGTATGTGCATCCAAAAGAGGTATGTTATGATGTATGCAATGGGTCAAACGGGTTGGGTCATGTTCTCTAACACCTTCTAACTTGTTATTTGACACTTAGTGCGAATAGAAATCGAAGTTCATTTTATAGAATGATTTCATGATTTTATGACATCTAAAGAGGTGGTGGAAATTGAGATTTATGGAAGTTTGGGGTAAAGGGGGCAGAATTTGTGATTCGTAGGCTACGAATCAGGGCAGCCTACGAATCTTGAAAGTTGTCTTTTTATGGAAGATTGGGGTGAAGGGGGCAGAATCTGTGATTCGTAGGCTACGAATCTGGGCAGCCTACGAACTATGAAAGCTGTCTTTTTTTTTTGAGATGGTGATTTGTAGGCTACAAAGTCATGGTAGCCTACGGATTTTGCAAGCTGTCTTTTTTTAAAGAAATTATATTTCGTGCTGATTGGTCACTATTATGCCATTAATACTAATACGTTACTAGTATTGGTGACAGGTAATAAGAACGAAGTGCAAGCGGGTCCAGGTTGAGCATTTTGAAGAATGAACCGAACACCTAAGGATGGGTCGTATTAGATGGAGACAGTCGTCGTCCTATTTTGATATTTGACTGTGTACTCTGATATGATGATTTTAAGATATCAAACTTATAACTTATTGAATGCTAATGGTTTGATGGTCACGAATGGATCCGTTTTTTTTTTTAAAAATTCGGGGACTACTTTTTATAAAGGATAACTGATTAAAGATGTAGTGGGGTGCCACACATAAGTACTTACGCAAGGAGTATCCAGCTTTTCTGGCGCATGTTATGGAGGTCCAAGAAAAAGAAAGGGGAATCGAAGACATCCCCATTGTGAGAGACTTTCCGGAAGTTTTTCCCGATGACATTACGGGTCTTCCTCCTGTTCGCCAAGTTGACTTCCGTATCGACCTTATTCCAGGAGCTACTCCGGTAGCTAAGTCGCCATATCGCCTCGCACCCTTAGAAATGCAAGAGTTGTCTAAACAACTTCAAGAGCTTTCTGACAAGGGTTTCATTCGACTGAGTTCCTCACCATGGGGAGCACCCATTCCGTTTGTCAAGAAGAAGGATGGTTCTCTTCATATGTGCATTGATTATCGTGAGCTTAACAAACTCACCATCAAAATCCGTTATCCGTTGCCTCGTATTAATGACCTCTTCGATCAGCTTCGAGTCGCGGAGGAGGATGTTCACAAAACCGCCTTTCGCACTCGTTACGGCCACTTTGAGTTCACTTTTATGCCTTTCGGGTTGACAAACGTTCCTGCTATATTCATGGACCTCATGAATCGTGTTTGTAAACCCTATCTTGATAAATTTGTTATCGTATTTATTGATGATATCTTGATCTATTCAAAGTCCAAGGCCGAACATGAGACTCACCTACGTCTAGTACTTGAACTCATTAGGAAAGAGCAACTTTACGCCAAGTTCTCCAAGTGTGAATTTTGGCTAAAAGAGGTTCATTTTTTGGGACACATTGTTAACGACAAGGGTATTCATGTTGATCCTTCCAAAATTGAGGCCTTTAAGAGTTGATGTACCCCTACTACACCTACCGAAGTCTGCTCGTTTCTTGGGTTAGCGGGCTATTATAGGCGCTTTATTGCTAATTTATCTTGCATCGGCGTGCCTCTTACTGCCTTGACTCAGAAAAGTCAACCCTTTGAGTAGGGTCCCGCTCAGGAAAGCACATTTCAGACACTTAAGCAAATGTTGTGTGAAGCCCCTATCTTAACTCTTCCTGACGGGACAAATGATTTTGTGGTCTATTGTGATGCTTCTCATCAAGGCCTCGGTTGCGTTCTCATGCAACGAGGAAAGGTAATCGCATATGGATCGAGGCAGCTTAAGAAGCACGAGAAAAATTACACGACGCATGATCTCGAGCTTGGTGCGGTCGTGTTTGCTCTAAAACTCTGGAGGCATTACCTATATGGTACCGAGTGTTTGGTCTTTGCCGATGACAAAAGCCTTCAGCATATTTTTCAATCAAAGGGATCTTAATATGCACCAGCGTCGTTGGGTTGAGCTCTTAAATGACTATGATTGCGAGATTTGTTACCATCCTGGTAAAGCGAATTTCGTGGTTGATGCCTTAAGTCTAAAAGAACATGCCAAACTTTTCCTCTTTCAGAGCTCTAATCATATGACCAATCTTAAAGCTTGTATTCTTGAAGCTCAAAGCACATCGGTCAATAAAGGTAATTTGCATAATGAGTTATCATGTGGCGCTGAACTTCAATTTGTTACTAAGTCAGATGGTCTTCTCTATTTCTTGGATCGTCTCTGGATTCCCGATCGAGCGATCTCCGAGCGTTTATCATGGACGAGGCTCACAAATCTCGTTATTTTGTTCATCCTAGTTCGAATAAGATGTGTATTGATCTTCGAAAGCTTTATTGGTGGCCCGGTATGAAGAAAGACGTTGCACTCTATGTGGCAAAGTGTCTGACTTGCTTAAAAGTCAAGGCGAGCACCAGCAACCCTCCGGATTGCTCGAGCAGCCGAGAATCCCAGTTTGGAAGTGGGAGGACATTTCGATGGACTTCGTCACGGCACTTCCAAAAACCCCTAGGGTCACGATAGCATTTGGGTCATTGTCGATTGTTTGACCAAATTTGCTCATTTCCTTGCTATCAATGAGAAGGATAAGGCTGATAAGTTGGGTAAACTTTATGTGAATGAGATCGTTAAGCGTCATGGCGCTCCTCTGACTATCATTTCTGATCGTGATGGTCATTTGACCTCACATTTTTGGCAATCTCTTCAATCCGCCTTGGGAACTCGTTTGGATCTCAACACTGCCTATCACCCGCAGACTGATGGTCAGTCTGAGTGCACCATTCAGACTCTCGGGGATATGCTCCGTGCTTGTGTCATCGATTCTGGTGGCAGTTGGGATACTCTTTTACCATTGATCTGTTAGAACCTATTTGTTTTCTTATCTTGTAATTGATACTTTGTTTTGTAATTGTCTTTTGATATGTACTTGGTGAACTTTGTGTAAATGCTAGCGTACTTGTTACTTATGCTCTTAACGAACCTGATTTACTCTTAGCGTACTTGTTTGAATGTTATCTTAGCGGACTTGTTTATTCCTAGAGAACTTGTTTACTTAGAAGACTTGTTTTTCTTCCTAGCGTACTTAATCTGTTCTTAACGAACTTGTTAGCGTACTTGTTCAAGTTAGCGTACTTGTTCAGGTTAGCGAACTTAATAATGCTAAGCGGACTTGTTAGCGGACTTGTTGCTACATAGCGGACTTGCTACTTTTTAGCGTACTTGTTAGCGGACTTGTTAAGTCTTAGCGAACTTCATTTATGTCTTAGCGAACTTGTTTTACTGTTAGGATATCTTGTTGAATTCTAGGTAATGATTATGTCGTGTCAAACATTCTATTTGTCCCAGGTTCTCTAGTAGTATAAATACCATTGAGAAAACCCTATTGGCAACGCTTGGTGGAGTATTATTCCTATAGAGAGCCTTTGTGTGTGTGTTCTTGGTGTTTGTGTGTGTTCTTGAGCTTTAGTAATCATCAATGGGTGAGCATTGATACAGATTCCTCCATGAATCGACCATCACACATGATTTCCGCACTTGTGTGATGAATCATATGAGAACAAGCTGCTCAAATAGGGTCCTGACAATTGGTATCAGAGCCTTGTTCTTCATTTTTTTGAAGTTTTTCTCAAAATGGAGAAAATCTCATATGAGTTGTCGATTTTGGATGGATTTGCTAGTTGTTTGAGCTGATTCTTGGTAGAAATCACTCAATAAACTCAATGCCATACTCAGATTTCTAAAAGTCTCAAGTTATACGGTCCGATTTTCAGATTTCAGCCATGAACATCGACTTTTTGTTAAGTCCTGTTCTTGAGAAAATTTTTCAATCTTGTTTTTCTGTTGATTATCTCTTAAAAGTGATAAACGGCGAGTGATAGACTACTAAAACCAAAATCATAGCCACTGATTTCTCTCAAAAACATCAAGCATTGAAGATTTTAGAGGCTAAAAGTGGTGATTTTTGGTGTTCTTCACATAAACTCACGATTTCATTGATTTAGGTCATTTAGAGTGATTTTTGGAGTTCATGACAGTTGAGTAATGTATTCCTACATGAATTTCGAATCTATTCATGATCTTAAACATTGATTTTATCAACATTGATTTTTGAGTTTGAATTTGCTCAAGAACAAGCTGTTCAAAATTTGGCTAAGTCTGGAAATTTGACTTTTCAATTTTTTTGCTTAAATCTCATTCTCTAATGACTAATGATGTTTAATATTGTTGTTCTTGTAGGATTTGGGTATTTTTAAGCAATTTACTTCGTTGCAAGCAAGTGATCCGATCGCTACTTGTTTGACCCGTTTGCTAACTTTGTCTCCAAATGACAAATGTTGACCATTTCAACATGTCGGATCACTTCACGCCTGCTACTCAAGGCAACAATAGGCCTCCTAAACTCATGGGAGCAAGTGACTTCGATGATTGGAAGGAGAAATTCCTGTCTTACTTGGAATTCGTTGACTTTGACCTATTGACTTCTGTAGTCGAAGGTCCCGCTGTGTTTGAAGTGGAAGAGGCTACAACTGCTGGCACTGCAGCTGCTGTGTTGCTGGTGTTGATCCTCCACTTAAGAAGATGATTCCCAAACCTAGAAACAAGTTGGATGTTGCTGAAAAGGTTCAATTGAAAACTGACATGCGTGCACTTGGTTGCATTAAGATGGCTATCAATGATGAGTTGCAATACCAATTTCGTGCTGCCACATCGGCTCATAAAATCTGGGAAGGATTGGAAAAGAAGTATGAGGGCAACCCGGCTACTAAGGAAAGAAGATTGGATAAGATCAAGTTCGCGTTCAACACGTTCTCTCATAAGCAAGGCGAATCATTTGAAACACATGTTAATCGATTCTGCTGCATAATCACTAATATGACGACAAAGAACATCCGACCTGAAAACAGTGCCATCATCAAGAAGGTCCTTCACTCCTTTCCTCAAGAGTTCGCTTCATATGTGACTTACTTGATCGACAGTAATGATCTCTCTTGTCACACCCCGGTCAACGGAATCGGGTGTGAGCGAGAATGGAATCATAGTCGAGGATACATAGAACAACTTCTAATAATTTAAAAACTTCATAAAACATTAATTCATTTCATTGCAGCGGAAAGATAGTGGAAACATTAATGTCTTACATTTTGAAAACATAAGTCTTAAATAATTATTAAGAGCATGAAACGGTTAAATTGGATAGTTGGGACTATGACTCCAAGAACAGGTCCGATAGCATTTGTAAGCCCCATTTGCATGTCTTCAGAAAGTCTTGTCAATTACCTAAGAAATCATGAATATAAAACGGGTCAACATAAAGTTGGTGAGGTTCACAGGTTTAGGACTCGATAGTTAAACAGTTATAAAACAGTTGTAAAACAGTTTCGGTATACTTAAATATTATCAGGGTTTATTGTTGTGGTTGTATGATCTCACCTGAACCTTGATTTCAAATACTAACGGTTTACCCACCCGGCATCTCTTGCCCAGAGATGTTAAACAGAGCAGAATAACTGACGTGTACCCCCAGACAATCCGGAGTCAGAACTGGAGCTACCAGTTAGGGTAGGGTTATCAACCCAAATAGATCTATTCACTAGCTATCGTTTCGTACAGAACTAATTGAAATCAATTAATGATGGGATTTCGGTTGTAGAATCGTTTATAACGATAATGTACCAAGTTGGGCAATCAGTAAGAGAACAAGTAGTCATACGGCTAACAAGTAAACCATAATATTAAGTAAAAAGCATTTAATCAGTTTTCATGATTTCTCCCCCAAGTATAAAACAGTTAAAAGGAAAAGGGGCCGTGAAACTCACAGATTCAGCAGATAAGCGGTAAATAAGTAGTGAAGGACGGTAGCACGTAACGTCCTAAATCATTTAATAAACATATGCATAAGGTCTATGATCATTTGAGTAACATAAGTCACCCAAGTGATACCGGTCAAGTCTTGACGTTTTAATCCGTTTGAAAACGTTTGAAAACCCGTTAACTTGTATTTATTTAATTCAATACGTTCATGGTTATTTATATCTACGTCCAATAAAATAAACAATTAATCATTTTCAATAATTCAATCAAGTCTTGAATATCGAGTAAAAAGAAATAATAATGTTTATTATTTATTTTCATGAGTTCGAATAATTATTTTCAATTAAATAATTATTTATACGTTTTGTTAATCTTGCAAGTTATAATTATCTTAAATAATTACTATTAACAATTATTTGGTGAATAAAACAAGGTTTAAGTCCTTTGCAAATAATTATTTGTCAAAATAATTATTAACGTTTGTTTTATTTATAAAACATAAATCTTTAAGGAAAAACATTTAAAGTTTTTAACATTTAATCATTTCCATAGGTAAATCAATATTTCAAGTTCATGAAAGATTAAATAGAAAACGTTGATAAAATATTTTTGGCGACGCTTGGATTTATAACGTTGGATTTATAAAACTTGACTTTTATTTAAAAATCTCCGACGAATGTTAGTCCATCTTTGGTTACTTTGTTTTTATCAAAGTAACACCAAAAGTCCTTGCAAACATTTTAAACCAATGATTTGTCTTGGTTTATTTTTATAAAAATCTTTTATGAAAATATTTATTTTCAAATGTAATCTTTTTATAAAATGTCCATTTCTAGCAAGTTTTTAAGAAAGGTTAAAACTTGTAATAAATCCAAGTATTTATGTCAAATTAATCATTTGACATAAATATTATTCTTATCAAATCTAGTAATAAATTTTATTCTTTTTGTCCAATCATTTAATCATTTGGGACACATTAAGTATGTTACTTGACTTATTTTAAGAAGTATATTCTTTTTGTTTTTAACATAGGTTACATATGTAACTTTTATTTGATCACTTTGATTTAAATAAGTCCATAAACTTGTTCATTATATCCTTTCATTTTCTAGCATTTTTATAACATAATCATAAGTTCTTATCTACTAACACTTTGTGTTAGGACCAATGATTTATATAAATGAAATTACTAACACATTTGTGTTAGGACAAGAGAATAAACAACAATCACTAACACATTTGTGTTAGGACAAGGAAATATAAATAACAATCACTAACACATTTGTGTTAGGACAAATAAATGTAAATAACAATCACTAACACATTTGTGTTAGGACATTTAAATATAAATAAACAAAATGTGTTAGGACATTTAAATATAAATAACAATTAACTAACATAATGTAAACATGTGTAACATAATGTAAACATGTGTAGATGGTTTATTCATGATTTTAAATTATATGAAGAGGTTTGATTTTAGTTAAAACAACTAACTATGAAATCAAGATTTCATATTTTCAAGAATCATAGTGCACACTATTACTTTCCTTAGATTTCATAAGTGTGTTTCACCACACTTTTTGGCCATCTTTAAGCATTTTAATGCACCAAAATAAGTGTTTGATCTTGGAAGAAAGGAGGTTGAAGATAGAGTTTTTGTTAGTTGTTCAAACAAAACACAAACATTCTTTGATTCAAGTAATGGATTGTTGTCGAGACTTGTAGGTTTCCTTGGGTGGTAAACATGGAGAAATATAGGAAAGAAGGGGTTAAAAATACTCACAATTGTTGTGAGTTAAAACCGGCAAGAAAAGGGAGAGGGGCGGCGGTTCACGGCGGCGGAGCGGCGGTCCGGCGGTGGTCCGGTGGCGGAGCAGCGGCGGCGGCCGGCGGGCTGTGGTGGCTCTCGGCCGAAAGTTTGGAGGGAGGGAGAGAGTTTGTTTGTGGGTGTTGGGTGTGAGGGGACCAAAGGGAGCTTGCCTCCTCTTTTATAATCAAGATTAACATAATTACCCATTGGGTAATTATGTGTTGTCAAACTCTCCATCCACCCAACTAATCTCTAGTTGTAGGTGATTATTTTTATAAAACTTTCATGTGTTTTATAAAGGTTTAACACTTTTAATAAATAATAAAGTGATTAGGGGTTTATAAAAATCATAACTTTTTAAAATATAACTCAAGTAGAATTTATCCAATTGAAAGGTGATTTTTATTTTTATAAACTTTGTTAACCCAAATTTTATAAAAATATTAGTGGTTAAAAAGTTGAGTTAATTTTTATAAAACTAGTGGGCTTAACAAATAATTAAATTTGTTTGTGATTTGGGCCAAAGCCCAAATGTAATTGAGGTGGGAATGGGCCGAGGCCCATTCGGTTTGTATAAATAGGACGGGCCGAAGCCCAAACGAAATCCGAGGGGGGTTGGGTCGGTTTGGGTTGGTGTGGGCCGCGGAGAAAGAAAGAAGAGGGGATTGGGCCGGTTTCGGCCCAAGGTGATACGGGCCGTGGTTCGGGTTTCCGGGTTGACGGATTCACTCGTTACGTCGAGGTGAACCTTCGGTTAAGTTTTCGGGTCGATCCGGACATTTTTGGGCTTATTGGGCTTACCGGGCCCAATAGGCTAAACGGTTAAAAAAAAATAATCGGCTAAGTCTTGACAACATAACACTTCGTATTCGTTTTAAGTTCATGAAATGACTTAATAGTTTGAATCGGTTTGATAAAATATAAAATGCCAAATTTTATATTTAATTTCTTATTATTGAAATTCCACAGTTAATATACGAAGGACGCATTATTTTACGTACGTATATATACTCTAATTTAACGTGGAATTGAAGTCGGTTATTTATTTAACTATCACAGTTAATCACGTATTAAAGCAGTAATTCACATAATTATCACGTAATTAATAGTCAACGAAAGTCAACGGAGAGAGGTTTGAACTGATTTTTGGACCGGTTGTCACATCTCTACTGCCGACTATATGGATATGATCGACAAGGTTCGTGAGTATGAAGTTCGAGCCGTCGAGCGCAACGGAAAGTCTCTCATGGGTGCTGTGACTGTTAGAAGTTCTTCATCTGCTCCCAATGTTGCGTTCATTGCTCCGTACCCTGATGATGAGTTCCAGTTCTCTGTTCCTGCTAGTCCAAGCCTACCTGTTTCTACTTCTGTTCCAGCTGCTCCTCCAACTGAAGCTGTCATTGCTCCCGTCACCGGTCAGACTCCAAATGTGACCTTTGTGCAACAATCTCCAACGGGTTACTTCGTTCAGCAACCATCTTTTGTATCACTACCGAACACAAGCATGGATTGCGACTTGTGCAACGCTTTTCTGGCCTGCATGAGTTCTCAGATGTCCGGAAGTCTGAAGTCCATGACCATCTGTCAAGAAGACCTTGACCAAGTTTCTGCTGATGATCTCGAAGAGATCGACATTAAATGGCAAATGGCCATGATAGCTGCCCGAACTCGAAAGTTCTTCAAGAAGACTGGAAGAAAGCTTTTTCAAGCTCCCTCAAACACCAACATCGGCTTCGATAAGTCTAAAGTGCAATGTTACAACTGTAAGAAATGGGTCATTTTGCACGTGCATGTCCTAAGTCAAGGACGTGGTACGGGCAATCCAATTCTGGTGGATCTAACCAAACTCATCAAAAGCAGGGTGGTGGTGTTACCCAATCTTATCCGAAGCAAGGCAGTTCGTCATTCCAGAAGCCACAGGGCACTAGCTCAAATGTCTCTCAACGTGGATCGTCATCTTCTCAACAACCACAAAGATCAGAAGAAAGCAACAAGGTGTTGGTATCGCTTGAAGACTCTAACTACAACTGGACCCCCTCGTCTCAGAATCCATCTTCTAGCCAGACAAACTATGCTCTTGTAGTAAAGGCAAATGATGGAGAGATAGATGCGTCTAACACCATTGACCCTCTCTTTCTAACCAATTTTTGCTTAATGGCTGGAATTGATGATCTGACTGAAGACTCTGCTCAAGGAAACGGAACTGTTCCTGAAGTGAACTGATCAGAAGTTGAATCTGAGGCAAGTAAGAGGCTGGTAGAACTCCAACGCGAAACCATCCCTAATGAGGTAAAATCTGCTCTTTGTTCTGATAAATGTATTGAGGCTGTAGCTCGCTATCGTGCTTACAACCTTGAATTGGTTGGTAAGGCGAAAGAGAGTGAGAGCCAAGTTGAGAAACTGAAAGAAAATGAGAAAGACTTTTTAATTAAAATCAAGTCTTTACAAGATGACATTGAGGTCATGAAGCATACGGAAACAACTCTAACCATTCAAATAACAGATCTTTTGGAAAAACTAACTTCTCTGAGGACGAGCTATGCTCAGGCTCGAGAAACCATTGATTTGTTAAACTCAATCTGGCAACTCTTGGCAATACTGTTGGCCGTGATATTTTTGCTAGACTTAAAACTGGACTTGGCTTGACAAGGGAAATTGATGATAGTAAGGCTGAGCATCCGCTTAACCATAACTATTATAGAGTTCCTGAGTTAACCAAGATTAACTCAAAGAGTCATTTAAAATTCATTAATTCCGAGTTGGTTCCAAGTGCTTCCGAAATTCAAAAGATGGAAGATCAGCTCTCTACCCACACGAGTGGATCTGATCTCCCACTAACCGATGTCGCACTTCACTTTGAGGAAGTCAATCCTGATATTTTAAAAGGTGTTGATACTAGTTTTTTTGAGACTCTGACTAAAGAGGCAGCTGAACATGAATTTCTTGATTTGTTGAAATCATCTGCCGTGGATGGTCAATCGTTTTTGTTTGACGACAACTACGAAATTTTAAAACCCACTGTTGCTCCAAAACGAGCTATGACCACACGAAGGCGAAAGCCTAGGCAGAATTCCAACAAGGGATTCACTGATCAGTCTGATGTGAATGAGGATGAGTTCAATCGTGCATTTGCTGAAATGGCACTCAAACATGGTAAGACTGTCATGCACACACAAGCTGGTCTTGTGATCACCGATGGTAAGGTGAAGTCTTTATCAAGTGCCTCAACTGAAACTCACTCTACATCAACACCACATACTGGGAAATCTCCTCAATCAAGCAAATCGAAAGCTGTTATCGAAAGTTCTGTTACCACTGAAGCTGTAGAATCCAAAGTTGTAATGGTGAATGTTAAACCAAAGATGAAGAGAGTTGCAAAAGTAACTGGTACAACCTCCTGTCCAATTGTTGAGTCTGCATTGATCGTGGTAGAGCCTTCTGCTCTAATAACAGAAAGTGCTGAAACTGTTTTTGTTGAAAAGAAGAAAAGAACAAGAAGAAGGAAGAAGAAGGTTGTTGCTAATGATGAGAATACTACTGAAGCTTCATCTGTTGAACCAACATCCGTGGTTCCTGTTGTCGAATCTGATGCTTCTGTTGTTCAAATTGCACCACCTGTGCAAAATGTTTGTGCTGTCTGTGGCAACCCTCATCACGATGCAAGTGTGTGTATCTACAACCAAGGGTACAACACCTATGGCAACGCACCAATGCCACCAGTACACTATTATGAGCAACAAGCAACTGCTGGTCAAAATGCACACCTCCACTCGAGAAACTACGGTAATTGCAGTGAAGACTTCATGGAATTGCGGGATGATTCTATGTTCCAACAGTCTTATCCCAAGCAAACGTACATTCCGAGTCAAGCCCCGTATCTACCACAAGGCTTAGGGGGAAGTCTGTACTCAAGTCAGCCACACATCAGACAACAACCAAGGATGAATTCACCAGGTTTGACTACATTCAGGCCATGGAACCCAAGGCCAAGACCCGGCTTTATACCAAGGCCATTTCCATCTCAAAGGCCTATGAGAGCTCCAAGGCCTGCAACTACCTTCGTTCCATCTTCAGTTATTCCATCAGCTCCATCGTCTTCATCCGTACCATCTTCGTCAACTGTGAAGAAACCGGTTGTCAAGAAGACCCAAGGTCAAAATGACCGGGGTCCCTCCTTAAACTAATCAATTTCTTTACTTGTGTAGGGACGTACTCGGAAAGCTATAAACACATGGTACATGGACAGCGGGTGCTCCAGGCACATGACAGGGAACAAGGACTTGCTGTATGATGTTAAAACAATATCTAACGGTAGTTCTGTTGCCTTTGGGGGAGATGTGTATGGCGGAAGAATAATAGGAAACGGTCTCCTAACAAGTGCAGAAATTTCATTTGATAAGGTAAACCTGGTATCGAATCTGAAGTTCAATGTTGATACCTGAAATGTGCGTCGTGTGAAGTATCAGATGAAGACCAAGTTCAAGTCAATATAGGGTTGGCCGAACTAGGTCCGAACCTGAAGTTCGGACTGGCCGAACCTGGGGTTCGGAGGTCGTTCGGCCAGTCGTGTATAAATAGTATTTTGGTCTGTGTGTTTTGGAGTTCTGAGCGTGTGAGCAAATCTTAAGTGTGTGTTTCTGAGTGTGTTTCTCTGTGTCAATTCTCTGTGGTTTACTGATTGTAATTGTTCTCGTTTGATCAATAAAACAATTGGTTATTTACATTTCGATGTCCGATTAGCTAGATCGAGTAGACGATCCGATGCTCACGCATTTTCAAGTGGTATCAGAGCTTTCTGGTTCACTCTACTGATCTGTGGTTGCTATTCTCGGATTATAGAGCGTTTTTGAAGTTTTATTGAGTTTCTTTTCGTGTTTTCTATCATTTCTGATGTGCAATTTGTGCCAAAACTGTTCCTAAACCTTTTCCTATTGGTTTTTTCTGATTCATCATATCAAGTTTCGTCAAAATCAGTCCGTTTTTGCGAGTTTTCGAAAAATGTCTTCGAAGTTCGGAGGTAACTGGGCAAGCTCGGAGTAACCGCTCCGAACTTGAGGTTCGGAGGTGACTCGGAGTACGTTAGTCGAGAGTTCGGTGGTAGATCGGTCAAAGTTCGGAGTCGGTTACTAGTTCGGTCGAGGTTCGGACATTATATTGGGGTCCGGAGCTAGTTCGGTGCAAGTTCGGAGTTAGTTGTTGATTCGGACAAGGTTCGGAGCTCGTTCGGAGTGTGATTTTGGTTCGGACTAAGTTCGGTGAGAGTTCGGACGGCAGACTAAGTTCGGAACAAGTTCGGAGGGCAGAATTGTTCAGATTTTCAACGATGTCGGAATTTCAAGCTTTTGCCTCAATGCAAAGTGCTATGCAGACCATGATGAATTATGACAATGAAATCGGAACAAGTCAGAAAGTTCCCAAATTGTTGAAACTAGAAGATTATCAGAATTGGAAGAAACGGTTTTCAGCGTATATCAGCACAAATAATATTGACTTATGGATTCCAATTAGAAAATTGTATGAAAAACCAAAAGAAGATGGAGAGTCTAAGGAAATTGAAGATTTTGATGCTGCTGAAAGAAAAAGTTATGAACTTGAACAAAAAGCTTATGGTTATCTTACTATGGCTTTACCTACTGAACTGTTACATCAATTCAGCACGTGTAAGAAGTCAAAGCAATTATGGGATGCTTTGTCAGCAAGGTGTGAAGGAAATGATCAGTATAAGAAAAGTCGAAAGAAGGTTTTGAGTAAGGAATTTGATAATTTCCAGCATTATGAGAATGAAAATATAACAGCTCTTGTCTCAAGGTTATCTCATCTGATTAGTGAATTGAAGATTGTGGGAATTGAGAAAACTGATGAAGAGTTAAAGGAAAAGATTATGGAAGCATTACCAGACAAATGGGAAAATTATGTTTTGCTTATCACTCATGATAAAGAATACTCAACATTGACATTTCATGAGCTTACTGGAAAGCTTCATGCTCGTGAAATGGAAATGTTAAATTCAAAGAAGTCAACTGCTACCTTGCAACATCCTGAGTTGTATCATGGTGAAAATAGTGCAAGCATGAGTGCAAAGTCTAAGCCAAATCAGAATACAGCACCAAGTGTTGCTTTTCTAGCTGGAGCTTCAGGAAATTCTGATAACAATTCTTCAAGGGGCTGCCATTTCACTATTCCAAATTTTTCAAATCAAAATGATTTTTCAACAGAATCAACCGATGATTGTGCCAAAATGATTTCTGCATTGATTTCATCATCTTTTGGTCTGATTCTCAAAAATGTTGCTGATGCAAAGTTAACTAGTGAGGATCTTGATGCTCTCGATGATGATCAATTAACCGAATTGGATGTTTCGTGGCAATATGCTATGTTGTGTCAAAGATCTAAAAGATTTTTTAAGAAGCATGGAAGGAGTATTTCTGGTGACAAATTGGGATTTGACAAGTCGAAACTCAAGTGCTTTAAATGTCAACAACTTGGACATTTTGCCAAAGAATGCCAACAGAAAGCTAATGTTTCACAATCATCAAAGCCTGGTTTTACTCAACCATCTACTAGTAATACAGGCAAGACCACTGCTTTGGTTGCTCAAAGCGATGGTGTATATGATTGGGGTCAACAATTTGGATATGATTCCTCAGCATTTATGGTTACCCATGATTTACAAGAAGATTATGTTTCTGATACTAGTTCAGATATTAGTTCAATACCAAGTTCGTATGCATCTGCTGAAAATCTGGAGAGTTTGATGAAGGAAAATGCTTTGTTGATGAATAAAGTTCAACAATTGACTGAAGAGTTTGAGGTGGTTAAATCTGAATTGAAGATTTCTAAAGAATCTGAAAAGGATTTGGTTTTGAAGAATGAAGATTTGACTAATGAAATCAAAATGTTGAATAAAGTTTTAGAAGTATTGAAGCAAGAAAAGAAGAATGTTGAAATTTCGAAAGCTGAAAGTTTTGAAGAAAAAGATGAATTAGTCAAAGAAGTGAAGAACCTTGAATCTACCATCGAAGACACCGTTGTTGAAGAATCAAGGGTTCATAAAAGTCATCCAACAAGCCAGATTATAGGCCCTGTAGACAAAAGGATCACCCGAAGTCAAATAGAACATGTTAACTCGTGTCTGTTTTCATGCTTCATATCTCAAGAAGAACCAACTTCAGTTGTTGCTGCTCTCAAAGATGACAACTGGATTGAAGCCATGCAAGCAGAGTTACTTCAGTTCAAACTGCTCAATGTTTGGCATCTTGTTAAAGCTCCTAAGGGTATTGAATGCATACCGGTCAAGTGGATTTTCAAGAACAAAAGAGACAACCGTGGAATAATCATTAGAAACAAAGCCCGATTAGTGGTGAAAGGGTACTTGCAAGAAGACGGCATTGATTATGACGAAGTCTATGCACCTGTCGCCCGTCTAGAAGCCATTCGGATTTTCTTAGCTTATGCTGCGTCCATGGACATCACGGTTTACCAACTTGATGTCAAGACTGCATTTCTTTATGGCGAGCTGGATGAGGACGTGTACGTACAGCAACCTCCCGGGTTTGTGAACAAATCATTTCCAAAAAAATGTTACAAACTTGACAGGGCCCTTTATGGTCTACACCAAGCCCCGAGGAAGTGGTACGAGACTTTATCTACATATCTGCTAGAAAATGGATATAAGAGTGGTATTATTGATCATACTCTTTTTATTCAACACGTCGGGAAGGATATGCTTTTAGTTCAAGTTTACGTTGACGATATCATTTTTGGGTCAACGAACGAGAATTTGTGTCATGCATTTGAGGACTTGATGAAGAAAAGGTTTAAGATGAGCGCCATGGGTGAATTAACCTTTTTCCTAGGAATTCAAGTGAAGTAGTCGCCAGATGGCATACTGATCAGCCAAGGGAAATATGTTAAAGAAATTCTGAAGAAGTTCGGGTATCACCAGTGGAAACTCGTCACAGACTGAATACTGATCCTCAAAGAGTCTCGATGGATGAAAACTTATACCGTTCGATGATCGGGTCATTGATGTATTTGACGGCAAGTCGTCCCGATATCATGTTTGGAGTCTGTCTCTGTTCAAGATTTCAGAGCAAACCAAAGGAATCACATTTGACTGCGGTTAAGAGAATTTTTCGGTACTTGAAGTCAAATCCCAAACGAGGGCTATGGTATCCAAAGGATTCAGCCTTTGATCTTAGAGCCTACTCAAATAGTGACTATGCTAGTTGTCAACTCGATCGGAAGTCTACAACGGGTGGAGCTCAGTTTTTGGGAAACTGACTCGTGTCATGGCAATGCAAGAAGCAGACTACGGTGTCCATTTCAACTGCCGAGGCGGAGTACATCGCTGCTGCATCATGCTGCTCTCAAGTTCTCTGGATCCAAAATCAATTGCTGGACTACTGTTTGAATTTCATGAGTACTCCTATTCATATTGATAATTCTACAGCTGTTTGTATTGTTAAAAATCCGATACAGCATTCTAAGACTAAGCATATAGAGATTAGACACCATTTCATTAGGGACTGTGCTGAGAAGAATCTAGTCACCTTAGTTCAGATTGATTCAGAAAACTAGTTACCTGACCTTTTCACTAAATCATTTGATATGTCTAGGTTCAAACTTCTGGTTACCTCTCTAGGTATGATCAACTTTGACTAGGACTGGAACTTCTTGCTCCCTAATACGTTAGTGTCTTGCTCTCTAGGTTGCCATCTTTTGTGAATTTTCTGTGAATATATCCTAAGTCTTGCATTCCTCTCACTAAAATCACCAAAAAGATTTTACACTTCTTGCTTGTTTTGCACTTCATCTAATTTTTGATGTCTGTCTTAGTTTATCTTATGTTATTGCCTTTGTTACTCTTTTGACTCACCTGAGTCTGTTCCTATGTTGTTTGACTTGTTTTGGCTGAGAAAAATATTTCTGTATATTTGTGTCTCGAGTCAAAATGATTTAAGACCTAAGGAATGTCTGTTTATTCAAATTGCTTGTTTTTATGTCTGTCTGCCGTGCCTGAATCTGTGGAAGATAAAACAAAAAATAGTGTCAATTCTATCATCGTTTAGTATTTGTCTATACTCTTATGCAGTAAAAATAGCAGAAAATTCCAAAAACATTGAAAAAGCTAAAACCTTTGGTCTGTGGTCGGACAATATGTCAGGAGATGATATAATTCTGGTCTTATCGATCTAACCATAGGATATGATCCAATCGACCGGTAACTCTATCATTTGATGTGTTGGTAGGCTCAACATACTGAGAAGTAAACAAGTCTCTGTGATAACACATAAATTACAATGAGAAATGTGGACCACGGAAGTTTAAACAGTGGCATATTCTTTAAATTTGCCCTTCTCGTTAGTACTAGTAAGAAAACTCTAATCACACATTGTAGGTCCAGAAAATCTACCAAATCACAATATTGATATCACAAACAAGTGCAGAATCCTCGTAAGTGATTGATTCGAGAAGAAAGTAGATGAAAGAGATTTGATAAACAATAAAGATCAAATCTTGAATGAAACACAAACACTTTCTTGAGCTTAATGAATTTGATCGTAAACACCAAGTAGATCTGAAAATCGTAATCAAAAAGCTACATTGATCATGAACTAGAGTGTGGCGACCCTAAAACTTTTGCTTTCTTTCCCCAGCAATGACGATAGCTGAAGCTACGAACGCTACTACGCAAGAATAATTTTCGGGACGAAAATTCCATTTACAAGGGGATGATGTGACATCCGAGAATTTCAAGGTTAACTTCCGTTAGACAATCTCCGTTAGTTACGTTATAAGTGTTAACTTAGTAACTAATGCTTAACTAGGCCGAATACGTCCACGACCTTTGGTTGATCACCGAACCCGCCCATATGTGTTTATTTATTTATAGTTATTATGTGCAATGTGATTTAAATACATGATTTAGCATTGTGAATAGCGTGACAATCCATGAACTGTACTTATCTTGCTTAAAATGTAAACTGGTCACTTTTGGGTTTCCAGCGAAACTACCGGGCGAAACTATAGTGTCGCCCGGTTAGCCAACCCTCTGACTAACAGAGTCAGTTTCGCTTGGCCAGCGAAACTGACCAGCGAAACTGACCAGCGAAACTAGCTCCTGTTATATATTAACATAAAACCCTAGAGATCTCATTTTTGCCTCATTTCATACAAAACACACACACACTCTCCTGGAACCTCTGGTCAGCCAAGAATCACCACAAGCCGACGTGATCCCAGCCTCGAGACAACACCCATTCGGATCCTAGATCGAATCGTGAGTCTCCCAAAACCATTTTTATGTGTTCTTTATGTGTTTTCTTAAAAAGCATGCTTAAACCTCCATGGAATCACTTGATCTTCTGATATGTTGCTTAGGAATGCTAGATCTATCATAAAGTTTGTAACTTTACGTTTGAAATCAAACCATAATGAAGATTTATGCTATTTAGGTCATTTTAGGTTTAAAATGTGTTTTTGGTGATTTGATGATGAAAACCCATGTTTAAGGTGTTAGAGCTTACTGATTTATGTTGGTAAATGATTATGCATGCTAGATATTGAATTACATGAAATATGGAAGCTGTTAGATTGATTTTTAGGCTGATTTGTGAGTTTTTCGCGACCAGCGACACTGCGTGTTCTCTGGGCGAAATTATGTAGCGAAATTATGTATATCTTCATCCAGCGACAATATGTAGCGAAACTGTAGTGTCGCCGGGTAAACCAACCAGACCTGTCCGAACGAAACTACCGAGCGAAATTCCCTGAACGAAAGTTCAAACCAGTTTCGGGCGAAACTAGGCTAGCGAAACTGTGCCAACAGTTTTGAGCGAAACTAGCCTAGCGAAACTGTGTCATCGGGTATTGCCTAGCAAAAGTGCTGCCCGTGCACACAGCGAAACTGCCTAGCGAAACTACTAGCGAAACTGTGACCAGTGTGACACCTTGTTAATTCTAGTAAATCGTGGGGGAAATTTTTCCAATTAATAAACTGGACTCGGTAAGCCCAGTTAGGCCCAATAAGAGAATTGTGGCCCATCAAAGGCCCAATCCATATACTCGAGGTCCGGATAATTCATTATAAGTATTCTAACGATTCGTTATGAAATACAAGGTGTTGCGAAACGAGAAACGATGAAATCGGTAAACAGACGGTTACGCGATATTAACCGAAAAGGACGTATTTAATTATTTAAGATGGCTTATCCGACTCTGTGAAGTTAAAAAGTATTTTTCTGAGCGTTCACAGAGAATTACAGTCATGATTATATATTCGGTTCGTAAAACGGAGATAAACGAGGTTCGTGTTAGATACAAGCTTTATACGGCCCATTCGATCGAATATTTATCAGATTATATATAATCTGTCATTTTAAGTATTCTAAGAATATTTACGAGGCTTTTATAATATTCCAGTCACTCGAGAATATCATGGAACATTTACGTGACATTTAGTATTTAACGTGTTCAGATAACACGGTGTAATACCCGATTATCGCGTTGTACTACACATTTACCTACTCTTTGACCAAGTACATAAGAGTTGTACTTGGCCCTCCCTTCATTTTTATCATCTACCACACACACACACATTTATGTGGAAAGAAAAGAGAAAGAAAGAGAGCCGAGAGGCTCTCCTCCTCCTCATCCGGTGACACCAGCAGCTACCGGCCGGCT
>JBCNJP010000006.1:29089164-29104427 GCA_039602395.1 Deinandra increscens subsp. villosa
TCACTAAAGCTCCCACTAGCCGAGCTTGAGATGATGATGATGATGATGATGATGATGATGATGATGATGATGATGATGGTGATGATGATGATGATGATGATGATGATGGTGGTGATGATGATGATGATGATGATGATGATGATGATGATGATGATGATGATGATGATGATGATGATGATGATGATGATGATGATGATGATGATGATGATGATGATGGTGATGATGATGATGATGATGGTGGTGATGATGATGATGATGATGATGATGATGATGATGATGATGATGATGATGATGATGATGATGATGATGATGATGATGATGATGATGATGATGATGATGATGATGATGATGATGATGATGGTGATGATGATGATGATGATGATGATGATGATGATGATGATGATGATGATGATGATGATGATGATGATGATGATGATGATGATGATGATGATGATGATGATGATGATGATGATGATGATGATGATGATGATGATGATGATGATGATGATGATGATGATGATGATGATGATGATGATGATGATGATGATGATGATGATGATGATGATGATGATGATGATGATGATGATGATGATGATGATGATGATGATGATGATGATGATGATGATGATGATGATGATGATGATGATGATGATGATGATGATGATGATGATGATGATGATGATGATGATGATGATGATGATGATGATGATGATGATGATGATGATGATGATGATGATGATGATGATGATGATGATGATGATGATGATGATGATGATGATGATGATGATGATGATGATGATGATGATGATGATGATGATGATGATGATGATGATGATGATGATGATGATGATGATGATGATGATGATGATGATGATGATGATGATGATGATGATGATGATGATGATGATGATGATGATGATGATGATGATGATGATGATGATGATGATGATGATGATGATGATGATGATGATGATGATGATGATGATGATGATGATGATGATGATGATGATGATGATGATGATGATGATGATGATGATGATGATGATGATGATGATGATGATGATGATGATGATGATGATGATGATGATGATGATGATGATGATGATGATGATGATGATGATGATGATGATGATGATGATGATGATGATGATGATGATGATGATGATGATGATGATGATGATGATGATGATGATGATGATGATGATGATGATGATGATGATGATGATGATGATGATGATGATGATGATGATGATGATGATGATGATGATGATGATGATGATGATGATGATGATGATGATGATGATGATGATGATGATGATGATGATGATGATGATGATGATGATGATGATGATGATGATGATGATGATGATGATGATGATGATGATGATGATGATGATGATGATGATGATGATGATGATGATGATGATGATGATGATGATGATGATGATGATGATGATGATGATGATGATGATGATGATGATGATGATGATGATGATGATGATGATGATGATGATGATGATGATGATGATGATGATGATGATGATGATGATGATGATGATGATGATGATGATGATGATGATGATGATGATGATGATGATGATGATGATGATGATGATGATGATGATGATGATGATGATGATGATGATGATGATGATGATGATGATGATGATGATGATGATGATGATGATGATGATGATGATGATGATGATGATGATGATGATGATGATGATGATGATGATGATGATGATGATGATGATGATGATGATGATGATGATGATGATGATGATGATGATGATGATGATGATGATGATGATGATGATGATGATGATGATGATGATGATGATGATGATGATGATGATGATGATGATGATGATGATGATGATGATGATGATGATGATGATGATGATGATGATGATGATGATGATGATGATGATGATGATGATGATGATGATGATGATGATGATGATGATGATGATGATGATGATGATGATGATGATGATGATGATGATGATGATGATGATGATGATGATGATGATGATGATGATGATGATGATGATGATGATGATGATGATGATGATGATGATGATGATGATGATGATGATGATGATGATGATGATGATGATGATGATGATGATGATGATGATGATGATGATGATGATGATGATGATGATGATGATGATGATGATGATGATGATGATGATGATGATGATGATGATGATGATGATGATGATGATGATGATGATGATGATGATGATGATGATGATGATGATGATGATGATGATGATGATGATGATGATGATGATGATGATGATGATGATGATGATGATGATGATGATGATGATGATGATGATGATGATGATGATGATGATGATGATGATGATGATGATGATGATGATGATGATGATGATGATGATGATGATGATGATGATGATGATGATGATGATGATGATGATGATGATGATGATGATGATGATGATGATGATGATGATGATGATGATGATGATGATGATGATGATGATGATGATGATGATGATGATGATGATGATGATGATGATGATGATGATGATGATGATGATGATGATGATGATGATGATGATGATGATGATGATGATGATGATGATGATGATGATGATGATGATGATGATGATGATGATGATGATGATGATGATGATGATGATGATGATGATGATGATGATGATGATGATGATGATGATGATGATGATGATGATGATGATGATGATGATGATGATGATGATGATGATGATGATGATGATGATGATGATGATGATGATGATGATGATGATGATGATGATGATGATGATGATGATGATGATGATGATGATGATGATGATGATGATGATGATGATGATGATGATGATGATGATGATGATGATGATGATGATGATGATGATGATGATGATGATGATGATGATGATGATGATGATGATGATGATGATGATGATGATGATGATGATGATGATGATGATGATGATGATGATGATGATGATGATGATGATGATGATGATGATGATGATGATGATGATGATGATGATGATGATGATGATGATGATGATGATGATGATGATGATGATGATGATGATGATGATGATGATGATGATGATGATGATGATGATGATGATGATGATGATGATGATGATGATGATGATGATGATGATGATGATGATGATGATGATGATGATGATGATGATGATGATGATGATGATGATGATGATGATGATGATGATGATGATGATGATGATGATGATGATGATGATGATGATGATGATGATGATGATGATGATGATGATGATGATGATGATGATGATGATGATGATGATGATGATGATGATGATGATGATGATGATGATGATGATGATGATGATGATGATGATGATGATGATGATGATGATGATGATGATGATGATGATGATGATGATGATGATGATGATGATGATGATGATGATGATGATGATGATGATGATGATGATGATGATGATGATGATGATGATGATGATGATGATGATGATGATGATGATGATGATGATGATGATGATGATGATGATGATGATGATGATGATGATGATGATGATGATGATGATGATGATGATGATGATGATGATGATGATGATGATGATGATGATGATGATGATGATGATGATGATGATGATGATGATGATGATGATGATGATGATGATGATGATGATGATGATGATGATGATGATGATGATGATGATGATGATGATGATGATGATGATGATGATGATGATGATGATGATGATGATGATGATGATGATGATGATGATGATGATGATGATGATGATGATGATGATGATGATGATGATGATGATGATGATGATGATGATGATGATGATGATGATGATGATGATGATGATGATGATGATGATGATGATGATGATGATGATGATGATGATGATGATGATGATGATGATGATGATGATGATGATGATGATGATGATGATGATGATGATGATGATGATGATGATGATGATGATGATGATGATGATGATGATGATGATTAATTAATATTTAAGTCAAGTTCGGACACCATGTGAAAAACTTTTAAAATCTCCACAAAAGCATTTTTAATTCCCATAGGTGAATCGATCCACTTCCCCGTCGATCTTTAAACCGTGAATGGAGGATTGACGTCTTTTTTGGTTAATAATCCTGTTGGTCCGAGATCAAACCGTCAACACGATATATAATCACAAATGAGTGCGGAATCCTCAAATGCGATCGATTCAAGAAACAAGTAGAAGAAATAGATTCAATCTATAAGAAAGATTGAATCTTGAATGAGAAACCCTACAAGTTGAAGCTGATCGTAAACAAGAATGGACAACAGAAATCGTAAACTGTTTTGTGTAATGAAAAGCTTACCAAAATCATAAACAATTGAGGTTTATATAGTACCTCATACAAGCCCTAATGAAATCGTAAACATGCAATCAGCCCACATGGCCCAATAGTAAACAATAATAAGCCCAATAACTAATAAGCCCAAAACAATAAACTATCCCTATAACTAATGTTCATGCCTTAATTAAATATAGCCCAACAATCTTCCCCTAGGCATGAAACATTAGACCTTTTACGGCAGCAGCAGATCGAATCTGAATGTATTCTGAGTGTTGTTCCACCACCATCTGTTCGCCACAATCCGGTTTGCCGTCCCATGGAAGATTCCCACCCTCACAGCGTTTTCCATGTCATTTTCATCTCCAAGAATAGGCTGTGAGGCGAGCAGCTTGATATCCTTTTCTCCAAATCTTAGCAAATCCACCGAATCGTAAAAGCGAAACTGCCTCACACCCTTGCAGAGAACCACCACCTCGTGTGTCGTTGGATCATAACACCAGCAGTCAAATTTTTTGACCAAGGTACCATCTTCAATCTCGTCCAACATATTGATAACTCTTGTGCGTTTGGTGGGTGGTCTCCTTGCTTCACCAATTGGCTCTCCAGTCACTGGGTCAGTTTCAGTCTGGACCCATTTTACTTGCTTTAGCTCAAAATTTTCAAAGTTATCTTCTTGATGGCTCAGCAGATTGTTTCTAATAAGGTCTCCGTCAGGGCTGTTCCATCTGTTTATGTAGGGAGCTCGAAGCAGATTTCTGATCTCAAGCTCAGTCCAAGAATGGAATTGTGCACGAGTTCTATAATATTCAACTGGACTATAGCCTTCACGGATCACAGCAAATAATTTCTTCTCGGTGTCATAATGCCAGCATAAGATGGGTTCACAACTCCCCTTTTTGTCTAAAGAGCTTCCTCCAAGATCAAGAGAGTACTGAGTGGGGGCTGGTCCTTGAAAGAATTCTCAGAACCAGTTGTCGTGACCTTCATGAGCTTTGGAGATGACTCTTCTACCTCTGGCATAATCAGACATCTCAATATTTTCATCTCCATCATCTACATTCATTGCATCAGCACCTTGCACACCCTGTGATGAACTTTGTTAAGGGGCACTTGAAGATTTTGACTCCACGACACTTTTCAAGTCAGTAAATTTCTTCTTAAGATCCATCAAAGTCTCATAGAGCCACTTCATTCTATTTTTATCTGCCACCTCCTTTTCTCTCATCCTTCTGGTCTCATCCTTCAGTGCCTTTATCTCATTTTCTCTGAATCGATTCTGAGATATCAAAAAGTTGATATGAGGATCAGTGCTTATCCTTAAATCAATTGGAAGTTCAGCAGATTGGAAGGGCCTGAAGCTAGGAATAGCTGTTGGCTGACTTATCACAGGAGCAGCGCTCACTCTCACTGGGCTTGGTACAGCGAAAGAATGATCAACCTCTATAAATTGTCCTTCTTCCAGAACTGGGCTACGTTCGGATAGAAGTGGAGTTACAGTCTGAGCAGGAGCAGGTTGATCTTGAACATTTTCAGCAGTTGTTTCTTCTTGAGCACTGGGACCCTCAGAACTGGGCCCTGCTGGATGTACTATCATTAAGCTTGAGCTTGACTTTGAAAGCTTGAATCTTATGCTTCTTGGATCTGACCTCTTTCTTGGAGAAGGTTCACGTGCAGGAATTGGTTCTTCAAGAACATCTTCAACATTCAGATTCAGCTCAGGAGGGGTTGTATCACTGCCTGATGATCCGATCATGTCATCCCTTGACCTTTTAAGGTTAAGGGGCCCCAAATTCCCATAGATATCATCATCAGTAATCTCCTGACCAGCAAGTATATCATCCATTACATTCTCTTCATCGGAGGGTATTATTACATCGTCTTCTTGCACATTAACAGCCGGAGTTGCTGTTATGTCTTGTTCTTCAGCAACGGATGCATTAATATTAGGCACATCAGCTTCAGGTTCATCTTCATCAAACTCCTGTTCCCTTGCCACCTATGGGAACGCACCCCTCTTTACCCATTTAAGTCTTCCTTGAAAGCTATTTTTGCCCTTTCTATCTTGGGTTTGAAGACCAAAAACCCCACAATCCATCACTTTTATGTCCAACTTCTCTATCCTTTCTTCAATCATTGGGTATTTCTTCATGACCACCATTTGCACAAACCTTGGTGTCATCAGGAACTGTTCTCTGGCACTCAGATCAGCATTGCCTATCCAGTCTAACAGCATCATCCTTGAAAAGTTGAAATCCCAATCTAAGGCCAAAGCGATGAAAGCAGTTCCATGAAGTTGATTCAGATGATCGAAGCTAGTTCTCTTGCCTAGAAATGACTTCTGCATATAATGTGCCAGGCACCTCCAGTAATGAGGCAGTAGCTTCTTGAAAATAGCACTCATCAGCTTTGCCTTCGAATTTCCCTACATCGGACTGAATTAGCACCGTGCATGGACATCCGAAGGTCTTGAAGTACCCCACCCTTGGCTTTTCTCCATAAACAATCTGATATGGAGTCTTCTCGTGTCGCTTGTGCATAAGTACTCTATTTTGCACATAACAAGCTGTATTCACCGTTTCTGCCCAAAAGAAGACTGGTAATTTTGCTTGACACATCATTGTTCTCGCTGCCTCAATGAGTGTCCTATTCCTTCTTTCTGCAACTCCATTCTGTTGTGGTGTATAAGGAGCACTAAACTGCCTTTCAATACCCTTCTCACCACAAAACATGTTCAACTCTGCATTCTTGAATTCTGTTCCATTGTCAGTTCTTATCCCCTTCACTCTCTTGTTCAGCTAGTTTTCTAAAAGTGTGACGAACTGTTTTACAAGGGTCGGAGTTTCGTACTTGTTTGATAAAAAGAAGACCCAAGTATAACGCGAATAGTCATCCACTATTACAAGACAATAAGAAAACTTGCTGATGCTTTGTACCTGCATGGGACCAAAAAGATCCATATGTAAGAGTTGAAGAACAGAAGAAACAGAGTTTACAACCTTTGGACGGTGTGGCAACTTGTGCTGCTTCCCCTTAGCACAAGCCGCACATTTCTCCACAGACGAGAAATCTTTGATTGGTAAATTTCTAACATGCTCTCCTTTAGCCAGCTTAGACAGATTCTTCATATTGGCATGCCCCAGGCGACGATGCCATAATAATGCTAAATTATCATTCTGCTTTGAGATAAGACAGGCTTCTTCTGTAGTTGGAGGTTTGCCCAAGTTCATCTGATAGGAATTTCCTCTTCTTGGAGTACGCATTAAAATGCACTCCTCTGGAATCTCGAAGCCTGGCTTGAGGATTATGCATTCCTTCTTGATGAACAGAACTGAAAAATCTTTATCACACATTTGCGACACACTTAGCAAACTGTGAGACAGTTCCTCTACATAGTGTACGTCAGAAAAAGTCAAGCTTCCACTCTTCACAACCCCTTTCTTACTGATTCTACCACCTACCCCACCTGCAAAAGATACTCCTCCGCCATTGAAGTCTTGTACCTCTTCCAATAGGGATAAGTCTCCGGTCATGTGTCGGGAGCAACCGCTATCAACGTACCAGAGATTATTGATAGATCTACTTGGCTGTCCCTACAAAATCGGAAATCAGTTAGAGTCAGGTACCCAGGTCATAACTGATCTGGGCACTCCTTTGGAGTCAATGTAGTTAACCAATTTGAAAGACATTCCTTCTTTAGATTCAGGTTTACTCAAAATTTGAGCATTGACTTTAGGTTTCCAAGTAGGTTGTTTCTGAGAGTTAGAACTGCTAGCTGAGTTCTTTGCTGGTGACTGTTTCTTTGATGGAGATGTGACCTTTTTACCTTTTGACTTAACAATAGGTGTCCACTCAAGTTTCAATTTAGTATAAACCATCTGTTTTGTTTGAGTGACCACTTTTGGTTTTTCAATAACTGCTTTGCCCTTAGGTTTAGCAACAAGGTTGACTTTAGGAACTTGTTTCTCAAAAGGTTTTGTTTTCATTTTCTCTTTTCTTTGATAAACTCCCTTAGGTTTGTGAAAAGAGTTTGAAGGTCTAGTCACATTCCACTTTTCTTCAACATGCTTTGTCATCGGAGCTTTTATGTTCAAAACCTTAGACTGTTCAGTCTTCATTGGTTCTAAAATATGCTTCCCCTTAGACAAAGCTTGTTGTTTTTGGTTTTTGTTTTCTCCTGCCATCATTTTCTGCAACATACTGGTCCGTGGGTTGTGCGGACAATATGGTTGAAAAGGTCTATTTAAGCAATTTGCAGCAAAATGTCCTGGCTTCCCACATTGAAAACAATTCATAGGTCTAGGCCCATTTACATGGCTACACAAATATGAACGTCTTGGGTACGATGATTTCCACTCTGGCTTATCATCCCACTTATGTATCACATGTTTTGTATCCCTTTCAGGTTGTGTGATCAGACAAAATTGTTCTGATTTAGATTTGTTTGTCCTATTAAAAGCAGACACAACCTGAGGATAAGCCACAAAATCTTTGGGTTTGGTCTCACGTCCTACTTTAGTGTTAGGCACACGCATTTTAAAACCATGAATTTCATTACTAGAATTTGAAACATGTTTTAAGGACTTTGACACAACTAATTTCATAGACCTAGACTCATTTAATTCAGACACTGATGCTAGTACATCATCTTTAGGCAAACCAGAAACTACACTACTTGACACATGACACTGTTTAACTCTCAAACATTCTGCATCCTTCCCAGATATATCTTCAATACCTACTTCATCTGCACATGAAACAAAACTATCAGCAGGTCCAACATCATTGTTTAATGACTCCTGGGAAGTACTTGATTCACAAGTGTCAGTTACAATTTTATCCTGATTACCCAACCCATAAGACATGTGTTTCTCATTCTCTATTTCCTGAGGGGTCAAGGGTGTCACTCCTACCAGAACACTATCTAAGGGAGGTCCTATCTCATGTGTTCCTGGTTCAGATCTGTCTATCTGGTCCTCCTCAAAGATTATTCCTATGATATCTCTAGAGTTATCTTGGAGAATATTGTTCTTACTTGCGTCTGGGAAGCTAATTCCTATTCCACCCTTGTCCTTTCCCATCCTAACATCAGTTATACAGGAGTTCAACGATTTTCTAGCCTCAAACATTCTTTTGCTTTTCGTTTGATTCATATCAAATTTGACCTGCAACTCATTGTACTTATGTGTAATCTCATCTACCTGATTCCTAAGCTCAGCTATTTCTAACTTAGCATTGTCATACAGGAGAGTTTTCTCAGTTGCCAGTTTTTGGTATTTTACTATGTCTAGCTTTTGAGCTTTAACCTTCTCTTCATTTTTCTGCCATCTACCCTTAAATGAACTCCTTTCACACTTGATCTCAAACAATTCTATTTGGTAATTTTTACAGATTTGTCTAAGGTGTTGTTTGGTTCGTGCTGAATCATTTGGTACTGAATGAATAAGTTGTCTGTATGGTAAAGAAATGCTGAATCAATAAGGTGCTGAATCATTATGTGTTGTTTGTTTGGAAATCTGAATAACTATATAATAAAATTAAAAAAAACACTAACAAATCAGTGTGAGAATAAAAAAAATATATTTTTTCTTTCATGTAGCTTGTCCCATATTGGTATGATAACAAAACATCAAAATTTTATATTGATTACCTTGTCCCATATTGTTATAAGAACAAAAATTCTATTTTTTTTCTTCCATTAAGCTTGTCCCACATTGATGTGGGAACAAAAACAAGGTTAGTTTATATATGAAAACCTACATGACATATTAAGTTCTTATGTTGTGTTTTACTCCAATATCTACCCGCGCGCAGGGGGGGTGCAAATTTGGTAAAATTGCCTTCCCGTACGCACGACCTGCGGGCACGAATGCAACTCCGAAAAGTGGGGGGCGAGCACAAGTTTCGTTTTTTGGTGGCATTTGTTTCACCCTTTTTTTTTTCGTTTTTCGTTTTCCATCCCCTCGTCCCTTCACGGTTTTCTTCCCAGCCCCCTCGTTCCTTCCTTCGCCCTCGTCTGTATCAAAAAGGTTCATGTTTGTCCCTTTTTCGGTCAGACGAAATTCGCTAATTCGGCCAGCTACTTCGCGGCGAAACAAACACCGACATATGAGAAAATGTCTTAATCGGTCAGTGATTTTGCCCAATAAGACCTGATTAAGACCAACCAAACAGGCCCTAAGACCAGGAATTATGCGAGCACAAGTGGGATCAGAACATACCTTGAGGTTTTCAGCTTCAGCAACGAAGGCTTCCTTATCTTCCACAGGAGTTTCATCAGTAACCACGAAAGCATGCTCTTCTTCTTCATCCCTTTCCATGGCAGCAATCATAGCATGAGACATACTAAACTCTTTCAATTGAGGAGTCCAATCATAATTGCCTCCTTCCTGAACAACCAGAGCCTTTGCTTCAACCTTACATTTGACCTCAGCAGCATTCTTCTCTTCGACCTTCTCTTTCTTAGGCTTAGTGCACTCCCTAGCAAAATGCCCGTATTCATCACAATCGTAGCACCTCAGCTTTCTTTTGTCAAACCCCATCCTTATCTTGTCTTGATCTTTCCAGACGTTTCTCCCTGTCTTTGCCATGAATTTCTTTGCTCTGAAGACTGCCATAGCCATCTGCCATGAGACATCCAACATCTCAACATCTTCAGGATTTATCTGGTTCAGCTCACCAAACAACATATCAGTAGGCACAAGAGTTCCGGCCATGAGAGCATGGTAGCTGTTCATAAAACCCATACCAAGAGCAAAATTGGGATCATTCGTATCATCAGGGTTGACACTTCCACTTGAACTTCCTTGAGGTTGAGCCACAAAAGCAGTTGACTTTGCGACTGAGCTTGATCCATTTCCAGTTGACTTCACTTCATGCTTAGCCTCCACATCTTGTGACAATAGAGCTTGATTTAGTTTCCCCGCCAAACTAAGAGAGCTTATATGGTTCAACTCTCTCTGCTTGTCATCAATTAGCTTGGACTTGAGTTTGTTGATTAGCTCATCAAGAGATAGTTCACTCAGTCTGTTGTTGTCCTTGATGATAGAGATATTGGTGTTCCAAGATTTGGGCAAACTATTCAACAATTTCAGATTCTTGTCTTCCTTGTCTGGTTCAACATTATAGCTGGACATTTCAGCCATCAGAGACACAAACCTCTGCACCTGTGCCTCAAAGGATTCACCTTGAACATGGTTGAACAGATTAAACTTTTGCTTCAGCATTTGCTTGCGGCTTGCCTTTATGTCAGGATTTCCTTCATAAGCCACAACCAAAGCGTTCCAGAGTTCCTTAGCGGTCTTGCAGTGTTTGAAACCTTGCGCAATATCTGGTGTTAATGCCATAGTCATGATGGCAAATGCTCTTTCTGCTTTGTTGCATCTTTCCCAATCATCATCGTCATACTCATCTTCTGTCTTAACCTTCCCTGCATTAACTCCTTCTGCGTGAGTAGGTGTGAATGGTCCATGAATAACTGCCCTCCAGAGTCTTAGGTCAACACTCTTCAAGTGATTTTCAAATCGATATTTCCATTCCAAAAAGTTATCCGCCGAGGTGACTCTAGGTGGGCGAGTGATGGATCCAATCTCAAAATCCAACTTCTGATACATACTTGGTTCGAAATCCATTACGTAAGCTTAGGGAACCTAAAACTAAAGTCCAAATGTTCAAACAAATGAGATTACGATGACACACTCCTTATTACGATCGTAAACACAGGATTACGATCGGGAACACTGATTACGATCCAAACAGAATCGTATACACCAAATCCGATAAGAGTAATCGTAAACTCTTGATTACGATTTCCGATTACGACTCCGATAGTCGTAAACCCTGATTCCGATAGAAGCCAATCGTAAACACCAATTACGATCCAATTTGATCGTAAACTCCGATTACGATTCCGCGTTTCCGGTATGACAAAATCGTAAACATTGATTACGATTCAGAACAATCGTAAACACTAAACTCCGGATCGTAAACACGATAAAAATGCCAACTTGAAATCGTAAACACGAGAACACCGCAGATCTTCAACCGATGAACTCGTAAACACCCAGAAAACCCAGAAAACGATCGTGAACGTGAAGAACATCAGCAGCAGAAATCGTAATCACCCAGAAAACCTTGAAATCTTCAAAAACACGAACTAAAATCCAGAAAACTACTTGAATCTATATCGTGAGAGCCTCGAATCTAAGATTCTTTGCTCTGATACCAATTATTGGTCCGAGATCAAACCGTCAACACGATATATAATCACAAATGAGTACGGAATCCTCAAATGCGATCGATTCAAGAAACAAGTAGAAGAAATAGATTCAATCTATAAGAAAGATTGAATCTTGAATGAGAAACCCTACAAGTTGAAGCTGATCGTAAACAAGAATGGACAACAAAAATCGTAAACTGTTTTTTGTAATGAAAAGCTTACCAAAATCATAAACAATTGAGGTTTATATAGTACCTCATACAAGCCCTAATGAAATCGTAAACATGCAATCAGCCCACATGGCCCAATAGTAAACAATAATAAGCCAATAACTAATAAGCCCAAAACAATAAACTATCCCTATAACTAATGTTCATGCCTTAATTAAATATAGCCCAACAAATCCCAAGATAGAATTTAGAGTTTTCATCTCCCATCGCTCCCAATTTAATCTTGGCTTTTTGAGCGAGATCTTCTAAAATAGGTTTCTCAAGATCATTGAGATTTTTTATTAGTTCAACATGGCGAATCCCCAAATTTTCATCAATCCGTCCCTCATCCAAGAACTTGTCGATTTCAAGAATGTCATTTTGTAACCTCTCGATTTGTTCATTAGGATCCGATTTCTCTTTCTTCCAACATTTGATTCTTTCCTTTAATCTCTCGAGTTTATCTTTGAACATAAATAAACTTAGACGCATGATGATATGGTTCACCCCAAGAAGTTGTAACAATATCAACGAAATCCTTTTCTTGCAGCCAAGAATTATACAACTTGAAAGGGGTCGGGCCAAAATCAACATTTGATTGACGTAGGAGGATCGGCCGGTGATCCGAAATTGATTTATCAAGGGCCAAAGCTTCAAGGTTCTTGACCCTATCTAATAACAAAGGAGATACAAGGAATCGGTCAAGCTTGCTAGCACATCTACCTCTAGCATCGATGCGCGTGAAATTATAGCCGGCCAATGGAAAATCAAACAGAGCTCCATCTCTAATAAACTCATTGAACTGGTTGGCATTACTCCTAGAGAAAGTCAAACCAACTCTTTCAGATTCACATCTCACAGAATTAAAATCCCCAAAAATAATATAGATCCCGGGATTGCTATTCATATAATCAATCACAACATTCCAAAGGGCACTTTTCTGAGAATCTAACTGAGGGGCATAGATATTCACCATGTAACAGTCCAAAGAAAAATTTAACCAAGTACCTTTGACGATGAGAAGATGGTCCAAACAAGTGCTAAACGATTTTGCAAAGACCGTCGGGTCCCACATCGATAAAATACCCCCTGAAGCTTACACCGAAGGACAAAAAGCATAATCGAATTGGAAGTTGCCCCACATGGATTTAATACGGTTCAAGTCTAGATTCTCCATTCTTGTTTCTTGCAATCCAACAAAATTAACACCACACTTAACTAATTTTTTTTTTCAAAAGCCGTTCTTCCGCAAATATTAAAAGAGACTATATTCATTGGTCAACAACTTTATCACTCATCTTGTTGAAAAATGCTTCGAAGTTACTTGTCGTTATTCATATCAAGACCGATAAGTTTCCCCTATTGGATAAATTTTGAGAATTCTTGCATTAATGAACCACCGCTACTTTTGTAACTTTTTGAGAACGAAGAATGTGATTCACCTTCAAAGATTTCGCCATCCCCATCACGATCCTTAAAGTTTGAGAAGCCTTTCACATATTCCTCAAAGCCCGGGGGCTTAGAGGGTTCAAAAAAAGAAGAATCGTGCAAGGCACTATTCGAAGATGGAGCCTTATTAACGGATTGTTCCTCTTTCACCACAATGCCATTCATACCCATCTCCTCAACTTTGTTTTCCCCATTATCCTTAATTTCACCATCTTCTTAAAATGTCATCATCTTCCGATTCATCCGATGTTGATGAATCTTCATGAAATCTAAGAGTTAGAGACCAGTTTTCAAATTCTTTCACTCTGACCTCGAATACATTTTCGCCTACCACCACCTCTATGGATTTATCAATCAACGACATGCATATTGTGATGATGCATAGTTTGCCATTTGCCAACGGTTCATCATTATCGTTACCGAAGAATAAGAACTCCCCCAAAGTTCTCCCACATTTTTTAAAACCTCGGGGGTTGAAGCAACAATCGGGAGTCCTAACACATCGACCCATATACATCCTTCGTCCGGTACAAATGAATTTGTGATGAGCTGTAAATTCGAGAAGCACTTTTTAAGTTCCAAGCAACAATCAAATTTCAGGGCGAGATCCGTGCTAGGAAACGACATCCCAACCCAACGTCCCTCGATGTATCTGAAATGAACCTCAAAGAATCCTTCTTTAACATATAAGGCAGGAAGATTCGGGATACAAAGCGGGTCAAACACTTTACCCATGAGAAA
The DNA here is from genome assembly GCA_039602395.1 of Deinandra increscens subsp. villosa. Taxonomy (NCBI): domain Eukaryota; kingdom Viridiplantae; phylum Streptophyta; class Magnoliopsida; order Asterales; family Asteraceae; genus Deinandra; species Deinandra increscens. Next base: position 29,104,159 of record JBCNJP010000006.1, read on the forward strand.
ATTGGAAGATCTAGCATCAATACAATCCTCCATCGGAATTGTAATGCGTTTCTTTGGAGTCTGTTTTATTACAACAGCTGGTTGGGAATGGATGAATGGTTTTAGGAAATCGGAAAAAAAATTTCTACCGAAGATGCAATAGCCGATTCAAATTGATGGGGCTTGATTAACGTCGGTTGTTTTTCCTTGACTGAAACAAATTTCTCCTTCGATCCGTCCCAAACTTCGTCGGCGTAAAGATGAAAGGAACCGATCCAAATAGTCCGTAG
>JBCNJP010000006.1:29104927-29170867 GCA_039602395.1 Deinandra increscens subsp. villosa
AAGATTTCAAGATATATATGTTCTCAACATGAATTCTGCCAAGACATCAATTGTTGCTACTTGTTTTCTCTTAAAGGCAACTAGAAAAGGATTCTATTTTGTGGCATAGACGCATGGGACACATTCATTTTAGGAAGATGAATGATTAGGTTCACAAAGACTTAATCGAAGGTGTTCCAAAGCATCAGTTTGTTTTTAATGATGTTTGTGTTTCTTGCAAAAAGGGAAAGTAGAAATGGAAGTCACATCCAACAAAGAAAGTCAACTCCATTGATGTTCCTCTTAAACTTCTTCACATGGATCTCTTTGCTCTTGTGAATAAGAAGAGTATTTCTGGAGATTCATACTGTTTGGTTCTTAATGATGATTTTTCACGCTTTTCTTGGGTTATGTTTATGTCTACAAAGGATGAAACAACAGTATTATTGATCAACTTTATCAAGAAAATTGGTCTATGTATAAGCTGAAAGTGTGAAGGATTCGAAGCGATAATGGTTCAGTATTATTGATCAACTTTATCAAGAAAATTGGTCTATCTGCAGCAAAGTATTCATCACGAATTCAGTGCTCCCTATACTCCACAGTAGAACGGACTTGCAGAACGCAAGAATAGCACAATAAGTGACACTGCCAGGACCATGTTAGCTGACTGCAAATTACCGGTTATTTTCTGGAGAGAAGCGGTTAGCACAGCTTGTTATGTTCTGAATCGGGTCCTAATGGTTAAGCGTATTGGTAAAACATGTTACCAAATTTTAAATAACTGCAAGCCAAATTTGAAGTTTCTGGAACCGTTTGGATCGCCATGTACGATATTGCAGTCGCCCGGGAAGTTTGACGAAAAACTCACGGAAGGATACTTTGTCGGGTATGCAACTCCGAAAAAGCGTGTCTTCAATGTGTTGACTGGTATTGTTGAAGAGTGGCTACACGTAGATTTCAAACGGTAGTGTAAGCTTCGATCGTGTGCAATATGTAGAGCAAACTCAACATAATCTCGTGTGTGTGTCTCAAATTTGTGACAAGTATTATACAACGACTTTCACAAATACAGAATGCTTGATATTGAGGCCTGGATTCCAAGTCCCTGAAGATTGTATAGTGATGCGAGCCCCAAGATTTTAAGATATATATGTTCTCAACATGAATTCTGCCAAGACATCAATTGTTGCTACTTGTTTTCTCTTAAAGGCAACTAGAAAAAGGATTCTATTTTGTGGCATAGACGCATGGGACACATTCATTTTAGGAAGATGAATGATTAGGTTCACAAAGACTTAGTCGAAGGTGTTCCAAAGCATCAGTTCGTTTTTAATGATGTTTGTGTTTCTTGCAAAAAGGGAAAGTAGAAAAGGAAGTCACATCCAACAAAGAAAGTCAACTCCATTGATGTTCCTCTTAAACTTCTTCACATGGATCTCTTTAGCTCTTGTGAATAAGAAGAGTATTTCTGGAGATTCATACTGTTTGGTTCTTAATGATGATTTTTCACGCTTTTCTTGGGTTATGTTTATGTCTACAAAGGATGAAACAACAGTATTATTGATCAACTTTATCAAGAAAATTGGTCTATGTATAAGCTGAAAGTGTGAAGGATTCGAAGCGATAATGGTTCAGTATTATTGATCAACTTTATCAAGAAAATTGGTCTATCTGCAGCAAAGTATTCATCACGAATTCAGTGCTCCCTATACTCCACAGTAGAACGGACTTGCAGAACGCAAGAATAGCACAATAAGTGACACTGCCAGGACCATGTTAGCTGACTGCAAATTACCGGTTATTTTCTGGAGAGAAGCGGTTAGCACAGCTTGTTATGTTCTGAATCGGGTCCTAATGGTTAAGCGTATTGGTAAAACATGTTACCAAATTTTAAATAACTGCAAGCCAAATTTGAAGTTTCTGGAACCGTTTGGATCGCCATGTACGATATTGCAGTCGCCCGGGAAGTTTGACGAAAAACTCACGGAAGGATACTTTGTCGGGTATGCAACTCCGAAAAAGCGTGTCTTCAATGTGTTGACTGGTATTGTTGAAGAGTGGCTACACGTAGATTTCAAACGGTAGTGTAAGCTTCGATCGTGTGCAATATGTAGAGCAAACTCAACATAATCTCGTGTGTGTGTCTCAAATTTGTGACAAGTATTATACAACGACTTTCACAAATATAGAATGCTTGATATTGAGGCCTGGATTCCAATTCCCTGAAGATTGTATAGTGATGCGAGCCCCAAGATTTCAAGATATATATGTTCTCAACATGAATTCTGCCAAGACATCAATTGTTGCTACTTGTTTTCTCTTAAAGGCAACTAGAAAAGGATTCTATTTTGTGGCATAGACGCATGGGACACATTCATTTTAGGAAGATGAATGATTTGGTTCACAAAGACTTAGTCGAAGGTGTTCCAAAGCATCAGTTCGTTTTTAATGATGTTTGTGTTTCTTGCAAAAAGGGAAAGTAGAAATGGAAGTCACATCCAACAAAGAAAGTCAACTCCATTGATGTTCCTCTTAAACTTCTTCACATGGATCTCTTTAGTCTTGTGAATAAGAAGAGTATTTCTGGAGATTCATACTGTTTGGTTCTTAATGATGATTTTTCACGCTTTTCTTGGGTTATGTTTATGTCTACAAAGGATGAAACAACAGTATTATTGATCAACTTTATCAAGAAAATTGGTCTATGTATAAGCTGAAAGTGTGAAGGATTCGAAGCGATAATGGTTCAGTATTATTGATCAACTTTATCAAGAAAATTGGTCTATCTGTAGCAAAGTATTCATCACGAATTCAGTGCTCCCTATACTCCACAGTAGAACGGACTTGCAGAACGCAAGAATAGCACAATAAGTGACACTGCCAGGACCATGTTAGCTGACTGCAAATTACCGGTTATTTTCTGGAGAGAAGCGGTTAGCACAACTTGTTATGTTCTGAATCGGGTCCTAATGGTTAAGCGTATTGGTAAAACATGTTACCAAATTTTAAATAACTGCAAGGCAAATTTGAAGTTTCTGGAACCGTTTGGATCGCCATGTACGATATTGCAGTCGGCTGGGAAGTTTGACGAAAAACTCACGGAGGGATACTTTGTCGGGTATGCAACTCCGAAAAAGCGTGTCTTCAATGTGTTGACTGGTATTGTTGAAGAGTGGCTACACGTAGATTTCAAACGGTAGTGTAAGCTTCGATCGTGTGCAATATGTAGAGCAAACTCAACATAATCTCGTGTGTGTGTCTCAAATTTGTGACAAGTATTATACAACGACTTTCACAAATACAGAATGCTTGATATGGAGGCCTGGATTCCAAGTCCCTGAAGATTGTATAGTGAAGCGAGCCCCAAGATTTTAAGATATATATGTTCTCAACATGAATTCTGCCAAGACATCAATTGTTGCTACTTGTTTTCTCTTAAAGGCAACTAGAAAAAGGATTCTATTTTGTGGCATAGACGCATGGGACACATTCATTTTAGGAAGATGAATGATTAGGTTCACAAAGACTTAGTCGAAGGTGTTCCAAAGCATCAGTTTGTTTTTAATGATGTTTGTGTTTCTTGCAAAAAGGGAAAGTAGAAAAGGAAGTCACATCCAACAAAGAAAGTCAACTCCATTGATGTTCCTCTTAAACTTCTTCACATGGATCTCTTTAGCTCTTGTGAATAAGAAGAGTATTTCTGGAGATTCATACTGTTTGGTTCTTAATGATGATTTTTCACGCTTTTCTTGGGTTATGTTTATATCTACAAAGGATGAAACAACAGTATTATTGATCAACTTTATCAAGAAAATTGGTCTACGTATAAGCTGAAAGTGTGAAGGATTCGAAGCGATAATGGTTCAGTATTATTGATCAACTTTATCAAGAAAATTGGTCTATTTGTAGCAAAGTATTCATCACGAATTCAGTGCTCCCTATACTCCATAGTAGAACGGACTTGCAGAACGCAAGAATAGCACAATAAGTGACACTGCCAGGACCATGTTAGCTGACTGCAAATTACCGGTTATTTTCTGGAGAGAAGCGGTTAGCACAGCTTGTTATGTTCTGAATCGGGTCCTAATGGTTAAGCGTATTGGTAAAACATGTTACCAAATTTTAAATAACTGCAAGCCAAATTTGAAGTTTCTGGAACCGTTTGGATCGCCATGTACGATATTGCAGTCGCCCGGGAAGTTTGACGAAAAACTCACGGAAGGATACTTTGTCGGGTATGCAACTCCGAAAAAGCGTGTCTTCAATGTGTTGACTGGTATTGTTGAAGAGTGGCTACACGTAGATTTCAAACGGTAGTGTAAGCTTCGATCGTGTGCAATATGTAGAGCAAACTCAACATAATCTCGTGTGTGTGTCTCAAATTTGTGACAAGTATTATACAATGACTTTCACAAATATAGAATGCTTGATATTGAGGCCTGGATTCCAATTCCCTGAAGATTGTATAGTGATGCGAGCCCCAAGATTTTAAGATATATATGTTCTCAACATGAATTCTGCCAAGACATCAATTGTTGCTACTTGTTTTCTCTTAAAGGCAACTAGAAAAGGATTCTATTTTGTGGCATAGACGCATGGGACACATTCATTTTAGGAAGATGAATGATTTGGTTCACAAAGACTTAGTCGAAGGTGTTCCAAAGCATCAGTTCGTTTTTAATGATGTTTGTGTTTCTTGCAAAAAGGGAAAGTAGAAAAGGAAGTCACATCCAACAAAGAAAGTCAACTCCATTGATGTTCCTCTTAAACTTCTTCACATGGATCTCTTTAGTCTTGTGAATAAGAAGAGTATTTCTGGAGATTCATACTGTTTGGTTCTTAATGATGATTTTTCACGCTTTTCTTGGGTTATGTTTATGTCTACAAAGGATGAAACAACAGTATTATTGATCAACTTTATCAAGAAAATTGGTCTATGTATAAGCTGAAAGTGTGAAGGATTCGAAGCGATAATGGTTCAGTATTATTGATCAACTTTATCAAGAAAATTGGTCTATCTGCAGCAAAGTATTCATCACGAATTCAGTGCTCCCTATACTCCACAGTAGAACGGACTTGCAGAATGCAAGAATCGCACAATAAGTGACACTGCCAGGACCATGTTAGCTGACTCCAAATTACCGGTTATTTTCTGGAGAGAAGCGGTTAGCACAGCTTGTTACGTTCTGAATCGGGTCCTAATGGTTAAGCGTATTGGTAAAACATGTTACCAAATTTTAAATAACTGCAAGGCAAATTTGAAGTTTCTGGAACCGTTTGGATCGCCATGTACGATATTGCAGTCGGCTGGGAAGTTTGACGAAAAACTCACGGAGGGATACTTTGTCGGGTATGCAACTCCGAAAAAGCGTGTCTTCAATGTGTTGACTGGTATTGTTGAAGAGTGGCTACACGTAGATTTCAAACGGTAGTGTAAGCTTCGATCGTGTCCAATATGTAGAGCAAACTCAACATAATCTCGTGTGTGTGTCTCAAATTTGTGACAAGTATTATACAATGACTATCACAAATATAGAATGCTTGATATTGACGCCTGGATTCCAATTCCCTGAAGATTGTATAGTGATGCGAGCCCCAAGATTTCAAGATATATATGTTCTCAACATGAATTCTGCCAAGACATCAATTGTTGCTACTTGTTTTCTCTTAAAGGCAACTAGAAAAAGGATTCTATTTTGTGGCATGGACGCATGGGACACATTCATTTTAGGAAGATGAATGATTTGGTTCACAAAGACTTAGTCGAAGGTGTTCCAAAGCATCAGTTTGTTTTTAATGATGTTTGTGTTTCTTGCAAAAAGGGAAAGTAGAAATGGAAGTCACATCCAACAAAGAAAGTCAACTCCATTGATGTTCCTCTTAAACTTCTTCACATGGATCTCTTTGCTCTTGTGAATAAGAAGAGTATTTCTGGAGATTCATACTGTTTGGTTCTTAATGATGATTTTTCACGCTTTTCTTGGGTTATGTTTATATCTACAAAGGATGAAACAACAGTATTATTGATCAACTTTATCAAGAAAATTGGTCTACGTATAAGCTGAAAGTGTGAAGGATTCGAAGCGATAATGGTTCAGTATTATTGATCAACTTTATCAAGAAAATTGGTCTATTTGCAGCAAAGTATTCATCACGAATTCAGTGCTCCCTATACTCCATAGTAGAACGGACTTGCAGAACGCAAGAATAGCACAATAAGTGACACTGCCAGGACCATGTTAGCTGACTGCAAATTACCGGTTATTTTCTGGAGAGAAGCGGTTAGCACAGCTTGTTATGTTCTGAATCGGGTCCTAATGGTTAAGCGTATTGGTAAAACATGTTACCAAATTTTAAATAACTGCAAGCCAAATTTGAAGTTTCTGGAACCGTTTGGATCGCCATGTACGATATTGCAGTCGCCCGGGAAGTTTGACGAAAAACTCACGGAAGGATACTTTGTCGGGTATGCAACTCCGAAAAAGCGTGTCTTCAATGTGTTGACTGGTATTGTTGAAGAGTGGCTACACGTAGATTTCAAACGGTAGTGTAAGCTTCGATCGTGTGCAATATGTAGAGCAAACTCAACATAATCTCGTGTGTGTGTCTCAAATTTGTGACAAGTATTATACAACGACTTTCACAAATACAGAATGCTTGATATGGAGGCCTGGATTCCAAGTCCCTGAAGATTGTATAGTGAAGCGAGCCCCAAGATTTTAAGATATATATGTTCTCAACATGAATTCTGCCAAGACATCAATTGTTGCTACTTGTTTTCTCTTAAAGGCAACTAGAAAAAGGATTCTATTTTGTGGCATAGACGCATGGGACACATTCATTTTAGGAAGATGAATGATTAGGTTCCCAAAGACTTAGTCGAAGGTGTTCCAAAGCATCAGTTCGTTTTTAATGATGTTTGTGTTTCTTGCAAAAAGGGAAAGTAGAAAAGGAAGTCACATCCAACAAAGAAAGTCAACTCCATTGATGTTCCTCTTAAACTTCTTCACATGGATCTCTTTAGTCTTGTGAATAAGAAGAGTATTTCTGGAGATTCATAATGTTTGGTTCTTAATGATGATTTTTCTCGCTTTTCTTGGGTTATGTTTATGTCTACAAAGGATGAAACAACAGTATTATTGATCAACTTTATCAAGAAAATTGGTCTATGTATAAGCTGAAAGTGTGAAGGATTCGAAGCGATAATGGTTCAGTATTATTGATCAACTTTATCAAGAAAATTGGTCTATCTGTAGCAAAGTATTCATCACGAATTCAGTGCTCCCTATACTCCACAGTAGAACGGACTTGCAGAACGCAAGAATAGCACAATAAGTCACACTGCCAGGACCATGTTAGCTGACTCCAAATTACCGGTAAATTTCTGGAGAGAAGCGGTTAGCACAACTTGTTATGTTCTGAATCGGGTCCTAATGGTTAAGCGTATTGGTAAAACATGTTACCAAATTTTAAATAACTGCAAGGCAAATTTGAAGTTTCTGGAACCGTTTGGATCGCCATGTACGATATTGCAGTCGGCTGGGAAGTTTGACGAAAAAGTCACGGAGGGATACTTTGTCGGGTATGCAACTCCGAAAAAGCGTGTCTTCAATGTGTTGACTGGTATTGTTGAAGAGTGGCTACATGTAGATTTCAAACGGTAGTGTAAGCTTCGATCGTGTGCAATATGTAGAGCAAACTCAACATAATCTCGTGTGTGTGTCTCAAATTTGTGACAAGTATTATACAACGACTTTCACAAATATAGAATGCTTGATATTGAGGCCTGGATTCCAATTCCCTGAAGATTGTATAGTGATGCGAGCCCCAAGATTTCAAGATATATATGTTCTCAACATGAATTCTGCGCAAGACATCAATTGTTGCTACTTGTTTTCTCTTAAAGGCAACTAGAAAAGGATTCTATTTTGTGGCATAGACGCATGGGACACATTCATTTTAGGAAGATGAATGATTTGGTTCATAAAGACTTAATCGAAGGTGTTCCAAAGCATCAGTTTGTTTTTAATGATGTTTGTGTTTCTTACAAAAAGGGAAAGTAGAAATGGAAGTCACATCCAACAAAGAAAGTCAACTCCATTGATGTTCCTCTTAAACTTCTTCACATGGATCTCTTTGCTCTTGTGAATAAGAAGAGTATTTCTGGAGATTCATACTGTTTGGTTCTTAATGATGATTTTTCACGCTTTTCTTGGGTTATGTTTATATCTACAAAGGATGAAACAACAGTATTATTGATCAACTTTATCAAGAAAATTGGTCTACTGTATAAGCTGAAAGTGTGAAGGATTCGAAGCGATAATGGTTCAGTATTATTGATCAACTTTATCAAGAAAATTGGTCTATTTGTAGCAAAGTATTCATCACGAATTCAGTGCTCCCTATACTCCATAGTAGAACGGACTTGCAGAATGCAAGAATAGCACAATAAGTGACACTGCCAGGACCATGTTAGCTGACTGCAAATTACCGGTTATTTTCTGGAGAGAAGCGGTTAGCACAGCTTGTTATGTTCTGAATCGGGTCCTAATGGTTAAGCGTATTGGTAAAACATGTTACCAAATTTTAAATAACTGCAAGCCAAATTTGAAGTTTCTGGAACCGTTTGGATCGCCATGTACGATATTGCAGTCGCCCGGGAAGTTTGACGAAAAACTCACGGAAGGATACTTTGTCGGGTATGCAACTCCGAAAAAGCGTGTCTTCAATGTGTTGACTGGTATTGTTGAAGAGTGGCTACACGTAGATTTCAAACGGTAGTGTAAGCTTCGATCGTGTGCAATATGTAGAGCAAACTCAACATAATCTCGTGTGTGTGTCTCAAATTTGTGACAAGTATTATACAACGACTTTCACAAATACAGAATGCTTGATATGGAGGCCTGGATTCCAAGTCCCTGAAGATTGTATAGTGATGCGAGCCCCAAGATTTTAAGATATATATGTTCTCAACATGAATTCTGCCAAGACATCAATTGTTGCTACTTGTTTTCTCTTAAAGGCAACTAGAAAAAGGATTCTATTTTGTGGCATAGACGCATGGGACACATTCATTTTAGGAAGATGAATGATTAGGTTCACAAAGACTTAGTCGAAGGTGTTCCAAAGCATCAGTTCGTTTTTAATGATGTTTGTGTTTCTTGCAAAAAGGGAAAGTAGAAAAGGAAGTCACATCCAACAAAGAAAGTCAACTCCATTGATGTTCCTCTTAAACTTCTTCACATGGATCTCTTTAGTCTTGTGAATAAGAAGAGTATTTCTGGAGATTCATAATGTTTGGTTCTTAATGATGATTTTTCTCGCTTTTCTTGGGTTATGTTTATGTCTACAAAGGATGAAACAACAGTATTATTGATCAACTTTATCAAGAAAATTGGTCTATGTATAAGCTGAAAGTGTGAAGGATTCGAAGCGATAATGGTTCAGTATTATTGATCAACTTTATCAAGAAAATTGGTCTATCTGTAGCAAAGTATTCATCACGAATTCAGTGCTCCCTATACTCCACAGTAAAACGGACTTGCAGAATGCAAGAATCGCATAATAAGTGACACTGCCAGGACCATGTTAGCTGACTCCAAATTACCGGTTATTTTCTGGAGAGAAGCGGTTAGCACAGCTTGTTACGTTCTGAATCGGGTCCTAATGGTTAAGCGTATTGGTAAAACATGTTACCAAATTTTAAATAACTGCAAGGCAAATTTGAAGTTTCTAGAACCGTTTGGATCGCCATGTACGATATTGCAGTCGGCTGGGAAGTTTGACGAAAAAGTCACGGAGGGATACTTTGTCGGGTATGCAACTCCGAAAAAGCGTGTCTTCAATGTGTTGACTGGTATTGTTGAAGAGTGGCTACATGTAGATTTCAAACGGTAGTGTAAGCTTCGATCGTGTCCAATATGTAGAGCAAACTCAACATAATCTCGTGTGTGTGTCTCAAATTTGTGACAAGTATTATACAATGACTTTCACAAATATAGAATGCTTGATATTGACGACCTGGATTCCAATTCCCTGAAGATTGTATAGTGATGCGAGCCCCAAGATTTCAAGATATATATGTTCTCAACATGAATTCTGCCAAGACATCAATTGTTGCTACTTGTTTTCTCTTAAAGGCAACTAGAAAAGGATTCTATTTTGTGGCATAGACGCATGGGACACATTCATTTTAGGAAGATGAATGATTAGGTTCACAAAGACTTAGTCGAAGGTGTTCCAAAGCATCAGTTCGTTTTTAATGATGTTTGTGTTTCTTGCAAAAAGGGAAAGTAGAAATGGAAGTCACATCCAACAAACAAAAAGTCAACTCCATTGATGTTCCTCTTAAACTTCTTCACATGGATCTCTTTGGTCTTGTGAATAAGAAGAGTATTTCTGGAGATTCATACTGTTTGGTTCTTAATGATGATTTTTCACGCTTTTCTTGGGTTATGTTTATGTCTACAAAGGATGAAACAACAGTATTATTGATCAACTTTATCAAGAAAATTGGTCTACGTATAAGCTGAAAGTGTGAAGGATTCGAAGCGATAATGGTTCAGTATTATTGATCAACTTTATCAAGAAAATTGGTCTATCTGCAGCAAAGTATTCATCACGAATTCAGTGCTCCCTATACTCCACAGTAAAACGGACTTGCAGAACGCAAGAATCGCACAATAAGTGACACTGCCAGGACCATGTTAGCTGACTCGAAATTACCGGTTATTTTCTGGAGAGAAGAGGTTAGCACAGCTTGTTACGTTCTGAATCGGGTCGTAATGGTTAAGTGTATTGGTAAAACATGTTACCAAATTTTAAATAACTGCAAGCCAAATTTGAAGTTTCTGGAACCGTTTGGATCGCCATGTACGATATTGCAGTCGCCCGGGAAGTTTGACGAAAAACTCACGGAAGGATACTTTGTCGGGTATGCAACTCCGAAAAAGCGTGTCTTCAATGTGTTGACTGGTATTGTTGAAGAGTGGCTACACGTAGATTTCAAACGGTAGTGTAAGCTTCGATCGTGTGCAATATGTAGAGCAAACTCAACATAATCTCGTGTGTGTGTGTCTCAAATTTGTGACAAGTATTATACAACGACTTTCACAAATACAGAATGCTTGATATGGAGGCCTGGATTCCAAGTCCCTGAAGATTGTATAGTGATGCGAGCCCCAAGATTTTAAGATATATATGTTCTCAACATGAATTCTGCCAAGACATCAATTGTTGCTACTTGTTTTCTCTTAAAGGCAACTAGAAAAAGGATTCTATTTTGTGGCATAGACGCATGGGACACATTCATTTTAGGAAGATGAATGATTAGGTTCACAAAGACTTAGTCGAAGGTGTTCCAAAGCATCAGTTCGTTTTTAATGATGTTTGTGTTTCTTGCAAAAAGGGAAAGTAGAAAAGTAAGTCACATCCAACAAAGAAAGTCAACTCCATTGATGTTCCTCTTAAACTTCTTCACATGGATCTCTTTAGTCTTGTGAATAAGAAGAGTATTTCTGGAGATTCATAATGTTTGGTTCTTAATGATGATTTTTCTCGCTTTTCTTGGGTTATGTTTATGTCTACAAAGGATGAAACAACAGTATTATTGATCAACTTTATCAAGAAAATTGGTCTATGTATAAGCTGAAAGTGTGAAGGATTCGAAGCGATAATGGTTCAGTATTATTGATCAACTTTATCAAGAAAATTGGTCTATCTGTAGCAAAGTATTCATCACGAATTCAGTGCTCCCTATACTCCACAGTAGAACGGACTTGCAGAATGCAAGAATCGCATAATAAGTGACACTGCCAGGACCATGTTAGCTGACTCCAAATTACCGGTTATTTTCTGGAGAGAAGCGGTTAGCACAACTTGTTACGTTCTGAATCGGGTCCTAATGGTTAAGCGTATTGGTAAAACATGTTACCAAATTTTAAATAACTGCAAGGCAAATTTGAAGTTTCTAGAACCGTTTGGATCGCCATGTACGATATTGCAGTCGGCTGGGAAGTTTGACGAAAAAGTCACGGAGGGATACTTTGTCGGGTATGCAACTCCGAAAAAACGTGTCTTCAATGTGTTGACTGGTATTGTTGAAGAGTGGCTACATGTAGATTTCAAACGGTAGTGTAAGCTTCGATCGTGTGCAATATGTAGAGCAAACTCAACATAATCTCGTGTGTGTGTCTCAAATTTGTGACAAGTATTATACAATGACTTTCACAAATATAGAATGCTTGATATTAACGACTGGATTCCAATCCCTGAAGATTGTATAGTGATGCGAGCCCCAAGATTTCAAGATATATATGTTCTCAACATGAATTCTGCCAAGACATCAATTGTTGCTACTTGTTTTCTCTTAAAGGCAACTAGAAAAGGATTCTATTTTGTGGCATAGACGCATGGGACACATTCATTTTAGGAAGATGAATGATTAGGTTCACAAAGACTTAGTCGAAGGTGTTCCAAAGCATCAGTTCGTTTTTAATGATGTTTGTGTTTCTTGCAAAAAGGGAAAGTAGAAAAGGAAGTCACATCCAACAAACAAAAAGTCAACTCCATTGATGTTCCTCTTAAACTTCTTCACATGGATCTCTTTGGTCTTGTGAATAAGAAGAGTATTTCTGGAGATTCATACTGTTTGGTTCTTAATGATGATTTTTCACGCTTTTCTTGGGTTATGTTTATGTCTACAAAGGATGAAACAACAGTATTATTGATCAACTTTATCAAGAAAATTGGTCTACGTATAAGCTGAAAGTGTGAAGGATTCGAAGCGATAATGGTTCAGTATTATTGATCAACTTTATCAAGAAAATTGGTCTATCTGCAGCAAAGTATTCATCACGAATTCAGTGCTCCCTATACTCCACAGTAAAACGGACTTGCAGAACGCAAGAATCGCACAATAAGTGACACTGCCAGGACCATGTTAGCTGACTCCAAATTACCGGTTATTTTCTGGAGAGAAGCGGTTAGCACAGCTTGTTACGTTCTGAATCGGGTCCTAATGGTTAAGCGTATTGGTAAAACATGTTACCAAATTTTAAATAACTGCAAGCCAAATTTGAAGTTTCTGGAACCGTTTGGATCGCCATGTACGATATTGCAGTCGCCTGGGAAGTTTGACGAAAAACTCACGGAGGGATACTTTGTCGGGTATGCAACTCTGAAAAAGCGCGTCTTCAATGTGTTGACTGGTATTGTTGAAGAGTGGCTACACGTAGATTTCAAACGGTAGTGTAAGCTTCGATCGTGTGCAAAAAGTAGAGCAAACTCAACATAATCTCGTGTGTGTGTCTCAAATTTGTGACAAGTATTATACAATGACTTTCACAAATATAGAATGCTTGATATTGACGCCTGGATTCCAATTCCCTGAAGATTGTATAGTGATGCGAGCCCCAAGATTTCAAGATATATATGTTCTCAACATGAATTCTGCCAAGACATCAATTGTTGCTACTTGTTTTCTCTTAAAGGCAACTAGAAAAGGATTCTATTTTGTTGCATAGACGCATGGGACACATTCATTTTGGGAAGATGAATGATTAGGTTCACAAAGACTTAGTCGAAGGTGTTCCAAAGAATCAGTTCGTTTTTAATGATGTTTGTGTTTCTTGCAAAAAGGGAAAGTAGAAATGGAAGTCACATCCAACAAACAAAAAGTCAACTCCATTGATGTTCCTCTTAAACTTCTTCACATGGATCTCTTTGGTCTTGTGAATAAGAAGAGTATTTCTGGAGATTCATACGGTTTGGTTCTTAATTATGATTTTTCACGCTTTTCTTGGGTTATGTTTATGTCTACAAAGGATGAAACAACAGTATTGTTGATCAACTTTATCAAGAAAATTGGTCTACGTATAAGTTGAAAGTGTGAAGGATTCGAAGTGATAATGGTTCAGTATTATTGATCAACTTTATCAAGAAAATTGGTCTATCTACAGCAAAGTATTCATCACGAATTCAGTGCTCCATATACTCCATAGTAGAACGGACTTGCAGAACACAAGAATCGCACAGTAAGTGACACTGCCAGGACCATGTTAGCTGACTCCAAATTACCGGTTATTTTCTGGAGGGAAGCGGTTAGCACAGCTTGTTACGTTCTGAATCGGGTCCTCATGGTTAAGCGTATTGCTAAAACATGTTACCAAATTTTAAATAACTGCAAGGCAAATTTGAAGTTTCTAGAACCATTTGGATCGCCATGTACGATATTGCAGTCGCCAGGGAAGTTTAACGAAAAAGACACGGAGGGATACATTGTCGGGTATGCAACGCCGAAAAAGCGCATCTTCAATGTGTTGACTGGTATTGTTGAAGAGTGGCTACACGTAGACTTCAAACGATAGTGTAAGCTTCGATCGTGTGCAATATGTAGAGCAAACTCAACATAATCTCGTGTGTGATTCTCAAATTTGTGACAAGTATTATACAAAGACATTCATTTTAGGAAGATGAATGATTTGGTTCACAAACGCTTAGTCGAAGGTGTTCGAAAGCATCAGTTTGTTTTTAATGATGTTTGTGTTTCTTGCAAAAAGGGAAAGTAGAAAAGGAAGTCACATCCATCAAAGAAAGTCAACTCCATTGATATTCCTCTTAAACTTCTTCACATGGATCTCTATGGTCTTGTGAATAAGAAGAGTATTTCTGGAGATTCATACTGTTTGGTTCTTAATTATGATTTTTCACGCTTTTCTTGGGTTATGTTTATGTCTACAAAGGATGAAACAACAGTATTGTTGATCAAGTTTATCAAGAAAATTGGTCTACGTATAAGCTGAAAGTGTGAAGGATTCGAAGCGATAATGGTTCAGTATTATTGATCAACTTTATCAAGAAAATTGGTTTATCTACAGCAAAGTATTCATCACGAATTCAGTGCTCCATATACTCCATAGTAGAACGGACTTGCAGAACACAAGAATCACACAATAAGTGACACTGCCAGTCCCATGTTAGCTGACTCCAAATTACCGGTTATTTTCTGGAGGGAAGCGGTTAGCACAGCTTGTTACGTTCTGAATCGGGTCCTCATGGTTAAGCGTATTGCTAAAATATGTTACCAAATTTTAAATAAATGCAAGGCAAATTTGAAGTTTCTAGAACCGTTTGGATCGCCATGTACGATACTGCAGTCGCCAGGGAAGTTTGACGAAAAAGTCATAGAGGGATACATTGTCGGGTATGCAACTCCGAAAAAGCGCATATTCAATGTGTTGACTGGTATTGTTGAAGAGTGGCTACACGTAGACTTCAAACGGTAGTGTAAGCTTCAATCGTGTGCAATGTGTAGAGCAAACTGAACATAATCTCGTGTGTGTGTCTCAAATTTGTGACAAGTATTATACAACGAATTTCACAAATACAGAATGCTTGATATTGAACCCTGGATTCCAAGTCCCTGAAGATTGTATAGTGATGTGAGCCCCAAGATTTCAAGATATATATGTTCTCAACATGAATTATGCCAAGACATCAATTTTTGCTACTTGTTTTCTCTTAAAGGCAACTAGAAAAGGATTCTATTTTGTGGCATAGACGCATGGGACACATTCATTTTAGGAAGATGAATGATTTGGTTCACAAAGACTTAGTCGAAGGTCTTCGAAAGCATTAGTTCGTTTTTAATGATGTTTGTGTTTCTTGCAAAAAGGGAAAGTAGAAAAGGAAGTCACATCCAACAAAGAAAGTCAACTCCATTGATGTTCCTCTTAAACTTCTTCACATGGATCTCTTTGGTCTTGTGAATAAGAAGAGTATTTCTGAAGATTCATACTGTTTGGTTCTTAATGATGATTTTTCACGCTTTTCTTGGGTTATGTTTATGTCTACAAAGGATGAAAGAACAGTATTATTGATCAACTTTATCAAGAAAATTGGTCTATGTATAAGCTGAAAGTGTGAAGGATTCGAAGTGATAATGGTTCAGTATTATTGATCAACTTTATCAAGAAAATTGGTCTATCTACAGCAAAGTATTCATCACGAATTTAGTGCTCCATATACTCCATAGTAGAACGGACTTGCAGAACACAAGAATCGCACAGTAAGTGACACTGCCAGGACCATGTTAGCTGACTCCAAATTACCGGTTATTTTCTGGAGGGAAGCGGTTAGCACAGCTTGTTACGTTCTGAATCGGGTCCTCATGGTTAAGCGTATTGCTAAAACATGTTACCAAATTTTAAATAACTGCAAGGAAAATTTGAAGTTTCTTGAACCATTTGGATCGCCATGTACGATATTGCAGTCGCCAGGGAAGTTTGACGAAAAAGACACGGAGGGATACATTGTCGGGTATGCAACGCCGAAAAAGCGCATCTTCAATGTCTTGACTGGTATTGTTGAAGAGTGGCTACACGTAGACTTCAAACGATAGTATAAGCTTCGATCGTGTGCAATATGTAGAGCAAACTCAACATAATCTCGTGTGTGATTCTCAAATTTGTGACAAGTATTATACAACGACATTCATTTTAGGAAGATGAATGATTTGATTCACAAAGGCTTAGTCGAAGGTGTTCGAAAGCATCAGTTTGTTTTTAATGATGTTTGTGCTTCTTGCAAAAAGGGAAAGTAGAAAAGGAAGTCACATCCATCAAAGAAAGTCAACTCCATTGATATTCCTCTTAAACTTCTTCACATGGATCTCTATGGTCTTGTGAATAAGAAGAGTATTTCTGGAGATTCATACTGTTTGGTTCTTAATTATGATTTTTCACGCTTTTCTTGGGTTATGTTTATGTCTACAAAGGATGAAACAACAGTATTGTTGATCAACTTTATCAAGAAAATTGGTCTATGTATAAGCTGAAAGTGTGAAGGATTCGAAGTGATAATGGTTCAGTATTATTGATCAACTTTATCAAGAAAATTGGTCTATCTACAGCAAAGTATTCATCACAAATTCAGTGCTCCCTATACTCCATAGTAGAATGAACTTGCAGAACGCAAGAATTGCACAATAAGTGACACTGCCAGGACCATGTTAGTTGACTCCAAATTACCGGTTATTTTCTGGAGAGAAGCGGTTAGCACAGCTTGTTACGTTCTGAATCGGGTCCTAATGGTTAAGCGTATTGGTAAAACATGTTACCAAATTTTAAATTAACTGCAAACCAAATTTAAAGATTCTGGAACCGTTTGGATCGCCATGTACGATATTGCATTCGGCTGGGAAGTTTGATGAAAAACTCACGGAGGGTTACTTTGTCGGGTATGCAACTCCGAAAAAGCGCGTCTTCAGTGTGTTGACTGGTATTGTTGAAGAGTGGCTACACGTAGATTTCAAACGGTAGTGTAAGCTTCGATCGTGTGCAATATGTAGAGCAAACTCAACATAATCTCGTGTGTGTGTGTCTCAAATTTGTGACAAGTATTATACAACGACTTTTACAAATACAGAATGCTTGATATTGAACCCTGAATTCCAAGTCCCTGAAGATTGTATAGTGATGCGAGCCCCAAGATTTCAAGATATATATGTTCTTAACATGAATTCTGCCAAGACATCAATTTTTGCTACTTGTTTTCTCTTAAAGGCAACTAGAAAAGGATTCTATTTTGTGGCATAGACGCATGGGACACATTAATTTTAGGAAGATGAATGATTTGGTTCACAAAGACTTAGTCGAAGGTCTTCGAAAGCATTAGTTGGTTTTTAATGATGTTTGTGTTTCTTGCAAAAAGGGAAAGTAGAAAAGGAAGTCACATCCAACAAAGAAAGTCAACTCCATTGATGTTCCTCTTAGACTTCTTCACATGGATCTCTTTGGTCTTGTGAATAAGAAGAGTATTTCTGGAGATTCATACTGTTTGGTTCTTAATAATCATTTTTCACGCTTTTCTTGGGTTATGTTTATGTCTACAAAGGATGAAACAACAGTATTGTTGATCAACTTTATCAAGAATATTGGTCTACGTATAAGCTGAAAGTGTGAAGGATTCGAAGCGATAATGGTTCAGTATTATTGATCAACTTTATCAAGAAAATTGGTCTATCTGCAGCAAAGTATTCATCACGAATTCAGTGCTCCATATACTCCATAGTAGAACGGTCTTGCAGAACGCAAAAATCTCATAATAAGTGATGATGATGATGATGATGATGATGATGATGATGATGATGATGATGATGATGATGATGATGATGATGATGATGATGATGATGATGATGATGTCACACCCCGCCCCACCGCGCCCTGCCAGGCGCGGGGGAGAGGAGAGTGGGACCAGCCGCCCGTATCAGAACACGCGTAAGCAAACAGATAGATGGAAGATCACAAGGTGAACACACATAAACAGATGACCCGTCCAATACAAAATCAAATACAAACCATAATGGACTTAATATGTTAAGTCTTAAGTATTGCACATTAGTCTACGCCCAGGCAGAACCTAAGGCTACCAACACAGTCAAAGGAAAAGACAACAATAACAAAGGATAGTCATGACGGGGAACAAATCCCAAAATCAACCAAATCAACCCCAACGGGTACAAAACCCAACTCGTCCCTAACATCCAAACGTGACATCCACCCAAAGCTTTACTTACCTGCACATGAACCAAAAATACGTCAACAACAAAAGTTTTTGGTGAGTCGTAACGCATTTGACTCAAATCCAAGTTTCCACAAATCAAGTAACAATACTGTGCCTGTTATAAATTCCTATGGTTAAACCAGCACTCCGGGGGTACGATCCTACGGTCGCATGCCTCCATTTGTGGACTAGGCATATACGCCATCACCCGACCCCTAATGGATCCAACAAACGGGTATGAGACACCTTGATCTACTTCTACAGCTGTATTGGTGCAATATATGTCTTTGTGGCCTAACACTAAGGCCGAAATTAACCATACTAATCAACATGAACGTCTCGTAACATGCAAATTTAAATTTATAACATGGTAATAAATACCTAAGCACAGTAACAAACAAACAAGCAATAGTTTGACATGGTTCATGTACACCCCAAAACGTTAAAAAGTTAAAGTAGGGGAAAAGCTATCAACTCACAGATATCAAATGGTGGATCACGCAAGCGTCACAGGGCCCGAGAATCCAAACGTCCAAGTGTATCACAGTGGCAAGTCTATTATAATGATATCAGAACCTATCCGCAATTATATATGCTCAAGCAATTGGTAGCAACAATCCATAAACAAATGGGAGGTTTAACAACACTCCTAGGAACATACCGAGCGGACAACAAACACCTGACGAGATCATAGGGCCCCAACCGGGAAGTACAATACAAAACAAACAAAATCACTAATTCTGGTCACAGAGTCGATGCGGGCCGCAATGGTTTACTGGCTAAGCGATGCACCCCGCAATGTGTCAGAAGTACCCGGCAGATTACTGGGTGTGATGCGGGCTGCAACAGGGTCATCCAAAGGCGATGCACCCCGCAACGACTATTTTGTCTTTTAGTGACTTTTTTCTAATTTTGCATTTTTAGCTCGTTTCGCTAACGGGGTTTCGTTCCCAACACTTCCAGTAGCAAAATATAAAAAAAATTAGGCACTGAGGCCCTATCCAACCAAAGTTATAAGTCCCGGTTTGTTTCAACTTTTCCCGAAAACATTTCTTTACACAACTTTAACCAAAACCGATCATTCCAACACTTAATTGACTATCAAGAAACTGTCCTAAATTTATTTTAATGACCACTAGGCTACTGGAATCTTCTTGGTGTTCATATAGACTCAATATAATCCAAATATCTTGGTTTTCGGGTCCAAACACTAAAATACAACAATGGGTCTCCACCCCTAATGACCAAATCCTCATCTTGTGACTTTTTTGCCACTGAGGTTGTCGGGTTTCACTGAACACAACTCAGATATGCAATCTAAACCCGAGATAATAATCATGCATGCATTAACTAGTTGTACCTTATGCAATAAAGCTTGTACTAAGGCAAATCCAAGCGGGTCTTCACTTCTCTAAGGTTCTTGATCACTCCAGAAGCTGAATCCACCCTTGCATGCATCATCCATACCAGAATTAGAGGTGGGTTTCCTCAAAAACATTATCTAAACCAAAACCGAACACAATCTCACCTTGTTTCACCATGGAATTGTTCCCACAAGCCTTAGATCACCATGGATCGGACATGCAACACCATCTGGAGCATCAACAACTACTGATCAGTAGGTAACCCATAAGAAACTAAGCTTGAAATGGTGAAACAAAAGAACAAAATGCTTACCCGAGCTTCGTGTGTCTCGAAAATGCCTTATCCTTGATCACCAAAGCTCCCACTAGCCGGACTTGAGCTCCACAGGGGTTGACAGGACGAAATGAGAGAGTTTTCCCCAAGTTAAACCGTGCAAATGAGAAGAATTGGGGCAAAACTCGTTTTTATAGACCTGGGGATCGATGCAAGCCGCATCGGATTACTTCAGCAGGCGATATGCCCCGCATCGTCAATAGGATTTCTCGCGGATCTTTTCCGGGTAGCGCACCCGACCCGGCGTCCCGCCACTCGATGCGGGCTGCATTGCTTCAAAAGAAACATGATGTGCCCCGCATCACTCCAGAAAAGAAAAAAAACTTTTCCCTTTTTATTTTTCTTGGAAAAAATCCAATCCGATTCTCGAGGTTTATCCAGGGATGTTACATCCTTCCCCCCTTAAAAGAATTCCGTCCCGGAATTCACTTAGCCTCAAAAAGGTGGGGGTATTTCCTTTGCATATCCACTTCTGACTCCCAAGTATACTCGGGTCCACGTCGAGCATCCCATTTAACCTTAACCATCGGAATCTTCTTTCCGCGCAATTTCTTCACAATTCTCTCAACAATCTCAACCGGCTTTTCTGTGAAATATAGTTTCTCGTCCACATGAATCTCTTTCAATGGAGTTGCTAGTGCTTCATCAACCATACATTTTCGGAGATTAGATACATGAAATACATCATGAACTCCACTGAGTTCTTCGGGTAAGTCCAATTGATAGGCTACCTTGCCGACTTTGCATATAATCTTGAAAGGTCCAATGTAGCGAGGACTTAGCTTTCCTCTCTTTCCAAACCGAATAATCCCTTTCCAAGGGGATATCCTAAGCATTACCATATCTCCTTCCTTAAATTCCAATGGCCTACGACGACGATCGGTATAACATTTTTGCCGATCCTGTGCAGCTTTAAGCTTTTCCCGAATTTCCCGGACCTTATCATTCGTAGCCATAACCAACTCTGGTCCTGTAAGTTGCCCTTCTCCAACTTCAGACCAACACAACGGGACTCTACATTTTCTGCCATATAGAGCTTCAAACGGCGCCAATTCTATACTAGAGTGATAACTGTTGTTATATGAAAACTCTACCAACGGTAGGTGGGTGTCCCAATTGCCACCGAATTCCATCACACATGCTCTCAGCATGTCTTCTAAGGTTTGGATGGTTCTTTCACTCTGCCCATCCGTCTGCGGATGATATGCCGTACTCAATTTTACCTTAGTTCCTAACGCTTCTTGAAGACTTTGCCAGAAATGAGAAGTAAATCGGCCATCTCTATCAGACACAATTGATAATGGAACTCAATGCCTTGACACTATTTCATTTACATAAATCTTGGCCAATTGTTCCGTAGGGTAGGTTTCCTGAGTCGGCAAAAAGTGAGCTGACTTGGTTAATCGATCCACGATTACCCAGATAGCATCATTACCACTCCTAGTTTTTTGAAGCTTGGTTACAAAATCCATAGTCACCATGTCCCATTTCCACTCGGGTATTTCTAAAGGTTGCAGTAAACCAGCGTGCTTCTGATGCTCAGCTTTTACCTGCAAAAACGTATGGCATTTCCCAACATACTCGGCAATTGCTCTCTTCATCCCCGGCCACCAATAGTGGGGTCTCAAATTCTGGTACATCTTATCATTACCAGGGTGCATCATATACTTAGACTTATGCGCTTCACGAAGGATCATTTCACGAAGACCACCTCCCTTTGGCACCCAAATTCTATTTCCCAATCTAAGGATACCATGTGGTCCCTTAGTAAGGCGGCCCACGATGGTCATCATCTCTTCCTTTCTATTCACCTCCGGATCGGCTATTTGCTCCTTTTGAGCTTTCAAAATTTCATCGATCAGATCGACATGCACATCTATTCTCATCGCACGAACCCTTAGGGGCTTGGTTCTTTCCTTTCTACTTAATGCATCTGCTACTACGTTGGCTTTCCCGGGATGATACTTTATCTCACAATCGTAATCACTTAACACTTCCATCCAACGCCTTTGACGCATGTTTAATTCCTTCTGATTGAACAGATGTTGAAGACTCTTATGATCTGAGAACACCACAAACTTGGTGCCATAGAGGCAGTGCCTCCAAATCTTTAGAGCAAACACTACTGCACCGAGTTGCAGATCATGCGTAGTGTAATTCTTCTCGTGCGTCTTTAGTTGCCTTGATGCATAGGCGATCACTTTGTTTCGCTGCATCAGCACGCATCCTAACCCATTGATCGATGCATCACAGTAAACAACAAAATCTTCTGTTCCTTCAGGTAAGGAAAGAATAGGAGCGGTGCTCAATTTTTGCTTTAGAAGTTCAAACGCATCGGTGTGTTTCTGTTTCCAATCCCACTTTGCGTTCTTTTGAGTTAACGCGGTTAATGGTGTCGCAATCTTAGAGAAATCCTGTATGAATCGCCTATAGTAACCTGCTAAGCCCAAAAATCTTCTAATTTCTGTCGGAGACTTAGGCTGCTCCCAGTTCATTACCGCTTCAACCTTAGCTGGGTCCACTTGAATTCCAGCACTACTCACAATATGTCCTAGAAATTGTACCTCACGAAGCCAAAACTCACACTTAGAAAATTTAGCATAAAGTTTCTCCTTTCTTAGAAGCTCTAAAATCTTCCTAAGATGCTCTTCATGCTCCTTCCTCGTTCGTGAATAAATAAATATGTCATCTATGAAGACTATTACAAACTTATCGAGGTAGGGTTTACACACTCGGTTCATTTAATGCATAAAGACTGCAGGGGCGCTTGTCAATCCAAACGGCATCACGGTGAACTCATAGTGCCCATATCTCGTTCTAAATGCAGTCCTTGGAACATCTTCCTCTCTAACTCTTACCTGGTGGTATCCAGACCTCAAGTCAATCTTTGAGAAGTAACTTGCTCCTTGGAGCTGGTCAAACAAATCATCTATGCGAGGAAGTGGGTATTTATTCTTGATCGTTACCTTGTTAAATTCACGGTAGTCAATGCACATGCGGAAAGACCCATCCTTCTTCTTTACAAACAACACGGGTGCTCCCCACGGGGACGAACTAGGCGGGATAAATCCTTTATCCAGAAGATCTTGCAGTTGACTCTTAAGTTCTTGCATCTCTGATGGTGCAAGACGATAAGGCGCTTTAGCTATCGGTGTCGTCCCTGGTGTAAGCTCAATTTGGAATTCCACTTGCCTCTTTGGTGGCAGTCCCGGAAGTTCTTCGGGAAACACATCCGAAAACTCAGAGACAACGGGTACGTTTTCAACTTTTTCTTCTTGTGGGACTTCTACTAAGTTAGCCAAGAAAGCTTGGCACCCTTTCCTCATACACTTTTCCGCTCTAAGCATTGAGATTAAATTCAAATGTCGTGCTTGGCGATCTCCAACGATAGTGTGCACCTTGCCCTCTGACTACTCTACTTCCATAACCTTCTTATCACAGTGGATCTTGGCCCGATAGCGGCTCAACCAATCCATACCAAGTACAATATCGAATTCACTCAAGGCCATAGGTAACAATTGAAGATCAAATAAGGCATCATCTATTCTTAGTTGGCAACATCTAACAATTTCAGGAATGCTAATCTCCTGCCCACTAGCAGTTTCTACAACATAGGGTCTATCTAAGGCATGTAAAGCACATTTCAATTTGGGTAAACACGAAGTGGTCACGAAACTCCTATTAGCTCCTGAGTCAAACAATATACTAACAAACACATTGTTCACAGAGAACATACCAGATATAACATCATCACTATTACGAGCCTCTTCAGCAGTCATGATAAACAGTCGAGGTTTACCTTTTAGACCTCCGCCATCTCTGCCCCTGTTTTTATCTTTGGCAGCATCCTTGGGTTTTGGGCAGTCAGCGATTTTGTGTCCTCTGTCGCCGCAGTTATAACAGGTAGCAGGCTTTCTGCACTGATTTGCAAAGTGACCAACCGTGTTGCACTTGTAACATGTAGGCCTTTCTCCCCTGTAGTCTCTGCCTTTCTCATCCCTGCCTTTCTTTCTATCTCCCCTGCGATTTCGGTCACGGTCCCTTCTCTTTCCCTCAAACTTCTTACAGTGCCCTGACGATTCATCCCTTTTCCCAGATTGGCGGTTCCACTCATCACATAGAATGCCAGTCAAATTCATGGCAGATTTCAAAGTGAGAGGTCGAGAAGCTCTCATATCTGCCCTGATTACTGGGCTCAAACCATACAGAAATCGACGAATTTGAGTTTCTTCCTCCTTTGCCATATGAGGAACAAGGTTCAGCAACTCATTGAACCTGTTAATGTACGACATATAATCTGACCCCTTCATCTCCAA
This sequence comes from Deinandra increscens subsp. villosa, assembly GCA_039602395.1. NCBI lineage: Eukaryota > Viridiplantae > Streptophyta > Magnoliopsida > Asterales > Asteraceae > Deinandra > Deinandra increscens. The sequence goes on from JBCNJP010000006.1 coordinate 29,129,485, forward strand.
GTGAATAAACTCATTCTCCAGCTTCTCAGATTCGTTTTCTGGCAAAAACTTGTCCAACACCAATCTGCGAAACTTATTCCAACCCATCAAGTAAGTTTTGGTCTTGCCTCTTTTGTTTAGTTCCGCTTTCCACCAATTCAAAGCGGGTCCTTTAAATGATTGAGAAGCAAACTTGATTTTGTCTCTCTCTGCACAATCGCTGATATCCAGTGCGCTTTCAACCTCATCCAACCAGTTTAGTGCCTCAGTGGCACTTTTGTCACCCCTAAAGATTCTTGGTTTACTCGCCATGTATGTCTTGTAGCTGCAACCCCTCTGGTATGCTTTTCGTTTCTCCTTTCGCTCTCTCTGTGCTTCGCGCTCCTCAGAGCCGTCAGAATCTGAACTGTACTTGCGACGCCTCTTAGGCTCGCTCCTCGAGCTTGCAGAAGACTCTTCTGTAACCCTTTTACGCTTCTCAGACCTTGGCTTTTGGGAACTTGCGGAGGATTCATCTCTCACTGTCTTGTGTTTTTCAGACTTAGATTTCCTATGATGGCTCGATTCGGTTCTTTCTTCAGTTCTGGATTTCTGTCCTTCAGGTTCAACGTGTTTCTTACCCAGTCTTTTCTCTTGGGCAACTAAGTTTGGGAATGTAGTTGCAATCCCGTCAGCAATCAGTTTTTGGAACCTTTCTTCCTGCTCTTTTTCTCGCCTCTGCTCGGAGGTTAGAAGGTTTTCATCCACAATACACAAGTAGTTGTCGTCATCTTCATCATTGCTTTGTTCAACAGTATTCTTTGGAATATCACCACCATTCTTGGGATCGTCAGTAGCATGACGTGTCCTTCTGGTAGTCCTGCTAGTAGTAGCCTTCGTCATTGGCTGAAATTTGGATGAAACGCCATTAGAATTCCCACAAAGGTTCAAATAGACTCTCACAAACGTAACTGTGATACGGACATAACTCTATAGGAGTTATTCAAACGGGGGAACAAACGCTTGCTTCGGTCTTGCCCCTAACAAGTGTGGACCAAGGGAAGCATAGCTTCGGTCCAAGTCATCGGGGATGCGCGGAGGATACCTATCGGATACACCCGGAACAGGGGGCTCACGAAACTAAGCAGTGTCATGAGTATCAAGGGAAACAAAGGATAATGGAGTTCTAAGCAATTCCTACACATTAGGCAATCACTTACTCCTAGCCTCAACAAGCTATACAATCCCTAGTGCAATCGAATCCACAATCAACAATTCACAACAACACTAGGATTTATTAAACCACAATACCATAACAAGTCTTACATAAGTTCCTAGCATAAGGACTATGACCACAATATACAGATCACAATACATCAACCACTAAAAGTACCATAACAACAACACAGATACAAGTCTGAAAGTACAACAGAACTACAACAAGTAAAAACAGTTGACAATCAAAACATATCCGAAAAACAACCACAAGGTAGAATGACAAGAATCACAACATCCACAATCATCAAAAACGATCCCATCCTAGCTGCCTCCCCAATAGCAGTGGATGCCTTTGATAACATCTTTGCCATACTCTTCTCTCTCTTCCTTGCCTCTGCGTTCTCTTGTTCCAGAGCGCGGTTCCGCTCCACGAGAGCGGCGACGTCTGGGGAACTAGGTCCGGCGACCTTACGGTATGGAGAATAAGGAAATGGGTAACCAGGACCGGAAAATGAAGAACAGTGAGGCTCAATATAGGGAATATATGGGGCATAGGGATAGGAGGGCATCATGTAAGGTGGGGGTGGTGGAGGATGAGCATGATATGGGTCAACTGGTGGGGATACATGGGAACATGAGCACTGTACGATCTCTGCAACGCTGGGAAGGAGTAACGATCAGAAACAAGGCCTGGATGTTGTGCCTCCATGCGTGCAGCAACATAGGGATCACGCATATCGTGGGCAAACGGTGGGTATGGTGGGGGAACAGGGTGTCCGGGACCAATGGCGGCTGCAGTGGTGGCTGCTGTAACAATAGGGACCTCGACCATGGGCTCGGACTCGTCCGGGCTGTTGCTAACACTGGAATCATAGCTATCTAGAGCGTAAGCTGGAGAGGAATTGACGTGGTGCTCATGGTGCTGAGAATGGTAGCTGACATAATGGCCTGCTGAAAGTTCGATAACCAGATGGTTACCGGACTGCTGCTGATCCGGGGGCTCCTGCTGCTGTGGCGGCTCAACCTCATAAGCCTGCTCCTCAGGTTCCTCGTCATCATCATCGTCAAGATCCACGAGTTGGGTGCTGCTTCTACGGCAAACCCGGCATCAATCTCCTCCTGAGTCAGTTGGATCTGTGGCTGAGGGCGAACAGACATACGAGCTCCAATGCGCTTCCGCGGCGGTCGCGGAAGTTCCTGTGGCTGCTCCTCCCGATACGGCGTGTTCCGAATGAACGCTGAAGGAGATACGACATAGCCCGAAGAATCGGGGCTCAATGGAATAATCGGTCGGCTGGGACCTGCTTCCACCTTCTTCTTTCCTTTTCCGCTAGATCGTGAGGATGATGATTTGCTTCGACCGAAAACCATGCTTTCTTCAGGGTACCTGTCAAATTGAAAGTCAGTACAATATACAAGATATCAAATCTCCCATGCATGCCTAGGGTACCGTTACCCTAACTCACACTAAGGACGATGTATCCTATTACCCAATGCAAAAGCACACAAGGAGGGACTTTTGGTTTACGTTGGTCTGCTAGGATTCAACAAGTCTTAGTGTACCTGTGCGTAGGAATGGCAGTCTGCAGTTCTGTAACTACTACCGACCTTACACTAATCCTGGAGATCCTCCTAACACACAAACCTTCACCTAGGTCCAAACAAGGGCAGACTATCAGCTTTCGTATGCCTACTAGGGTTCACTGAGTCTTAGTGCACCTGTGGGTAGGAATGTCAGGTTGCAAAGCTGAAACTACCACCGACCTTACACTAAACCTCAACTACTCCCTAGCACACAGACGTCCACCTAAGTCCTAGACTTAGCACCGAGCTTAGCCTTAAAGTTCTTTCTTAGAGGTTCAAGCTTAGGGGCTCTAAGAGTCACCTAATCTGCTGGAACCTTGGGCTCTGATACCAACCTGTCACACCCCGCCCCACCGCGCCCTGCCAGGCGCGGGGGAGAGGAGAGTGGGACCGGCCGCCCGTATCAGAACACGCGGAAGCAAACAGATAGATGGAAGATCACAAGGTCAACACACATAAACAGACGACCTGTCCAATACAAAATCAAATACAAACAATAATGGACTTAATATGTTAAGTCTTAAGTATTGCACATTAGTCTACGCCCAGCCAGAACCTAAGGCTACCAACAGAGTCAAAGGAAAAGACAACAATAACAAAGGATAGTCATGACGGGGAACAAATCCCAAAATCAACCAAATCAACCCCAACGGGTACAAAACCCAACTCGTCCCTAACATCCAAACGTGACATCCACCCAAAGCTTTACTTACCTGCACATGAACCAAAAATACGTCAACAACAAAAGTTTTTGGTGAGTCGTAGCGCATTTGACTCAAATCCAAGTTTCCACAAATCAAGTAACAATATTGTGCCTCTTATAAGTTCCTATGGTTAAACCAGCACTCCGGGGGTACGATCCTACGGCCGCACGCCTCCCTTTGTGGACTAGGCATATACGCCATCACCCGACCCCTAATGGATCCAACAAACGGGTATGAGACACCTTGATCTACCTCTATAGCTGTATTGGTGCAATATATGTCTTTGTGGCCTAACACTAATGCCCAAATTAACCATACTAATCAACATGAACGTCTCGTAACATGCGAGTTTAAATTTATAACATGGTAATAAATACCTAAGCACAGTAACAAACAAACAAGCAATAGTTTGACATGGTTCATGTACACCCCAAAACGTTAAAAAGTTAAAGTAGGGGAAAAGCTATCAACTCACAGATATCAAATGGTGGATCAAGCAAGCGTCACAGGGCACGAGAATCCAAACGTCCAAGTGTATCACAGTGGCAAGTCTATTATAATGATATATACATAAATATATCAGAACCTATCCGCAATTATATATGCTCAAGCAATTGGTAGCAACAATCCATAAACAAACGGGAGGTTTAACAACACTCCCAGGAACATACCGAGCGGACAACAAACACCTGACGAGATCATAGGGCCCCAACCGGGAAGTACAATATCTATACTGGAAACCATTATGCCCATACTCGTAAAAATAATCAAACCGGGTCGCTCGATATTTCCCAAAATACAAAACAAACAAAATCACTAATTCTGGTCACAGAGTCGATGCGGGCCGCAATGGTTTACTGGCCAAGCGATGCACCCCGCAATGGGTCAGAAGTACTCGGCAGATTACTAGGGGTGATGCGGGCTGCAACAGGGTCATCCAAAGGCGATGCACCCCGCAACGACTATTTTGTCTTTTAGTGACTTTTTTCCAATTTTGCATTTTTAGCTCGTTTCGCCAACGGGGTTTCATTCCCAACACTTCCAGTAGCAAAATATCAAAAATTTAGGCACTGAGGCCCTATCCAACCAAAGTTATAAGTCCCGGTTTGTTTCAACTTTTCCCGAAAACATTTCTTTACACAACTTTAACCAAAACCGATCATTCCAACACTTAATTGACTATCAAGAAACTGTCCTAAATTTATTTTAATGAGCACTAGGCTACTGGAATCTTCTGGGTGTTCATATAGACTCAATATAATTCAAATATCTCGGTTTTCGGGTCTAAACACTAAAATACAACAATGGGTCTCCACCCCCAATGACTAAATCCTCATCTTGTGACATTTTTTGCCACTGAGGTTGTCGGGTTTCACTGACCACAACTCTGATATGCAATCTAAACCCGAGATAATAATCATGCATGCATTAACTAGTTGTACATTATGCAATAAAGCTTGTACTAAGGCAAATCCAAGCGGGTCTTCACTTCTCTAAGGTTCTTGATCACTCCAGAAGCTGAATCCACCCTTGCATGCATCATCCATACCAGAATTAGAGGTGGGTTTCCTCAAAAACATGATCTAAACCAAAACCGAACACAATCTCACCTTATTTCACCATGGAATTGTTCCCACAAGCCTTAGATCACCATGGATCGGACATGCAACACCATCTGGAGCATCAACAACTACTAATCAGTAGGTAACCCATAAGAAACTAAGCTTGAAATGGTGAAACAAAAGAACAAAATGCTTAACCGAGCTTCATGTGTCTCGAAAATGCCTTATCCTTGATCACTAAATCTCCCACTAGCCGAGCTTGAGATGATGATGATGATGATGATGATGATGATGATGATGATGATGATGATGATGATGATGATGATGATGATGATGATGATGATGATGATGATGATGATGATGATGATGATGATGATGATGATGATGATGATGATGATGATGATGATGATGATGATGATGATGATGATGATGATGATGATGATGATGATGATGATGATGATGATGATGATGATGATGATGATGATGATGATGATGATGATGATGATGATGATGATGATGATGATGATGATGATGATGATGATGATGATGATGATGATGATGATGATGATGATGATGATGATGATGATGATGATGATGATGATGATGATGATGATGATGATGATGATGATGATGATGATGATGATGATGATGATGATGATGATGATGATGATGATGATGATGATGATGATGATGATGATGATGATGATGATGATGATGATGATGATGATGATGATGATGATGATGATGATGATGATGATGATGATGATGATGATGATGATGATGATGATGATGATGATGATGATGATGATGATGATGATGATGATGATGATGATGATGATGATGATGATGATGATGATGATGATGATGATGATGATGATGATGATGATGATGATGATGATGATGATGATGATGATGATGATGATGATGATGATGATGATGATGATGATGATGATGATGATGATGATGATGATGATGATGATGATGATGATGATGATGATGATGATGATGATGATGATGATGATGATGATGATGATGATGATGATGATGATGATGATGATGATGATGATGATGATGATGATGATGATGATGATGATGATGATGATGATGATGATGATGATGATGATGATGATGATGATGATGATGATGATGATGATGATGATGATGATGATTAATTAATATTTAAGTCAAGTTCGGACACCATGTGAAAAACTTTTAAAATCTCCACAAAAGCATTTTTAATTCCCATAGGTGAATCGATCCACTTCCCCGTCGATCTTTAAACCGTGAATGGAGGATTGACGTCTTTTTTGGTTAATAATCCTGTTGGTCCGAGATCAAACCGTCAACACGATATATAATCACAAATGAGTGCGGAATCCTCAAATGCGATCGATTCAAGAAACAAGTAGAAGAAATAGATTCAATCTATAAGAAAGATTGAATCTTGAATGAGAAACCCTACAAGTTGAAGCTGATCGTAAACAAGAATGGACAACAGAAATCGTAAACTGTTTTGTGTAATGAAAAGCTTACCAAAATCATAAACAATTGAGGTTTATATAGTACCTCATACAAATAGTCCGTAGATAGTCAATGAGAACTTTAGTATCCTTGATCCCAACAACAAAACCAAATCTCTTGCCTGACTTGGAAAGCCTCGCCGAGATATAAACATCAGAAACCCTTCCCCAATAATCACAACGCCTCCATAGTTCTTGGGATGTTGTATCTTTGGGAAATTCGTGATAAAGATAGATGTGGATACCTTCTGTAAGTCTTTCAAATTAGGGTTAGACGAGCCTTTGATCCTATCCGTTGAAACCGGTTTATAGTTTGAAGAATTTCCATTGCGAGACTTTGGAAACATCCACTGGTCGACGTTCACATCGTTGAAAGAAGTGCCGGTGTTAGGGTTACTGTTGGTAGCGCCGCTCATTCGAGATAATTTTTTCGTTTAGGATTATTAATTGATTTATATGTTTATGAACAAATTATAAACATTTTTTTTTATATTTATCTTGTTATGATATTATCAATTAGAATCGAATATATGATGGTTATATGTTATCATGTTTGATTATCTTGTGATATGATTAAGATCCAATATATGGCCATTTATTTTAAACATTTTCTACGTGGCAAATTATGAAAAATGGTCAGAGTATAAGAGACAATGGATGGTTAAAAGAAGACCAACAGTCAACGGTGCTTGTAATCATTTACTTTATCGGTCTAATATCCATCTACTACAACCCTCGAGTATCGATATATAACTAACCCTGCATCAGTTTTCATCTTCATCTCCACCATGCGCCTTTTCTCCCAGTATCTCTCTCTCTATTTTTCGTCCACCATCGCCGGCTAAAAATGTGGCATTAGTGTCCTCCGAATGTGGAATACGGTAATTTATCATCTTCACAACTAAAATTCGATTAAAATTTGCGTCTCAGATTGGTAATTTTCTCTTTACAGGGGAATATTGCACTCTGTCTCTCTTGGTAGCAGGTTTTAAGTTATTGTGAAACTATGGAGACGAAGAGTCTCTAATGGTTCATACAAATGCTTTAGTGAGAGCATGTTTTAAGTTATTATAACTTTATAAGAGTGAGTGGCAAGGGCCATATGTTGAGGTTTGCAGCACTTGTATTCTTCAGGTGCTTTTCTCCCTTTTGGCCCCATGAAGCTGATATTTCCTTAGCCGCTTCTTCTCCCTTTTGATCAGAAGCAAGTGCATGTGAGAAAGCAAAGAGGGATTTGTCACATCTTTTGGCCCCACGAACCTGATTTTTCTTCAGGTGCTTCTCTCCCTTTTGGCCCCATGAACCCCGCTTTTTCACCAGCCGCTTCTTCCCCCTTTTTAGTTGATCAGAAGCAAGTGAATGTGAGAAAGCAAAGAGGGACTTCTTCTCCCTTTTCACTTGATCAACAACAAGTAGTCGTTATGATGATTCAAACAATCTCTCTAGTGCACTATGTGAGAAAGCAAAGAGGGATTTGTCTTCAGCCGCTTCTTCTCCCTATTAAGTTAGTAGTTTTTAAGTTGTAATTTTATAGATCTATGTATTAATGGAATCATACCTTTTGGATTATATATGTAATTGTGTGTGTTAAAGCAACAGTTGATTTTGTTTACTTAATTTTGACTTTTATTGACTCTTGTTTGGTCAAAGAGAGGAGACTTAGCACAATCAAGAAAAGCGAAACACTTGACTTAAAATTAAGGTCCATAACATTCCAAAATACATAAAGAAAAAAAACCAAATATTGTTTAGAATTTAGTTTGCCAAAATCAAAAAATATTACAATGATCAATTAATCGGTATTACGTAAAATCACTCCAGTACAGCCAGCTCTATAGTAAAAATTGGCATGTAGATCTACGGGTGGCAATACATTATCGTTGTGAGGAAAAACTACCGTACTAAATTCCTCATTGCCATCGTCTTCATAAGAATCTATGTAATTTCAGGGAGGTGTCATAAAGACAATAGACAGTTTTTATCCAGCTGGTCTTTGACATAAAACAACTGTCGTGCTTATGACGCAAAAATAAACGGGTCCTCCTTGTGACCTAGTGTTTTAAGGTTGACCAAAGTGTATCCAAGACTATCTTTTTTGACCCCGCGTGTATTCTCAACCCAGTCGCACATAAACAGAGTGATGCTTTTAATATGGTAATCTAGTAGCCATATCTCTTTTAAAACCCCATAGTAAGGTTTTTGTCCATAGGTTAATACCTCTTTATAGATGTGCATGTCAGTACCCTCTACACCAATCCTGCACCGTCTCGAGATCTTGCACGAAATGAATAGCCATTGATGTCATATACTTCATATTTCATCACGCTTCTGTGTGGACCTTGCGAAATTGTCACACCCCGACATTCCGCCCCCTTTCGAGGACGGGAAGTACGGGTTTAGGTCCGGCTGTTCGTATCAGGATCTGCGGAAGCATCAGATTAATAGTCAGTGTACGCAACAATCACTCAACAATCCAATACAAACTACATACCACCTTATATTACAACACAAACCACTATAATTTCTAAAACTCAAGCAGCTAATACTAGGGTTCGGCCCAAGATTCTAAGACACTACGTCAAAAATGGGCTTTAGCCACTGTTTTTCCAAAATCTCCCAGCCACTGTTTTTTGTTAAGCGTGGCTAAAGGTCATTCACACTAGTTTTAGTCATACATTTTTTCTACGTGTGATAAAATATATAACTTTTCGGGCCTTTTAGCCACACATTTTTCGTTCGTGAGACGAAAAACACCCATCTCAAAACTTTTACCCACACTTTTACAAACAAGTGTGACATTTACTAGTCACGCAACAAAAAGTGTGGTAAAATGTGACCAATGACCACTGTCTTGTAATTCACGTGACCAAAAAACCCATATATTTAGAAACTTTAGTCACACTTTAAAAAGTGTGACCAAATGTGACCAATTGTCACGGTATTTTTTTATTGATGTGACTAAAAGCTATTAGATGTAGTCACTTATATTAATTAGCGTGACCAAAGAGTAGTTTTTATCAGCCACTTATTAAAAAAACAAAATTAGTGACTATAGGTATTTTATAATCACACATACAATATTAATCCGTGGCTAAAAAATTTCACTTCCCGCTTATTAAGTTTTCATTCTCCCGCTTTATCAAATTTTCAGAAAATCCCTCCACCAATCTATCTATTTCCCCCCTCCTGTCTCTCTCATCTCTATCCATACCAGAACCGTATCTCCTCTCTCGCGTCCTCCATCCTCAAAACCTATCTCCCTAATTCGCCTTTCTCTCTTCAATCCACACCAGAACCCCTATCGCATCCTCCATCCTCGCAACTGTGTTCATAAACCATTTCAAAACAACTAGCTGAAAACCCTAATCTCAGATTTTGTACTCGGACGACCAGCTGAAGCCCCTAACCTCAGGTACGTATTTGGATCTTATCTTCTATTTGAAATCGTTTCTTATCATTCATCCTTTCTTGTTCAAGAATATCCCATGCCCTAATCTTAACTGCTATCGATTGTCAATGCTCAAGGAAACCGTAAGTTTCCTTCCTGCTGCACCTCCTCGATGTTGCTCGCAAAATCACCTCCATTCCTCTCTCCACCCGTGTCTCCACCCTTGAATCCGAGTCTTCCGACCTCCGGCAACAGATCGCCGATAGGGAGGCCGTCATCGCCGACCTATACTCTCAGGAGAAAGTAAGCTTTCGTGTATGAATTTTGTATAACTTTTAAGTTAAGTTATAATCCATTGTTTTAGGTGATAAGTTATGTTTGTGATGTTAGGAAAATTTGTTGCGAGAGAATGCGTCGATAACGGAAACAGTCAACAAGCTCAAGTGTGATGTTACTAAGGTAATTCGGAACCCTAAATTGGCTGCTAATGGCTGTGTTTTGAGGTTTTATTGTTCTACATTTTATTTGTGTGATGGATTGAAGTGAACTATTAAAATATGTATTAAAAAGGGTGCTGAGTTTTATACCATTTGTTGAACTTGATTGCCTTCCTGTAATTGATGTTGATTCCCTGCAACTATTTTGGATTCGAAATATGACTAAAAATCATGGTTGAGGAGAGAGAAAATGGCACTATTAGGTCTGTGTAAACGTTACTTCATGTGTGCTTGCTTATTTTCTTTACTTGAAGGCCACTAGAAGCTTTCACATGTTCCTTATTAGGCTTTATGATGCAAGAGTGTTTGAGTTACCAGTATAGTTGAAGGTTCTGTATCAATGACTGATGAATGTTATTGTTAGAGAATACAAATTTCTTCTTTTTGATGGATACTACATTACGTCATACAAATTTCATCATTTGGTTACTCCTCGTCTTTATTTTAACAATCTAATTGGTGTCTTTCTTATATAGGGTGCAAAAGAGACATTTTCTTCGATGAGAACAGTGCGTGATGAAATTGAGCACAAAAAGAATTCGAAAGTTATACATTTGTGTTATATTTATTTCAAAAGCAAGCTTAAAGTTTAATTTGACTCTTACTGATTTTATTCACAAATAGGTATAACAACTGGCTAGAAAAACTAGCTGATATAAGCTTGAGAACAAGTGCTACATATGGAATTTGGAATTTTAGTTTCAACACTCTGTACCATGCTACACAGGTTATGTTCTTTCCTTTTCTTTTTTTGGTTCATATCTCATAAAAGAATTTCTAATTGGAATATAGTATTCACTCAGATGTTGTGTGAATTGATTGGTTTATTGATTTTTAAATGTTTTCTTTACTAGTGTGAATGGTTTTGTTGGTTGTTTACTAACTGGGTCATATTTAATGAATTTTTTTCCATATTAGTAAGTTTAAATGTTAGAACACATCTTAAGTTCTGCTACACATTAAAATAAATCTACAAAACCAGAAAATAAATAAATTGGACACTATGAGAAGGAATTGTAAACTCTACATACATAGATTAATCAGGTGTCATTTGAAGGTTGATGTTTTTATGTTTATGTGTTTATGCTAGAAGTTTTACAAGGTAACCATCCTCAGATAATTTGGATTTAGTCAAAGTCAAATTTCATATAAGTCTACATGTCAATTGAAGTGGAGATTAGAATGTTTGATCAACTGCAACATCTCTGTGTTATAGAAACAAGCTTGCTTTACATCATAACAATATAGAATAAAGTCCACAATCATCATTAATTTCACTAAATTTGATAGTATAGGACCCCTTCTCTTGAGGTTGGGTATTTAGGTGGTGCCAACACATCGTATGTTTATCTCTCTTTCTATTCTACTTCTTATATTGACTGTGGCGTCATTCGAATAACTTCTGGGTTTCCATCATCGATTTGCTTAATGTAGGTACTTTGGTTGCTTTTCCTTCGCTTTGCGTCAGATCGTGTTTCACTTGCTCAATAACTTGCTCCGTGGCTGGAAGGTATTGATTTTACTATATGTTTCTTTTAAGTCCTTCAGCCTAGCTAATTTGGGTCTTTCGCCTTGATAACTTTCTTGAATTGTTTGAAGCTTTATCCTAATCATCGATCCCGTGATTAAGTATGCACATTTCGTTCTTCTAAATATTCAGAAGTTAGAAGTGGTTGGTTAAAACGAGTTTCGGTTAAAACTTGAAACATAGATGTTAATTACTTGATCTCAGTGACACTGACAACAAATTTGTTTAGCCAAATTGTATCCCTTTTTCAATCTTATATGTATCTGATAGATAATTTTAATCTTTACCATTCAAGGCTCTTTGACCCGTTTGTGTTAATTTTTTTCATTTAATCCGCACACTGAATGTATTAGAGATAAAAAAGCAGCTTCCATATACAATTTTCTACACAATTTTAACGTATATTTGTATGAGACTTGTTTGAGACTTCGTATGTGACTCTAACTAGCATAATTTCTGTGAATCTTGACCATTGCTTTGTTTTAACTCTAACTAGCATATCTTTGTATGAGACTTCGTATGTGACTCGATTTTGCCTGTAACATTTGCCTACTACATGTGTTTTTTTTCTTTTATAAAATTGTTTTTTCTTTATGTGGTGCACCAGGTTTTTGCACCACCAACCACCCATTTGGTACTCAAACACACCATTGGTTGTTCCTGTCCTTGTGATATGGAAAAGATACATACCTTTGTCCTTTGTTGCACTCAAAGGAGGGATATGAAATTGAACATGCCTACAAAATCTATTTTACATAGCAATTAGTTTTTTCTTTAGTGCTTTTAGGGTTGTATAGATTTGAATTTTGGTATGAAAAAGCTGTGATTACCACAAACAACTGGAAAAAATCAGAATTAAATTTAATTAATTTAGCTTTCTTTACAAATATGTATGTAAGTTTAATGAGAATATCTTTTAGGTATTTACTCCAAGTTCTTGAGTCAAATATGAACATGCTAATATCCTGTAACAGGTCAACCATTTTTCTCTTCTTACGTTTAACCATTTTTCTCTTCTTATGTTTGTTTGTTCAGGCTATTATATTATTTGTGATTTTGTGTTGAATTATGATGGAATTGATAGTATTTGGATGTATATCTATCAATATGTTTGTGGGTTAAGAGAAACTTATTTCAAGAGCTTATCTTTTGTATGTAAAGTATTTTGGTTTCTATTGTTTGTGTATGTAGATGTTTAAATGAATGCAATACATGGGCATGGAGCCTTGTCCATGTTGGTAAGAGTCAGAAAGCACACAATAATACTTTTAGTAACCATCTTACTGTTGTTGTCCTGCTGATTTTTTATTTTGTAAAAAGATTTAGGTGGAAGATCGAGAGGCAATAGGAACGTCAGGTATAAGACCTTTTTTTTCACAATCTGTGAAAGTTAATCTTGATTCCTGATATAACTTTTAGCATCACCATGACCGTGAATATTACCAGCACTTAACTAAATATATACTCAAACAAAGAAAAAGTAGAACAAAAACAAAAACCCGCCGCAATGCGGGTAAACAACTAGTTGACATTAAAGTATCAATTATGCATTTCATTGTTAATAAATAAAGTAGACATTTACTGTGTATAGTTAGATGATTTGACATATGCATTGGAGAAGCATTCAAGTGTTGGTGCAATTTTAGAAAATTTTGATTTAGGACATTCAGAATCATATTTCGTCCATTGTTGGATTAACCTACTTCATTTTAACTAATTGTTTATTTTTTAACCTGACCCGTTACAGGTAACATAACCTGACCCAGCTGTTGAAATTGTACCTTCTAAGGTATTTTCTATTACTGAAGTAGATAACTTGAAATAGATAACGTGGTCTTTGGGATTTAAGTTTATTCAAGGGCATGTTATTCCTATTGATGCAGATGGAACACCCTTATAAATATGCCGGGGAGAGCATAGATTTGCAGGGAGTAAATATCTTCAAGGTGCGAAACAACCTACACTCTATATGGAACATAACTGATATGTTATATATTCTATGCCACTTCCCATATGGAAATCAACTTATGAACTATGTTTTGTTATCAACTGATTCCTTAGCTTGACCCATTACTATTACTATCCTATCAATTTATCAACTGATTCCTTAGCTTGATCATAGAGAAGTTTTAAAACTTAGTTGTTTTTGTATATTCTTCCAGATTTTTTTTTCAAATTTTTAAGAATTAGTTGTTTGTTTTTCATGAGAAGTCATCTTATTCATATTCAGGTATGTCTATGTGTTATGTGTTGTTGAAGGAACTCTGAATGTTTTGGTATTGCTTTTTGTTTTATGTTAGCTTTATTTATTGTTGTTTGTTTACTTGGCTATTGTGTTAGAATCAGGGTTAATGAGGGATTAAAGATAGGGGTATTACAATGTATTCCCTAACTTTATCAAAAAAAAAAAAAAATGGGAAACGTAGCTATTTTTAGATTTCTTTCAGATTTGTTTATATATTTTGTAGGATTATTAGTTGATTCTTTGTTGTTTTTTATAGGTGTTGCTGTTGAGGTTGCTCTTAAGAAAACTACAATCAGTTAAGAAACTGCTATAGTTTTACCCAGTGGTGATCTGTGTTTCTAAACCGCAAAGCGTTCCCCATTTAGGACAGCAGGGACTGCTGCTATTCTGTTGTTCTTAGCTAACATATTCTCTACTGTTTAAATTGTTGTGCAGATTAAGGACGAGGCATGTAATCGCAGTTTCTTATAGGTAATCACGTTTATGAACTTATGTGGTTATTAAGATCTGCTCTGTCTTTTGCAGGTAATCGCATTTTCTTATAGGGATGCCTTCTGTGTAAGTTGTTGCCTTCTAATCTTGCGGTCAGTCATTTGTGCTTTTATTTTGTTTATATTGGTATCTTTAACCTAGAAAAGCTAGATTTGGTTATGCATCACAAACATGTTTATATCGGTTAACCATTTTTACATGCTTTTGTGTATAATTATCTTCAAGGTCTAATATTCCAAGTGTAAAAAACAAAATGCTTATCAAGATCTTATTTAAAGGAAGAGATAACCCAAATGATCATATACACATTAAGGAGCTGGAAGAGTAATTCAAGGTTGATAGGACTAATGCAGGTCTTGTTTTATTTGAAGTGTCGCATTTGTAGATAACTTTTCATTAGAAATTTGTCTATTTGTATTAAAACTGAAAACTTATTTATGGATATTGAATTGTTATTGTTAATAACATTTGGTTTTTATGTTTTTTTTTATGTTTATTGTCGTTTTTATTTTACAAAAATAATGAAAAATAAAATCTCTAATTACACGAAATGGTCACGCTTGTAGTTATTAATGCGTGACTATATGATAGAAATGGTCACACATATGACAAATTAATGTGACTATATGATAGAAACGGCCACGTTTTTTTTGTTATAAATATGTGGCCATTGTTTACCTTTAGCCACGCTTTTCAGATGGAATGCTTAATTCCAACAACCTCTTAGCCACGTTTAAAGAAAATTCATGTGACCGTTGCTACCCTTTAGCCACGCTTATAAAAAAACCATGTGGCCGTTGCTACCTTTTAGCCACACATTTCAGATGAAATGCTTGATTCCAGCAACCTTTTGCCACGTTTTTTTTTATAAATATGTGGTCGTTGCCTCCTTTTAGCCACGCTTTTCAGATGGAATGCTTAATTCCAGCAACCTTTTGCAACGTTTTTTTAAAAATAAGCGTGGCTAAAACAAACTTTTTACCAAATTCATGTGGTCGTTGCTACCCTTTAGCCACACTTATAGAAAATTCATGTGGCCGTTGCTACCTTTTAGCCACGCTTATAGAAAATCCATGTGGCCGTTGCTACCTTTTAGCCACACATTTCAGATGGAATGCCTGATTTCAACAAAAATATTGATACCTTTAGCCACGTTTTTTAGTTGCTATAGCTACTAATCTTAAAGTGTGGCCGTATGGTACCTATGGTGACGGGACCTTTGGTGTCGATTGAAATGGGAAAAAAAGCGTGGCTAAATACCTTTGGTCACGGGTTTTTTCAGTGGCTAAAGGTCATTTTTGACGTAGTGAGACATAACAGTATTCCAAAATACAGAATGAAGAAAGTAACAAAGACTGAAGTCAAAGGCCATATCTGATCACGCAATAACAGGGTAGTAGAGCCCTCAATAACAATTCCCAACCATATCCCTTCTGCCCACACAATATCTGCTTTAGAGCTACTTACCTGCAACATGAACTAAAACATGTCAACAACAATAATGTTGTTGGTGAGTCCGCAGCAATAATCATAATATAACCATTTTCTCATTCTCTTTACTAAACCCTATGTGTAGCTACTAATGGTCTAGCCCTAGGTCAAAACCCAATCCGGCATAACACAGGCGCGTGCCCCTGCACCCTTTATGTTCGGACGTATAGTGACACGTACTACATCCTTGATAACTTTGTAGCATTTCGGGTTTTCTGATTGTCTGATTTTATCCGTATTATACACCGATCAGTTGATTGATAATCGAATTTATGGGTATTAATCGATTTTGATGTTTATTAACCTAATTTCATGTTATTGGATCCATTATCATGTTTATTGATCGATTTGATGTTCGATTTGCCTTTAATATGGATGTTACGCGAACATGTCACTAAATTATGTTCAACCGGGAATTAGATCAATCTAAACATGTATGACACTGGTGTGTAATACTAGTTACTCACACAAGCGAATTCAAGTGAAGGTTGGTGTGAATTCAAGGCCTAGAACGAAAATAGTGAAAGTTCGGTAAATCCCGCGCGATTTTGATTTTAACCAGGAGATCACATTTTGAGTTTCGTGTATCAATTTTGTCATGTTTATGAGTCATATGATCATTTACCATGTCATGAGTCATCACACACTTGATCGGATCGCAAAACGTTGGTGAATTGCATAAAAACGAGAAAAACGACAAAACCGACCAAAAATACACTTTTTGTGATACTTTATCAACCGTTAATCATTATGGGACATATTTTATATTCATTTTGAGTGGATTTAATATTTTAAGCATGTTGGGAAGGTTAAATGGGAAATTTGAAAAAAAAACGAGGCACGAAAACGCTTAAAAACGGAGAAACTATCGCGAAAGCGGCGGACCATCAAGAGGGAGCACGGTCAGGAGGGTACGAGGACTGCGCGCCTGACCATGCTCACCTCTCGCGGTCCTCATGTGGTCATGACGGGCCAAAACCCTAAAATTCGACTATTTAAGCTCTTTTTCTCCATTTAGCCACCATGCTCTCCTCCCTAATCACTCTAAAAACCCTAGAACGGCTGTAACAATCCCATATCAAGTTTCTTCAAAGTGTTTGGAGCCAAGATTGGTGATTTCGAGCATTAAAGCGAGTCGGTTTCTTGTATAAAAGGTTAGAATCATCAAACCAAACCTCCATCTTTTTAAATCTTTCATCCCCCATTATCAAGCTCCAACCTTTATGCCTTTTTAAACCTAGATCTTGCATTTCAAGGCTAGATCTAGTGATTTTTAACAAAAAAATGGATTTTTATCAATTTATTTGGATTTTTATGACACTTTTTGTTGAGATCTTGTTAGATCTTTATAGATCTTGCTAGATCTAAGCTATGGCTGGAAAAGAACCTATAGATCTAGGGTTCTTTTAATAAAAAGTTGACTTTTATGATAAAAAAGTCCACTTTTTTCTTGTTTTTCTTCCATAGATCTTCATAGATCTAAGTTCTACCTAATCTACTTGTTGGATCTTGACATGGACACCATTATAATGGTACATCTTGAAAATTCGTTCGAATACTTATTTAGTTATTTATCTTTTGTCGGTATTTTCTCCACCACGTTCGATCGTAAATGTGATCTCCGGGTTTGATTCGCGCCGCTATCTTTGGTTTTACTCTCGACACTTTCGCTATCATGTGAGTTTTCATAGCCCCTTTTTACTTAAATCTTTTTGGGGTGCAACATGTAACATTTATCAAAACATTATTTTCACATGCGTATTCTATGTCGGTGATTGCTTGAAACTTGTATGATTGTATTGATTGGTTGATTGAACGATGAACGATGAACGATTGAACGATTGAACAATTGAACGATGGAACGATGAACGATTGAACGATGAACGTAATTATTAACATTAAACATGCCAGGGCTACGATAATAGATCTATTGGCCTGACAAGCCCACTTGGCTTGCCTCGCGTGTGGCGCCTTGTGATTGGAAGCCTAATTGTCAAGGGTTGGATTGCGTTAACTTATCATTTTTTTTCATTAATCATTTTTATCATTGATCAGTTATTTAAACTTGTAGGCATGCTTTTGAACGTTATCACTAAACCTATGAATTCTCACCAACTATTTTATTTGACTTTATTTATAACATGTTGCAGGTAATGCAGTTTGACTTGGATATCATCACCATAGGATTGCATCAGCTTTATAGAGGCCAAATTTAATAATGAACTCTCAAACTTAGTTTATGTTGTATGTTGTTATTCGTATGCTATGACTTGGATGCTATGATTTGTTTATTTGCTATGAAATGGGTAACTATTATGACTATCGTAACCTAATTTAGTGTTGTGAGCTTCTGGACAATCTTCGCGCCTCGACGTATTCCGCCTTCAGTTGAGGTGTGACAGATTGGTATCAGAGCCACAGCTATAGGGATCTAGGTTATTAGAACTGGTTTGACCTAGACTATTGCCTTAGGTGTCCTGCATAAGTGTCTCATGCGCAATGTGCCTAATTGCTTAGTTTGTCCAGTAAATTGCTTCTTAATTGTTACCTATTTCAAATGTTTTGTTCCCGTAAATCAGCACGCACTTTAGCACGAATCACTAAGGATTCCTAGCCTCTCCCTTAGAAAATAGTGCCTTACGTACCATTTAGGAAAAATGTGATTTTCATGATTTTTAAATCTCGTTGGATTTAGGGTTTTAGTGGTAGACATGTAGTAACTGGAAGGGTGAAAACACCGGTAGTCGGGGTCTCTGTCAAGAAAAGCGTTGCATATAAGCCCTATAAACCGTTGGGCCCGGACGCTCACCTGGGACGCCCCGATGAGAGTGATGAAACCTATTAGGCCAAAGCATGTCTCTACCACTAGGATCTTGATCTGATTTCTCAGGACCATATTTGAGCAACATGTTCTCATATGATTCATCACACAAGTGCGGAAATCATGTGTGATGGTCGATTCCGGATGAATTAGCATCAATGCTCACCCATTGATGATTCCTAAAGCTCAAGAACACACACTAACACCAAGAACACACACACAAAGGCTCTCTGTAGGAAACTACTCCTTCAAGCGTTACCAATAGGGTTTTCTCATTGGTATTTATACTATAAGAGAGCCTGGGACAAAAAGAATGTTTGACACAACACAATCATTACCTAGAATACAACAAAATATTCTATCAGGAGAACAATTTCGCTAAGACTTAAATCAAGTTCGCTAGCACTTAACAAGTTCGCTAACAAGTACGCTAGGTAGCAACAAGTCCGCTAACAAGTACGCTAAGAATTATCAAGTTCGCTAACAAGTACGCTAAGTAGCAACAAGTCCGCTAACAAGTACGCTAAGCATTATCAAGTTCGCTAACATGAACAAGTACGCTAACAAGTTTGTTAAGAGCAAATCAAGTACGCTAGGAACAAGACAAGTCTGCTAAGTAAACAAGTTCGCTAGGAATAAACAAGTCCGCTAAGAACATAAGTCACAAGTCCGCAAAAAAGCATAACAAGTACGCTAACATATAAACAAAGTTTACCAAGTACATATCAAAAGACAATTACAAAATAAAGTATCAATTACAAGATAAGAAAACAATAAGTTTGTGTTGCTAACAAATAGGTTCTAACAATTCCACCCTTGTTGGCAATGCAAACTCTTGTGCTTCAAGCATCTTGACCGGTTAGCTTTAGCAGAAATCTCCAGTTCTCTCTAGCTGCAGGTTTGTCTTTATCAGAAAGTACGTGAATACCCATATCATACAGCCTAAAGAGATCTTACCAAACGAGCTTCTTCAGGTCATTATAATTGTTCAGCTCGACCAATCGTCTTGACTTATCCAAAATGACACTTGAACCATGTTCTTCAATCAACCAACAATTTGCTGTTCTCAGGAGTTCTGAATCAAGAGTGAGTCTACCTAATTCTGCTAGCCTTGTACACCACCAGTTTAAGAATATCAAAAAATAGTTGGCATCGTAGCATTCATAAGGTCTCAACTGAACAGGTATGGTCCGCATCTTCTCATAATACATTATCTTCAAGTAGGATCGAGAGAGAAGACGGAGTTCTATAGCAGCAAATATTCTGATAGCGTCAGCACCATCTCTTTCAATTACCAACTCATGAGTCATCCCATTATAGTACCAACTGATCATAGGAGCATTTTTCTGGTTTCCAGGGATAGTCTTTGCTTTTACTTCCTTTCCTATATCCTTGAACATACCTCGGTGAGGAGCACGCAACCTTCTTTTCTCTTCTGCCAACCGAGCTTTTCTTTCTGCTTTTGGATTTTGACTGAATATTTTATCATTATAAGCAGACTGGATCAACGCAACAGCCCTTATACCCTTTGGATGTTTAGTGTGGTTCACCAAGTCTAGGTACTTGAGCTGTTTGAGTTCCCAAGAGAACAAGCTAGTGAGAGCTTTGAAGTCTCCGAATATTTGGACATAGCCATTTATCCTCTTTACCATGAAAGCATCAAAGGCTTCATCATATTTCCAACCCAAGATCTTCATCCCATGATTGACATTAGGGTTGCTAGGCATTTTCCGTAAGTTCTTGGCAGCAAATAATTGCATAGCCTTCAAGTTAGGAGTCAACTTTTCCCATTAGTCATAGATAGAGGGATTATCTATTCTCTTGAGAGCCTCAGCCCATTCCTCTTCATTGATTCTAATTTGTTCCAACTTGGCCAACCGCTCTGTCTTCTGGTACTTCAGAGTTCATACTGTTGGTGGTGGATTCAATGTATGCTTCAGAGTCAGGAGGGTCAACGGACGATTTCTCTGGAGGAGGAATGTATGTGTTGCCGATGTCAAGGGTAAGATCAGAGAGATGATCACGGATGGGAAGGAAGTCCACAGTCTTGGTTGTGTCGGCAAAGATATCAGCTAGGAGATCGGATTGTGCATCAACAGTTTGATTTTGAGGTAGGTGAGAATTCAACCTCTCCTCATCGGTGTATAACTTGGTTAACTCAGTGTCAGTGAGACTCATCAGATATTTCAATGAGAAGTTGTCTTTCATCAGAGTTCTAACCATGTTGGCTGTAACAGAGTTGTCATCAGCATCCACGTTGGTGCCCTCTAAGTTCGTGACAATGCGGATCAAAGGTTCATCTGTTCTGATTGATTCTGAACGTTCTGGCAAAGTGCTCAACCCTTTTGCATACATGACAGCTGGAGGATGGTTAGTTTCATATCTCTTGAGTGCTTCAGCCTTTTCCTCGAGAAGTCTATTTTGTTCCCGGTGAGTTTCATCAATAAGCGCTCTACGGGATCTTTCTTTCTCAGCTTCTCTTTTACGATGCTTTTCAGCAATTTCTTCAGGAGTTAAAATCCTTTTTCCTCTATCCTCGATAGAAGGACCAGGTTGTTCTGTAACCGCAGGCTCTTGAGTTGCAGTCACATTTGGTTCATCTTCAGTGTCAGAATCAGAGGAGAAGTGCACAAAGGAGGCTTCAAAGATTTGATCACGGAAGCTTTGCTCAGTCGATACTGTAGGAACAGATTGACTCTCAGATTCTTGGGCAGCACTTGATTCAAGGTTGATGATATTGGCATCTGCAGGAATAGAACCTGGAACATGGGGAGCAATATCCAAAGTAGAAGCCTTAGCTGAAGTCTGCATAAGCTCAGAAAGTGAAACCTGTACATATATATCATCCACCTCCTTCTTCACTTGAATAGGAGTGGGAAACAGAGGTTCCATTTCTTCATCTTGACTCTCGATCAGATCCAGATCAATGTAATTCAGTGGATTGGCATCATTCATGAGCACATGCATTCGTTCTTCTAGCTCATTCATGTCTTCTTCATCACCGAAATCTACAGAATATGGATGTTCCTCATATGAGACTTCACCAGTGTCATCTTCGATTGACTCGATCAATATACCTTAAGAATTTCTTCTCGAGTAGATCTTTTCTGCATAGTATTCCCTGAAGTTGGCCATAGCAAAATCTAGGAAGGCCGGGTCAACGTGCATGTGACGAACTCCTTCAGTCAAGGGAACTAAGGCAGTGGATGTGTCAGTTGAAGTCTGAAAGGAGGGTACATAAGAGAGTTGAAGATTTAAACCAGATGCATCAGCAGCTTCCTCATTTGAAGTTCCCTCAATAGCAAGTGCCTTGGCTGCCTGTGAAAATCTTGGAAGTTTCATATTCTCTGGCACAGGAGCAAGCTTCTTGATTGAATCCAGAGTTTCATCTACAGGCTCGTCATGAAGGAGACTATTGACGAAAGATTCATCGTCGTCTGAGGAGTTCAACCCATCTCCTTCTGTGAACGTATCTTCATTAAACTCGAAATCACTGTCATGCATGGGGCTTGAGGTGTCTTGAGCACCTATAGAATCTTTACCAGCATGCATTGTTGTAGAAGAATTAGGATCTTGAGAATTGTCGCCTTCAGTTCCTTGATTAGTTTGAGGCTGGTCTTCAGGCAACTCACTTTCTTTATCACCAACATCATCACCATCTAGTTTGTCACTATGTTGTTTGTCTTCTCCTTATTTGCTTAACAAATCCTTGAGTCTTTGAATCTCAGCTGCCTGTTCAGCAATTACAAGTGACTATTCACTGATCTTCTGGTTAGCCACTTGCAGAGAACAATTGAGGTGATCGTTCTGACTTTGAAGATTAACAACTTCAGCTTGTAGTTCCATCATCTTCTCAGATTCAGAAACTATTGGGCTTGTAGTCACAGTACCAGAGGGGTCAGTGGTAACAACAACATCTTCAACTATGATCTCCAGAGGTCTCATATCCATATCAATCCTATCACTGTGATCAGTAGGAGATGGAGAAACAGGTGTTGTAGCCAAAGTTGTATCCAGTTGAGTGCTAGATGAATCAACAACTTCATACTCATATGTGGAACTGGGTTTTCTTCTGACTTGGAGTTTCTCTGTGCAGGACTTGCTTCTTACAGCTCTTACCGTGAGTAACTCAGACGACTGATTACGATCATCAGCAGTAATTGTAAGTTTGCTTAAAGTTAACTTAGGAGGAGACTTAGGAGGACTTTCAGTCTCAGCTGCAAGATCATATGTAGAATCCTCTTGATCGAGAGACACCGAAGAGTCGTCTTCATCTAAGTCATCCTTGGACGGTTTGTAGCTTTCATCTGATGATGATTGTTGTGTCAGATTCGTCGAGGCCCTGGAAGATTCTCCAGTCCTTTGCCTTTTCCGAGGGTGAACTTCTTCAGTTTGAGCAGGGATGTCATCTGAGCTTGAGGAGTTAGATTCATCATCATTTGTGTCATCACTTTCCTCAGCTTCTGAAGAGATCACATTCACTAAACTCAACGAGTGTTCAACATGCTCAGAAGCTTCAACATTTCCACCTTGGAGATTCCCAAGGTCTTCATCAACAGCATGCAGGGTCTGAGATAACTGGGGCATTCAAGTCCAATTCATGGTGGACTTGAGCCGCATCAGTGGGTTCAATTTGTGCTTCTTCTGCAGCTTCACCCATGTGAATATCTCCTTCAGCATCAACGGGAGCTAGTCGAGCAATCATCTCGGGAAAGAAAGGTACCTCATTCCCTTGATACTTACCTTTGTGGTACTTGCTGTACGAGCCAGTATTCATAGAACTTGTGGAGAATGTCTCTCCTTTCTTCACCAAAGTTGGGTAGTAATGGTCCAGGATGGCTTGAACAAAGCGAGGGTACATCAGAAACTTCTTTTGCCTTCCAGCGGGGGTGCAGGTTAGAAATCATCCACTTCAGTAGTTGGTGGGAAAGATTGAAACCATCACCTGAGATGAACCCATGGATAGCACATGCAATGTCATCAATAAAATCATCTGGAGCTGCCTTTCGGTGTCCAAATGCCGCAATGAAGAAACGGATAATAAATTTCCAATTTGTCGGGAATAAAGTCTTCTGAACTTTGTTGCTGACGTCAGGAAGAAAGACACCCGAATATCCCATTCTTGTGATAGTTGACTGCCACACAGCCTTAGTGAAAGTCTTGGGCTTGTCAGCATCTTGTAGATCCAAGACAGTTCTGATCTTTTCTTCAGTAATCTCAACATCAATATTCTGAATTCTAGATCTTATCACGCTTGTTCCATCATCAAGTTCTGCAGATTCAGCATTGTACCAGAATGCTTCAATAATACCCTTGTAGATAACAGGGTTAATCTGCATGGCCGTTGCCCAGTTTGATTGTAGCATAAGATCAAGGGCTTGCTCGTTAGTACCTTCCCAGTTTTTGTTAAATATGCACCTTCCGTTGTGCAGGCGACCATACTCTAAAGCTTCTGCAGCTTGTCTGGGAAGCATTTGCACATATAGAATTAAAAGATTACATCTAATTCAACACCAGATGAATGTCATGTCACACTAAACCCATGATAGTGACAGAGCTTTTCATTTGAGTATTAATGACATAAACTAACTCATATAGTGCATATACTTCAAAATGATCACAAGCAACCGGAATGTCATGATTAACAAATGTAAGTATTTCAGGAAAAATAACAGTTGTGTGTGGAGTAATAAAATCTGGAAAACCAAGGAGCCAGATCTAAATCTCCATTAACATTGACTTAATTGAATGTTTTGCATGAAAATTGAAAAATGACCCAAATGAAGATTAATTTAACTTAATTTTGATTTGTTGGAGGGTCAAGGAGAGTTTCAATGAGAATTCTACTACTTGGTCTCAACAACAGTCACAAATATCAAGCAAAGGAGGGTTTGGCACACTGGGATCAACACCTAGAAGTTTAGGTTGTCCCAATTTGTCAAATCAGTCCAGGGAAAGTCACATTGGGACTTGGTTCCACCCGAGCTTGTGAACTCCTTGATTTGATATCATATGATTATAACAAGAAAGAACTTAGTTAAAAACAGTGCTTTCAATGTAAGACAGGAAAGTTGGAATATAAACAAACTAAAATTCAAAGACCAATTAGATGCAGGTAATAAGTGTAATACTTATAAGCAAGTACATGTCACATTTAAAGGACAAGATGTGATTATGTAAGCTTAACAGATTAGATGGAGCCATTACATGTCACATTTAATCCTAACACATAAATACAAGCATGTATGGATCAAATAACACATACCCAAATCACCAAATTCACATTCAAGTTAATACAGTCACATAAGTCTCGTAAAAACAATTTCATGCAAAATTTAACTTATTAAAGTCAAAATGACCAAATGAGTGTTCATTTAGAGCTTAAGTACCTAAGACAGTTCATATGAACCTTAGAGGTATCATAGATCACATCCTATGTAGTTATGCTCTCAATTAGTCACAAAGATGGTCAAATCAACTTAGATAGGTCAAGACGTTCAATTATGTCTATCTTAGTGTTAACTGTAGGAATATGATCATGTAATAGTAAGCGTATGTCCGGAAATTATTTAAGCCTACGAGGTCACACGTCTCGACACCAAATGTATTAATATTAATTAATAGTTAATCAATATTTATCACGAATTATTAAAGAGGAATTAATTAAAAACTAATAGTTAATTGTTAACGGGCCATTAGTTATTAATTAAAGAGAAGGGAATTGGAATAAATCAATTAAGGAACAAGTTGGTGGAGGCCCAAAGGCCTTGTACGAATTCTAGAAATTCGTAAGCCTCATAGGGTTCATTGTGTTGCCCTAATATTGTTCCCTAAGTTATCTAAACCCTATAAATAGAACCCCTTGGTTAAGGGTTTTAGAGCCCGATTTAAATATCCAAGTGATTAGAGAAATCCAAAACCCTAATTCTCTCCTCCTCCTCTCCTCTTCTAAATTTCGGCTAGGGTTTCTAATTCCCTTGAGTTCGAAATTGTGGTTTGACCAAAACTTGAAGAATAAGGTTCGTGATCAAGTGCTAGCACATAACATTGGTGTGTTGTGTGTGCGATCGTAGAGGGATTTGCATTAAATCCTCCAAGAGATCAAGTCAATCCGAGCTCATAAGGTAAACATGTTCTATCCGGTTAGTTAGGTTAAATCATAGGATCGATCCGGTGCGTACTCGTGAATAATCTGATAAATAGTTATATAAACCAACAGTGGTATCACGAGCCACCTATAAAATTAATTAATTACCGGGTATAAAAACTTGGAAGGGGGGTAACCCTAATTTCGAATTAGGGATATGTTTCCCCATAAAGATTCTAGCTTTTGATCCATTAGAAATCAGGTTTTTTTACAATTAGAAAATCGTTTTGCGAATTGGTAAAAACAGAAAATTAGGATTTGGAAACCCTGATTTTCGAAAATTAGGAAACCCTAATTTTTGAAAATTATAAACCCTGATTTTCGAAAATCTTATACCCTAATTTCGAAAAATTGGAAACCCTAATTTGGCCCAAATCGAAAACCCTAGTTTTCGGCCCAAATTGAAAACCCTAATTGGATCAAAACCTCTAGCCGAATCGGGAAACCCTAATTTGGATCAAAATTAGTTTTTTGAAATATCCAAAATATTAATCCAAGTTTTTTATGTGTTATTAGATAACTAGAAACCAACATGTTGTACCTTTTATTTTTAATGAGTTAAAAAAAAAGTAAAAACCATGAAGTTTCATGCAAAACGATCATGGTTATTACTTAAAACGAGAGAATTAAAAAATTAAAATTATGTAAGATAATTAGAAACCCTAAGATTATGTGGTGTTATGTGATAATTGAGACATAATAAAAAGGTTTTAAATCGCAAATTGTTTTATGAAAATTGAAATTTGCTTACTAACTATCGAAATATGATTTGTTTATAAAATAAAATTTGTGTCCTTCAAGTTCAAAAGAAACACCGGCTCACCCATTCGAACATACTCTAAGAGAGGTATAAGTCGGGTCGCTCTGCTTCCCTAAAGGGGCAGGTTTTTAATTGCAATGTGCAAACCTCACCCCTACGCTTCTTTGTGTGTTGCGAATGGAGCTACCGAGCTCTTTTGACTTGGAAGACAAACTAAGCATTTTATAAACACATTATGTGGTGAAGATGTGCGTGAATCTTCACACATAACCTTTTGATCACATCAAATTGTTTTGACCCAATCAAACTTAAGTCTTTGCCATCCAACTCGTAAAGGACACTTGTGGGTGTTACTCTACTCATTGGTACACAATGGTAGATTAGCATTTGCAAGACAAATTCCCACTCATTGGTACACAATGGTGGACAATTTGTGCGTTCTTGGTTGGACGACTTAAAGCGAGCTAGGTGGTGAGACCCTTAGCCCGTGGCAAAAGATGGGATGAAACATGACTACAAATCACTTGGTGCAAGTTGTAGGTCCCATAAAATCTAGGAATTGTATTTGGAATACAATTATTGATCGTCACTTACCTTTTGAATGCATCATTTCTAGCAGATCAACTGATGAAATGAGGGCATGTCATTAGGATCCTAGCCTTAATAAGCTTAATTGTTTAAAGTTATTTAAACATTGGGTAATTAAATTATTAAGGACTTAATTATCAAAAATACTGATTTTTGAACTTAATCTGTTTTGTAGATGGCAACAAACCCTCCTCAAAACAATGTTGGTCATGCTTTTCGTCAAATGTTTGAAAGATAAAAGCTGAATGGATCTAACTTCAATTACCGGTACCGTCAACTGAGGATTTTCCTTAGAGTTGAACGGAGGACCGATGTCCTTGAGAATCATTGGCCGACCGAGCCAGCTGCTAATGCTTCTGATCAAGAGAAAGCGTTCTACAATGCAGAATATAGCAGATACGATGAGGTTGCTTGCATGATGATCTCGAGTATGACTCCCGATCTTCAGAAGCAATACGAATTTCATACACCTTGTGATATGATCAAAGAGCTAAAGAAGATGTATGAAAAACAAGCTGGTGTTGAATTGTTCGACCTAGTTGTGGAACTCCACGACTTGAAGCTTGAAACTGGTAAATCGGTCAGTAGTCATGTGCTCAAGATGAAGAGCTACTTTGACAAATTGGAATCGCTCAATTATGGGTATAATCAGGCTGTGGCAGTTGGCATGATCCTCAAATCTCTTACGAAGGATTTTGAGGATTTTGTGCGCAACTACAACATGCATAGTATGACTAAGACTATACCTGAGCTTCATGCTATGCTTGTCGAGTATGAAAAAACGATTCCTAAGAAGGCCACTGAAACACCCCAAGTTCTTATGATCAAGGGGGGAAAGATCCAAAAGGCTAAACGACCGCAAAAGGCGAAGGGCAAGAATGATGGTAAAGGAAAAGGCAAGGCAGTTGCGCTTGTTCCTAAAACCAAGCAAACCCCTCCGGCCGCAAAAGAGCATCCGGCTAAAGACCAGATCTGTCACCATTGTGGTGAAGTTGGACACTGGAAGAAGAACTGTCCTACCTATCTAGCTGAGTTGATGAAGAAGAGAAAGAATACTAGCGGGGCTAGTACTTCAGGTATCTTCACAATTGAATTATTTTCCTTTTCTAAGTGTGATTCATGGGTGTATGACACCGGCTGTGGAACTCATATCTATAATACGTTGCAGGGTCTTAGAAACAGGAGGAAACTGAAGCCTGGAGCTTTGCAGCTGTTCGTGGGAAATGGTTTGCCAACAGCTGTGGAGGCTATAGGAGAATTTCATTTAGTTCTTCCTTCTGGGTTAATTATTGTTTTAGATAATTGTCATTATGCACCTTCTATTACTAGAGGTGTTATTTCAGTTTCATTGTTGAAAAACCAAGGATATATTAATGTTTTTAATAATATCAGTATTTCAGTTTCTAAGAATAATGTTCATTATTTTGATGCGATCCCTTGTAATGGCATTTATGAAATTGATATGCGTGGTTGCAACAATAATAATTCATTGTATTATGTTAGCAAACGAGCCAAAACTAATTTGGACTTTACCTATCTATGGCACTGTCGTCTTGCCCATGTTGGCAAAAACCGCATTGAAAGACTTCAACGTGAAGGGATCTTAAAATCAAATGATGAATCATTTGACAAATGCGTTTCCTTTATATCAGGAAAGATGACTAGAAAACCCTTTCCGAACAAGCCGCAAAGGGCAAAAGAGCTACTTGGACTTATCCATACCGATGTATGTGGCGCATTTAGACATGTGTCAAGACAAGGAGCTAGCTACTTCGTGACTTTCACAGATGATTTCAGTCGTTATGGTTATGTTTACTTGCTTAAATATAAACATGAGGTATTTGAAACATTCAAAGAGTTTAAGAACAAAGTTGAAAATCAACTCGGTAAGACCATCAAGATCCTTCGATCGGATCGTGGTGGTGAATACTTAAGCCAAGAGTTTAAGGATTATCTAAAAGCCTGTGGAATTATCCAACAGCTTACTCCTCCTTATACACCTCAGCATAATGGAGTATCTGAGAGGAGGAATCGTACCTTACTAGAGATGGTGAGGTCGATGATGAACCTTACAACTCTCCCATTATCATTTTGGGATTTTGCTCTAGAAACCGCTGTACGCGTTCTAAATATGGTTCCAACCAAGAAGGTTGAAAAGACACCATATCAATAATGGCATGGAGAAGTCCCTGTGTTGTCTTACTTACGAGTCTGGGGATGTGAGGCACTTATGAAGCGCGATACGCCTGACAAATTACAACCCAGCATGACTAAGTGCATCTTTGTAGGATACCCAAAGGAAACAATGGGTTACTACTTCTATAATCCTTCCGAAAACACTTTCGTGTTGCTTGATACGCTGAATTCTTTGAGAAGAATTTTATAGCTCAAGAGAACAGTGGGAGAATTGTAGAACTATTGGAAGATGTTTCACCTTCTGAAATAACTAGCAATCATCAACTTGGGGGGGGGGGGGGATGTTCAAAGTGATGAACCTCAAGTCGATGATGATGATGCGATTCCACTTCGTAGATCCGAAAGGGTCATATGTCAACCGGATAGATGGATTGGTCTAGTCGAATCCGAGGAAAACGTAGCAGGAGATCTCGATGAGCCTCCGAATTTCAAAGCTGCATTATCAGATCCAGAATCTGACAAATGGCTTGAAGCTGCGAATGTGGAAATGAAATCCATGTAAGATAACCACGTTTAGACCCTGGTTGATCTTCCTCCTAACGCAAGAACCGTTGGAAGTAAATGGCTCTTCAAGAAGAAGACCGACATGGATGGAAATGTACACACCTATAAAGCTCGTCTCATGGAGAAAGGATATACTCAATGTTTTGGCGTTGATTATGATGAGACCTTTTCACCAGTTGCTGACATTAGAGCTATTAGGATTCTCTTAGCCATAGAAGCATACTATGACTTTGAGAAATGGCAAATGGATGTTAAGACTGCCTTCTTAAATGGTTACTTGGACGAAGAAGTCTATATGGATCAACCCGAGGGGTTTGTGGATCCAAAACATCCCAACAAAGTATGCAAGCTTTAAAGGTCCATTTATGGACTAAAGCAAGCATCGAGAAGTTGGAATAAACGGTTTGATGAAGAAATCAAAAAGTTTGGTTTCGTTCAAAATCCCGATGAGCCATGTGTATATCGCAAAGCTAGTGGGAGCAATGTTACTTTCCTGGTCTTGTATGTGGATGACATACTGATCATAGGAAAACACATTCCAATGTTGCAAGATGTCAATAACCATCTTGGAAAATGTTTTTCCATGAAAGACTTGGGAGAAGCAGCATTCATTCTTGGAATCAAGATCTATAGAGATAGAACGAAGCGGTTGATTGGACTAAGTCAAAGTGCTTATATTGATAAGATCTTGAAGCGATTCAAGATGGAGAATTCCAAGCGTGGTATAGTACCTATGCAGGAAGGACTTGGTCTATCGATCAAACAAGGTGCTTCTACACCTGATGAGGTGAAGCGTATGCAAAGAGTTCCTTATGCTTAAGCTGTAGGCTCTATAATGTATGCGGTGAGATGCACTAGACCTGATATAGCATTTGCGCAAAATATCGTTAGCCGATTTCAACAGAATTCAGGTGAAAGTCACTGGACTGCTGTTAAGACCATTCTCAAGTACTTACGGGCTACTAGAGATTTGTTTTTGGTGTATGGGGGAAATCCAGATCAAGAGCTCAAAGTGACCAGATACTGTGATGCTGGATTTCAGACTGATAGAGATGACACGAAGTCTCAGTCTGGGTACGTCTTCGTTCTAAATGGAGGCGCTGTGGATTGGAAGAGCAAGAAGCAAACCACAGTTTCTATGTCTGCAACAGAGTCTAAATACATTGCTGCGTCAGAGGCTGCAATGGAGGCTGTCTAGATAAGGAAGTTTATTAGTGGGCTTGACATTGTCCCCACAAGTAACTTGCCTATCGACATGTACTGCGATAACTCGGGTGCATTAATCATCGCCAAAGAACCCGGAGTTCAGAAGGGCGCCATACACTATGCCAGGAGATATCACTATGTTCGTGAGCAGATCGAACTTGGTGAAATAAAATTACTCAAAGTTTACATGGATATTAACTTAGCTGATCCTTTCACGAAAGCTCTATCGAGACCAAAACTTGAAAGGCACGCCGAGGGCATGGGACTTAGATTAGCTAGTTAAATCATGTATGTCTAATGTTTCAGTATTTGGATAAGGGATGTCAAACAATTTCTATTTATATAATGAAATAAAGTACTTGATATGTTTGATTTCATTTAATAGTAAATTGTGTCCTATATTTGCATTTTAATCCTTGAGTACTTGTCAAGTATTCTAAATTGTCCATTGTCAATTAACTATATGGGAATATAGTTAAACTAAGACAAAATCTGAGTGATTGGTTAGGATGGTCCCACCAAACTCACATGGTATTCATTGGATGCATACTGGACTGACCCACTAACGAATTGTCACTTTATGGATCGGCGTCATTAAGTGAAATTCGTAAATGGTTGCTTTATTTATCCTTAGACTTTAGATACAAGCAGGTCATGCATGTATGGATTGCACCTACTTGATATAGGTCTAACTATCCTGAATAAGGTAGTACAAAAGGGCTATTTTCAGTAAGTGTAGTGAAGTATGTGACTTGACACGTGTATTCAAGAGGATTTGTTCCTTCAGTTTTGTGCTGAAGCAGATACCACTGGGCCCCTCATTGGACTAATTAAGATGTTTGCATGGCCGTGCCCAAATGAAATCTAGAGATGTCTCGATTTGCAATTTGGTAATCTTAAGTTAGTTGAGAGAATGAGAAACAGAATCGTTAAAGTATGGAATGACTTTGATCCATATCCATATTTAACACGGTGTCGGTAACAAAGGGATAATAAATGACTAAACCATTTAAATACACTTTGAGAAGCTGTACTTAAATATTTCTGGGAGCATTGGTGTGTTGCTAGACGCTAACCAATGTTATTACCTTTACTATTGCAAGCTCAAGTGGGAGCTGTAGGGATATGATCATGTAATAGTAAGCGTATGTCCGGAAATTATTTAAGCCTACGAGGTCACACGTCTCGACACCAAATGTATTAATATTAATTAATAGTTAATTAATATTTATCACGAATTATTAAAGAGGAATTAATTAAAAACTAATAGTTAATTGTTAACGGGCCATTAGTTATTAATTAAAGAGAAGAGAATTGGACTAGATTAATTAAGGAACAAGTTGGTGGAGGCCCAAAGGCCTTGTACGAATTCTAGAAATTCGTAAGCCTCATAGGGTTCATTGTGTTGCCCTAATATTGTTCCCTAAGTTATCTAAACCCTATAAATAGAACCCCTTGGTTAAGGGTTTTAGAGCCCGATTTAAAAATCTAAGTGATTAGAGAAATCCAAAACCCTAATTCTCTCCTCCTCCTCTCCTCTTCTAAATTTCGGCTAGGGTTTCTAATTCCCTTGAGTTCAAAATTGTGGTTTGACCAAAACTTGAAGAAGAAGGTTCGTGATCAAGTGCTAGCACATAACATTGGTGTATCGTGTGTGCGATCATAGAGGGATTTGCATTAAATCCTCCAAGAGATCAAGTCAATCCGAGCTCATAAGGTAAACATGTTCTATCCGGTTATTAGGTTAAATCATAGGATCGATCCGCTGCGTACTCGTGAATAATCTGATAAATAGTTATATAAACCAACATTAACTGTGTCCAATATCCTTTCACCTGAGTTATTGACCTGTTTCAGACCCATATGGATCTTAACCAGTCTAAACCACCAGTGTTAGGCTCAATTGGATGTCAATTTACACAGAGAGAGACATACAAGTACATAATAATTAAAATAAGGTGATGCACTACCTGATTAATAACATGAATGCTTGTATTGAGAAACACATACCTTTCTGAAGATCTAAGGATGACTAAGATCTAATATAAGATGAAGTGAATTTCTCAATAACTCAGTGAGTTATCTGCTGGGATCAAGCAAGTTGTATTAGAAATCAAGTAAGCATCAGATTAACTAAAATAAGATAAGGATTGCCCCTGTGTAACCAAAATTGAGTCTTAACTCACATTTCCATTTGATAGAACAACATACCTTTTTGATGATCTATGGTTTGCTAAGATCAATGAAAAAGACGCAATGCTCTTGATCAATCTCTCAACAGTAACAAGTTAGACAATTTATGTTAGACTTCAAAATTTTAGACAAACACATAAAGATATAGGCAATTAGAACTTAAAGGCATAACATGAGAAACTTTAACTTAATCTATCAATGTGATGAGTGACTAGAGTATTCATCAGTTATTAGCAGATTCTCAAGTTTAAGTCTCAATCAATTTATAGTTATGGACAATAAAGAATAATAAATTTTGATTGGAGACAATATAATTTCAACACAATGTGGAATTCATTAAGTCAAGCCAATCATGAGTGAAAATAAATTGAAACTTCAAAGTTGCTAAAAGTAAACTCACAGGCATATATACATAATCAGATTGAGTTAACTAAACTGAATCGGCAGTAGCCACATTGAGTTCTATCAAGCCAACTAAAGTTCCAAAGTTGACAATTTAAAATAGAGAATTCCTAAGTATTCATATAACAGAGGATCATAAATTTTAAAGCTCATAGTTAATCTATTCAAACAGAATTTCATGATTCAAACCAATCAACTAGAACAGAAACAACAACCAACTGTTATAGAATATAAAAGAATTTTCATGTTCAAAACACATTCAAACACTCCCCTGTACACAATGTTCTCGGATTCAAAATGATGAAAGAGAGATTCGAATCACATACCTTTAACTTGAGCACACATGAATTAGGATCAAGTAAAGTTGTAACAAATATGTAATTACATTAAATTAAAACATTAGAACCCTAGAGATATGAGGAATCAGACCTATGACTCAACAACAATCACCGAGACCAAAATCAATCCAAATATATAAAACCGAACCTGTGATTGCAATGAGAGTGTGTGAATCAACCCTAATCGCAATGAGAGTGACAGATTCGAGAGAGATTATAGGGACTTCGATCGAACAATGGAAGGGAGAGAGTCGCCGATTCGAGAGAGAGGGAGCGGGTGTTTGTTTGTTTGAATGCATGATTGAAGAAAAAGACCAAGTCTCCTTTATATAGTGTAGGGTTTAGCGGACTTGTAAATATCCTGAATTTAAACAAGTTCGGTAAGGCTGTCTCCAAGTCCGCTAAGTATAAGTAGACCGAAACAAGTACGCTAAAGGAGAGTTATTTAAAACAAGTTCGCTAAGGCCTCAGAGAAGTACGCTAAGCCTAAATGAAGTTCGCTAACCCAGGAAGTTCGCTAAGGCTAAATCAAGTACGCTAAGCCTAAGAGAAGTTTGCTAAGCTTAATGAAGTTCGCTAAGGCTAAGCAAGTACGCTAAGCTTGAGAGAAGTTCGCTAAGCTAGGAAGTTCGCTAAGGCTAAAACAAATACGCTAAGGCCAAATTTGAACTTGATACAGAAAACATTTCTAAGTAAAAAGAAGTCCGCTAAGGTATCAACAAGTTCGCTAAGAACAGTTTTAACCTCAGTAGACTTAAAATGTAAGTGGAGAAGTTCGCTAAGGCAAAATCCTTCTTAGCGGACTTCTCAAACACTTAAACAAAAAAATAAAACACAGGAGAAGTTCGCTAAGGACAAGTTCAACTTAGCGGACTTCTCAACATATACAAAAGACTCACACAAAAACAAGTTCGCTAAGAACAATTTGTTCTTAGCGGACTTCGTGAAAAACACCAAACATTTACAAGTCATTCAAACAAGTTCGCTAAGGGCAAACTTGTTAAGCATGCTTAGCGGACTTCCCTCAGAATGAAGTTAGCTAAGGTAAAAACAAGTCCGCTAAGAGCAGAATTGTAAAAGTAAAAAATTTTCTAAGTCCAAAAATTTACCAAAATAGAAAAATTTACTATTTAACTACAAAACCATAAAACAGAACAAAAAATGCATGCCTGCCACCAGTAACCTACCAGGAAGATAAATTTTGAATTTATAACACAAGTACCAGTTAATTTCAACAAATTTGATGATGACACACCTAGTACCTAAATTTGACTTTTATTGGTCAAAATTCCACCCGAACTCAAAAATTCATTTTCTTTCAAGTTGGTTAATTTCAAACCAATACCAAGATTAATTTTAGTACGAGTTGGTCAATTTTTCACCAAACTTGGAAATTCAAGCACATTGGCTTTGAGAATTCACATATTTTTGTATGGTCGTGGTCAGACATGTTTAGAATCATACCGATCAATTACGTGATCAATAACACTTATAATTCAATTCACCTTTCGGATCCGATACTCTAAATCAGATTGTCGGTATTGTTTCTCCACTTAAGCTCAAACAAGGTAATTTTCAAGTTGTCTCATGTGATGTATTTATCATGTTTTCTTTGCAGTTCAGAGAAATATTTTGTGGGGGCCTTATTAGGTTGGAAGTTAATAGTGTTCTACTAATCATCAAATAGCTTTTCAGATTCAATCACACATTTAAAAGTAATCTTTCCCCGTTTTCTTTAGTGCTAAGTGACTTATTTCATGGATATAGTAATGAAATCATGATAACCCTTCTTTCATGACTATAGATGAATGAATTTTGATGGGGTGAGAGAGTCAAGGTCAGAGTTTCCTCAACAGATGACTTCTCACTTTATTTTATGGAATGATGGAGCGTAAGAACACAAGGTTAGTGTTTCTCACAACAGATGTGTCTCAGCTTTATTTATGGATGAGACTCAAGGTCAGAGTTCCCTCAGCAGATGAGTCTCATTTATTGGTTTTGAAATAAGTCAACTTAGTACTAAAGAAACAAAGGATGTGTGATTAGATTTTTCTTACTAGTACTAATGAAAAGGGCAAATTTAAAGAATATGCCACTGTTTAAACTTCCAAGGTCCACATTTCTCAATGAAATCAGTGTGTTATCACAGAGACTTGTTTACTTCTCAGTATGTTGAGCCTACCAACACATCAAATGATAGAGTTACCGGTCGATTGGATCATATCCTACGGTTAGATCAACAAGACCAAAATCATACCATGTTCCTCACATATTGTCCGACCACAGACCAAAGGTTTTAGTTTTTTCAATAATTTTGGTATTTTCTGCTATTTTTACTGCACATGTGTATAGACAAATACTAAACAATTACCGAATTGACACTATTTTTGGTTTTATCTACCACAGATGCAGGCACTACAGACAGACTAAAAAACAAGCAATTTGAATGAAAAGAAATTCCTTAGGTCATAAATCATTTTGACTCGAGACACAAACATATTGAAATATTTTTCTCAGCCAAAACAAGTCAAACAACATAGGAACAGACTCAAGTGAGTCAAAAGAGTAAAAAAAGCAATAACATAAGATAAAATAAGTCAGACATCAATAATTAGATAAAATGCAAAACATGCAAGAAGTGTAAAATCTTTTTGGTGATTTTAGTGAGAGGAATGCAAGACTTAGGATATATACACAGATAATTCACAAAAGAAAGCAACCTAGAGAGCAAGACACTAACGTGTCAGAGAGCAAGAAGTTCTAGTCCTAGTCAAAGTTGATCATACCTAGAGAGGTAACCAGAAAGTTGAACCTAGACATATCAAATGACTTAGTGAAAAGGTCAGCTAACTGATTTTCTGAATCAATCTGAACTAAGGTGACTAGTTACTTCTCAGCCAAAACAAGTCAAACAACATAGGAACAGACTTAAGTGAGTCAAAAGAGTAAAAAAAGCAATAACATAAGATAAAATAAGTCAGACATCAATAATTAGATAAAATGCAAAACATGCAAGAAGTGTAAAATCTTTTTGGTGATTTTAGTGAGAGGAATGCAAGACTTAGGATATATACACAGATAATTCACAAAAGAAAGCAACCTAGAGAGCAAGACACTAACGTGTCAGAGAGCAAGAAGTTCTAGTCCTAGTCAAAGTTGATCATACCTAGAGAGGTAACCAGAAAGTTGAACCTAGACATATCAAATGACTTAGTGAAAAGATCAGCTAACTGATTTTCTGAATCAATCTGAACTAAGGTGACTAGTTTCTTCTCAGCACAATCCCTAATGAAATGGTGTCTAATCTCTATATGCTTACTCTTAGAATGCTGAATCGGATTTTTAACAATACATACAGCAGCAGAATTATAAATATGAATAGGAGTACTCATGAAATTCAAACCGTAGTCCAGCAATTGATTTTTGATCCAGAGAACTTGAGAGCAGCATGATGCAGCAGCGATGTATTCCACCTCAGCAGTTGAAATGGACACTGTAGTCTGCTTTTTGCATTGCCATGAAACCAGTAGCTTTCCTAAAAACTGAGCTCCACCCGTTGTAGACTTCCGATCGAGTTGACAACCAGCATAGTCACTATCTGAGTAGGCTCTAAGATCGAAGGCTGAATCTTTTGGATACCATAGCCCTCGGTTGGGATTCGACTTCAAGTATCGAAAAGTTCTCTTAACCGCAGTTAAATGAGATTCCTTTGGTTTGCTCTGAAATCTTGAATAGAGACAGACTCCAAACATGATATCGGGACGACTTACCGTCAAATACATCAACGACCCGATCATCGAACGGTATAAGTGTTCATCCACCGAGATACCATGAGCATCAGTATTCAGTCTGTGACGAGTTTCCACTGGTGTAGAGAATCCTTTAGAGTCGTGAAAACAGAACTTCTTTAGAATTTCTTTAACGTATTTCCCTTGGCTGATCAGTATACCGTCTGGCGACTGTTTCACCTGAATTCATAGGAAAAATGTCAATTCACCCATGGCACTCATCTCGAACTTTTTCTTCATCAAGTCCTCGAATGCATGACACAAATTCACGTTTGTTGACCCGAAAATGATATCGTCAACGTATACTTGAACCAAAAGCATATCCTTCCCGACATGTCGAATGAAGAGAGTCTGATCAATAACACCCCATTTATATCCATTTTCCAGCAGGTATGTAGACAATGTCTCGTACCACTTCCTCGGGGCTTGGTGCAGACCATAAATGGCCCTGTCAAGTTTGTAACATTTGTTTGGAAATGACTTGTTCACAAACACGGGAGGTTGATGTACGTACACGTCCTCATCCAGCTCGCCATAAAGAAATGCGGTCTTAACATCAAGTTGGTAAACCGTGATGTCCATAGACGCAGCATAAGCTAAGAAAATCCGAATGGCTTCTAGACGAGCGACAGGTGCATAGACTTCGTCATAATCAAAGCCGTCTTCTTGCATGTAACCTTTTACTACTAATCGAGCTTTGTTTCTTATGATTATTCCACGGCCGTCTCGTTTGTTCTTGAAAATCTACTTGACCGGTATGGGTTCAACACCCTTTAGAGCTTCAACAAAATGCCAAACATTGAGCAGTTTGAACTGAAGTAACTCTGCTTGCATGGCTTCAATCCAGTTGTCATCTTTGAGAGCAGCAGCAACTGAAGTTGGTTCTTCTTGAGATATGAAGCATGAAAATAGACACGAGTTAACATGTTCTATTTGACTTTGGGTGATCCTTTTGTCTATGGGGCCTATAATCTGGCTTGTTGGATGAATTTTGTGAACCCTTGACTCTCAACAACGGTGTCTTCGATGGTAGATTCAAGGTTCCCAATTTGCAGATCATTTCCCGGGACCTCACCTGTTTCAATTTCAGCTTCAACTTCTGAATCAGAATCATGATCTTCAGGAGCAGTTTCCACCCTGGTTTCCCCCTTAACTGCTACATGTGCTAGTTCTGTTTCTACAATAACTGGATCTGGCATTGGAATTACTGTTTCATCAGGAGTTGCTGATGAAGATGATTCTCCGGATCGATTTACTAATTCACTCGTTTGATTTCTCCATGTTAGATCAGGAGGGTCTGTTGAATAGATAGTTCCCAAAATCGATGAAGAAACCGGAGCAAAAGTGTCAAAAGTCGGAAAGTCTTCCTCATGAGCATCATCATCTGAGATAGTATTTCCTGAAACACCAGAATCAACAATATTAAATGTAGAAGAAAGAGAGTCAAGGTCATACATGCTATCTGAATCAGGTTCTCGAGTGATCCGAGTGTGCTCGTTAAAATTAACATTGCACAACTCCATGATCACTTGAGTTCTTTTTGTAGAGACCATAATTGTTTGAGGCTTTTGCATTAGAAATCTTTTTGGGCTAGTTATGATTGTATTTGGGTTAATTAGTTCTTGGGTTAGTAGTGGGCTTGAGTTCAGTCGATTATAGGCCATGTGGGCTGAAATCTTTTTGTTTGGTTAACAAGTTAAGCTTTCCTATATAAGGTTAGCTAATCTAGGTGTTTTAGGTTGTTGGTTTACTAGGGTTTTCCAAGTGTGGTGTGCGGATTTAATTGTGTACCAAATTCACTTTGTGAATTCGTAACTCTCAAGTGTAGTAATCGGATCTTCATCAAGTGTTGCAAATCGGTTTGTGTTTCTTTAAATATTTTCTTGTGTTTGCTATATTTCTTTCGATTTCCACTTGAATCACTTATTAATCTCGGATTCCGCACGAGATTAATAAGCGTTGATATTGCGTGAGGGTTGATTCGATCCTTACAATTGGTATCAGAGCCAAGAAACGCAAGTTTCGCGGCTCTCGCGATATCAGATTCGAGTTTTGGTAACTAACTGTCACACCCCCAAATAACCACTAACGGGGTTTATACCGTTAAGGGGTACGAACAAACCAGGACCACAACCATTAGTTACAAATACTAAACGAATCAGAGTTAAGTCCAATGTTCATAAATACAACAGTTTAAAATACGCAGCGGAATAAAAACATAAGTCTCTCAGCACTAACCACGTGCTTTAATTACAAAACATAAATTATCATTAAATTCCCGAATTTAGTTTAAAATAAAAGTAAGTATCTTCTTGTGCCATGCCAACCTCCATTGGATACTCTTCAACGATCTGCAAAAGTGAAAACCACACAAGTGTCAACCTAACGGTTGGTGAGTTCACGGTGGGCATGACATGCATTAGCCCGGTCTCATAATCGTATTCATCAACATATAAATAAGTAATAGATTTGCAAAACATTGCCAAGTGTTGAATTACCGAATATGCACTAGTTAAGTAAAAGTTAAAGCGGTCAACCGATATCGCGGGTAGCTAATCCGGTTTCCATGCACTAAGGAAGTCGTACCATGGCTGAAAGCTGACGTAACAGAGTTCGGCATTTGCCGATGGTTGGTGCCTCCAGTTGTGTCCCTTTTGGGAGGCCCACAACTAAAACAGGCTGATATTGAACTCCGTCCGGCCTCCAGCCGGTTGGTTACACATTTGTGTACCGCGGAGCAGGGTTTGTCAAACCCTCAGTAGATCTACCCAACATCCCCTCGCTTCTCAGATCAACAGTACTAAATTGAGGACTTTTAAGTTTTTAAGGCATCCTTAGAAATCATGTGATATCATTTGGCTTAGACTTTAACCTACACTAGTCATATTAAAACCGTTTATTTCTGGATTTCATTTGAAATCCCCAAAAAGAGTTTAAGTGTCAAAATGGTCGTTTCCGTTTTTCAATTGAAACCCCAAGGATGGACAGTTGCAAGTGCTCCCCATAAAACACTCCAACTTCCATAACAGGTATCCCATTTGGTAATACCTCAAAATGTCAGCGTTGTTTTTCGTTAAGTTCATTCGTTGTGTCCCAAACGGGCTCACAATTAAAGGGTTAGTGAAACTCACCTTAGGTTGCTCAGCTACACTTGCTAATTAATCCAATTATTGCTTAACGAAGACCTATGAACACGTTTAGGTCTTAAGTATTAGTTTTTGTGTCTAATCATTAACTTATCGTCACTATGGCC
>JBCNJP010000006.1:29171367-29304721 GCA_039602395.1 Deinandra increscens subsp. villosa
GGATTGAAGCCACATTGAAAATCTTCCTTATCAGAAAATACATGAGCAACAAGTTTTGGATCCACATACAAGTGGAAACATTTCATCAGAATAAACTTTATCCGAACCCTTCAATTGATACATGCGGTATTTCACGGTTTTATCAAAGGGTTTGGACTTTTGGGTCTTAGTCTTATGCTTCTCAAAACATTTAGAAGAAACCTTCTTAGACTTGGGTAAATCTTTCTTGGATTTCCCATTTTCAACCTTTTTAGTCTCAAAACCCATACCAGCCTCTTTATGACTAGTTTGTTTTGAAGATTGAGCCTGAAAACTTGATGGCTTCTGACTCTTTGAAAATTTTGAAAATTTTGCTTGAATTTCTTGAACACTTTTCTTTTCATAAAAAAGTTATTCATTAATATCAGAATGACAAGAATCTTTATCAATTATTCCAATTTTCTCTTATTCAAAAAGAGTTGAACTTGAAAGAAAAACATGCAATTTCCCAGGCTTAATCTGATTCTTATCATACAATTTCTTTGAATCCTTTTCTGGTTGAGTCTTTTTCTTTTCAGAATACTCAGAATAATCAAACAAAACATCCTGTAGAATAACATCAGATAGAGATTTGAGTGTAATTCTGGAGGAGGAACTTGATTGAGGCCAACATTTTTGAAAACATCTTTAGAAATGTCATCTTTAAACAAAAAGCTTGTAAAAGCATTTGAGTTTTTTAGAAAATCCAATTGACGTGTCAAATCAAGAATTTCGATATTCAATTCGGATATCTTTGATTTAGCCTCAGCCAAGTCCTTTTGAAAAGTAAGCAATTGTTCAGACTCTTTGTTTGAATCATAATTTTGCATTCTCAAACTCTCATACACCCCACCCCCCTCGCTCCGTAACTCCTCAGTTTTCTTTTCCCATCTTTCATTAAAGATTCCAACATCTTCCTTTAACACTTTAATTTAATCCTTTAACCTAGTTTTCTCAGCAAGCAACTCGGCATTGAGTTCTTGATGTTTGAATTCCTTATCAGCAACTTCTAGGCCAAGTATTTTGAAATTATCACAAGTTTTTCTAAGATCATCATAATCTTTTTCTAAAATATCACAGTTAGAACAAGATGATGAAACTACCTTTTGTATGTCAGCCATCAAAGCATAATATCAGTCAAGCATTCATCAACCTACACAGTTTTAGAAATAAATCATTTTGATTAGTAAATGTTTGACTCCAATCATAGCCTTCATCTAGTTGTGAAACAAGAGCTTTAGTGTTAGCGTTACTCCCTGAACTCTGATTTTGAGTTGGTTTAGAGTTAACACCAGAACCTGATTGGCTTTGACCACTCCTTTGATTTGATTTTTTATTATCTTGCGTTTTTGGTTGAGTACACTCTCTAGCAAACTGACCTAGAGTTAAACAGTTGTAATAATGAACTTTGGATTTATCAAAACTAATCTTTCCATCACTATTCAGATCTTTTCTTCCAGCTTTCCACAAACACTTCTTAACACGCTTGACAAGCATGGCAAACTGCCAATTAAGATCCATCAATTCCATATCATCGGGATCGATCTGATCGTAATCTTCCTCGGTTAACTCAACATTATTAACACTACCAATAATGACACCATATTGAGATGAAACTAACATTGAAACCAAAGACATATAGTCTTCGGTTGTTTGAATAGACAAAGCACTATTTTCCTACAAACTGACTAGCATTCACTGGTATAGTAACATGACAATTCGAATTGCTTTGAACTGATTTAGAACTTCCAGAACCAACATCGGCTACAAAAGCTGTAGAGGGTGAAGTACTTGTGGTAGCTATAGCCTTCGCACTCATACTTGTAACATTTTGTCC
The DNA here is from genome assembly GCA_039602395.1 of Deinandra increscens subsp. villosa. Taxonomy (NCBI): domain Eukaryota; kingdom Viridiplantae; phylum Streptophyta; class Magnoliopsida; order Asterales; family Asteraceae; genus Deinandra; species Deinandra increscens. The sequence continues at coordinate 29,173,223 of JBCNJP010000006.1, forward strand.
ATAGTAGACCTCTGGGTTCTAAGCGTGTGCTGGCACATTATTAACCGTTTACATTTCCAGTTCATGTGCCTTATGCTTTCCTGTTAGTTCTCTTAATTTCCATTTTGGATTGTTGGAACTAATAATATGTGTGACTGATGCCATCAAATCTATTCTCGAATAATTCGGTTGAAGAATCCATTGTCATTTGATTCAGAGACGCGGGTTGTGATGCTCGAGGCTTGCTATTTGGACCGAAGACGTTTTCTGGAAAAGTAAACCGTTCGGGTCAATGGTCAACGTAAAAGTCAACGGAAGATCGGTTCGAGCGAGTCAAGTTTCATATTAATTAAATCAACTTTGATTTAATTAATAATTTATATTAGTTGTTTATTTGTAATAAGCTCCTTTTATTTGTGTTTTACTAGTTAGTGGGCTAGTGAGCACATGGGCTCTCCTATATATAGGGTAAGTGTGCTCATTTGTAAGAGAGATGACTCTTAGAGTGAGTGAGCACCATTCTAGAGAGAGAGAGAGTCTCACATTGGGTTTGAGCTCAACCTAATGTGACCATGGATTTCCTATGACGAGTTTGTAATCATTCGGATCGTTGTAATCATTCAGCAATAATCAATGAATCGTTTGATTTATTATTTCTTGTCATTTATTATCTTTGATTCTCATCATCCCGTCTCCTTCATCTTATCTTCGTTCTTGCTCATGATCGGGATTCTCGATGTGAAATCGGTCCTGACAAATGGTATCAGAGCTTATGACAGTCCCTAATAAAGTGATGCCTAATAAAGGTAATAAGCGTTTTGAAAGACCTATCTTAGGTTGGTGGCAACTCAAACATTACACCTTAGGAGTTGGTTTCATCCTTCACTTGGGTTTTGATTATAACACTAAGTGATTTCATAATAACAACCCTTAGCGATCCCATAATGATTCCTGGAGTTTTGGGATTGTTCTTAGTGATTTCCAGATAGTCTTGGCGATTTGGACACTGGTCTTGGAGATATGGATTTGTTCTTGGAGATCTCGTTTGTTCTTGGAGATCTCGCTGATAAGCCTTAGAGATCTCGTTTGTTCTTGGAGATCTCGCTGATAAGTCTTGGAGATCTCGTTTGTTCTTGGAGATCTCGTTGATAAGCCTTGGAGATCTCGTTTGGTCTTGGCAATCTCAAATACTTTGGCGATCTCGTCTAAGTTGACAACTGGGTTTTCATTCGAGTGTTTTTCAGTGAGTTTTGATCGTTAAAATGTGTAGAGGACGGACACACGATCTCAACGAGCTAAAAACCGCGAATTTTCGTCAAGTATTGATGGAGCTATGGAGTTTTTACGGTTTCCCGGCGACGGTATTGATTTTCCGATGAGTTTATTAGGGTTCCGGTGGTCTAACGTTGAAGAAGAGGCAGCTGTGACGTGGCAGTTCACTAGTGGTCAGAGGAGAATTGTTTCTCTCTCTTTGGTCAGTCAATGTCCGACATTATCAAGTGGTTGTCTAACTGTGATTGGCCAGTGTAACCTTGTGGACCCCACTGTAAATAAAGAAACCGTTAAAGGAGCTGGCGCTGTCTCTCTCCAATTGGCAGAGATCAACTCGCGTGGGACCACCCTGTACTCAGGAACGTTGAAAGTCAGAGGCGCTGTCTGCTTGTCATTGGTCCAGCCCCTTAGACACGGATTTGTCATCTGCACCGTCAGATCTCAATAAATCCAGCCGTTGGATTACTTATGAATCTCAAATCTGATTGGTTATGGGACTTTGACATGGATTATGCTTTTCAATGGGGATTTTTCTCTCATAATTATATTTTCATAATTATATTTTTCGCATTATTTCGTTAAATGCGGGCATTTTCAAATAAGTCTTTTACGAGACAAGCGGGATAACGCCGCAACGGAATTGTGAAAATATTTTTATTAGTCATGAATTTATTCCGCCATATTTCGACCGGGTTTCTAGTTTTTGTTGACATCAAAACCACGTTAGCTAACGACCACTGACGGACTGGTTTCGCTTCTCGGTTAAGTATGTGACTATTTCGTTATGTCTCACTCCAAGTTGTTTAGCTGATGCAGCGCTGATGTCATCTAACCAAATTAACTGGAATCTCAGTTAAATATTGGAATATTCCGTTAAATCTCTAACGGAAGGCCCGTTACTTGAATAAAATTTACGGTTTTCTCAGATTCATTCCAAATTGCACTGTTTTACTCAGAATTCTTCACAGAATATTTTTTCTGAGCTCGATTTTCTTCGCCAAAATTATGAAGACTCCGGTTATGAATAAATTTTGCGTTTATGCTCGGGATCTCAGTTTTTCACCGATTTGACATTATTTTTGCATCCAACCCAGTCACGCGGAACAAGTTCAGTATTTATGGATCATTCACAACTGTCAGCACCCGGCTTTCGGTTTTTCACAAGATTGTCCGATTTCAGGATTTTAGTACCGTTTTCTCTTCGGAACTGAGTGGAACGGTTCCACTCTCTGCATCTGATTTTCCGCTTCCGCATCGGATTTTTTCAGAGGGATCTAGAGAAAAGGGGGAGCCATTATGGATTTGGATTATCGGGTCGATTATCTGAAGTTGGAGCATTTTCAGTGTTTGATTGGTTTATCTGATTCGATTTGTTGCGATTTTCTCTCCAATGTTCAGCATTCTTAGTATTGTACCCGACCGTGTGAACCGAGTGAACTGCAGCACTTGGCTCTCAACTGGAGCAACAAGAACAGAAAAAACTTATTCAAAGGGGGAATCTTTACACCAGAAAGATTCAGGTTTATCAGTTACTCTTCGAAGATGTACGACAGAGCGGTTCTTCACCAGTATGAAAGATTTGACAGCGTCAGTCAAGGGGGAATTGTTGGAACTAATAATATGTGTGACTGACGCCATCAAATCTATTCTCGAATAATTCGGTTGAAGAATCCATTGTGATTTGATTCAAAGACGCGGGTTGTGATGCTCGAGGCTTGCTGTTTGGACCAAAGACGTTTTCTAGAAAAGTCAACCGTTCGGGTCATCGGTCAACGTAAAAGTCAACGGAAGATCGGTTCGAGCGAGTCAAGCTTCATATTAATTAAATCAACTTTGATTTAATTAATAATTTATTTTAGTTTTTTATTTGTAATAAGCTCATTTTATTTGTGTCTTACAAGTTAGTGGGCTAGTGAGCACATGGGCTCTCCTATATATAGGGTGAGTGTGATCATTTGTAAGAGAGATGACTCTTAGAGTGAGTGAGCACCATTCTAGAGAGAGAGAGTCTCACATTGGGTTTGAGCTCAACCCAATGTGACCATGGATTTCCTATGACGAGTTTGTAATCATTCGGATCGTTGTAATTAATCAGCAATAATCAATGAATCGTTTGATTTATTATTTCTTGTCATTTATTATCTTTGATTCTCATCATCCCGTCTCCTTCATCTTATCTTCGTTCTTGCTCACGATCGGGATTCTCGATGTGAAATTGGTCCTGACATGGATAATCTTTATCATGAGTAAGCAAGAGCATATAATTCTCTCATTTGTTTGACAACGCTTCAAGCAATTTTTCTTTCATCTCATCCTCATCCTTTTTTACATCAACTTTATCCAATTCACTTTGCAAGTGTGAAATCTGGACAACAGCTCAGATAATGATTCATTCGGATAGTTTCGGAAAACATCAAACTCCTTTCTTAGAACTTTCTTCTTGCTCTTTTTGTATTGGTCATTACCAACACATCTATCTTCCAATGCCTTCCACAATTCTTGAGAATTCTTATAGCTTTTGATTTGATGTAGCAACTCTTTAGGAAGAGCCATAGTATGCAGCCATAAATCTTCTGTTCCCTTTTGAACTCTTCCCTTTCCTTTGCATTCATATTTCGTTGAAACTTTAGCACACCATTTTCCGTTGGGTATTCAAAACCCTCATCTATGGCTATTGAAAGTGAGTGGGAAGTCGGATCGTGCACACTCAAGTCATTTTAGTAAACGAAATAAGACAAACTATGTAAATACAAACTCAATCTTTTATAGATCAATGATTCAGAACATACAAAAGACTCAGAGCTCTAATACAGAAAACACCATAAGAAAGCCATCATCATGAAATTGTGTTCTTTGAGAAACTCTATTTGACTTTTTGAAATATGGTTTAACATTTTCAGCAAAATTTGGTTTGATATTTTTGACATTTTTCGGTGATGTAGAAACAAATGGCTTCTTAACAGGTTGTTTCACAGACTTAGCAAAAAATTCAGAATGATCAGAACCCGATTGATCAGATCCAAGTGAGCCTTTTGGAATTATTATTTTTTCATTCTTCCCCTAAATGGCACACTTGGGGCATCAGGATCATAGTTTGGACCATACCCTCACCGAAAAACCTAATCAATCAAGTCAGGGTTAACCATATTTTAAGGAAACTCTAAATTAGAATACATCTTATCAGATCCCTTTAACCGGTAAGTGGTCCATTTCACAGTTTTATCATACTTTTGAGTTTGAGCTTGATCATTGGATTTTCCTTTTTCATAACTTAGTTTTTTGGAAGTTGAACCCTTTTCAAGAACTTTTTGTTTTGATTTAATAGACTTTGGTTGGTATCCAATCCCACCATTTTTGGGTTTCTTTCCCTTAACTGATTTTGATCTAGCAATCTTTTTCTACTCATAGTCACTCAGTTTTGTGAGTTCAGACTTAATTTCACCAAATTTGTATTTTGAAATGAGTTCATCCTGAGTGTTGTTTAAAACATTTTTGGACATCTCAGGTATGGGATCAGAAATTAAGTCATCAATCTTATCAAAATCAGGAAAGTTGTAAAAGAACTCATCAACTTCTGATTCTAGAGCAGATTTCTCATTTGATTGCTTGTCAGTGGTTTTGGAATGTGATTGAACAGACACTTCCTTTTTGTAAGAAGTGTAATCACATTTCTCATCGGTTTGAACAGAAGATGGGCTATTGGTTATAACCACGGGAGCATGAACCTGGTTAAGCTTATCAGACACATTACCCTTATCACTATTGTATAGAAAATTGGTAAATGACAATGGTATTTGAAAACTGTCGATTTTTTTGGTTAATTCAAGAATTTCAATCTTCAAATCAGAAACAACTTTTTGATTATGAACCGGGTCCTTTTGTGCCGACACGAGCATTTCAAATTGCTTGTTGAAATCGTATTTCTGAATACCCAATTGCTCGTGTAACGACATCAAATCTTTTGTGGTTCCTTCCCACCTCTTTTTATAAATTTCAATGTCTGCATTTGCTACAGACAATTGATCAGTCAATTTGGTATTCTCATCTAAGAGATCACTCTTAGACTTAGCAAACTGATTACATGTATCACATTAAAGAGAAGAAGATACCTTCAGAGTATCGGTCATTAAAGCAAAAACTGATTCCTTGAGATTGTTTCTTTTCACAGATCCATTCTCCAGTTTTGAGATTGTTATTCTCATCAGCTAATTTCTGCATCTCCTCTTGCAATGCGATTATCTTGTCACTTGCTTCCAAAGCATTCTTACGTGCCTTTTCATATTTTTGATGTAAAAGATAAGTCTTTTGTAATAAAGCTTCAAAATCATTCGCTGCATCTCGAGCTTCGGCTTTAGCAACATCACAAAATTTCATTAGAGCTTCCTTCTCCCTCATCAAAACTTCCAACTCATTCTTTAGTAATAAAACCTCATCGGGATCCCCACATTCAGATATTGTATTTTCCATAAAAGCAAATTGATCTTCAGAAAATGTTTGGACTTCTTTAACCGATTCTAAACAATCATTTGTTTCATCACCTTCAAAAGTGGATTCAGTCATTGTATCATCATCCTGCACATGTGTTACAATTAAGGCAGAAGAATCAGTAAACTGATTTCCCCATTTATAAGTCTTATCTTCTTGAGATACAAGAGCGTTTGTGGGATCGGTTTTAGGGTTAGAAGTGCTTCCTAAATTTGATGTGTTGTACTTATGTAAGTACACGAGATGGATCGGTCTACCGGATGTGAAGTCAAACGGGTAATCCGAGTCAAACAAACACAAGGTAAATAACACTTCTTGTATTAGCAACAATCAGTGTACAATAAGGACTCCAGAATGCTCTCACCAGAAATACACAGCTAATCTCACAGTTCTGTTCTAAACAAAGACACTCGACCTATTTATACTAAACTGGTGCGGCGTACCATTTAACTCAACATACCAATTGGTACGCTGCGGCTTACCAACTGGTGCGCCTCATGGTATGCTGGAGCATTCTAAACACAAAATCAACAATGTAAACAACACCTACACCTAGCATTAGACATCAAAACTTGTCCTAACAAACTCCCACTTGTCTCATGCTAGTCTTTAGAAGCTATCGTCTTAGACTTCTTCCAAAATCTTTGTATGTTGTTTCCAAAATGAATCCCAAAAGCATAACAGAATCGTATCACCTGCTGAAATTGCAGCGCTTGTTATGAATCATCAACATGATATAAAATGTTGTTGTGATAAAGTTTGTCAATATCAGCTTCAGACAGATTCATCAACCACATCAGATCAAATATCCGAACCACCTTGTTGTTTTCTTTAATCACGATCACCGCTTCTCCAGTTCTGTTGTCATAGTACCACCACTTTAAAGTTTGAATGAAATTCTGCTCTAATTTCTTCAATGGTATCTTCTTAAGTTGACCTGGCTTTACACAATCAATTATTTTCTAGTGATAGGATGAACTTTTGTTGGATGCTTTTCATACTTCCGTCTTTTAGGCTTCAAGTATCTGAATCTTCCTTGACATTCTCTATGAAGCACTCCGTGAAAGAAATCAGCAAGACCATTTTTACCATGATTCAAGAATGGCTTTCTGGTCAATTCCCTCGCATCACAGACCGGTAAAGTATCAAATCTTGTTTGCATTCTTTAAGGAAATGATCCCAAACTCTTTTTTAGTTGCATAACACTTCAGTTGAAAATCATACATCCAACTAATGATGTTACCAACAACCTCACCATTGTTGTCGACATAACGTCTTTGCTTTCATGCTTCACTGGAGGTATATAATTTTCTTTATGCTCCTTCATCCATTCATAAAATAAATTTCTACGTTCTTGTTCTTTAGTGAAACTATCAGATTCATTCGTCTCAGATTTTTTCTCAGATTCTTTCTTTTTCAACTCTTGTTCCACTTCCTCTTCATCATCTTTGACAAAGAAGTTAAAACCTGTAGAATAATCATCATCTTTGAAGTTTCCATACACTTTAGGATCATTAGGATATTCTTCTGCAGTTATATCTTCAACTTCTACCTGTTCTTCCTCAACTTCAATGTCGTCACTCGAATCATTTTCTTTATAAGGTTCAACAACAGGAACATTATCAACTTCTTCCTCATTCAAAGCTTATATCGCTGCAAGTTGTTCTTTTGAAAAATGTATGAATAAATTCTCCTTCTTCAATCACACTTTGAGAGATTGGAATAACATCATATTCATCGCCTCCAACAATCTTCTCCCCCTGAGATGTACCAGCAGCAGTAGATGTACCAACAGAACTAGACGTACCCGCTCAACCAGTATCATCACCACCTACACCTCCTTCTGGCTCTTCCTTTTCATCATTCAAGAATTCCAGACTATCTCATTTACAAGTTCTTCAGTATTAATCCCCCCTGAGCAGGTAATGATTTTAGCAGAAAGCTTAGCTGCTCACCCAGAGAAGTAGAAATTTGCATTAAATGGCTAGTCTCTCGATCTTTGACTTGATTACGATCCTTCAACATTTTAACAGTGTCTTTCAATTCTTGGATCTCCAAAGATCTTTTACGATCCGTCTCTTGCAAAGATGTAACCTAAGATGTAAGCAAAGTAAGTTGACAATCAACTGGAATAATATTTGATGAAGCAGGATGAGAAGTTGTTGTTGTTGTAGCATGAGCATTAGATGCAGAAGCTTTGAATGTGATCTTTCGAAATTGAGTAAGTGGATTAACAAAACTTGGAGTATAAGCAGTAGTTGCTGTGGTTGAAACTGTAGCATAAGAGTTTGTACTCGAGACTTTTTGCTTCTTGCTAGGTGAGTTAGCAAGCAAAGCTCTACCTAAATCAGCAAGATATGAACCACGCTTTACCAACATCTTCGGTCTAGACATGGTCTTTAGAAGCTTTCCAGTTTCTTGCATTTGAGCTTTACCCTTTCCGGTAACATTAGCTCTCGAACCCGATTCTTCCATGTCAGGAAATTAAGATGGATCAGTGTCGGTTTCAGAATCATCATGTTGAGCTGTACGCTGTTCATTCATTTAAGTATCTTGGTTTTGAGACTTTAAAAAAGCTATGTGAGCTTTCGAACCTTTTCTCACGAGCACACCTCTGGTATTATGCATAATCGTCACATAATCTCCAGAATCTGAATCAGTGTCGGACGAACTAAAATCATTATCATCATCAGAATCAGAAACATCAGCCATCAACTTATTATCTTGAGCATTAATAGCAATATGCTCAACTCCCTCAGCATTAACAATTGGATCTTGAATCACTTGTTCTTGAACGACTTGATCTTGATTAATTTGTTGTTGTTGTACAGGTTCTTGATTTACAGGTCCTTGTTCTGAATTTGTGGTTCTGGGTTTGCAGTTTGATTTTGAACAACATCAACAGGCTCACCATTATCATCATACTCTAACTCATCATTCAAGCTATCATCATGTCTTGGAGCACCATTGGCAGGAGCCACATAATCTGCTTTAACAAGATGTCCAATCAGTCTTTTAACAGGTGGAGATACATTTGCCCCTTTTCACTTCTGATAAACTGGCAATTTACTAACAGCCAATTCATTCATATACTTTAGCTTAATAGAAAATGCCGAATTCTTCGGAAGTGCAGGATATGACTCATCAAGTATCATTTGAATAAATCTTGGATACATCAGACTTTTCTTTTGCTTCACTGTACTATTCTCCCTAATGTAAGTAAATATCCACCTAGAAAACTTGAATGTTCTATTCATCACTAAGGTTGTGAAAAAGGATAAAACCTTCATGTCAAATTCTTTGTGACCTCTCAATCTGTTCCAAAAACATTTGATAATAACATGAAGCAAGTATTTGTATGGTGGGCACACATTTGACTTGATAAACCACTTGGCAGTCAAATTCCCATCATATCAATTCTTCTCAATAACCCGATTAGATCTGCTTCAGGAATTTCCATTGTATATGTTGCTAGATCATCCAAATGAAGTACTCGACGAACATCAGCCTCAGAAATAACAATATCAGTATTGTTTAACCTTGACCTAATAACTGGTGGAACAACCGTGCAATCTATCTGAGCTGCATTCTAGAATGTATTGATTGTATCTTTGTAAGGTACATAATCATGCGTTGTTGCATAAAAGATACGGGATCTTTGCATAAACTCGATGTTCCCAAAATGAGATCTCCACTTTGCAGATGCTCCAAGATACGCACAAATATTGTGATCCAAGTTTAATGGTAACATATCCATATATGAAAATTCACAAAAATAATTATCGTTAAATTTATGTTGAATAAACAAAAATGCTAACGATTGACTCATCCTAGACTCGAAACGCTTGAACTTTGTGTAAAATCAAAGTCAACGGACCAATCAAACCAACCATACCATTGACCGGGCCAAATTGGTCAAACGTACCACATTGGTACGGGCGTACTAGTGACCAAACATACCATTAACCGGACCACCTTGGTCAAACGTACCATGTTGGTACGGGCGTACCAACTGGTACAGCGATAGAACAGTAGTCGAATGGTCTTTTTAATTTTTCGAACACTCAAGACATGGTATGTAAAATCGGTTACTGAGAGTTGTTTGTACATCAAAACGATTCTATAGGTACAAACACTTCCAGTTATCATGCCCTAAGACCCGTTTAACCAAAGATCGTTAGGATTTTTGAAAAATCGAGCCCTAAATCTTTAAAAATCAAGTGATTTACAGAACAAACACAGAATCATTACCATGAGTGTATGTGGAATTCGATTTCGAACCTGTAGCAAAAAAATTATGAGCAAAGGTTAAGTATCACGGAAGAAGTTCGAGAAAAACATGAAACGAAGGTTAGGGTTCTTTATAGAGAGAGAGAGAGAGAGAGAGAGTGGAGGTACAGTGAATTTGACCAGGCTTACCAACTCACCATTTATATAGGATCAATGGTGTGGCCCAGCGTACCATTGATTTGTTCATTTTAACCCTAAAACTTTCCGTTTTTGACAATTTTCACCCAAAATACATATTTTTCAATTTTTCTCAAATTTGATGTTGATAAATTGATTCAAGCTTTGATTATGGTTCACAAAAACATAAAGTTTGCCATTTTACTTATTTAGTTGATCTAAAACAATACAAAAACAAAATCTTTTTGTATTGTAGAAAAATATATCAAAACACACCAAAATCTTTTTGATTTTTTAAATTTATGCTAAAACACACCAAAAATCGTTTATAAGATTATTCAAAAAGAAATAAACCAAAACATCAAAATTAAATGTGGTAAGTTACATTTTTGTGAGAAAGATCGCAAAACATGCTATATCAGTAATATGTACTAAACACACTTCAATTTCAGTTTAATCAGCATGCAAGCCAAGTTGTCCATGAATACAATATTTTTATGTTTATTTCAGCCAAATCAATCAATTTCTATAACGTTCTGATATGAATTAGGTATTCATTTATTAAGCACAGAAATCATGGTACCCACACATTCAAGTAATTGATAATCTGAATTATTATATTTTTTTATTTTTGTTTCTTATTCATCACAGAATTTATATACAGAGACAAGTTGTTCATAGTGTTTAATGCAAAAAGAAAGCTGAACATTAAATCGTCTACCTTAAGGTTGATCTTTCGATACGCAGATAAGGCCTTGGATTTAACAAAATAAGAAAGAGAAAACAAGTTGAAGTTGTATAATTCAACAACAATCAGATCAAAAATCCTGTATACACAGAGAAAGCCCGATGAATTATATGAAACACCATGAAAAATAACGCAGAACCCCAAACGAACAACAACAGGTCGGTCTTGTGGACACGAAGAGAAAGTCCGATCGTTTGAGAAAATAAAGAAAATCAAAGAAGTTTAAATCTTTCAAAAGAAAGTATGCATACACTAGAACAATCTCTTCTTCTATTTTTGTATTTTTAGATAGTATCAGCATTATAGAAAAACAACAACAGTGTTTCACCACAGAACTCAGGCTAGCTTTATATTTATATCATAGATGCATATATCATATTTGAGTAGCACATTCAATGAAACAATCAAGTACATATAGCCTTTCTTACTACTCTATCCAAGGTCAGTATCATACACTGATATACTTGTTGGACTCTATATGCCCAAGACACATAGTAAATTGATGTGGCTAGTACGTAATGATCCAAGACGGGTCATACCCAATAACGAGCTAGATAACGCACCAAAGATATTTATTTTAGATGTGATCAAATAAATAAATATTATAACACGAAGACATTTAGAAATGGGTTTCTAAATAGTTGCACTTGTAATTAAATCATACGGATGATTTAAATTAGAGAGTATGAAATTATTTAAATGGGTTAAATGATTTAGTAGAGATTTTATATTTAAAGTAAAATTACTTTTATATAAAATAATATGATATATATCCTTTTGTAGTACGTGTACTACTAGTTGTACTACACTTGTACTACTTGCACTACTTGTAGTACTTGTACTACAATATGTACTACACTTGTACTACAATATGTACTACATGTAGTACAATAAAGGACTCTATATATATCTACATACTCTCTCCATTTTGGGTGTACAACACACAAGCATTTACTCAAGTGCAAGACTTCCTCTCTACTCTATCTCTCTCTCTCACGAATCGGTTTAAGGAGAAAGAAGGAAGAAGTCAATCTTCAGGAAATCCTAGCAACAAGGTGTTGATGTCCGTGGCTCGTGGGTATCACTAACTTGAGGTCTCTTCTTCGAGACTTGGTATTCGAGTTCGTCATCATCTTCTTCTCAATCCCTTGCTTGGAAGAAGGTATAAATCTAAACACCCTATGGTTGTTTTAGTTTTGATAACATGCATACATGTTTGGATCCTTGGTTTTGGGTTTTATAATCAAGTGTTAAAATCGGTTTTAACATCAACTAATCAAAATATACATCAACTAATCAAACTATGGTTTTGATTTTCCGCTGCGTTTTACATTTTAAGGAGTTAAAATGGCTTTGATAATGTTCTTAAAACCCAACAATGGCATCTAGAGCCGCTTATATGGATGCATGCTTCAAAGAGCTAGTTGGTTAGCTCCACAAAACTCTTGGTTTTGGTTTCTCATACCACAAAATGAAAGTTTTGTTCATGGTTTCCCCTTGTCTTTCAAGATGCTTCACTAACATGCATGTGGTTATCTTGAAAGATTAAAACATTTTATCATTTTGTTGTTTTTGTTGTTTGGACAACAAACCCAAGTTTTCGGTTTTGTGTTGGACCAAAAAAAGGAAATGGGTTAAAAGGGAACCATTTGTACATATGGATGTATTTTTAGATATATGTTTGGTGCATAAAGCCTAGCCAAAAGACCTTGTGATTGTTTGTGGTGAATGTTTGTGCTTGTTGTAATTATTCAAAAGTTGTAATAATTTCAAGTTCCTCATTTTGGGCATGTAATCTATTTATTTCATTTGGTATGTAATGTAATAGATTAGGTGCATTTTGTTTTACTAGAAAAATGTATTAGGATCCATATTTTGTAAAAAGGAAGAATGCACAAGATGGAGGATCTTGGATGCCCAAAGGAGTCAAGCAAAACACAACCAAAGGAGGTCACTTTAAGCATTTGGATGCGGGGTCAAGTGGGAGTTCACCAACATATCACTTGCGTGATCTTGTCCCTTAGGAGAGACCTTGACACACACTTGTTTCGGCTAACAAGTGTTGTCAATAGTTGGCTATGGCTATGCACCTATTTTATTATGCTTGTGTGGTTGTTTATTTTCATGTTTGGATGATATTTGGATATGCATGCTAAAACAAACTAATAAACATTAACAAGCTAAAACCGGTTCTTAAAATATCATTAACAAAGACTAATACTATGGGTTTTAGTAAGTTGATGATGATTTATTAATAAAATGGGTTTTATTAAAAGGACCATGAAATATGGATTTCTAACAACACTAGGGTACCATACATTTGAATGCATGTGAATTGTATGGTACATAGAGTTTTCTACACTAGAATTATGAAAACTAAAAACGACCCTTTTCAAAAACAAGTTTAAACGCCATCCTTTTATATAACACTCAATTTGCTTGTAAACTCTTTATGGGATAAAGGTCACCTAACCATATTTGAGGGAACTTGTAAACTTGGGGTAGGTTTACCATATTTGTGGGATAAAGGTCACCTAACCATTTGTATGTGTAAATCTACACGTGTGTATAAGTAGGACAACTTGATTTGGAGACCATGTGAATAGGGTCACCGAAGCATGGGGAACCAAAGGCGTTGATGGGATTAAACATGCCAACTAAACATAAGATGTTTAATCGATCCCATACTACTAGAAGTTGCAAAGAGTTGCAATTGTCAAACGTTGACTACCTTGTTAATTTAAGTCATGGGATAAAGGTCACCTAACCACAACTTAAATGTAACGTTGGATTCTAGGTTTTAATTTATTAATTGTCTATGAGACACAAAAGGGTATTAATTAAATTAAAAGGTTTATATTGATATCAAAGATACTTAATAGAACTTTGTTAAATTTTGTAGATGGCCAATAATAACGAAATCATCCCCGCCACAAACGTCCATAACCTATCACTAAGATCCATCTTAGACAAAAATCGTCTCAACCAAGAAAACTTTGTGGATTGGTACCGCAACTCGAGAATTGTTCTCAAACAAGAAAACAAGTCTTATGTGTTGGACGATCCTATCCCCGACGAACCCGATGTCGAAGACATTGAGGCTTATGCCGATTGGGTAAAGTACACCGAGGACTCCGTCCAAGTTTCATGCCTCATGCTAGAAAGTATGATCCCCGAGCTACAAAAGGATTTTGAGAATCATGGGGCATATGACATGATATGCCAATTGAAGGAAATGTTCCAACAAAAGGCAAGGACCGAGCGCTTCGAAACGGTTCGAGCACTCCATGCATGTCGTATGGACGAGTCACAAACGGTTTCATCCTATGTTCTTAAGATGAAGAGCCTCATTGATCGTCTTGAAAGGCTCAATTGTCCCGTTTCAAAAGAGTTGGCTACGGATTTGATCCTCAACTCCTTGTCAAAGAAGTTTGACACTTTTGTATTGAATTACAATATGAATGGTTGGGAGAAGACCATTCCCGAGCTTCACGGGATGCTCAAAACGGCTGAGCAAGGGATGGGAAAAAGTGTTGTGCCCGTTCTAACGATCGATGAGGGTAGTAGCAAGAAAAGGTCTCGCTCTACCTCTAGTTCCTCAAAGGCAAAGGTTGCCAAAGGAAAGGGATTCGTCAAGGGGAAGGGCAAGAAAGAAAACCCCAAACCGAAGGAGAAGAAGCAAAAGGTTGCTTCAAATGATCCATGCTTTGAGTGTGGTGAGGTAGGACATTGGAAGAGGAATTGTCCAACCTATCTCAAAGGGTTGAAAGCAAAGAAAGATGAAGGTCAAGCCTCGGGTAAGACCTTTATGATCTATATTGAGCTTAATGCTATTTCTTCAAACACATGGGTATTGGATACCGGATGTGGAACTCATATATGTAATATGTTGCAGGGGTTCAAAAGAAATAGGCAATTGAAGACGGGAGAAGTTAGTCTCTTCATGGGCAATGGAGCGAAAGTTCAAGTTGAAGCCCAAGGAGACTATATTTTGGAACTTCCAAGTGGTTTGGAAGTAATTTTGAATAATGTATTGTATGCTCCTAGTTTGACTAGGAACATAATTTCCGTTTCCCGTTTAAGACATTTTGGATATGATTTTAAGTTTGTTAACAATGATATCCATGTTTCAATGAATGAAGTGTTTTATTTTAAAGCTAGCCCTTTAAATGGTATTTATGAATTGGTTCATGAAAATACTTCATGTAATAGCTCAATATACCAAACCACCACCAAGAAACTCAAAAGAGATTTGAGTGACACCTATATTTGGCATTGCCGCCTTGGTCACATTAATAAGAACCGCATACAAGCATTACAAAAGAGTGGTCTTTTGAAAACAAACGAATGCGATTCATATGACGTATGTGAATCTTGTCTTCAAGGGAAGATGACTAAGGCACCTTTTAGTGGAACTACTGAAAGGGCAAAGGATTTTCTAGGGATCATACAT
This sequence comes from Deinandra increscens subsp. villosa, assembly GCA_039602395.1. Taxonomy (NCBI): domain Eukaryota; kingdom Viridiplantae; phylum Streptophyta; class Magnoliopsida; order Asterales; family Asteraceae; genus Deinandra; species Deinandra increscens. The sequence continues at coordinate 29,188,567 of JBCNJP010000006.1, forward strand.
TCGGATGTATGTGGACCTTTTAAGCCAACCTCTAGGAATGGTGAAAGATACTTCATCACCTTTACTGATGACTATAGTCGCTATGGGTATGTGTACTTGTTAGCACACAAGGATGAAGCTTTTGAAATGTTCAAAATCTTCAAGAATGAAGTAGAAAATCAACTCAACAAAACAATAAAGATCCTTCGTTCGGATAGAGGAGGTGAATACCTTAGCAATGAATTTCAAGACTATCTTAGGAGTTGTGGGATTGTCTCACAACTTAGTCCACCTCGGACGCCACAACATAATGGAGTATCGGAGAGGAGGAATCGAACCCTATTGGATATGGTTCGATCTATGATGTGTAGAAGTTCATTACCTCTATCATTTTGGGGTTATGCCCTACTCTCAGCGGCCCGTATTTTAAATATGGCCCCAACCAAGAAAGTGGAAAGGACACCTTTTGAGTTATGGCATGGAAGGGTTCCATCCTTATCTTATCTAAAGGTGTGGGGTTGTGAAGCTTATGTAAAGCATGATGCTTCAAACAAGCTAGATCCCCGGTCCACTAAGTGTATATTTGTAGGATATCCTAGAGATTCTATAGGATATTACTTCTACAATCCAGCAGAGCAAAAGGTATTTATTGCTAGAAAGGCCGAGTTCTTGGAAACTAAGTTCCTTATGGAAGGAACTAGTGCAAGAACGGTGGAACTTGAGGAGGATCAAGAACCACAAGCCGATACACGTTTGGTTGAAACTAGCCCGCAACAAGAAATTGTTGAAGATGATCAAATGGTTGATCAAAACACAAACAACGTTCGTAGATCCGGTAGAACTAGTCGTCCACCCGAAAGATATGGATTTTTCATGGAGGGATGCTATGTGGTAGATTCGGATGAACCAACCACTTACCGTGATGCAATGTCCGATTCCGAATCGGAAAAATGGTTGGAAGCCATGAACGTTGAGATGCAATCCATGCATGATAACCAAGTATGGGACTTGGTAGAACGACCTCCTAATTCCAAAGTAGTTGGAAGTAAGTGGATTTTCAAGAAGAAAACCGACATGCATGGAAACTTAGATACTTTCAAAGCTCGACTTGTAGCAAAAGGTTTCACTCAAACTCAAGGGGTTGATTACGATGAAACTTCCTCGCCGGTGGCAATGCTAAAGTCGATAAGGATATTATTTGCCATAGCCGCCTACTATGATTATGAGATATGGCAAATGGATGTCAAAACGGCTTTCCTAAATGGATATCTTGAGGAAGATGTCTATATGGCTCAGCCCGAGGGTTTTGTCGATCCAAAACATCCTAATAAATTATGCAAGTTAAAGAAATCAATCTATGGATTGAAACAAGCATCAAGGAGTTGGAATCACCGTTTTGATGAAGAGATAAAGAAATTTGGCTTCATCAAGAACGAGGATGAGGCTTGTGTGTATAAGAAGGCTAGTGGGAGTATAATAACTTTTCTAGTATTGTATGTAGACGACATACTACTATTTGGAAATCACATTCCAACCTTGGAAGGTGTAAAAGCCTGGCTTGGAAGTTGTTTTTCCATCAAGGATCTCGGTGAAGCCACCTATATTTTGGGAATAAAAATCTATAGAGATAGATCAAGGCGCTTGATAGGTTTGAATCAAAGTGCATACATTGACAAAGTCTTGAAAAGGTTCAAGATGGAGAACTCTAAGAAAGGTTTGGTACCTATTCAAAGAGGAACTATATTGAGTACGACTCAATGTCCAAGCTCAAAGGATGAGCAAGACAAAATGAAAGGAATCCCATATGCATCTGCTATTGGATCGATTATGTATGCTATGTTATGCACTAGACCGGACGTGTCATGCGCGTTAAGCATGACAAGTAGATACCAACAAAATCCAGGTAATAGTCATTGGATGGCTGTCAAAAGTATATTGAAATATCTTAGAAGGTCTAAGGATATGTTCTTAATATACGGATCCAATGAGAAGGAACTCGTTGTAAGGGGTTACACGGATGCGAGTTTCCAAACTGATCGAGATGATTCTCGGTCACAATCGGGGTATATCTTCATTATGAATGGAGGGGCGGTCTCTTGGAAGAGCTCAAAGCAAGATGTGGTTGCATTGTCCACTACGGAATCAGAATACATCGCCGCATCTTTGGCCGCGCAAGAAGCCGCATGGTTGAAGAAATTTATTGCCGAACTAGGGGTTGTTCCTACCATTCAAGGACCACTAGAGATCCTTTGTGATAACGAGGGAGCGATTGCTCAAATCAAGGAACCTAGTGATCATCAAAAGGTAAGGCACATCGAGCGGAGATTCAACTACATAAGGGATGAAGTTGTAAAGGGAAAGATATGTATTCGCAAAGTTCACACCAATGACAATGTCGCTGATCCACTCACGAAGTTCCTAGAACGCCCAAAGCATGAGGGTCATGTTTGTGCTATGGGACTTCGACATTCTAGTGATTGGATATGATTTATATTTTGTATTTGGATATCGGAACAATGTTTATTTTGACACTTTTATATGAATGTGGGATTTCATTTAAATTGTGTAGTGTTCCATTTTTGCATGTTTAAATCCGTGAATAAGTTGCTTATTCTAAATTTCCGTAGTCGATCATATTTGTGGGAACGAATATGAAGGTAAGACTATTATGAACTTGGATTGGTGGATATTCGTAAGGTATGAATATGGAGCAATGGGTTGCTACCAAGGTTCATAGATATTTGTGGGAGACAAATATTGGACGACCCGCTCTCAAGACTTACCCCATGGAATCTTAATTGATTGATCATAAGTAAGCTTGAGTAAAGGAGAATATCATTTGTATCCTCTGACCTGAGATACATATTGGGTCTTGATATTCACCAAGCATTATGCTTTGACTTAGTTCTTCACTGTTCTGAAACATGGCAGTACATAAGGCTAAGCTCAAGCATGATACTAGGTGATTGTGAGAGACGTATGTAGTCAAGATGGAATTTGTCCCTCTTATTCGTTGAGAGTTAAATGTCTAAGGCCTGAATCAAGTTAAATCAATGGAGAGTGATCACTCCATGTCTCTAGGATTTAACATGACATTTGAGAGAAAAGGATAAATGATTGTTTCACCTAAAACATTTCAAGTGGCGACTTGAAGGAGATGATGTTATTGAATGGCACTAAGTCATACGTATTAGGGGTAACAAACCGTTGTTAGGCGGTATTTGCTACTTGCATCAATCTTCTATGAATCTTGTGCAAGTGGGAGATTGTTGGACTCTATATGCCCAAGACACATAGTAAATTGATGTGGCTAGTACGTAATGATCCAAGACGGGTCATACCCAATAACGAGCTAGATAACGCACCAAAGATATTTATTTTAGATGTGATCAAATAAATAAATATTATAACACGAAGACATTTAGAAATGGGTTTCTAAATAGTTGCACTTGTAATTAAATCATATGGATGATCTAAATTAGAGAGTATGAAATTATTTAAATGAGTTAAATGATTTAGTAGAGATTTTATATTTAAAGTAAAATTACTTTTATATAAAATAATATGATATATATCCTTTTGTAGTACTTGTACTACTAGTTGTACTACACTTGTACTACTTGCACTACTTGTAGTACTTGTACTACAATATGTACTACACTTGTACTACAATATGTACTACATGTAGTACAATAAAGGACTCTATATATATCTACATACTCTCTCCATTTTGGGTGTACAACACACAAGCATTTACTCAAGTGCAAGAGTTCCTCTCTACTCTATCTCTCTCTCTCACGAATCGGTTCAAGGAGAAAGAAGGAAGAAGTCAATCTTCAAGAAATCCTAGCAACAAGGTGTTGATGTCCGTGGCTCGTGGGTATCACTAACTTGAGGTCTCTTCTTCGAGACTTGGTATTCGAGTTCGTCATCATCTTCTTCTCAATCCCTTGCTTGGAAGAAGGTATAAATCTAAACACCCTATGGTTGTTTTAGTTTTGATAACATGCATACATGTTTGGATCCTTGGTTTTGGGTTTTATAATCAAGTGTTAAAATCGGTTTTAACATCAACTAATCAAAATATACATCAACTAATCAAACTATGGTTTTGATTTTCCGCTGCGTTTTACATTTTAAGGAGTTAAAATGGCTTTGATAATGTTCTTAAAACCCAACAATACTATCATTTCTCACAGGGGTTTGATCACATTTCTCAATATTTGGATTTTTCAAATTTTTTATGCTTTTTCAATTTCTTAACAACAAGAAATCACATTATTTTGTATTTTCCATATATTATCCTCTTAAAAAGCAGAAAACAAAGAAAAATAAAAGAAAAATTGATCAACTGAATCAGATTACTTGGCAAGCAAGCAAGTAATGGCATTGTTTTGCAAAAGAAATTTAAAGAGGATTTTATCAAAAGCTTTGGTAAACAGATCCGTTTTTTGAAAATCAGTATGAATTTTCTGCAAATTAATTAACTTCTTCTCATAGCCGTCACAAATAAAATGGTATCGAATGTCAATGTGCTTGGTCTTTGAATGTTGCACGGGGTTTTTCGTGATGCATATAGCAGCTGAGTTATCAATAAAAATAAGAGTGGTCAGAAAGTTCAAACCGTAATCGCACAACTGCTATTGTATCCACAAAACTTGTGAACAACAACTAGAAGCAGCAACATATTCTGCCTTTGTAGTAGACGTCGCGACTGAGGTCTGTTTCTTGCACTGCCATGATACAAGCCCTCCCCCAGAAATTGACAACCGGCAGTAGTGGATTTGAAATTAAGTTTGCACCCGCCATAATCTGAATCTGAGTAGGCTGATAACTCGAACTTATTAACATTAGGGTACTAGATGTCAAGATCTAGACAACCCTTCAAATAAGCAAAGATCCTTTTCATTGCTAGCAAATGAGAAGCCTTGGGGTCTGCCTGATACCTAGCACACATAGAAACGGCAAACATTATATCAGGTCTAGAAGCAGTAAGATACATATGCGACCCAATCATGGCTCGATACAGTGTTGAGTCAAGACTATCACCAGACTCGTCCGGTGCAAGACCATGATTAACCTATATGGGAGTATTTGGAATGCGGACATCTCCAATCTTAAATCTGGCAAGGACATCATGAACGTATTTTGTCTAGTGCAAAAAGATGCCTTTCTCTAACTGATTCACTTGAAGACCCAAAAAGTAATTCATCTCTCCCATGAAACTCATTTCAAACTTTGTTTGCATCATAAGCTCACATTCCTTGTAGAGCTTATCATTTGTACTGCATAAAATAATGTCATCGATATAAACTTGAATTAAAGCAGATCGTTCTCCGTCTTCTTTGAGAAAAGTGTGCATTCAACCTTTCGGCGCTTGAAACCATTGTCAAGTAGGTGAGTAGATAAAGTCTCGTACCAAGCCTGTGGAGCTTGGTGAAGATCGTACAAAGCTTTATCAAACTTGTAAACCCGCTCAGGGAAGTGAGGCTAATAAAAACCAGGGGTTGCTTAATATACACTTCTTCACGAATTTTCCCATTCAGAAAAGCACTTTTAACATCCATCTGATACACCTTAAATCATTTGTAAGCTACAAATGCCAAGAAAATGCAAATCGCTTTAATCCGAGCTACTGGAGCGTAAACTTCATTGAAGTCGATCCCTTCTTTCTGAGAGAAGCCTTGAACCACTAATCGAGCTTTGTTTCTGACGATGACCTCGATCGTCTTTTTTACACTCAAACACCCAGCGTGTACCGCAAGGTTCTTTGGAATTCTTGGGTTGATCAACAAGGTGTCAAACTCCCAATTTCTGGAATTGTTGTAATTCCTCATGCATTGCCTCTACCCAAGAAGAATCTTGCAATGCTTGTTCAATAGTGGTAGGCTCAACTTGAGATAAGAAGCATGAATGAAAAACTACATCTTGAATCCCGGAATCACGAATTTCAGCAATTAGTGCATCAACTGAACTGGATAATTGATGCCTCGTGCGAACATCAGAATTTGGATCACCAATAATACTCTCTTGTGGATGTATATTATGAATTCTGAGAGTCGGAACATCAGGAACCACCACAGTGTCTTCAATATTAGTGACATTCAATTCCGCGATCTCCGAGCTAGATGGAGTAGAAGAACTAATGCTTGGTAATGGAATCATATCATCAATTGGATCCGACTCGGCCTCATGAAATTCACTCTGCTCATCATCTAATGAACTTACATCCTCCAAATTTGAAATATTTTGACTAGAGGAAGATGACTTAGCAGGAGCAACAGGAAGTTTCGGAATATTTGAACCATTCTGAAACATCGTATGATACACAGCAGCAGCTACGTCCCTCCTTTGAAATCTTATCATTAGAATCACTACATGCGATAGAGAAAGATTCAACGAAATCTTCATAATCAAAGCCACGAACAAAACCCGTTTTTGCTAGTGGAAAGGTATGTCTTTGACAATCAACATGCATACAATTCTCAATCGTCTTGGAAGAAAGATTATAAACTCTTTTCATCGGATGTTTGTATCCAAAAAAAATGCCTTCGAAAACCTTTTCATCAAACTTGCCAGCTTCTTTGAGAACGGTACACCTACCCAAACGGTTCCAAAAAGTACAGATTCGGCATATGACCATTAAGCATATGATAACTGGTTTTATCCAACCTTTAGACAATAAGAACGAAATTGAGCACAAAATAAGTTGTATCAACTACGTCAGTCCAAAAGTGATTTGGTAAATGTGCATCAGCTAACATTGTTCGTGCTATTTCTATCAACGTTTGATTCTTTCTCTTAGCAACTCCATTTTGTTGAGGAGTATATGGTGCACTGAACTCTTGAATAATACCATTAGAATCACAGAATTCTGTCATACTTGCATTTTTGAATTCGGTTCCATTATCACATCGAATGCGACAGATTCTGTTTTTGTATGCAGATTCAAACTTTGACAACAATTTCTGAATTATACAAGGAGTTTCATCTTTTGTGCGCATAAACGCCACCCATGAGAAACTGGAAAAATCATCCGTGGTCACCAAACAATAGTATTTACCATCAATGTTACGAACATTCACAGGACCAAATAAATCAATGTGAAGTAGCTCCAACGGTGTAACAATAGTATTGATACGTTTGCAAGGATGTGATTTCTTCTATTGCTTTCCCTTTTTACAGGAAACACACAAATCATGATAAGTAAAGTGATTCTTTGTAACTCTTTCTACCTGATCATGATTCACTAAGTAATTCATTTTGGGGTAGTTGATGTATCCCATTCGGCGATGCCACATAATAGACTCTTTCTCAGTGGCTTTAGAAATGAAACATGTTGCAGGAACTGCAGTAGAAGCGTAATTCATGTTGAGCACATACAAATCTCTAAACCGTGGTGCATGCATCACTATCCAGTCATCTGGGATTTTAATTCCAGGTTTCAAAATCAAGCACTCAGAACTTGTGAAAGCAGTAGTTAACTGCTTGTCACAAATTTGAGAGACACTCAGCAGATTGTGTTGCAACTCTACCACAAATTTATACTCTATCAAATGTGACACTCTCATTACTCATTTTTCCTTCACCGTTAATTCTGCCGCCTTTGTTTGCAGCAAAAGTAATATTACCACCATTAATTGGTTTTACATCAGACAACAGGGAGATGTTACCCGTCATGTGCCGGGTAACTCCACTATCAACCACCCAAAAGTTGTGAAAGTGCGCGAGCGGTGGATCATCTACTCGGTCATGATGAAATCAATGTAAAATGTAAATGAGACAAGATGTAAATACAAAGAACTTGTATTAACCACAGAGAGATTACACAGTCAAAACACACGTTGAAGATTTTTCAAGAAGTTCTCAAACCTATACAAGACATGCTATTTATACTAGACAAGAACTTGATTAGCCAAACCTCAGGTTCGAACCAGGTTCGTTTGGGTCCGAACTCTGAGTTCGCCTAGGGTTCGGCCCATAGAAAACTTGCATCATCTTCTCTTGTATTTGATACTTCACATGACGATCAAGAACCATGTATCTACAAACTCCGCCTCGACATGTGCAGTATCAGCTTCCACTTTAAAACTTGTATCTGGTATCTTTAATCAAACTTTCCCTCGATTTGACGATGAGTTCAATCTTGAATACTTGATATTGCATAGTGTGAAATCTCTTTATCAACAGCTTCAGAAGACTTGAAGTTGTGATGTTCTTTTTCCACTTAGAAACCTGCTAACATAAATAATCTTGGCGCAAAACGTCTCTTCGAGACTCCAAGATATCATGATTTTGAAAATGATTTCGTATTCCGTGTTGATTAATCGAAAAGAAATAAGAAATAAAATCTTTGAAATTGCGTGAGCGTACGGATCTTCTACTTAGTCGTAATGAAATCAATGTAAACGTGTAAAACACAAAGAGTAAATACAATTGACTTGTATTAACCACAGAGATAACCACAGAGTACAATCAGATAATATGATACGGAAGCTTAGATTGTAAAAAATCTCTCTTGAATACAACACATGAAACACATATTTATAGAGCTGAAATACGACCGGCCGAACCTCAGGTTTGGCCACACATTCGGCCATGTCCGAACTCCAGGTTCGGCCTAAGTTCGGACCTCAGCATCCTTGTGTGAATCCATCTTGTATTCGATACTTCACATGACGATCAAGGACCATGTATCAACAAACTCCCCCTCAGCATGTGCAGTATCATCTTCTCTATTCAAACTTGTATCTTGTATCTTCAATCAAACTCTATCCTCGATCTTGATGATGAGTTCAATCTTGAATACTTGATATTGCATCGTGTGTAATCTCTTTATCAACAACCTTCAGAAGACTTGAAGATGTGATGTTCTCTTCTCACTTAGAAACCTGCCAACATAAATAATCTTGGTGCAAAAAGTCTCTTCGAGACTCCAAGATAGATTGATTTTGAAAACTTGATTTTGTATTTCGTGTTGATTAATCGAATACAAATAAGAAACAAAATCTTTTTGGCTTTTAGAAATTTATATTAAAACACACCTAAAATCTTTTTGGTATTTTCTGATTAGAAAAATAAAACAATACCGAATTAGACACTATTTTTGTCTTTTGTGAGAAAGATCACAACTTGGGATCATATTGGTCATAACATTCTGAACTACATTTCAATTTCAATTATTGAAACACATAAGCCATGCCGATTGCAGATATAGTTTGTCCAACTTTAAACTTTGACACAATCATACTCATATCATCTGGATATGTTAAGGTATTGATTAAATTTGCATTGACCAGTGTACCCCACACTATAAGATATACTCAGATATGCTTTGCTTATAACATTTTGTGATTTCATTTGTGATTTTAATCACACAATAATTGTAACCATGATATAGTCAACTATGTTCCATGCAAAAAGAAATAAGAATGTTAAATCGTCTACCTTAAGGTCGATCTTTCGATACGCAGATAAGGCCTCGGATTTAACAAAATAAGAAAATAAAACAAGTTGAAATTGTATAACTCAACAACAATCAGGTCGGTACTCCCGTACACGCAGAGAAAGTCCGATGAATTATACGAAACACCAAAGAAAATAAAGCAGAACGTCAAATGAACAACGATCAGGTCGGTACTCTCATTTTATTATTCACATATCTTTTTCTTGAAATATCATGAGATATGCATCAAGATGTTGTCCACTAGGTCAAGCATCAGATTTAGTGTATATCACATTTGTATACTTTCTGATTTGCCGAGCCTACCTTACACATCGATCAAATGATCTTATGGCTTTTTCATCTACTTTATCTATGAGTCAGACATTGTCAGCCAATGTACCATCATTTCCCAATCATGTCGGATACAACTTCTCATTTTTCAATGTTTTTGTCGTTTTCAAATTTCTTCCCCTAAAAATGACAACTCTATTTATAGATTTTCATTTTTATGATTTGAAAAAACAACACACTATTTTTGTATTTTTGCAAAAACAAACTCCCCCTCAGAATTAGATGGAGTGAAAAATCAAGAAAAATTGATCAACTAACACAAATACTCGCAGTTTAGCATTTAATTAGAACATATATTTCACAATCAGCAATTTTCCAATCACCGAAAGGTCTTCCTGAAACACCTGTTTGACACCAAATAAAGCATTAGTTGCATTGGGATCGACCCGAATCAACATCGTCGGGTCGTCCGGTGTCTTCCACAAAGTCCTTGTTGGCCTTGGAAACAACTTTTGGTTTCCAAATTTGCAAAAGTTTTAATTTTTGATTGGAACCCGAATCAGATTCAACCGACGAACTTGATTTAGACCAAGACGATGTACGAGTTGACTTAAGCTTTGGGGACCATGGTTCATAAAAAATTTGACCTTTGTTATCCACATATTTTGCAGTTTTGTGGATATATGCAGTCGTCGGACAATCAGCAGCTAGATGTCCCGGTTGACGACATACATAACAAAGTCTTTCTCTAAAATTGTTTGAAAATGGTTTTGATGTTTGAGAATCAGAAGAATGTTCATAATGAGAGTTATCAAAGAAACCATCAGAAGAATCATACCTAGGAGATGGACTCCTTGAAGATGAAGATCTTCCAGAAGAATAAGAAAATTCCTTCTGAGATGGTGATTTCTTTGGAACTTTTGCTTTAGGAACCATCTCAGCCTTCACTGATTTCTTTGCTTGAACCGGTTCTTCCAACACTTCGTAACCTAAACCTTTGTGTTTAGATCCTTGAGGCTTTGAAGAATTGGACGAAGAACCTGAAGCAATTCTTGACTTAGCTTCACTAGTAAATTTGGCTTTGATATCCTTCAGCTTGTTCTTTTCAATCAAAACTTTTTCTTCTTCGGTTGCAGATGAAGAACTCGAAGCAACCTTATCAAACACTTTCTCACTTTCCAGCAATACAGACTTTGAAATAAACTTTAGAGCCTCACCCAAAGATTTCTCCTTCCTTTTAGACTTAGACTTGTTCTTCTTGGGTGGAGTAGCAAACTTTGAATAGTCATGCAATTCATTGTGTGGATCAATCTGAGCAGAAGTAACTTCAATCAAATCCACTGGTTGAGGTACCAAGTGAATATCTTCTTCCTTAGACTTCTCTGAACTCTGATCCTGCTTGTATAAGAAATTTAGCAATGTCGGTGACAAATTGCAATTCTTAACTTGTCTTTTCAACTCCAAAATCTCCAATTTCAAGTCATTAATTTTCTGTTGACCTTCAAAAACCTCTTGTTGTGACTTGATGAACTTTGCATTGAGATCATCATATTCATACGTCTGTAACTTCCGGATCTCACATTCTGCAAACAGTTATTGAAGAACACTTTCTCTCTTTTGTTTATAGATCTCAACATCTTTAGTTAATACTTCATTCTTGTCCCGGTACAAAACATTCTCATCTTGAAGCATAGAAATCTTATTTTGCAATTTTTCAACTGTAACAGCAGTTGTAGCAATAAGAGCAGTAGCTTCTTCATATTTTTTGCTGAACAGGATAATTCTTCTCAAACAGATTCTCAAAATCTTGAGCCGCGTCTAACGCTTCAGCTTTGGCTTTCTCACATTCTTCAGCCAATTGAGCCTTTTCCTTCAAAACATCTTCATGAATATGAACTAACGCATAATATTTCTTTTGAAAATCTTCCAACTCTTTCTTTAACACCACAATTTCTTCAATTGAAATTTGACTATGTTGTTCAAACCTTGCAATTTCCTTAAGCAACTTCTCACATTTATAACATTTAAATTCGTCATCTTTTAAATTCTCAGAAATCTTAGGTAATTCTTCTTGAACTAAAGATATACTTGAAGAAGTATCAGATTCTATTAAAAAGCTTTCATCATCAGCATGTTGAACAGTTAAAGCAATTGAGATCGGAGTATTATTCTTTTTAATTTCTGAATCTGCATTCCAGGCAAACCCATCTGAATGCATAAATGTATCAGTCCAATCATGAGCAAGAGTAGCAGATTTCTAATCAACCTTTTCAGCTTTATCTGAAGGATGAAAAACTAAATGTGCATGCTGACCAGTCTTCAATTTACTTTCTGCAGAACTTGGACATTCTTGAGCAAAGTGACCATAAACGAAACACTTATAACATCTCACCTTAGATTTGTCCAATCCAATCTTTCCTTCCTGATTAAGTCTCTTCTTACCAGTTCTATTGAAAAACTTCTTTGTTCGACGAACCAACATAGCATATTGCCAATTTAGATCCATTTCCTCTAAATGATCATAATCAATCTGATCATAATCTTCATTTGCTAACTAAGCATTACTCACAGAACCAGTAATAACACCAAAGTACGAAGACACTAATGCAGACATCAACGCATTATAATCTTCGATAGTTTGAACAGACAATGCAATTTGAGTCGAAGAACTAGGAATATACACAGTACAACCAGCAGAGGAATAACTTGGAATTTCAGATTTACCTGCCAGAAATGCTGTAGGAGGAGCAGAACTAAGAATATTAGACTTCCAAGCATTCATTGTAGAGTCATTTTCACCATGATACACTGCAGGATTCTGAATTTGTGTAGGAAGTGATTTATTCACCATTAATTCCATATCCCGAGCCTGAATTCTTTGAACCAAATCATTGAAAGACAATCCTGAAAAATCCTTATCATGAGTAATCATTATCACATAATTCTCCCATTTTTCAGGCAAAGCTTCCAAGATCTTTTCTTTCATATCAACCTCTTCTTTAGTAAGATTCACCAAACGCATTTCACTCATCAGATGAGCGAATCTTGCAATCAGATTGGGAATCGTTTCATTCTGATAATGCTTAAAACTATCAAACTCTTTCTTCAAAACCTTTTGTCGACTTTTCTTGTATTGGTCATTGCCTTCACATCGTTTTTCCAACGCATCCCATAGACTTTTTGATGTGTAGTTACCAGCAAATTGATGCAGTAACTCTTTAGGCAATGCCATCTGTAACATACCATATGCCTTTTACTCAGCTTGATAAGCTTTCTTTTGTTCAGAAGACTTTTTTCTTTGAAGAATAGGTTCACTAGTTTCATCTTTAGGGTAAACATATTGCTCAGTGAACGCTAACCACATATCAATGTCATTTGTATTGACAAATGTTTCAAATCGTTTAACCCAACTATGATAATCTTCCAATTTTAGCAATTTGGGAACTTTCTGACTTGTTCCGATTTCATTATCATAATTCATCATTGTTTGCATCGTAGCTTGAACCGAATTTTGAATAGCTGCGAACGCTTGAAAATCGGACATATTCGAAAAATTAGTTACTGTTCACTCCGAACCTCGTCCGAACTTCCTCCGAGCTGCCTCCGAACTTAGTCCGAACCTGACAACTCCGAACTCTCTCCGAACTCTCTCCGAATTAGACCTTCGGAAAAACAAAAAGCCAAAATACTCCGAACAATCACCGAACTTAGTCCGAACCCAGACCGATCCCTCACCGAACTCTCACCGAACCAATATAGTGACCGAACTCCGTCTGAACCTCAAGTTCGGAGCGGTTACGCCGAACTTGTCCGAACTTCAAACGAGACAGATTTCACTCGACCTCATTTTCTCGATTTTCAACGTTTTTGACTGGAATTTTCGACGGGAATTCAAGCAAACTTGATAGAAACAATCTAGAAACAGATTTTTGACAAAAAGCACACTCGAGACGATCAAACAAACTCAAAAATGATTGACATTTTCGTAAAAACGTAAATTTGAACTCAAAACTCCGAGAAACACTGATCTCCGACTAGTAGAGCAAACCTGAAGCTCTGATACCACTTGAAATTGCGTGAGCGTACGGATCTTCTACTTAGTCGTAATGAAATCAATGTAAACGTGTAAAACACAAAGAGTAAATACAATTGACTTGTATTAACCACAGAGATAACCACAGAGTACAATCAGATAATATGACACGGAAGCTTAGATTGTAAAAAATCTCTCTTGAATAAAACACATGAAACACATATTTATAGAGCTGAAATACGACCGGCCGAACCTCAGGTTCGGCCACACATTCGGCCATGTCCGAACTCCAGGTTCGGCCTAAGTTCGGACCTCAGCATCCTTGTGTGAATCCATCTTGTATTCGATACTTCACATGATGATCAAGGACCATGTATCAACAATCTTTTGTTTTTTAGAAACTTCACATCAAAACACACCTAAAATCTTTTTGGTATTTTCTGATATGAAAAGTAAATGCTGAATCAGACACTTTTTTGTCTTTTATGAGAAAGATCACAACTTTGGATCATATTGAACATAACATGTTGAACTACACTTCAATTTCAATTATCGTAGCACATAAGCCATGTTGATTGCAGGTATAATTTGTCCAACATTAAACTCAAGCAGAATCATACTCATAACAACTGGATATGTTAAAGTATTTATTAGATTTGCATTGACCAGTGTACCCCACACTATCAGACACACTCATATATGTTTTGCTTATCACATTTTGTGATTTCATTTGTGATTTATCACATAATGATTGTATACATGATATAGTTAACTGTGTTCCATGCAAAAAGAAATAAGAACGTTAAATCGTCTACCTTAAGGTCGATCTTTCGATATGCAGATAAGGCCTCAAATTTAAGAAAATAAGAAAACTAAAACAGTTGAAATTGTATAACTCAATAACAATCAGATCGGTACTCCCGTACACGCAGAGAAAGTCCGATGAGTTATACGAAACACCAAAGAAAATAAAGCAGAACGTCAAACGAACAACAATCAGGTCGATCTTTTAATAGACAAAGAAAGTCTGATCGTTTGACAAAATAAATTTAAATTTTTGCAAAATGAACACATGTATACATAGTTACTTCTCATTTTTCTTTTCACATATCTTTTTCTTGATACATCTTAAAATATGCATCAAGATGTTGTCCACTAGATCAAGCATCAGATTTAATGTATATCACATTTGTATACTTTCTAATTTGCTGAGCCTATCTTACACATCGAACAATGGTCTTATGTCTTTTTCACTTTCTTTATCCATGAGTCTATCTTACACATCGAAGATGTTGTCCACTAGATCAAGCATCAGATTTAATGTATATCACAGACAATGTACCATCATTTCCCGATCATGTCGGATACAATTTCTCATTTTCCAATGTTTTTGGATTTTTGCATTTTAAAATTTCTCCCCATGAAAATGACAACTCTATATTTTAGATTTTCATTTTTTACCATTTGAAAAACAACACACTATTTTTGCATTTTGCAAAAACAAACTCCCCCTCAAAATGAGATGGAGTAAAAAAAACAATTCAGAAATTGATCAACCAACACGAATATGAACATTTTAGCATTTTGAAAACCAAATTGATTTTAAAATTCAATTTAAGTTATCATAGATATTTCACAATCAACAATTTTCCAATCACCAAAAGGTCTTCCTAAAATACCTGCTGACACTATATAAAACATTAGTTGTTCTGGGATCGACCCGATTCAACGTCGGGTCGCCCGGTGTCTTCCACATAGTCAGCGTTGGCCTTGGAAAAAACCTTTGGTTTCCAAATTTGTGAAGATTTTAATTTTTGATCAGAACTAGAATCAGAATCAGGCAGCGTACTTGATTTGAACCAAGATGACTTACGAGTTGATTTGACCTTTGGAGACCATGGTTCATCAAAAATCTGACCTTTGTTATCCACATATTTAGCAGTGTTATGTATATATGCAGTCGTCGGACATTCAGCAGTAAGATGTCCAGGTTGACGACATGCATAACAAAGTCTTTCTTGAACCTGAAAAACATTTGAAAATTTCTATGAATTTTGAAAACCAGAAGAATGTTCAGAATCAAAGTTATCAAAGAAAACATCAGAAGAATCATACCTAGGAGATGGACTCCTTGAAGACGAGTACCCTCAAGAATAATAAGATTTGTCCTTCGGAGGAGGTGATTTCTTTGGAATCTTAACTTTGGGATTCTTTGTAACTTTTTCTGGCTTCTTAGCTTGAACCGGTACTTCTTTGATCTAAAAACCCAAACCATTGTGTTTATAACCTGGTGTCTTTGATGAACTTGAAGAAAAACCAGAAGATTCTCTCCCCTTAGCTTCTCTAGTAAATTTTGCTTTGATATCTTTTAGTTTGATCTTTTCAACCAAGACTTTTTCTTCTTCAGTTCTAGACGAAGTACTCGAAGCAACCTTATCAAAAACCTGTTCATTTTCCAAGAAAATAGACTTTGAATTTAACTTTGGAGCTTCTCCCAAAGGTTTTTGCTTTTTCTCACCTCTCGATTCCTTCTTCTTTGATTAAGTGGCAAACTTTGAATAATCATGCAATTCATGTTTAGGACCAAGTGGAGCAGATGTAAATTCAGATAAATCCACTGGTTGAGGAACCTTGTGAATGTCATCCTTTTTGGAACTATCTTCACTCCGATCCTGTTTGTTTAAGAAATTCAACAATATAGGCGACAAATTACAATTCTTGATTTTCCTTTTTAACTCCAAAATTTCTAACTTCAATTCAGAGATTTTCTGTTGAGCATCAAACACTTCTTTTTGAGACTTGATGAACTGTGCATTGAGATCATCATACTCGTATGTTTGTAACTTCCGGATCTCACATTCAGCAAACAATTCCTCAAGCACACTTTCTCTTTTCTTCTTGAAAATCTCAATATCTTATGTCAAGACTTCATTCTTGTCACGAAAAAGCACATTTTCATCTTGAAGTGTAGAGATCTTAGATTGAAGTTTTTCAATTGTAGTAGCCGATTCAACCAGAAGAACATTAGCTTTTTCATACTTTTAAAGGAGAGGGTGTAGCTTGAGGATAGCTTCCTGGAACATGGGGACACTTAGTGGTAAGTTATTAGAGGTGGTGGATGCTCTTAAGAGGCGTAGGGTTCAAGTGGCTTTGTAGGATCGATGTTAATTAGTGTTTAACTTAACAAGAAACCCTCTAATTGTAAATATAACAATGCGGAATTAAAGTTATATTTCACTTTACTTAAGCAAATTTAGTTTTCTTATGTAATATAAGTGTTTGATTGCATAACGATAGTAACAATGAAGTAAGAAATACTCGGCACTATTTGCATTAACTCAAGTTTACACTATTACAAGTTGATCGAGAACTGTGTGTAAAACTGAAAGCTAACTAAGCTGTATAAAGTGCAGATGAGATCAACGACATCCATTGATCTCAAACGATTTAATCTAAACCGTCAAACAAAAGTCAAATACAAACTACCTAATGAATAAACTTTGACATATGGAATATCTTGCGTGTGATCAACAACATACTACTTTTGGAGAGCGGCTTTGATAGATTTGGAAGTAACCGAGAAGCTTTTACAGGATTGGACGACTGAAAAGACTTCTCAGGAAAAGTCCGGTTAAACTCATTATCTGGTGGATAATCGAGGTCACCCAGAATATTCGCTATAAGACAAAATGGCTTCTTCCGGTTGAACTGCCAGTTCCGCTTGAACTTGCGACTTCCGCTCGAACTTCAACTTCAGCCGGAACTGCTCAAAATTGGCTTTCAGCCAAAAATCTTCAAACCGATATTCCTTACAATCTCCCCTAAGCTGATGCTATCAAATTTATTTTCCATCTAGAAGCTATTTCCAAAAATTGACTTGTACAAAAAAAAAATCTTCTCCTTGACCTACTTTTCAACAGACTTGATGCTGGCATCCAAATTTTGAGAGAGTTCTTTTGTGTTGCTTTTGGTCACCTTCACATATTTGAATGATTCCCAATCTCTTTCACTCCATTCAGTCTGAACTAACATGGATTCATGGGCAGAGAAGGTGCCATCGGCTCTGTGCACATAAAATAACTTCTCATCTTCTTCCCAAATAATGAATTTTATATCACTAACAGGCACTTTTTCTTCTCCCACTGGATCATCATATAGATTGTTTCCGTATATAATTCCACATTTAAGCACTGAGGGTTCAATGCAAATCCTTAACAGGTGCTCAACTTTTGTTGGACTTAGAATTTCTCTAAGCTTCAGAATTATGTCAGTCCTTTGGAGTATAGTAAGAAGTGTAGTGGCCTTGTGAGCATTCACCAGTTTGGTTATGCCACCAGCTAGATTGGAGGTGAAATCAAAGTTGTCTTCATTTATTGTCCACCCTACAGTTTTGTTCTTACTAGGTGGTCATCTTCTTCTTTGCCTTTGATCCTTCTTTTTCTTAGCGTGAATCAGTTTTCTCTTTTTCATCCTCCTCTCTTCATTAGAGGCACTCTCTAATTCTTGCACAGCAGCTGCTTTACCTTTTGATGCATCAGTTGGTGGGGTAGGAGCAATGGTGGTTGAGGGTTCTCTTATGGTAAGAGGTGGCAAGGATGTTTGATGTGGTGGTCTACTAGCTTTAGGTGCAGGGCTAGTAGGAGGACTTGGTGGGAAAATATCTGAGAAGTCTTTGGTAGATGCAGGTTTCTTCTTGAAGGGAATAATTAGAGTGAAATTGTCGGTTCTGTATTTTGGGTTTGAAAGTTTGGTGGCAACTTTCTTGGTTATTGAGGGTGGCTTGTAAGGTATTGTGACAATTGCCACTTCCCGAGTTAACGTCGTTAAGTTTTTTTGTTAGTTCTGTTGGTTCCGCTAGCGAACCCGTGACCCGTTATTTGAATAATTGCATATGTTTTAATGTTTAATTGCTAATTAATTTTAATAACTTGATTCGTAAATTTATTTCGTAACTTTATGTGTTATTTGAAAATTTTACATTTTTTTCGGGTGAAACCGAGCTTCGTGCGTAAATTGAAATTTTTATGTGTAAATGATATTTATACTTGTCCCGATTAAACATTGCATGTTAAATGAGTTAAAAACACTTAGAAAACATTTTTAAGGTTTTACCTTTCAAGTTTTAGTAAAAACCCACTTAAAATGATTTTTGTGCTTTATGTGTCAAAATAAAAGATTGAGGGACCACTTGTGTAATTTCTTTAAGTAGAAATCTGCCCTCCCCTCCCCCTTTTCTCATTTCACGTGTTCTTCCTCCTCCTCCCTCCTTGCTTGTGGTTCAACCACACACACACACACACTCACGATTTTGAAGAAATCAAGTCTCAAGGAAGTGGAAACCAAGGATTTTAAGCCACTACAAGCCTCAAGAACACTCAAGAAAGCTCCATCTTCCTCTCATCTTCTTCATCTCATGTTTTCTCTTCAAGGTTTGTAAACCCTAAAACCCCAAATTCGAAATTGGTAGGTTGCATGTGTAAATCTTGTGTTTGTGTGCTAAATGGTGTGTTATGATGTCCATGAAACATGATTTAGGTTAGGTTATGTTAGTTCATGATTTGGAGATGTTTTGAGGTTGGATTTAGGGCTGGAAATGGAGTTCAAAAATCTGCCATGTTTAGTTCTTGAAGTTGTTTATGTAGTCAAACATAAAAGCTAGGTGTTTATGCTTGTATGCTAGTCTTAGGTTGGGGTTTTGCTATGAACTTGGTATGATCATGTTTGTAACTGAAAATCCATGTTATAGTGATGTGTATGATGTTACAAGAATTTGAATGACCAAATTGTTGCTTAAAACTTGTAAACTGAAACTTTTGCAAAATACCAATTTTGGACAGATTCGGCCAGATTTTTAGGCCATTTTGCAGAGGTCATAACTTGTTCAATATTGCTCGGAATCAGTTGATTCTTTTTCCCTAGTAAAGTATTATGTCTTAACTTGTTCAACATCCGTTTGGTCATCCAAAACAATGCTGCAAGTTAGGTGTGCAAGGCTTTTTTTTTCTGTGAAAAGTAGACTTTACACATGATTTACTGAATTGCGTTTTAATTACAAAAAGTCCTTACTTTCTCGGGCCGTTAATATAGAATAGCGAGGTAATGTTGAGTAGTACTACTAGGGATTGACACCCCCGCTCAGCGGTGCACGAGATGCACCCTCCCGATTGGCGGTCGGACTGAGATCAATATTAGCCTAGGACTCCGTGATCTGGGATGACGCGGAAAGGCAATCACATAGGTAAATACCTATCAAATACATTGTCAGCTTCGGTCGCGAACATTCAGGTGAACATAAGCATAGGCTAGCTACCTAACGATATGGATATTACTTGTAAACTTACGAACTGGTCTTTCGATATTCGTATGCATTTTTGGTCTACACGGGTAAGTGTAGACTGCTTTTGTGAACTCACTAGCTTTTGCTGACACTTGATTGTCGAATGCTTTTCAGGTTGCTTGGAGGATCATGGATGGCACGGGCGTTGGCAATACTTGTTCTTTATGAAACCCTTTTGAAAATTGTATTTCAGATACTTTAGTAATTACTTTTAATATACAACAACCTTGTAAACTTTTAAAGCTTCCGCTGATTTTGTGAAATGTAAACTCTGATTTATTAAATGAAAT
Source organism: Deinandra increscens subsp. villosa (assembly GCA_039602395.1). NCBI lineage: Eukaryota > Viridiplantae > Streptophyta > Magnoliopsida > Asterales > Asteraceae > Deinandra > Deinandra increscens. Next base: position 29,208,942 of record JBCNJP010000006.1, read on the forward strand.
ACATGACTGGTTTACCCCTTTAACTATGGCTTGGTTGTAACTAAAGACTTGGATCCTGGTCTAGATCACACCCCACACGGTTATACTCCGTTAGTGGAAATTGGGGGTGTGACAGGTATGATGGCAAGTGACTGAAATGCTGATGGAACAACTGTAGGAGTAGGGTTTGGGTTATAGATGAAAGAAGGTGGAGGTAGGATATATGCATCATCAGCAAATTCTGGTTTAACATTTATGTTAGTTACCATACCTGAAGTGAATTCTGAAGGTAGAGGCAACACCAGCTTTGGTTTTACAGCAACATCATCTCCTCTGAGCTCTTGAAAAATTGAATCAATTAGATTGCACAGCTCCCTAACCTTCATCTGATTAACCTCATCTTCTGATTTCCAATTGTTGATAATCAGGACCCTTTTGACCTTTTTCAGCAGTAAATAATTCTCATCATTCTTCACCAACTTGGTGGGCATTTTGGAGGCAATGGCAATTAGTCTTTGCCATTATGCTTCAGTCATTTCATCCAGGTTGTACTCCCTCAATCTCCAGTCAAATGACCTTTTCTTTGCTTCTTCAAGCAAACTTTCAACTACCCAGTTTTGAGAGAACAACTCCAACTCTTCTTGAAGTTCTTTTGCTAACCTTTCATCTTCAACAACTATTCTGGCATCTTCCACCATTTTGTTCACAGCTTCTGATTTAGGAGTTTGAACAACCTGCTTAATAATTCTGACAGTTGCAGGCTGAACTAGCTCTTTAGCTTGAATCTGCTCATCAGCTTGAAATTGCTTATCAGCTTGAACTAGCTCAGTGTCCTCATAGCTATCAATGTTTCAGCTATATCCTCAGTCTCATCACTTGGTTGGTCTTTCGGTTGAACCACGTGAAGTTGATCGGTTCCAAATATTGACTGGTTTGGGCCAAATACTGGAACAGGAGCATTCACATTGATCATTATAACTTCAACCTGGGTTTCTGGTTGAACATCCGGTTGAACTAATGCTTCAGCTTCATGTAGACCTTCAGTCACCACCTGAGGTTGGGTGACTTCAGGTTCTTTATCAGTCAGTTCAAGTACCTCAGTTCCTTCACCTTCTCCTAACATGTTCTCATCAACTCCTTCAGTCATAGTTCCCACTGCTACACTTTCAGTACGGTCTTTAAGATTTTTAGCAGTTGCTTTGCTGGTGGAAGCAATGTTCTTCTCCACTTGATCACTGGCTCTTTCAGCCAGAAAAATGACATCCTTCAGCAGCCTAGTGATCATGTTTATAAGCTCAGGGAGAGCACCAGCAATCAGCATTGAAGACTGAACCAGTTCAGTAAGATTTGGGTCTTCAAATGGTGAGATAGCTATAAGTTGGCTACTCTTCACATTCACCCAACTTTCTTCGACTGAGAAAACTTGAACACCAACTTTCCTACAAGTTGTGGCTCTTACTTCAGCCGGAATTCTTTCTGTCTCTTCAATTTCGATCATAGCAGGTGTGGAAGTCATCTTCTCCCCCAATTTGACAGTATCAGCTTCATCTTCATTTCTGGTTGGGATTGAAGGACCTGCTTTAGCTTTAACAGAAACGACCTTGACCAAAGAAGCAACAGTAGCATTCAATGAATCAACATGTGTTTGGAGAGATGGGTACAAACTCGTCAATTCTGGTAGCCATGGCTTCTTGGCACTAGGATTGATCAACCCTAATACCCATGGCTTCTTGGCACTAGGATTCTCTTCAACTGTCTCAACAACCCTTGGTTCAAATGAAGGACCCATGGGTGCTGATTCGGAGAAGATTGCCACAGATTGGGTCTTATTGATGTTACTGCTAGCACCAAGGTCCAGTGGGGTCACATGGGCACCAGCAGCCCTTTCTGCATGAATATCTTTATCACTCCTGAGATTCATCTCCGGTGAAGAGTGGGGGCTCAGTGTAACAGGGTCTCGATCCATCAGTATGTTCTCATGTAATGAGGTTGGTGAGTTAATAACACCCTCATTTGAAATAAGAGTGGGTACACTATCACTCCTGGGTGATATGGGATGTAGGGGTGAGAACCTCTCGGATGGGGATTGTACATCAGTATCTAATGACTCCCCCTCAAAAGAAGGTTCGTCCCTAAGAGATAATCCCAATTTGGTGAGCTTCCGCTTGGGCTATTTGCCTTTAGCGGGGCTTGAAGCTTCAGGTTGGTTGGTTGTATTAGGTGGAGGAGACCTAATGACCACTTTTCTCTGTCTTTTGAATATGACAGGAGGGGATTCAGATGAGGAAGTGGCAGTGGTGGTTGTTTTAGCAGTGGACTTCCTCTTTTTGGAGTGGTATATTTTTATAGTAGAGGAAGTGGGGATAGATGTGGGATCAGAAACTATTGGGGTTGTAGTCCTGTCATCTTGAGCAGGTTGCGCATGTCTAGTAACATTTTCCATTTGAACCTCAACCTGAGCAGGTTCATCAGGAAACTGCCTTGGAATTGGCAGGGGATGGTCAGTATCCCTTCCAAGAAAATCTGTCTTGTTTAAGGCTAAATTGATAAAAGTTTTCTCATTTAGGAGTTTTGGATGTAAATTTGAACCTCCCAAAATAATTTGAGGGTATTCCTCCCTGAGAATGCAAGTTAAAAATCTTGGATAGACATAAACATATTCTGGTGTGGTGTTTGCCTATAGGCCTTTGAAAATCAGTTTAGAGAAATTGAAGTTTTGACCTTTGACTACTGCATAAAATGTCGAGGCTTGTTACGCGGCAAGTTCATCAAAACCTCCTTTCTTAGGAGTTAAGCAAACCAGAATTGTGTGGGCCAGGAACCTCGAATTGTATGGGAGTTACCCTTTCTTTATTGTCTTGCTTTCAAATGAACCTCCATACCCAATGTCTCTAAACAGTGGCAGGTATACCTTGGAGTCTACAAACACGTAACCGTCTTCATCCCTTAACTTTAACACTTTCCTAATTTTCGCCTCATCGATTTCCATTTCAGTGCCTTGAACAGTTGACACTATCGCTTCACCACCGTTGCTATCTTCTACAACCCTACGTGAGACCAGAATTCTTCTATAATTTCTTCAAAGATCACCGCTTCAACTGTTAGCGCGTGATGAAGGTGACACTTCTTTAAGAATTCAATCATGTTGTTGTATATATCTGTCTTGCTAGGTGCTTCAAGATATGGCACCAAATTGTGTTCCACAGGAAACTTCGAATTGGTGACCGGCTTCTTGCCACTTTTACACGCTTTGGGAGCCATTGTTGATGTGAGATTCAGGAGAAAAATTTGCAGTTTGTGGAAGATATGGAGAGGTTTGAGATAAATTTGGGAGTGGGGTTAGTGAGAAATGGGGAAATGACGGTAATTTAGGGCTTTTTACATGTTCCGTCGGTGACGTGGAGGAGAGAGGTTTTAACACAACTGTTCAGTAACTAATGTGACGTGTACTTTTCTGGTTATATGGTACAACACGTTAAATCATGTCATTATCCAAAAGGATATTTACTAAAACCTCGGATATTTAATGGTTAAACACATAATGGGTAATTTATTGTGTATCCATTTAAAAAGGTGTGCCTTCCGGGTAATTTAATGAAAAGTGAAAGTTGACTTGTTGACCCGGAAGTTCAAGTGGAACCCATTTTCTCCTTAATTTTAAAACCAAATTTCTTCCGTTTAAACTTCAAGCGGAAGATTTTTCCGCTTGGAAGAATTGTTTTTTAAAAAAAATCCACGCAGGATACAAAGCATTTTTCCGGTTGAAGTTCACCCGAAGATTTTCAAAAGTTCTTTTCTCACATGATGAACCGGAACTTGAACCGGAACTTGAACCGGAAAACCAAAACACATGATTTTTGAAAATTTGTGTTAATTTTTCATAGATTAACAGCAGTTACTGACTATGAACTGAAATGGTAACACAAGAGATTTTCTTCTTCTTTTTCTTTTTGTATCAAGAGATGGACTCTTAGACACAAAATTTCCTTTTATTAAGATTGAGAAAAGTTTTGAGTTATTCAAAGTTCATCATCGCAATGGCTATGATGAGGTGGAAGAATCTTGCCTCATCGAAAGCTTTGGTAAACAGGTCAGCCAATTGATGATCAGTGTGAACTTTAAACAGTTTAATCAGATTCTTTTCCGCACAATCTCTAAAAAAATGATACCTTATATCAACGTGCTTTGTTTTGGAGTGCTTGACTGGATTGTTGACAATGGAGATGGAACTGTTGTTGTCTGCAAAGATTAGAGTTTCCATGAAGGTGATTCCATAGTCAAGCATCTGATTTTGGATCCAAAGAACTTGACTGCAGCAGCTTAGGCAGCAATGTATTCATCCTCAGCAGTTGATGTAGAAACACAAGTTTGCTTCTTGCACTGCCAGGAAACAAGTCTTTCACCCAAGAATTGACATCCGCCTGATATTGATTTCTTGTCTATGTCACAACCTCCATAGTCACTATCGGTGAATGCTTTGAAAGAGAAGTCAGAATTTTTGGGATACCATAAACCCACTTTTGGTTGACCCTTCAAGTACTTGAAAATTCTCTTGACAGCTAGCATGTGAGACTCCTTTGGTGATGACTGATATCTTGCACATAAGAAAACACTGAACATGATGTCAGGTCTACTTGCAGTGAGATACATCAGTGATCCTATCATTGCTCTGTACATGTGTACATCCACTAGCTTGCCACTTAAGTCATTGGTTAACTTGTGGGAAGTAGAGATAGGAGTTTTAGCACTTGAACATGTCAGCATATCAAATCTCTTCAACATATCTTGGATATACTTTGACTGGTTCAGAAAGATCCCAGCTGCAGTTTACTTCACTTGTAGTCCTAAGAAGAAAGTTAATTCTCCCATGGAGCTCATTTCAAATTTTGACTGCATCAAAGTTTCAAATTCCTTGCACAACACAGTATTAGGTGAACCAAAAATAATTTCATCTACATAAATTTGTACCATAAACATATCCTTACCAATAGTTTTGACAAAAAGTGTTTTATCAATAGCACCTCTCCTGTAGCCATTCTCTAGAAGATAGTTTGAAAGAGTTTCATACCAGGTTCCAGGTGCTTGTTTGAGGCCATGCAGGGCTTTGATCAGCTTGCATACCCTGTTTGGATGATGAGGGTCCTCAAAGCTAGGAGGTTGTTTGACATACACTTCTTGTTCCAGCAGGACATACAGGAAGGCACTTTTGACATTCATCTGAAATACTTGGAAGTCTTTGAAGGCAGCATAGGCTAGAAAGATTCTGATTGCTTCCAATCTAGCCATAGGTGCAGATACTTCATCATAATCAATGCCTTATTCCCGTACATAGCCTTGCATCACCAGTCTTGCTTTGTTCTTAATGAAAAGGCCCCTGTTATCCTTTTTTGTTTCTAAACACCCACTTGGTGCCTGTAAAAAACGTATCGGATCTTGCTACTGCATAGTTAACATCGGAATTGTAAGACACGAGGTAAATAATAGATCTTTGATTGATTTCAAGCTCAGTTATACAGAGAGAGATTACAGAGAGTAAACACACATGTAAACACACAGTTAAACTCACAACTCTCAACAACTGACTCTCTCTAACTAAGCTAAAACTATTTATACCAACTCTGTCCAGCGGACCAACTAACCAGCGTACCAGATGGTCCGGCGTACCATCTGGTCCGCCTCTGGTCCGCTGAGACCAGAATACACAAAACTCTCTATTACATAACAAGACCTAGCACTAGACAACACAACTTGTTCTAACAAACTCCCCCTTGTCTTGTGCTAGTCTTCAGAAGCTTCTGTCTACATCTTTTTCCAATGCTGAGTTTGGTTGTTCCCATCATGGATACCAAAAGCAAAACAAACTCTGATCACTCTTTGAAATTGCAAAGCTTGTTCAGCATGCTCAATCTTGTATAGAATCTTGCTGTGATAGAGTTTGTCTATATCACCTTCAGACAAGGTGATTAACAACATTGGATCATACAATCTGATCACCTTGTTATCCTCTTTAACCACTATCACTGCTTCTCCAGTTTCTTCATCGTAGTACCACCATCTCAAAGTCTTGATACAGTCTTGCTCAAGCCTTTTCAAAGGAATTTTCTTCAGTTGAATCGGCTTCTTATACTTTAAGATCACAACTGGTTTTCCAGTAATCGGGTGAATATCGGTTGGATGATTAACATATTTAGGCCTTTGTGGAGTTAAAAACCTGAACTTGCCTTGACATTCTTCTATCAGCTTGTTCTTGAAAATCTCAGCCAACAAATTATTTTCATGATTCAAGAACGGCCTTCTTGACAAGTCTCTCACATCACAAACCGGTAAAGTATTGAATCTTGTAGCTTGCTTCAAATACATCACCCCAAACTCCTTTTTAATTGCATAACATTTTAGTTCAGAGTCGTACATCCAACTTATTATTCTACTAGTAGCTTCACCACCCTTTCTGTCGAAATATTTCTTTTGTTCAACAATCTTGGTCGGTTTTACTACTGGCATCTTCTTAGCTCTTTGTTCTTTTAACCAAGCAACAAACAACATCTTCTTCTCTTCTTCCTCTGATAACTTTTCAGATTCATTTGATTCTGGTTTTTCAGTTTCAGACTCTTTCTTCTTCAACTCGTCCTCTACTTTTCCTTTATCATCATTACCAAAGAAATTGAAACCTCCAGACTGATCATCAGCAGAAAAATTTCCATAAACCTTAGGATCATCTGGATATTCTTCAGCTGTCATATCTTCTACTTCTACATGCTCTTCTTCAAACTCCATCTTCTCATCAGAATTTTCTTCTTCAAAGGAATCAGCAAAAGGAACTTTATCTACATCATCCACATTTAATGCAAAAATAGCCGCCAATTGCTCTTTTGAATATGGATTTATAAATTCTCCTTCTTTTAGCTCAACTCTAGAAATTGGAGTTACATCATATACTTCTTTCTCTGAAGACTCCCCCTGAGCTGTAGCAGATGGTTCAACAGCATACGAAGTTCCCGCTGCACCAGCACTAGAACCATTACCACCAACTCCTCCTTCAGAATCTGGATCCTCATTCAAATATGTCATTACATCATCATCATCTTTACAACTTTCCTCGGGATCTGGTCGTCTCTCCCCCTGAGCAGGTAAAGCTTTGAGCATCAAATTTAACTACTCACCGAGAGTAATAGAAAGTTGTTGCAGTTTAGCAATCTCACGATCCTTTTCTTTATCCCGAGATTGTAATTCAGCAATTTCACGATCCTTTGCCTGATCTCTGGAAACCAATTCCTTTACTAAATTTTTCAGACCCCTAATCTCAGCATGTTGCTGGCGATTAGTGGATTCTAACTCATCAAGTCGTGTTTGATGTAATGCCAGTCTCAGATCAGTAGAAGAGATGGTAGATGTTGTAGAAGCAAGTGTAGTAGATGCAAATGCAGCAGTGGAAGCAGAAGCATAACTTGAAGGCTTTCTGATAATCAACTTTCTAACTGGTGGAATACTAGAACTTTGAACATTAGCTGATTTGGTGATTGGTTGTTCTGGTAGAGAAGACTGAGTAGACACTTTCTGCTTCTTACTTGGTGGAGTAAGACATGACTTCCTGGAATCAGCAAGAAACGAACCCTGCTTCACTGGAACATTTGGCCAAGCCATATGTTTAACACGCTTGCCAGTTCCCACCATAGGAGCTTTGCCTTTATCCATCTGTTCTTGTCTTTGTAACAGGAACCTCCAAACCAGGATTATATATTGGATCATCATCTTTATCCTCAACCTGTTTGGTTCTAGTCTCATACATGAAGTATCCAGATTTTGAGACTTCAAGTAATCGATGTGTGCCTTAGAACCTTTCTTTACTGGAATTTCTCTGGTATTATGTAAGATTGTAACATAACCACCAGAGTCTGAATTAGTAGCAGACGAACTTTCATTAACATCACTATCAGAAAAATTAACAGCATCATTCCTTTCTTTATCCTGAGTAGTTACAGTTTCAGGGTCATTGACAGTTTATCCTGAGTTGTTGTTGTTGGCACAGGTACCTAATCTTGTACTATCGGTTTTTGTTGATTTGGTGCTTGATTTTCTTGAGCATCATGCTCTTCTTCTTCATTCTCAACAATCTCAATGGGAAAACCTTTATCATCATACTCTAATTCATCATCGGAGCTTTCAGGATGTCTTGCAGCACCATCAGCAGGAGCTACATAGTCTGGATTAGCAAGATGAACAATTAGCTTTTTCACCGGTGGAGGAATATTGTTTCCTTTTCTCTTTTGATAAACCGGAATTTTTCCAACCGCAACTTGATTCATATGCTTCATCACTAAAATTACAGCCTGATTCTTTGGAAGTTTTGGATGAAGATCATCTAAGATCATTTGTAAAAACCGCGGATACATCAGACTTTTAACTTGTTTTGTCAAAATATTCTCCTTCTGTAACTGAAAATCCATCCAGAAAAATTGAACTGCCGATTCATTACCAACGCAGTAAAAAATGATAAAACTTTCAAATCAAACTCCTCTTGACCTCTTGTTCGATTCCCAAAACACTCGATAATTACATGCATCAAGTACTTGTACGGAGGACTCAAATTAGCTTTGAGATACCATGGAACATATAACTGGCCATCATACTTTATCCTTCGCAACAAGGCTATTAAGTCTGCTTGGTCAAATTCTGTTGGAAAATCGGCTTGATCGTTCAATCTCAAAACCCTCCGAACATCATCTTCAGAAATAATGACATCTGTTTGAAGAATTCTTGCACGGATAACCGAAGGTACTCATGAACAGTCTACTTGAGCCGTGTTCCAAAACATCATGAGTAAATCCTTATAAGGTGTACACATGTGCGTAGCAGCATAACAAATCCTCGATCTTCTTATGAAATCAAAGATACCCAGAAAGTGAGGTTTCCAACGTGCTGAAGCATCTAAAAAAGCACACACATTATATTCTCCGTTTGATTTGAAATCTGCCATATCTGAAACAATTACCAACACAAACTATCATTAAAATCATCAGATATAATCAACATTACTAACAAACAACCCTAATTCCACTTGAAATGCTCAAACGATCAACTTTAATTGAAACATTTGATATGCGGACCAAAATTAGTCACGCGGACCATCTGGTCCGGCGGACCAGAATGTTGACCGCATATTAGATTTAGTCAAACGGACCAGACACGGACCAGTTCATCAACGGTTCAAATGTGGTCCGCCGCGGACCATATGGTCCGGCGGACGAACAGTTAACCGAAGAATCTTTTGCAAATTTGATAGACCAAATGATTTTTGTTGTGAAATCGAACACCAAGGATTGATTCTAGAGTTGATTGCGATCATGTATATGTGTTTAAAACCAGTTAACATCAACACCAACCCTTTTATCCCTTTCAAGTTAGTTTTTGCGAAAAAACGAGACATAAAAACTCAAAAATAAACCAAACTAGACCACCAAATCGCAAATGAAGACAATCACCAGATGCGGAATCGAAGCACCTACCTGTAGCAACAAGAATCACGAGCAACCGTTCCTTATACACAGAGAAATCAATGAAAAACACGTGAAGTGAGTGTTAGGGTTTTGCAGAGTAAAAATAAGATGTTCCGCGGGTTATGAGAACCCCGGATCAAATTGATCTATATATACCCAATGTGGTCCGCCGAGCGTACCATATGGTCCGCCGGACCACATTAAAGACCATTTTACCCTTTAGCCCTCAATTCTCACATTTTGCACCCGAAACTTCACCATTTTCAAATTTTAAAACATGATGAGCTGATTTTAGCATCGATTGTGGTTCTTTCATCAATAATGAGCCATATCTGAATTCAGTCGACCGAAAATAAAGCAGAATGAAAATCTTTTTGACTTTTATCAAATTTATATCAAAACACACCCAAAATCTTTTTGATTTTCCGAACTTATGCTAAAACTCACCGAAAATCTTTTTGAAATTTTCTGAAATAACAGCAATATAGAAACAAGAAATGCAAATGCGATAAATTATATATTTTTTTCTGAGAAAAATCACAACATGAGATCATATCAGTGAGATGCACTTAACACATTTCAATTTCAATCTATTCAGCATGCAAGTCAAGCAGTTCACGAATACAACATTTTCATGTTTATTTCATTCAAATCAAATCAATGTTTAATGCTTTCTTATATGAATTAGGTATATTTATCATGCATAAAAATCATGGTACCCACAAATTCAAGTAATTTGAGGATCTGGTTTATTCTATTTTTCTATTTTTCCTTTTTCTTATATTCATTCATGAATATTTACAGATTTAAGTCGTTCGTAGTGTTTCATGCATAAAGAAGGCAGAACCCTAAACAAACAAGAATCAGGTCGATCTTTCGATACACAGAGAAAGTCCGATTGTTTAGGAAAATAAGAAAGTAAAACAAGTTGAAAGTGTATAACTCAACAACAATCAGGTCGGTACTTCCGTACACGCAGAGAAAGTCCGATGAGTTATACGAAACACCAAGAAAAATAAAGCAGAACGTCAAACGAACAACGATCAGGTCGATCTTTCGATACGCAGAGAAAGTCCGATCGTTTGACAAAATAAAGAAAATCAAACAAGCTTAAATCTTTCAAAAGAACGCATGCATACACTAGAACACTTATTTATTCTGTTTTTGCATTTTTCCACCTTTTATCAAGATCACTCAAACACAAGAACTATGTTACTCCACTGATTTCAAGCAAGCATTATCTCTATATCATACTAGCAAATATCAGATATTGATCAACACATTCAATGAAGCATACAAGAACCTACAGCCTTTTAATCTATTTTATCCATGGTCAGTAACATTCACTGATGTACCATCATTTCTCACAAGGTTGGATCACATTTCTCAATTTTGTATTTTTCAAAAAAAAAATTATGCTTTTTCATGTTCCAATACAGACAAACACACTATTTTTGTATTTTTCATATAAATCTCTCCCTAAAAAGCAGAAAAATAAAGCAAAACATTAAAAACTAAAAATTGATCAACTGAATTAGACGGCATCCAACTTTGTAATCCCATTAATTTGCAACAAAAATTTAAAACGAGTTTTGTCAAAAGCTTTGGTAAACAAATCAGCTCGTTGAAAATCTGTATGAATTTTCTGCAAATCAATTAATTTCTTTTCATAGCAATCCCGGATAAAATGATATCTGATATCAATATGCTTAGTTTTGGAATGCTGAACAGGATTTTTCGTGATAGAAATAGCAGCTGAATTATCAATGAAAATTGGGGTAGTTAGAAAATTCAAACCGTAGTCGCGTAGCTGCTGTTGTATCCACAAGACTTGAGAACAACAACTAGAAGCAGCCACATATTCTGCTTCTGCAGTAGATGTTGCAACCGAGGTTTGCTTCTTGCATTGCCAAGAGACTAATCTCTCCCCCAAAAACTGACATCCGGCGGTAGTAGATTTAAAATTGATCTTGCACCCACCATAATCCGAGTCAGAATAAGCTGATAACTCAAACTTATTATCATTAGGATACCAGATACCAAGATCCGGATTACCCTTCAAATAAGCAAAAATCCGTTTTACTGCTAGCATATGCGAAGCTTTCGGAGCAGCCTGATACCTAGCACACAAACAGACAGCAAACATTATATCAGGACGAGATGCGGTTAAATACACAAGAGAACCAATCATAGCCCTACACAATGTCGGATCAACAGATGCACCGGATTCATCTGGTGCGATACCATGTGAAACCTGAATTGGAGTACTAGGTATCCGAACATCGCCAACTTTGAATCGAGTCAACACGTCAGACACATACTTTGATTGATGCAAAAATATGCCTTTAGCAGACTGTTTAACTTGCAGACCCAAAAAGAAACCCATCTCTCCCATTGAGCTCATTTCAAACTTAGTTTGCATAACCCGCTCAAACTCTTTGCATAAGCTGTCTTTCGTGCTACCGAAAATAATATCATCAACATAAACCTGAACCAGCAACAAATCTTTCCCGAACTTTTTTGAAAATAGTGTACAATCCACCGTGCCACGCTGAAAACCATTTTCAAGCAAGTGAGTTGACAGAGTCTCATACCAAGCCCTGGGAGCCTGATGAAGACCATATAAAGCTTTGTCGAGCTTGTACACTTTGTTAGGAAATTCTGTATCATAAAAACCAGGTGGCTGCTTCACATAAACTTCTTCACGAATCTTCCCATTCAGAAACGCACTCTTGACATCCATCTGATACAATTTGAATCCGTGATGTGCCGCGAAAGCAAGAAATATTCTGATAGCTTCAATTCGTGCGACAGGAGCATAAACTTCATTGAAGTCAATGCCCTCTATTTGGGAAAAACCTTGAACCACCAATTGTGCCTTGTTCCTGACAATGACATCGCGATCGTCTTTCTTACATTTAAAAACCCACTTTGTGCCACACGGTTCCTTAGAGTTCTTGGGTAAATCAACGAGATGCCAAACGCCCAATTTTGTAAATTGCTGCAACTCTTCTTGCATTGCTTCTACCCAAGAAGCATCCTCCAACGCTTTATCAACATTAGAAGGTTCCACCTTAGATAGAAAATCGAGGACGTGAACAAACTCTCGATTCTCTGAACTCCAGATTCTCTGATTTCGGCAATCAAAGCATCAACATTTTCTGCCAATTGATGTCGTGTACGAACTCCCGAAGACGGATCTCCAATAATGTTTTCTTGAGGATGAATATTGTGAATCCTAAGAATTGTTGAATCAGAAACTGCCTGATTATCTGGCAAATTGTTTAAAGTTGCCTCTGCCACTTCTGAACTTGATAAATCACCAATCGGTAACGAATTTGGTACAGAAGAACTTGTACTTAGCAGATGAATTTGATCATCTACAGGTGTTGATTCAGCTTCATGAAAAGTACTTTCATCATCATCAGAAGAACTCATTGTTTCTAAACTAGAAGCACTCTGACTAGATGAAGCAATAACAGTTGAAGTACTTGGAAACTTAGGAATCCATGATCCTGGTCCTGGAGTTTTTAGTGAGTGTAGCAAAGCAGCTAACACATCAGGATCCTCCTCTTCATCAGAACCAGGTGGTGCAGCCGTGAACGAATCAAGTAAAGATTTGTAATCATAAGACTGAGCATCAGCCGATTTGGGTTGAAGAAAAGTATGTTTCTGACAGTCCACATTCACATGATTCTCAATAGTCTTGGAAGAAGGAAAATAAACACGCTTCATCGGATGATGATAACCAACAAAAATACCCTGAACAGCTTTTGAAGCAAACTTCCCACCTTCCTTGAGAACCGTGCAAAGACACCCGAACGGCTCAAAGAAATTCAAATTAGGCTTTCGACCTTTAAGTAATTCATAACTGGTTTTATTGAATCTCTTCACAATGAGAACATGATTGAGCACATAACATGCAGTATAAACAACTTCAGACCAAAACTTTATTGGTAGATTAGCATCAGCCAACAATGTTCGAGCCGTCTCAATCAAAGTTCTATTCTTGCGTTCAGCTACTCCATTTTGTTGCGGAGTATACGGCGCACTGAATTCATGTATGATCCCAAGTGAATCACAAAATGGTGCCATCTTAACATTCTTAAATTCAGTACCATTATCAGTACGGATGCGACAAATTTTGTGTTTGTACATTGATGAAAACTTGGATAACAGCTTTTGAATTTGATCTGGAGTTTCATCTTTTGAAGCTAGAGACACTACCCATGAAAATCGAGAAAAGTCATCCGTAATAACCAAACAATAATAACTTCCCTCAATGCTGCGGACATTCACAGGACCAAAAAGATCCATATGAAGTAGCTTTAAAGGAGTCACAATTGAGTTCAAACGTTTAGATGGATGGGACTTTTTCTTTTGCTTACCTTTCTTACAAGAAACACATACATCATGTATAGAAAATTTATTCTTTGAAACGCCTTCAACCAGATTATGATTTACCAAATAATTCATTTTCCGGTAATTGATGTGTCCCATACAACGATGCCACATGATGGATTCTTTTTCTGTAGCCTTAGAAATAAAGCATGTAGCAGAAACCGCATATGAAGTCTGATTCATGTTCAACACATATAAGTCACGAAATCGAGGAGCTCGCACAACAATCCAATCGTCAGGAATTTGGATTCCAGGTTTCAGAATTAAGCATTCTGAACTCGTGAAAGCAGCAGTGTACTGCTTATCACAAATTTGAGAAACACTCAGCAAATTGTGTTGCAACTCTAGTACAAATTGGACTTTGTCAAATGTAATCTTCTCGTTACCCAGTTTGCCCTCACCGGTAATCTTACCACCTTTATCTCCAGCGAAAGTAACATTTCCTCCTTGAATAGGTTTAACATCTGATAGCAAGGAAATATTACCCGTCATGTGCCTGGATGCTCCACTATCAACTACCCAGAAGTTGTTGACAGCTCGCTTGCGAGCACCCTGCACATTTCAGCAATTAATTAGTGAGTATCTGGACCCAAGCTTTCAGCTTTGGGTCGACCGGTGTCTTCAGAAAAGTCCTCAGTGGCTTTTGAAGTCAATTTAGGCAGCCACTTTTTCCTTAACCCAGAAGTAGATGAATCTGTGGTAACATCACTTGAAGATGAACAACCAAATGATTGTTGAGTTTTTTTTAAAAATTTTCTCGTTTGAAAAATTGTTTTGTGACCACCTTTTCATCTACCTGTTTTGGCTCAGAAACATTTTCAGATTTTTCAAAACTAACAGCGGAAGCTCTTTTCTCAGCCAAAACCGGACATCTTTTTCGTAGATGACCCTTTTGATGACAATGATAACACCTCCTACGATCAACAAACACTGCAGGAAAATTGCCTCCTGATTCAGTTGAGGTGTTATCATCAGTTATTTGTTTAACCACTTGACTTGGTTTCTTATCCCTAAATCTCCGAGAGGTATGATTTGGAAGTGGTTTAAACAATGGACCAATATAACCAAATTGATTATAAAATCCATACTCATCAACTCCACAGTTTTCAGAATATCATTTAGATTTAACACAGCTACTTTTGTTTTTTCCAAACAATCCAAAATTTTGTTCATAATGACCAAAGTCATCATAAAAGTCATAATCCTCACAGAAACCGTATGATTCATAGTCAAAACGGTTTGTTTTAGCAAAAATATTAAAATTCTTAGGTGAATACTTTAAAGTTTTTGACTTTGATGAAAATTTCTGATCTTTTGGAGTATGATTCTTGACAGAATTCTGATCATCTGAACTAGTTCTAAGTTTCAACAAAGAACCAGTTTTCACATGTTCATGATCAGACACACATTTTTCTTCTGAATCATCATAACATACTTTGGAAACTTTTGTTGGATCAACACAACATAATGGAAATGATTCATCCGAAAATATGGATATCACTACCTTTCAGACAATACATTTTCACTTTCTTAGAAGATTCACCAACTTCAGTTTTACCTTTCTGTTTGTCATCAGAATTCTCAAACTTGACATTTTTCTTGTCTTTCTGTTGAACTTTCTGAGGTTTCTTTTGATTGACCTTAGAAACTTCATCAGGATGTCCAAACCCGATGCCAGTAAACTTAGCGGATTTCGATGGAGGTACCGGTAATTGAGTTCACATCCGGTGTGGTTGTGTTACTTACAGTTACAAACTCACATTCAAAAAACAAATCACGACCTTTTGTAAACTTTGTCATTTCAAATTCTTTCATTGTTTTTTCAGTTTCAATGATTTTCTGAGCAGCTTCTAAAGGTGTAAGTTTTTCATTCACCGAAACACCAGATTCAGATTGTTTGAGAACTTCTTTGTCAGGTTTGGACACAAGTTTGACAGGCTTTCTCTTATAAGTGCCCTTGGATTTATCAGATGAACCCTCAGCAAACATAGAATAATCAAACACAACAGCTGGTTTGATCTCAGATTCAGTTGGTCCTTTACCATGAACAATCGGCGGAGGAACTGAAGTACACCCTGATTCTTTGAGCACTTCTTTTAAATTTTCATCTTTGCAAAGGAAACTTGCAAAGGAAGATGAATTCTTGAAATTTTCTAATTGTCTTTGAAGATCTAATATTTCAATGTTTAATTCAGAAATTTTAGCATTAGCTTCTGCAAGCTTTTTCTCACAGAAAATATAATCTATCAGTTTTGTTATTTAACTCAATTTTTGTGCTCAGAATCACGGCATGCTCACTTTTTAGTTCAGCTTTAACAGCCTCCCACCTTTGTTTGTATATGGTGACATTTTCTTCTGCTAACATGTATTTATCATAATACATAACTTTCTCAGCAGAAAGTTCTTTCATTTGATTAGCAGTTGTCATGCAAAATTCACAGATATGAGAATTAACCTGAATATCAGCCATAAAGGCTTGATGACCATCAGCAAAGAAATCTTCTCCCGGAAGATCAGGATCATCTTCAACAGCTACATTTTTCTCTTCAGTGCATAGGAATGCAGACTCATCGGGACAATCTGCAGCCCAGTCATACCCTTCACCGGTTTGAGAGACCAAAGCTTTAGATTCTGAGTTTAATCCACTAGCAGTTGAATTTGAACTTGATGGATTAACATTGCTCCCCGATGCTTTGTTACTTTGAGCAGCATATTTCTGATATAACTTTGAAGTCTCCTGTTTCTTTGCCGAGTTACACTCTTTTGCGAAGTGACCATAATTTTGACAATTGTAACATCTAACCTTGGATTTATCAAATCCAAGTTTACCTTCAGGATTGAGATCTTTTCTGCCTGTTCTCTTCATAAACTTCTTACCTCGTCTGACAATCATAGCCATAGACCAATTAATATCCATCAATTCTAAATCATCCGGGTCTATTTGTTCATAATCTTCACCGGTCAATTCAGCACTAGTCAATTTTCCTGCTATTACTCCATCATACGACGAAATCATCGCTGAAAATAGTGCCATAAAATCATTTGTTGTTTTAGCTGAAAAAGCACTTTGATTTGATGTTGGAATAGAGGATGACTGACTCGAATAAACTGGATATGTCACCGCAGCTTTTTGAGTAAACGTTTCACTTGAAGAACCTCGAGACATATTTGCTTGGCCACTTGAAGTATTTTCAACATAAAATGCAGTTGTTGGCGGATTTGAATTAGCTTTTGCTTTTGCATGCATAGTAGATGCATTCTCACAAAAATATACACATGGATTTTGAACTTGAGCTGGTTGAGTTTTAACTCGTTTCATATCTAATTCCCGAGCTAGAAAGTTTCTTGTAAGATCATCATAGGTAATGTCATCAAAACCCTTGTCATGTGTCATTAGCAAAATATAACCTTCCCATGATGCAGGTAAAGCATCTAATAGCTTTTCCTTCAGTTCACTTGCTTCTTTACTCACTCCGACTATGTCAAGTTCACTTACCAAATGTGATAATCGTGAAACCAGATCATTAATACTTTCATTTGGAAGATGACAAAAATTATCAAATTCCTTCAACAGACACTTTTTTCTTACTTTTCTTATATTGTGCATTGCCTTCACATCTATGACACAACGCATCCCATAAAGCCTTTGAAGTTGAATGCATTTTGAATTGATGCAAAATATATTTTGGTAAAGCCATTGATAAATTTGAATAAGCTTTCTTTTCCAACTTAAAGGATTCTTTTTCAACATCATTTATCTTGTTGTATGGCTTTACTTGACCAGCCAATTCACCAGTTTGAAACTTTGGAACTTCATAACCATCCAACATTGGTGTCCATACCGTAACATCCGTTACACCAATGTATGATTCGTAACGAGTTTTCCAATTATGAAAATATTCAAATATCATCAATTTTGGAACTTTGTTTGTAGTTCCTATCTCGTTATCATAATTCAGTATAGCTTGAACAGTTGAAGACATTGCTGCAAAAGCCTGGAACGGATCCATGATTTGTTACTCAAAACTGATCAAGCGGACCAAAATAACCAATCCCCGGCCCTAACTGTCGATCTCCGGACCAAATTCAAACCAACGGACCAAAATGCTATTACCGGACCAAATTCGAATCACCGGACCAAAATCGATCTCCGGACCAATTGGTACGCTGAAGTAATAACTCGCGGACCAATTCTGGTACGCTGAAACCGCCACGTACCAACCTATGAAGATTGCCTACCGGACCACAATCAACGGACCACGTTATCCTATGAAGATACACGTGCGGACCAGTTGTTCTTGATCCGTACCACCACCGGACCACTAGCGGACCAATGTAACTCGAATAATTTTCACTGTTTTCGGTTGTTTTAGCTTGTAACCAATGCAGAACTCAACCAAAACGATCCAGGAGCATTTTGAACGTAAAAACCATATTGAAGTGACGTGAAAATGAGATGAATTGATGAAATTCTTACCACAAACGTTGTTTCTCTCTCTAAAACCCAAAAAACCGATCTGTAAATCACAGCAAGCAATCCTGCTCTGATACCACTTGTAAAACACGTATCAGATCTTGCTAGTGCATGATTAACATCGGAATTGTAAGACACGAGGTAAATAATAGATCTTTGATTGAATGCAAGCTCAGTTATATAGAGAGAGATTACAGAGAGTAAACACACATGTAAACACATAGTTAAACTCACAACTCTCAACAACTGACTCTCTCTAACTAAGCTAAAACTATTTATACCAACTCTGTCCAGCGGACCAACTAACCAGCGTACCAGATGGTCCGGCGTACCATCTGGTCCGCCTCTGGTGCGCTGATACCAGAATACACAAAACTCTCTATTACATAACAAGACCTAGCACTAGACAACACAACTTGTTCTAATAGTGCCAATTGGTTCTACTTCAATAGGCAGGTCTATGAATTCCCAAACTTTCTGCTTGTTAATCTGAAATAATTCTTCTTGCATTGCCTCTACCCAGCTGTTATCTTCCAAGGCATCAGCTACCTTTTTGGGTACTTCTTGAGACAAAAATGCAGCATGCAAACAAATCTTTGCATCAGCAGAATTACTTCTTGTTAACACAGGTGCCGACATATCTCCAATAACATTATCCAATGGATGATTCTTGTTGATTCTTCTATCTTGGAGCATAGGGAACCCATGGCTTCTTCCATCTGATGGTATGTTTAGCCTAGGGAGTATGTGTTCAAGCTCAACATCACCAAAGTGTGACAACGGATCTGAAACTTCAATTGCTTCATGTGAACTTGAAAATGCGTGAGCGTGTGGATCTTCTACTTAGTCGTAACGAAATCAATGTAATACGAGTTGAAACACAAGAGTAAATACAAACGAGCTTTGTATTAACCACTAATAGCTCACACAGAGATACTTAGGAGATATGACCAAGAACTTTAAAGACTTTATTACAAGACTACTATTGATACACATGTAATCCTGCTGGTCCGAACCTCCTGTTCAGACAAGGTTCGCTGTGTCCGAACCTGGAGTTCGGCCAAGGTTCGGCCAGACCTAAACATGCACAATCCGTCTTGTATTCGATACTTCACATGACGATTAGAAACCATGTATCAACAAACTCCCCCTCGACATGTGCAGTATCATCTTCTTTCTAAATCTTGTATCTTGTATCTTCAATCGAACTCTTCCTCGATCTTGACAATGAGTTCAATCTTGAATACTTGATATTTCATCTTGTGTAATTTCTTTATCAACAATCTTTAGAAGACTTGAAGTTGTGATATTCTCTTTCCACTTAGAAACCTGCCAACATAAATAATCTTCGCGCAAAACGTCTCTTCAAGACTCCAAGAAATTTTGATTTGAAAATTGATTTTGTATTCCGTGTTGATCAATCAAAAACAAATAAGAAACATAATCTTTTTGGCTTTTAGAAACTTTATATCAAAACACACCTAAAATCCTTTTGGTATTTTCTGAAAAGAAATGTAAAAGCGTTATAGAATCAGACACTATTTTTTTCTTTTGCGAGAAAGATCATAACTTGGGATCATATTGAACATAACATGCTGAACTACACTTCATTTTCGATTATTGTAGCACATAAACCATGTCGATTGCAGATATATTTTGTCCAACTTTAAACTCAGGCAGAAACATACTCATAACATCAGGATATGTTAAAGTATTTATTAGATTTGCATTGACCAGGTTTACCCCCACACTATCAAACATACTCAGATATGCTTTTTTTGGGTAAAGTACTCAGATATGCTTTTGCTTATCACATTTTTGTGATTTATCACATAATGAATATATTTATGATATACTCAACTGTGTTCCATGCAAAAAGAAATAAGAATGTTAAATCGTCTACCTTAAGGTCGATCTTGCGAGACGCAGATAAGGCCTTAGATTTAACAAAATAACAAAATAAAACAAGTTGAAATTGTATAACTTAACAACAATCAGGTCGGTACTCCCGTACACGCAGAGAAAGTTCGATGAGTTATACGAAACACCAAAGAAAATAAAGCAGAACGTTAAACGAACAACAATCAAGTCGGCCTTGTGACCACGTAGAGAAAGTCCGATCGTTTGACAAAATAAAGAAAATCAAACAAGTTTAAATCTTTGCAAAATGAACATATGTATACACAGTGACTTCTTATTTTATTTTTCTCATAACTTTTTCTTGATATATCGTGAGATATGCATCAAGATGTTGTCCACTAGATCAAGCCTCATATTTAGTGTATATCATATTTGAATACTTTCTGATTTGCCGAGCCTACCTTACACATCGATCAAATGGTCTTATGGCTTTTTCACCTACTTTATCCATGAGCCAGGAAATGTAAGCCAATGTACCATCATTTCCCAATCATGTCGGATACAATTTCTCATTTTTCAATGTTTTTGCCTTTTCAAATTTCTCGCCTTTTAAATTTCTCCCCCTAAAAATGACAACTCTATTTATAGATTTTCATTTTTACCATTTGAAAAACAAGAAACTATTTTTGTCTTTTTGAAAAAAAAACAAATCCCCCTCAAACTAGGACGGAGATAAAACAAAAACAAAAAATTGATCAACCAACACGAATACTTGCATTTTAGCCTTTTGAAAAACAAAATTTGATTTTGAAATTCAATTTAATTAGAACAGATATTTCACAATCAGTAATTTCCCAATCACCGAAAGGTCTTCGAGAAATACCTGCTGACACCAGATAAATCATTAGTCGCTCTGGGAACGATCCGATTCAACAGCGTCGGGTCGCCCGGTGTCTTCCACATAGTCTTTGTTGGCCTTGAAAACAACTTTTGGTTTCCAAATTTGTAAAATTTTTGACTTTTTATCAGAACCAGAATCAGATTCAACCGACGTACTCGGATTAGACCAAGACGATTTACAAGTTGATTTAATCTTTGAAGACCATGGTTCATAAAAAATTCGACCTTTGTTATCCACATATTTGGCAGTGTTGTCGATATATGCAGTCGTTGGACAATCAACAGCAAGATGTCCTGGTTGACGACATGCATAACAAAGTCTTTCTCTAAAAATGTTTGAAAATGGTTTTGATTTTTAAAAACCAGATGAATGCTCAGAATCAAAATTATCAAAGAAATCATCCGAAGAGTCATACCTAGGAGATGGACTCCGTGAAGAAGATGACCTTCCAGAATAATATGAAGATTCTTTATGAGGAGGTGATTTCTTTGCAACTTTTGTTTTAACAACCTTCTCAGCGTTCATTGGTTTCTTAGTTTGAACCGGTTCTTCCCTCACTTCATAACCCAAGCCTTTGTGTTTGAATCCTTGATGCTTTGAAGATTTGGAAGAAGAATCCGAAATTTCTCTCGCCTTAGCTTCGCTAGTGAATTTGGCTTTAATATCCTTCAGCTTGTTCTTTTCAAGCAAAACTTTTTCTTCTTCAGTTGCAGATGAAGAACTTGAAGCAACCTTATCAAAAACTTTTTCATTTTCAAACAAAACAGAGTTTGAAACAAATTTTGGAGCTTCACCCAAAGATTTTTCTTTCTCTTTAGACTTTGACTTATTCTTCTTGGGTGGAGTGGCAAATTTTGAATAATCATTCATTTCAGCTTTCGGATCAATTGAAGCAGAAGTAACTTCAAATAAATCCACTGCTTGAGGAACCAAGTGAACATTATCTGTCTGAGAATTCTCTGCACTCTTATCCTGTTTGTACAAGAAATTCCGCAATGTTGGTGACAAATTGCAATTCTTCACTTGCCTTTTCAACTCCAAAATCTCCAACTGCAAATCATTAATCTACCGTTGAGCCTCAAACACCTCCTTTTGTGACTTCATGAACTTTGCATTGAGATCATCGTATTCATAAGTTTGTAGTTTTCTGATCTCACATTCAGCAAATAACTCTTTAAGAACACTTTCTCTCTTTTTCTTATAAATCTCAACATCTCGATAAAGAACATTCTCATCTTGAAGCATAGAGATCTTGTTTTGAAGCTTCTCAATAGTAGCAGTAGTTTCAACAATAAGAGCATTAGACTTTTCATATTTTTTGCTGAACTGGATAACTTTTCTTAAATAAATTCTCAAAATCTTGAATTGCATCTAAAGCTTCAGCTTTGGCTTTCTCACACTCTTCAGCCAATTGTGTTCTCTCTTTCAAAACTTCTTCATGAATATGGACCAATTCATAATATTTCTTCTGAAAATCATCCAACTCTTTCTTAAACACAACAACCACTTCAGTTGACGTTGTAATTGAAGCAATTTTCCTTTTAGCCTCAGAATCTGCACTCCGGCAAACTCATTTGGATGCCAAATCACCTCATTTAATCCCTCATCAAACGAAACAGATTTTTCTTAAACTTTGGGACTTTCATTTGGTGAATGAAAAACTAAATGGGCATGTTGACCAGATTTCAATTTACATTCTGCAAAACCTGGATATTCGCGTGCAAAGTGACCATAAACAAAACACTTATAACATTTCACCTTAGATTTATCCAAACCAATCTTACCTTACTGATTCAACCGCTTCTTACCAGTTCTATTGAAAAATTTCTTCGTTCTTTGAACCAACATAGCATACTGCCAGTTTAGAACCATTTCCTCCAAATGATCATAATCGATTTGATCGTAATCTTCATTTGCCAATTCAGCATTACTCACAGCACTAGTGATAACACCAAAATATGAAGATACCAACGCAGACATCAAAGCATTATAATCATCGATAGTTTGAACAGACGATGGCACTTTGAGTCGAAGAACTAGGAATCGAAACAGTACAACCAACAGAAGAATAACTTGGAGTTTCAGATTTACCTCCGAGAAATGTTGTACGAGGTGCAGAACTAAGAAATTAGATTTCCCAGCATTAATAGTTGAATCATTGTTACCATAATACACTGCATGATTTTGAACTTCCTCAAGAAGTGACTTATTCACATTTAACTCTATATCCCTTGCTTGTATTCTTTGAATCAAATCATTAAATGACAATTTTGGATATTCTTTATCATGAGTGACCATCATCACATAATTTTCCCATTTATCTGGTAAAGCTTCCAAAATCTTTTTTTTTCTTATCAACTTCTTCTTTTGTAAGATTCACCAACTTCATTTCATTCATTAAATGAGCAAATCTTGTGAACAGATTTAGAATCGATTCATTTTGACAATGCTTGAAACTATCAAATTCCTTCTTCAACACCTTTTGTCGACTTTTCTTATATTGGTCATTACCTTCACATCGCTTTTCTAAAGCATCCCACAAACTCTTTGTTGTGTAGTTACTTGAGAATTGATGTAATAATTCTGTAGGCAATGCCATTGTTAAAGTACCATATACCTTCTTCTCGGCTTGATACGCTTTCTTTTGTTTACCTGAAAGCTTCCTTTGAAGAATTGGTTCCCCGTCTTCACCTTTAGGATAAACATATTGATCAGAATATGAAAACCACATATCAATATCATTCGCAGAAACATACCTTCAAACCGTGTAACCCAACTATGATAATCTTCCAATTTGAGCAATTTAGGAACTTTCTGACTTGTTCTGATTTCATTATCATAGTTTATCATCGTTTGCATCGTAGTTTGAACCGAATTCTGAATAGCTGCGAACGCTTGAAAATTGAACATTTTTGAACAACTGGTTACTGTTCACTCCGAACCTCCCCCGAACCTCCTCCGAACTGCGTCCGAACCAGCTCCGAACTTATATTCGACCGAACTCCCTCCAAACCTCGAGATGATCAAACGAACTAAAAAACGATACTCATTTTTGTAACACATGAAATTTTGTCTCAAAACTCATAAAAACATAGATTTCCGACCAGTAAGACAAACCAAATGCTCTGATAGCACTTGAAAATGCGTGAGCATGTGGATCTTCTACTTAGTCGTAACGAAATCAATGTAATACGAGTTGAAACACAAGAGTAAATACAAACGTGCTTTGTATTAACCACTGAGAGTTTACACAGAGACACTTAGGATATATGACCAAGAACTTCAAAGACTTTATCACAAGCGTGGCCATTGCTCACATTTAGCCACACATAATATATACTTAATAGTTTTGTTTTCTTTTAATTTACTAAGTAATAAAATCTACTCTTTCGTCACACAACATTATTTAAGCGTGGCCATACATTCCTTTTTGGTCACACGTATAAAAAATCATAAAAATTCCGTCGCCGTTTGGTGCATTTCGCCAGTCTTTTTTAAGTGTGACAAATAAGTGCCACATGTTTTTGTAAAACAGTGGCTAAAGCCACTGCAACTGATTGTTGTTGTCACATAAACAAAAAAATATGTGGCTAAAAGGGTCCAAAGGCTATATATTTGGCCACGGGTACAAAATATATGTGGCTAAAACGAGAGTTTCTTACCTTTGGCCACGTTTTTTACAAAACAGTGGCTATGCGATATCAAATAAACCGTGGTCAAAGCCACTTTTTGACGTAGTGAAGACTACTCTTTATACGCATGTAATCCCGTTGGTCCGAACCTACTGTTCGGACAAGGTTCGGTGTGTCCGAACCTGGAGTTCGGCCAAGGTTCGGCCAGACCTAAACATGGACAATCCGTCTTGTATTCGATAATTCACATGATGATCAGAAACCATGTATCAACAGAACTAGTTTCTGAATTATAGGTTAGATGCTCAAAGCTAAGCTCATTAGATGCAGCATAATTTGAATTTTCAGGTTCACTTAACCTTGAATCAGTGTTCTCCACAGTTTCTGAAATTGATTTTTCCGATTGAACTTGAACTGGAGAAGCGAGTTTCGCTTGGACTTCAACTGGAAATGCTTCAGTATCGATTTGAACTATTTCAGCTTATTTCTTTCCAATGTCGGGAAAGATAGGTTTGCTGCTCATTGAAGAGAAGAAGATTGGCTTCTTGCTGGTTCCATCATGGTTACTCTTCCAATGTTCATCAGCTGACCTGTAAAGATTCTGTTCCTGCACTAGAGAACTCACAGGCTTCTCAATAGTTATGTTGAAAGCAGTGGTTAGTGCATCAATATCGAATAACCAGTTGAGCTGAGACTCAAAATTGTTGGGATATTTTTCATTAAAAGACACGTTTATAGTTTCTTTAACAATTTTGGTTATCTTGTTGTATACTCTGTATGCCTTAGACACACCAGAGTATCCAACAAAATATCCTTCATCTGCGTTTTCTGCAAATTTAGGTAATCGATGTTCTCAATATTGTAACAGGACAACTAAATGGCTTAAAGAAATAAATGTTTGCTTTCTTTTTCTCCAAAGCTCATATGGTGTCTTGTTCTTGCCTCTGACAATCAAAATCTTGTTTTGTACATAACAGGCAGTGTTCACTGCTTCTGCCCAAAATATCAGAGGGAGTTTAGAATCTGCTAACATTGACCTAGCAGCTTCAATCAGTGTCCTATTTCTCCTTTTAGCAACACCAACTTGTTATGTAGTTCTAGGAGAACCGAATTGTCTAACAATTACCCTTTCTTCATAAAATGAATTTAAAACATGATTTGTAAATGCAGTGCCATTGTCACATCTGATTGTTTTCACTTTTAAATTGGAATGATTTTCTAAATTTATCACAAGAGTTTTTAACAATTCAGCAGTTTCATCTTTTGTTTTAAGAAAGAAAACCCATGTGTATCTAGAAAATTCATCAATAATGACAAAAAAAAAATGACCTTTTCCCTAAACTCATTACTCTAGTTGAACCAAAGAGATCCATGTGCAACAGCTCTAGAGGTTGTGAAATAGAAGATTCAACTTTTGACTTGAAGGAGGTTTTGTATTCAAAACATGTAAATTGCTTGTTAGGAAGACCCTTAACCAAGCTAAGATTGACAATTCTATTCATGTTTTTGTAGTTTATATGTCCTAACCTCCTATGCCACAAATCAGATTCATCCAATGAGGCTTTGGATATAAAGCAAGTAGTGCCACAGGAGGGTGCAGCAACTGACATATCCAAAATTTATAGTCCATCTCTCCTGGGTGCTTCAAGCATGATCAGCTCATCAGGAATTTTCACACCAGGTTTGAGAACTATAGCCTCTCTCTCATTGAACATCAAATTCAAATTCTTGTCACACATCTGTGACACACTAAGAAGATTGAAATTTAATGTATCAACAAAATTGACTCTATCAAAACTTACCAGTCCATTGCTCACATCTCCTTGTGCTGAGATATGGCCTTTAGTGCTTCCAAAGGCAACTGGTCATCCATTGATTCTTTTTGTGTTTTCCAGTATATGCTTATTCCATGTCATGTGGCAAGTGCATCCACTATCTACTACCCATAGGCTATGTTCGCCTTTATTCTGCACCTATATATATCAGAATTGATCAGTTTCTATAGGGGACCCAAGCCTGAGTGGTCTTGGGTCTGCCATAAGCATCGTTATACTTGTACTCCTTGAGTACTAAAGTATTCACATCTGGAGCATCAGTAAGTAGATCATCATTGTCAAGGTTTAAGCTCTCATAGGGAGTGCTTGTTTCATTGAATCTCTCACTTTTGCTGTTTTTCCTTTCAGCAATTTTTCTTTCACGATATTCAGATGAAAAGTGAGCTTGATTGACCAATCTAGTTCTTTCAGGTGATTGAGGAAACCTTTGTGAAAAGTTTTCACCCTGAAGTGGAATACAGTAACTTCCACTTGAACTAGCAACAAGTTCCGGTTGGTTAGATTTCTTGCCTTTTGAAAAACTTTCCCTTGAGGTGGTCTTTCCTCTTGAGGGATTTCTTCTACCTTGACCTTCAAAGTGTACTTGAGGTCTCTGCTTGGGAACAGTAGCTGATCTGGGCTGTTTTTGGTTTTCCGGTTATACTTAAGTTCGAGCGGAAAGTCATTCCGGTTAAACTTCACCCAGAAAACGGTTTTGCTTTAAAACAGAAAAACCTCCATTTCTTTCATTTCCAACCAAAATCCTGTTAGACTCAGATCCAAAATACTTCATGGTTTGGCTTTTCACAAGTGAGATTCTACCTATGAGCTTCTTTTGAAAATCAATTTTTGGTTTTTGAGCAAGTTTTGTTTTTGAAAAATGTTGGACTTTACTCAATGGGTTGAACAAACACATGGCAGTAAAGTGCCCCCTTTCACCACTGGAAAACACATTCAAGGCTTCTAGCTTCATAAAACTCATTTTTCCTTAGAGACTCATTTTTGGTAATTTGCTAATAATTTAATTGACTAAGTCTTTGAGTTTGACTTCCCTTTGGTTGTTTTCAACAGATGGTTCAATTGCAAGTGAGTCTCCAAGGAAAATTGGTGTTGGCTAAAACAATGGATGGGATGTATGGGAAAACTATGGATGCAGAGGTGCTTGGGTCAACATTGTTATAGCCAACACCAGTTTTCCCATACATAAAACTATGGAAAACTATGGATACAGATGTGCTTGCACCATCCATAGATTAAATCGTTTAAGATCAATTTTGCATTATGTTTTCAAAGCTTTGATTGGTTCAATTGCAGGTGAGTATTCAATTGGTGGCTCAACATTGTTATAGCCAACACCAGTTTTCCCATACATCCCATCCATAGTTTCTCAGCCTTCTTATTTGCAGTTTGAAACTTATCACATGTGAACAAAGCATCTTTCAGTTTGAAACTTATCACATATCACATCAACCTCAGCCTTAGCTTCTTTGGTTTCTTTCCTTGATTTTTCAAGTTTTGACAACAAATCATCCAGTTGTGTTTCAAGAATGGAGTTGGTTTGCTTTAATTGTTCAAATTCTTTGTTTAAATTGTCAATCTTAGCAATGTAAGATGACTCGGTTTTCTTAAAGTATTCCTTTAACTCATTTAAGTTTGAAACTTCATCAATCAGGTCTGTGTTGTGATTTCTGTACTTTGTCACTTGTTCAATGCAGGCCGAGCTGCATAAGTTTTCTAGAACCTATTCTGAAATTGAATTTACTTTATCAGAAGGGGAATCTTGTTTGGCCATCAAAGCATGGTTGATTGGCTAGAACTCAGCTAGGAAGTCTCCCCATTCGACACATTCAGTTTGGTTTGCCACAACAACAACCAAATTCTGATGGTTTTAACTTTCGGCTGGTTTGTTTGGGTGGGTTGTTGTCCTGAACTATGAGCAGAGTTGTTGCTTGAATTTTTGTTGTTGTTTCCACCATGATTCTTCATATGAGTTTGACCTTGATTTTGTCCTTCCCTTCTTGGTTGTGGGCACTCTCTTGCAAAGTGACCAAGTTGGTGACAGTTGTAGCATTTCACTTTGCTTTTGTCTAAGCCAATGTGAGCACCTTTTGTTTCTTTGTAAGTTCTACCAGCTCTTTTGTAGAATCTTTGGGCTCTAACGGACACCATAGCAAGTTGGGTCAAAATATCCATTTATTCTAAGTCATCAAAACCTAAACATTCCAAGTCTTCACGAATGAAGCCTTGGTATGATTCAGTTGCTACATAAGCATTGTGAGAGTTATCAAAAGAATTTGAAAAGCTCTCTTGACACCTTGGTGTCTCAGGGAAATTGACTATAGGTGACTGGTAAGAATATGAATCTGAATATCTTTGGTTATGAAAATCAGTAGTTACTAGAGCAGTTGTAAACAGCTGAGTTGATTCAGAAGATGAGTTTTGCTTAAGATTTAATTCCATTTCATAAGCACTGAGTATGCCATGAAGTTTACTAAGCCTCATCTTTTTCAAAATTTTACATTCTCTAATGCTTACACTGTAAACTGTCCACAGAGAAGGCAGAGAATGTAAAAACATTCTGTTTACATCACCCTAATCTAGTACATCTACTTTTTTGAAGTTCATCAAGTAAGAAAACAAATCTCAGGTACTGGTTGGTCATAGATTCACCAGAGTTGTAAGTAAAGTTCTCATATTTCTGTTTTAAAACATCTTTCTTGTTTTCCTTAACCTCACTGGTTCCTTCATACATTTCACTTAAATCATTCCACAGGCTATGTGCAGTTTTGTAACCCTTAAACCCACTTAAAATGGAGTTGGGAAGTGCAGCGTGTAGATTCCAATATGCCTTCTAGTCAAATTCAAGAGCAGCATAATCAGATTCAACATATTTTTCTAAAGGTTTTGGTATCTTGACTTCAGGGTCATCAGCTGATGGAACTGTGGGAGAATAAGGACCTTCAGTCAAGGATTTCCATATACGGCGATCTAAGATCATAACAAAACCTTCCATCCTGAGTTTCCAGGTACCAAAGTTATCAGGAGTGAACATTGGCGGTTTGTTAGCACTACCATTTGAAGATCCCAAACTGAGTCCATACATTTTGAAGAACTTTTGAAAGACAAGAACAACAAATATTGTAAAGTAAACAAGTAGAGTATCAACTTTGAAGCACTAGAAGCCTTCAAAGTGGGAGCTAAAGCTCTGATACCACTTGTAGGATCGGTGTTAATTAGTATTTAACTTATCATGAAACCCTTTACTTGTAAATATAACCCTGTGGAATTAAAGCTATATTTCACTTTACTTAAGCAAATTTAGTTTTCTTGTGTAATGTAAGTGTTTGATTGCAGAAGGATAGTAACAACGAAGTAAGAAATACTCGGCACTATTTGCATTAACTCAAGTTTACACTATTACAAGTTGGTTTAGAACTGTGTGTAAAACTGAAAGCTAACTAAGCTATATAAAGTGCAGATGAGATCAACGAAAACCATTGATCTTAAACGATTTAATCTAAACTGTCAAACAAAAGTCAAATACAAACTACCTAAAGAATAAACTTCGACATATGGAATATCTTGCGTGTGATCAACAACATACTACTTTAGGAGAGCGGATTTGATAAATTTAGAAGTAACCAAGAAGCTTTTGCAGGATTGGACGACTGAAAAGACTTCTTAGGAAAAGTCCAGTTGAACTCCTTATCTGGTGGATAATCGAGTTCACCCGGAGTATTCGCTATAAGACAAAATGGCTTCTTCCAGTTGAACTGCCAATTCCGCTTGAACTTGAGACTTCCGCTCGAACTTCAACCGGAACTGCTCAAAATTGGCTTTCAGCCGGAAATCTTCAAAGCGATATTCCTTACAAGCTTGTCTCAGGAGACTAGGTGGAAAGGGAAGAAAGGAGGGGAATGCAATGGGTATAACTTGTGGCATTCGGGGACTGACGGGGCTAAGAATGATTTAGGGTTTCTAGTTGCTAGTTAATTAAAGGAAAATGTTGTGGAGGTGTGTAGATATAGCGAAAGAATCATGGTGATAAGGATTGTGCTAGGGGAGGAGATTGTGGCTATTGTTAGTGCTTATGCGCCGCACGTGGGGTTAGGTGACCAGGAAAAGAGACAGTTTTGGGATCTTTTGGATGTAGTTGTGGGTAATATAGCGAGTGATGAAAAGATTGTAAGTCCTGAAAACGGTCCTAATACGATATCAAATCTACTAACCAACGTGCAGAATCTGAAGGTTAGAGATGATTCAAATATAATCGAAAGAAATAATTAAAGAACAATTTAAATCAAATAACAAACCTAATGAGAATTGAACTTGCTTGAATAAACCAGTTGCAATACACAAGAGGAATTCGAAATTCTCTCTTGAGAATTTCGATGAACACTTTAGCTACCCACCCAATCAACCACCGAACCGACCCCCATCTATTAACATGAGCCCACATATGTCTAAATTGGCCCAATGACCCAATATACCCATAACCCAACTAATTTTCACCTATTCTATCACATAGGCCTTCAAAATAGTCCGCCAATGGATAATTTAATATACAAGCCACAAATTATTCCCTTACAATCTTCTCCTTGGCTTGTGATATTAAATGTATTCTACTTTCAATCTTCAAACTTGCATTCTTCTCCTTGGCTTGAACATGGGTTGATGAGGATTCTTTATCTTGGACAATCTTCATTGGGCAGCATGAGAGATGTTTGATGGCTCTTTCTCTTTATCAGCATCAGCTTGAACTGCAAATGATGAACAGATAATGAGAGGAGGATTCTCAAATATTTGTTCCTTCTTGAAATATATTGAGTCCTTACTGAATCAACAGTAACTGTCTTGACTTGCTTGTGACTTCAGAGGGTAAAACTGCAAATGGATAATTTAAAAACCCCTGTCTTGGCATTCTTGAATTTCTGATTGTTCTGCAACTTTTCTTCATTAACTGCAATGATGCCTATTGCTTCCCCTCGACATGTAAACGGTATCTTCTCAAATCTTTGGAAGCTTTTCTTAAACCAGCAAACTTCCCCTAATCATAATATTCTTCAGTAGGGTATGTCCTTTTCCGGCTGGTTCTTCAACACGAACAGTAGTGGCACTCACTGAATTTTCTTTTCAGTGACATTTCATTTGCATTTAACCTGTCATGCACAACATGGAACAAACACTAACCAACAAATGATGACTGGTTACTGGGTTAGCAGGAGATCGACATAATTTAACACAAATCCTAACATTAATTACGGGTTTCCTTTAAATACTTCCCCTGAACCCAATGACTCACTTCATATTTTCTCCCCCTAAGACTTTGAGGGAGGTCATACTTTCTTGCATAAAACCCTCAAAAACATATTAAAACCTTTAAATAAACCTGGCCAATGTTGAAAATAAATAAAAAAAAACTTAAGATAACTCAAAAGAATAATAGAAAATAAAACAAACATACCAAATTTCTAAACGAGAAGGTTTTATTTGGGATCAAACCGTATGAATCTGACCGAGGAACCCTTTCAGCTTTTGTTACTCGTCCAGGTGATTGCCAATATACTGATCCACTTTAAACTCAAACCCTTTTCTTAGTCAGCCTGTTTGTCACTTTATTATCTTTTAAGGTGCATAAATTATAAACAGTAAGTGGGTTTCAACAAATCCTAGGTACATGTTATTACACGCTATCAAGCATATAAATTCCCTACCACATATTTTCATAACATGAACCAGAAGATTGAAGCTGAGCTTGAGACTTGGTTGAGAAGAGAAATAATAGATCACATAGATTTTTGGTTATAATATACAAATTCAACTGAATTTTTGAAACATTTTTAATAATGCTCTCATTAGTGATAAAGGCTGAGGGTTTTGGACTCTTGAGGGTCTCTTTTACTTGTGCACATTGGCATCTTTTGGGTGATCTAGAAGCACGTATGTATGAACAACTCCAGGTCATTGCTCACACAAAGCAGAGGAGAACCTTACATACATGCGAAGCATCCCCAGGTCTTTGCTTAGAAAAACAGAGGGGACACCGACTTTTTAAGCTCAATTTCACACTCTTGGGGACAAGCATGTGTATCGGGAACTTGAACATGCAGTCAAATAGAAATGCAATTAACCTAAGTGTTGTTATCCAACAAACTGCCATACGTTATCTTTAAGTGTGGAACGCATACCTTTTCAGATTTAAAGAGCTGAGCCTACCATCATATCACCATGGATCATGTCTTTCACATCTGCCTTACGCGTGTCAACCATATTCAAAATGGAAATTTATTTCACTTCCCACCTTCTCAAGCAAACAAACAATTGTTTTTTTTATAATAGTTTTTTTTCTAACTAACACACTATAAGACAAAAGCCAAGCTAACCTTCAAAGTTTATCAATTGAGAAATTTTTCAGAAATGGGTTTTGTATTATGCAGAACCATACCTCACACTTTAGTAAAGAGACAACCAATTCATACGATACCTTGCTGATTTGTTAGAGTTACCTCTTATCAGAAGAACATCCCTACTATTGAGAATTTGCATGTCATGTAATGGAGAGATGCCTTCTTCATGTTCCTGAAACAATCACTATCACAAAAAAACAAGGTTAATGAAAGTCTACCTTGACTGTTTATGCACAAGATGAGAGATCAGATAGCCATAAGTACCCAGGCCATTGTGGTTCTGGGTAAACCTGAAGAGTCAGTGAAAGTTATCTCTTTTAAACACATTCCCTTTGTAACATCAGGGACTGGGGGTGTGGTTGCCTTGGTTTTGGGTTTTACCAGGTCATCTTTGGGGACATCTTTGTTCTTGACCTTCCAGGTTTGGTGATTCTCTTTCCCAAGAAATGTAAGGACCGATTATCACATCAAGAATCTCGATGTTGAGCGAGAACGAGGGTCAGATTCGAAAACCGAGAGAGACGATGATATGGAGATGAATCTAGGAAATCATACAACAAGAAAGATGATGAACTAGTCAAATGATTTCATTAGACGAATGATTAAAACAAGAAATCATGACAACACTCTCTCTCTAGAAATCCATGACTCTCTCTCTCCCTAGAATGGAATCTCACACCACTATACAAGATTTCATCATATCCACACTCAAAGACTCCTCTTTTAATGGGGCACCCTCACTATATATATAGTGAGGGTGACTAACAAGAGAAAAACATAAAAATGAACAAAAAACAAGATAAAATCAAAAAACATAAAGTATTAATTAAATCAAAGTTAATTTAATTAATCTGAAGCTTGACTCGCTCAAACCGATCTTCTGTTGACTTTTACGTTGACCGTTGACCCGAATGGTTGACTTTTACAGAAAACAGTCTTCGGTCCAATCTGCAAGCCTCGAGCATCACAACCCAGTCTTTGAATCAATTCACATGGATTCTTCAGTCAATGCTTCGGTAAACAGATTTGATGATGTCAATCACATAGATTTTAGTTCCAACATATTCACCCTTGACTGATGCTTTCAGATTTGTTCAACTACTGAAGAATCGCTCTGCCGTACATCTTCAATGAGAAACTGATAAACCGGATACAATCTGTTGTAAAGATTCCCCCTCTGAATAAGCTTCTTATGTTCTCGTTTCTCCAGTCAAGATCCTAGTGTTCCCCTTACTCGGCTCACACGGTTGGGTATAATACTGAGAAAATGCTGAACATCGAAGTCAAAACCGCAACAAACTGAATCAGAAAAACCAGTCAATCATCGAACATGCTCCAACTTCTGATAATCGACTCGATAATCAATTTCATAATAATTCCCCCTATTTCTCTAGATCCCTCTGAAAACATCCGATGCGTAAGCGAAAAATCAGATGCAGAGAGTCGAACCCTCACGATCGGTTGCCTAGAGAAACTGGTACAAAAATCCTGAAATCGGACAATCTCGCGAAAAACCTGAAGTGGGATGCTGACAGTTGTGAATAATCCGCGCGACTGAGGTTGGATGCAAAAATAAACATCAAATCGGAGAAAAACTAAGATCCCGAGCGTAAATAATCATAACCGGAGTCTTCGTAATTTTAGGCAAAGAGAAACGAGCTCGGAAAAATATTCCGTGGAGATTTCTGAATCAAACGGTGCAATTTGGAATAAATCTGAGCAAAACCGTCAATTTTCATCAAGTAACGGCTTCATGAAAGATTTAACGGATAAATTCCAATATTTAACTGATATTCCAGTTAACCCGGTAAAATGACATCCGCACTGCATCAGCTAAAAAATAAAATCATGAGACATAACGAGAAAGCTGCATAATTATCAGGCTATAGAAGCTAACCCGTCAATGGTCGATAGCAAACGTACGCCTGACATCAATAAACGAGAACCCCAATAAAATGGAATAAATCCTTGACCAATAAAAATTTTCTGAAATTCCGTTGCGGCGTTTTCTCGTTCGTCTCGTAAAAGACTGTTAGAAATACCCACATTTAATGAAAAATGCTAAAATATCCATTGCTTTAATTAAATCTCCCAAGAAAAACTATGATCTTT
Source organism: Deinandra increscens subsp. villosa (assembly GCA_039602395.1). NCBI lineage: Eukaryota > Viridiplantae > Streptophyta > Magnoliopsida > Asterales > Asteraceae > Deinandra > Deinandra increscens. The sequence goes on from JBCNJP010000006.1 coordinate 29,244,016, forward strand.
GTCAAATAAATATGACTAATCAGATTAGGCCATTTAAACAGATCCAACGGTTAAGATTTAAGGGATCCAAGGGTTTAGAAGCTCGATACGTGTGAAATGCCCAGTAGCCAATCAGGATTCGGCTGTGAAAGCACTCCCTCATGATCTTACGCTCCAGATTTAGGAGATCCAATAGCTGTTGGGGCGAATCCGCGTGAAGGAATGCACAACCAATGGGAGAATGACAGCGCAAAGCATCCAGCGGTTCTCTTGCAGCTTCTGGGTCCCACGATGAAATATGTCCGCCAATTAGAGCGGGACAACGAAAAAGGGCCACCGGAAAAAGACAAATGAGGAGAAAGACCTACATTTCCTATGCGCTAATCAGGAACCGACAACGGATAGAGGAGGTCTCGGTCAAATCGACATGCGGAGAGAGAGAATGCAGCCACATTCCTCATGTAACCAACCATAAGACGCCACGTCATCATCTCTTATTCAAGTCGTCCTCCACCCTCAGAAACCCTAATCCGCCGAATATCCTCACCGGAAAATCGTGACCGTCACTGGAAAATCGTATATCGACCATATCTCCATCAATACTCAACCAAATCTGACGAAATTTAGCTCACTGAGTCCCAAATTCGATCCACTGTCTATCTGGACGATAAAAAACCACCGAAACAGTCTCGAATAAAAACCCGAAATCAAGTCCGCTAACCAAAGAAGTTCGCTAAGGCTGAGTTCAATTCCGCTAAGGGTCTGAGAAGTTCGCTAAGACCCTTCTCAAGTCCGCTAAGGACTCAAGTCCGCTAAAACGAGCTTTAAGTTCGCTAACAAATGATGAAGTTCGTTAAGAAGGACAGAAGTTCGCTAAGAATTCAACAAGTTCGCTAGGGCAATCTGCAAACCTTCAAAACCTTTAAAGCTTTCTGAATAAATGATGAACTATAAGGAAATCGTAGATTGATGACGGAAACATGTGTTCTTACCATTCAAGAAACTATTCTGGTCACAACAGCTTCCAAACAGCAACAAACATGGATCGAATCAGCCCTCAAAAACCCTAAATTCTGGAAAATATGAAGAACACCAAGAACACACATAGCAGTGTGTGTTTTTCCATATCTGCCCAAACGCTTGAGATTCAGATGAAATCGATGCTTCCAATGGATCCGGAATGCATTTTCCATTGAGAATCATACCTTACTTCTTCCAAATCCATGAAGAAAAGCCTAGAAAACCAAGAATCAAGGTCAAAAATCTTAAAAAACCACAAAAAACGGGAAAACTCAACAGTTATGAAAAAAAGCTCAGATCTCCATTTCTTTCACCAGATTTGAAGATGTAGAAGGTAAAAACACATCAGAATGAACTCCATGAACACGAATCTAACATCAAACAACATCAGATCTGTCCAGAATCCATCCAAAATGAAGAAAAATAGAAGAAAAAGTCTCCAAAATGAGTTTTCTCATCTTCACTCAATTCAAGCTCAAAATCCAAATTCGAGTGACCAGATTCATCGTAAGATGAAATCTGATCGGTTACCTCGCTTTAATACCATTTGTAAGGACCGTTTTTCACATCAAAAATCTTGATGTTGAGCGAGAACGAGGGTCGGATTCGAAAACCGAGAGACGATGATATGGAGATGAATCTAGGAAATCATACAACAAGAAAGATGATGAACTAGTCAAATGATCTCATTAGTCGAATGATTACAACAAGAAATCATGACAACACTCTCTCTCTAGAAATCCATGACTCTCTCTCTCTCTCTAGAATGAAGTGTCACACCACGCTACAAGATTTCATCATCTCCACACTCAGAGACTCCTCTTGTAATGGGGCACCCTCACTATATATATAGTGAGGGTTACTAACAAGTGAAAAACATAAAAATGAAAAATAACAAGATTAATCAAAGTTGATTTAATTAATCTGAAGCTTGACTCGCTCGAACCGATCTTTCGTTGACTTTTACGTTGACCGTTGACCCGAACGGTAGACTTTTCCAGAAAATGGTCTTCGGTCCAATCTGCAAGCCTCGAGCATCACAACCCAGTCTTTGAATCAATTCACATGGATTCTTTAGTCAAATGCTTCGGTAAACAGGTTTGATGGCGTCAGTCACATAGATTTTAGTTCCAACAAGAACCTGAGGACCTTTCAGTGGATTTTTATTTTTATTTTGATTTTGAAAATTTACCTCTCGGAAATGTTTGGAGTATTTTTTGTACACCCCAGTAGGCTTGAAAGACAGGTTTACCACCTTTGGAATGTTCCACATGTCATCCTTCCTCCAGCCAATTGATTTAGACAGACCAACTGGCTTTGGATGGACGGGTGGTTTAGAAACCTGGTTTGACGGTGAAACAGATTTTAAAACAAATTTTAAGGATCCAACAGATTTTGGTATCCAAACTGGTTTAAGAGGATTGACTGTTTTTACTGATTTCTGAAACACTTTGCTTTCTTTAAAAACAGTCTTTGGCTGTTGCTTGGGAAACTTGGGTTTCTTATTTACTTTGTGTCCCTGAGGTGCCGGTTTCTGCACCTTGGGTTTTGAAGGACCAGGCCTTGGAGTTGGGTCATTTTGAAGTTAGTCCTTTGGAATGGGCCTCTGATGAACCCTTTTGGGATAAAAGGGTTCATATGGTCGATGTAAACAGTTTCTTGCCACGTGTCATGGTCGACCACACACATGGCAAGATTGTTTCTTTCGATACGCGGGAGTCTGTTGTTGGTTACGCCCAGTGGATATCCAGGTTGGTTTTGAACAATTTTTGTGGATCCAATGAGTTTTACCGTGTGGCTTTGTAGTTAAAATGTACTCCCGCTGTATCGGCTTAAACATGTCGTATGCAGAATTGACTTTAGGGTACAGGACAAAATCATGAGGTCTAATGTCCCGTACTTTTTGCACATTTTGGTCACCATTATTATTCTTATTTTCAGAAAGATTCACATCAACTAGACCATCACTTGTAGGTTTGGTACCAACAACCCGTGGTCCATTACCCCTTCTTAGAATCTTAACAATTCGTAGGGGTTTCACAGGTTTAGCATCACATTTACCAAAATTAAACACACCACAATCAGAAGTTTTATCAGACAAAACATACTCGAAAGTTTTGACTCACACTTAACAGAAGATTCAAGTTTCTCAAAAACAAAGTTTTTTTAAAAATCATCATAGTTAGACTTCTTTGGACTCTTGTTGGTCCCGAAAGAACTATGGTTCATGATATCTTTATCACAAACAAGTTCAGAATCCGTGTTTATGATTGATTCGACTAGAAGATGATGAAATAGACTTGATATGAGATGAAGACAAGCAAAACAATCAAATCTTGAATGAAAACCGATCAATCTTTTATTGAAAAGTGTTTGCGATCATGAATACAAAGATGAACACCAAAATCGTAAATGGAAGTCTAGCTTTAATCATAAACTATAGGGTATTTATACTACCCATACATCAAAACCTATCTAGAATCATAAACCCAAGAAGAGAATTGGCCCATGAAGCCCAAATCGTAAACACATTAAGCCTAAGACAATGTAAGCCCACATGTCTAATGTTCATGCCTCATAAAGTATAGCCCAACAATCTTCCCCTAGGCATGAACCATTAGACTGTTTAAGGAAGAAGCAAATCAAATCGGAAGGTGTGTGACTCCTTCCTTGACCACCATTCACGTTCTACAATCCGATTTGATGTTCCATGAAATATTCCCACCCTTATAGCATTTTCATAATTAAGCTCATCACCAAGAATAGGTTGGGTGGCCAGGAGTTTGATATCACGTTCTCCAAAACTCAGCAAATCGACCGGATCATAGAAACGAAATTCTCGCATCTTCTTGCAAACAACCACCACCTCATGAGTTATTGGATCATAAAACCAATTATACAAATTTCTCACAAGTGTACCATCTTCAATCTCGTCGAGCATATTGATCACTCGAGTTCTTTTGGTGAGAGGACGCCTCACTTCTCCAACAGGCTCATTTGTGACAGGATCAGTTCCAGTCTGAACCCATCTTGTTTGCTTGAGGTCAAAGTTTGCAAAGTTTTCTTCAAGATGGCTCATCAGATTGTCACGAACTAGTTCTCCCTGTGCATTCCTCCATCTGTTGATAAAAGGAGCCCTCAACAAATTTCTCATCTCCGTATCTGTCCAGGAGTGAAACTGACCCCGAGTTCTGTAGTACTCGACTGGACTGTACCCGTCTCTAATCACAGCAAACAGTTTATTCTCCCCATCATAATGCCAACACAGGATAGGTTCACGACTCCCCCTTTTGTCGATTTCACTTTCTCCCACATCAATTGAGTACAGCTTAGGGGGAGGTCCTTGGAAGAAGTCTTTGAACCAATTATCATGATTTTCCGGTTCCTTCGAGATGAATCTTCCTCCTCAAACATAATCAGAGATCTCAATGGAGTCATCACCTTCATCTTCTGGCACCACTTCAGCAGTTTGGGCACCCTGTGAAGAACTCTGGCCTGGGTCACCCTGAGCATTTGAGCTGCTAGTCCCTTTTAATTCTTCCAACTTCTTCCTCAATTCAAGAAACCCATCATACAAATACCCAATACTTGCTTCATTCTTACTTTCCTTCTCCTTCAACCTCTTGTTTTCTTCCTTAAGTTCTTTTATCTCTCCTTCTCTCTTCCTGTTTTGAGATAATAGAAAGTTAATTTGAAGATCAGCACTTATCCGAAGGTCTACAGGGAGATCACTAGCTTGAACATTTTCTCCAACAAGTGTTTGATACGGACGAAAACATGGAACGATTGGGGGCTGGCTTGATTCAGTAGAAAAATTTATCCTCAGTGGGCTGGTCTCAACAAACGAGCTATCAACTTCAAAGAATTGCCTTTCCTCATGAACTGGGCTTTGTTCATTCAGATTAGGACTTTCAGTTTGAATTGGAGTTGTTTCTTGGGCATCAACTTGATCATCAACCTGAAGTGTGCTCTCAACAATTGAAGGTTCAGACACCTCATCATTCTGAACATTTGCACCTAATGATTCAAACACCATCAGGCTCGAGCTTGTCTTCTAAACTTGAACCTGATAGATCTTGGATCAGATTTCTCTCTTGGTGAGGGTTCAAGCACAGGATTAGGTTCTGCAAACACATCATCATCAGAAACATTATCATCTAACTTTCGCGTGATTGAACCATCACTTGAAGAAGAACTTAAGTCATCCCTTGTTCTCTTGTGACTGATTGGCTCCAGATCTCCATAAATGTCATCCGCCAAATTCTCATCCTCTGGGAAAATATCATCCATCACATTCTCCTCATCTGAAGGTATATTCTTTGGTTCCCCCTGAACAGCCACTGGAACATCATGATCTTCAGCAACAAAATAATTGACCGCAGGTTCTTCAGGTTGCGGATCTGCTTCTAGTTCTTGTTCCCTTGCAACCTCAGGGAAAGCACCTCTTTTAGCCCACTCAGGTCTTCCTTGAAAAGTGCTCTTTCCCCTTTTATCTTGAGTTTGTAGACCAAACACGCCATCATCCATGAATTTTATATCTAGTTTCTCAACCCTTTCTTGTATCATTGGATACTTCCTCATCACCACCATGTGTACAAATCTTGGAGTCAAGAGAAATTGCTCTCTAGCACTCAAGCCAGCATTACCCACCCAATCTAAAAGCATCATCTTTGAAAAGTTGTATTCCCAATCCAATGCAAGTGCAACAAATGTTATGCCATGCACCTTGTTCAGCTGATCGAAGCTTGTTCTCTTTCCCAAGAATGATTTCTGTAAGTAGTGGGCCAAACACCTCCAGTAGTGTGACAATAGCTTCTTGAGGATTGGTGGGAATTTTCCTTCATATCCCAAAAGACGTGCACCCTCTAACACTTCATTCTTCGAATATTCCATTTTATCTTCTACTCTATTAGTAATATTCAACCCCTGGGGAATATCTTCTTCAAGGATCTCAATTCTGCGGTTTTGTACAGTTGCATTGATCCTTGTTTTGTCAGCGTTTGCCCTGGCAGTTCCCCAAAATTCTCTCACCAGTTGTTCATCTATAAGCACGTGCGCCCTGAGAGCATGATTGATCTTGCATACATTCATCCTTGCAACTAGAGAGTGGAACAACTGCATGTGTTTCTCTGGAGGGTCATCTAAATAAGCAAGTATGCAGTGGCCTCTTTCAAAGTGAATCTCTTCCTTAATCATTTCTTCTGCGATCTAAGAAACTGAGACAAATGCATCAGGTTTGATCACATCATTCTTATGGGTTCTAATCTTTCAATAGAAACCTCGAAAGGAAATTGATTTTGTTTCAAGGATTAACTCAACACACTCTTAAAATTTACTGTTCAATTTTAATTTAAAAAAATAAGCTTGATGGAATTTTAAAATCATTTTAAGATTATCTGACTTTTACGATTTTAAGTTAAAGTCTTGACGGGTTTACGATCTTAATTTGGGTTTACGATCAGGTCAAGTGAGTCCAGTCGTAAACCATATATCCAATCGTAAACATCCTTAGATCGTAATCCACAGAATCGTAAACATCGTCTGATCGTAAACGTCGTCAATCGTGAACATCATCAATCGTAAACATAGTCCATCGTAAACGCCATCAATCGTAAATGTCATCGGATCGTAAACATGGTCATACGTAAACACGAAACGTCGTCTCCTTCCTCACGACGATCGTAAACGCATATAGGCCGCCATTGATGAACCTGCAAAGCTTCAAAAACACATCAAACACATTCAAAAGTGTAAATGAAACATCAAAACTACCTTTTAACTACTACAAACACATAAACGGCTTCTAAACTTGAGTAATCGACGAGAAATTTGAAGAAGAAGAAGATGATCAATGTGAAGATAAACAAACAAAAACTGTGACAAAATTGACAAATCGAAGATGAACTAACTGATAGAAGGGTGTTTTACGGACGGAAATGTGAAGGCGAAGACAGTGGTGCACTCGATTTCAATCGAGAGTGGTTGGAGCTAGCCGGAAATCGATTTCCCCACGGAAAGGGGCGGCGGTTAGGGTTTCGGGTGGCTAGATCGTAAACACAGAGGGAATCGTAAACAGAATGAGGAGGGGGATCGGAAATGAGGAGGTTTGAAGGTTTTGTTAAGTGAAATTTTCATTAAAACCCCCCCTCAAGTTTCTCAAAACATTCCAAATGTGCCCAAACGTCATTTAAATGTTAAATCACTTGAACAAGTGTCAATTTTGAAATTTTTGAGCGTTAAAAAACTTCCCCTCAGACTCATACCCCGATAACCTGATCTTGATCATAGAAAAATGAAATTTTAAATAGTCAGAAAAAAATAAAAACATAAAACAAAGATAACATAACACCGAGATTAAATATGTACTTGCCTTGAAGCTGATGATTTTCATGGATCATACCAGACTTATCTTTGACTGAGGAACCCTTTTCAGCTTCTGTTACTCGACGCTCTAGACGATTGCCAGTATATTTGACCGTATAAACTCACATCCAGTTATGAAATGCTTGATTATGGTACAATATTACCGTCATGTTTAATCGTACCCAACCTCAGAGTTTATTGAGGATTCACAAACCCCCAACTTGAGGAACCATGCAACACCGTTATGACTACCACTTATTTTGTTAATCATCAGTTGGTGATCAGGTCGGCCGCATAAGCACGCAAAGAAGACCAAACAGAATAATTATTTTATTATCTTTTCTTTTTCTTTTCATTTTTCTTTTTCTTTTCTGTGATGTTGTCATAATAGCAGAAACATGACGTGTGAGAGAGTGAATACTAGGTAGTTACCACTCTCAACCCATTTTTGCTGGGACTCAATTTTTTGAACCATGTAAACTAGGAAGGGAAACTAAACATATATAGATTTTAAGTTTACTGCACTTACATTGATGATCATAGTTTTGGGTTGAGCTTACCGACATATCATCTTTGAGCAATCTTTCACTTCAGCCTTACACGTGTCAGTCTCCGATTGTCTTGGACATTTATATCACTTCCTACCAACTCAAGACTAACACAAAAGACTTCATAAAAACCTCATACAGATTTTCAGATTTTCTGAAACTATAACATTTCTTCCCCTGTTTTATGAGACTTTTGAGATATAAACACACACATTTTTTTTAAATTGAATAAAGCAAAAGAAATTGAAAACAAAAACTATGTACAAACTGTTTTGATGAGATCATTCCTCGAAGGCAATCATCCTCAGGCCTTCAACACACATTTCAAAATTTTGACGATGAAGGGGTTTTATGAAAAGGTCAGAAACATTTTGATCAGAGTTTACTTTTTCGAGCTGAATCAACTTCCTATCATAGCAATTATAAATGAAATGTACCTTGATATCTATGTGCTTTGTTTTGGAATGTTGAACAGGATTCTTGACAATTTGCAGAGCAGCAGCATTATCACAAAAAAATTGGAGTATTAAGGAATTCCATACCGTTGTCAGTGAGCTGATTCTGAATCCACACTACCTGCGAGCATCCAGCTGAAGCTGCCACATATTCAGCTTATGCAGTTGACTTGGAAACGGTATGCTGCTTCTTGCTCTGCCATGAAATGAGTCTGTCTCCCAAATATTGACACCCACCAGTAGTAGATTTCCTGTCAAGATCACTACCTCCATAATCACTGTCAGTAAATGCAAACAATTGAAAATCAGTATTCTTAGGGTACCAAAGCCCAAGCCGAGGCCTGCCTTTAAGATACCTAAAAATACGTTTGACAGCAGTTAAGTGAGAGAGTTTAGGATTAGCCTGGTAACGTGCACACACACACACACACTGCATGCATGATATCTGGCCTGCTTGCTGTCAAATACATGAGTGATCCGATCATTGAACGATACATGAATTCACTCACTGATTCCCCATCTGTATTTGCTGTCAGTAGAGGCCGGGATGCCATGGGAATAGAGATGGGCTTGGAGTCCTCAATCTTATACTTTTCCAGAATTTCATTCACATATTTTTCTTGATGAATGAGAATCCCAGATTCATCTTGTTTGACTTGTAATGCCAGGAAAAAGTTCATCTCCCCTTGATCACTCATCTCGAATTTCTTTCTCATGATATCCTCAAATTCAGTGCACAATTCTTCATTGTTGATCCGTAGATGATGTCATCCACATAAACTTGCACCATAATGATATCCTCTTTCACCTTCTTTCTGAATAAGGTTTGATCAACCACTCCCCTTCTATAACCATTTTCCACCAAATGCTTTGATAGAGTCTCATACCACTTGTGTGGAGCTTGATGCAAACCATATAGAGCTTTATCCAGAAGATACACGAGATCTGGATGTTCCTCATCCACAAACCCTGGCGGTTGAGCCACATAGTCCTCTTCATTCATTTTAGCATAAAGAAAAGCTGTCTTTACATCCATCTGATGCACAGTGAAGTTGAGATATGTTGTCACAACAAGGAATATTCGAATTGCTTCTAATCTAGCCACTGGTGCATATACCTCATCATAATCAATCCCGTAAACCTGTCTATGACCTTGAACAATCAACCTGGCTGTGTTCCTCACAATTACACCTGTATCATCTTTCTTGTTCTTATACAACCATCTTGTGGGTATAACCTTCTTATTTTCTGGTCTTTTCACTAGATGCCACACTCCCAATATTGAAAATTGATTCAGTTCATCGTGCATAGCCTCCATCCAACTCAGATCTTTAAGTGCTACCATCATATTTGGAGGCTCTATCTGGGAGATAAAACATGAGAACATGCAGAAGTTGATGTCACCCATGCGGCTTCTAGTAGTGACACATGCTGACATTGGTTCGACCACATTGCTAAGAGGATGATCTCTGTTGATTCTTGTGGCTTGAGCATCTGGTACTGAAACAAAGACATGAAGGTTAGTATCATTAAATTTGAAAGTTCGTGAGCGTACGGATCTTCTACTTAGTCGTAATGAAATCAATGTAATACGAGATGAAACACAAAGAGTAAATACAAATGACTTGTATTAACCACAGAGAACCACAGAGTACAATCAGAGTGAATATGACACTGAAGCTTAGATCGTTATCGTTACTGAATACACCACAAGACTCACATATATATACTAGAGAAACCGCTGGTCCGAACCTCAGGTTCGGCCCAAAGTTCGGCCATGTCCGAACTCCAGGTTCGGCCTGAGTTCGGACCTCAGCAACCTTGTGTGAATCCGTATTGTATTCGATACTTCACATGACGATCAAGGACCATGTATCAACAAACTCCCCCTCGGCATGTGCAGTATCATCTCCTCTATTCAAACTTGTATCATGTATCTTCAATCAAACTCTTCCTCGATCTTGACGATGAGTTCAATCTTGAATACTTGATATTGCATCGTGTGTAATCTCTTTATCAACAATCTTCAGAAGACTTGAAGATGTGATGTTCTCTTCCCACTTAGAAACCTGCCAACATAAATAATCTTGGTGCAAAATGTCTCTTCGAGACTCCAAGATATTTTGATTTTGAAAAAATGATTTCGTATTTCGTGTTGATCAATCGAAAACAAATCAGAAACAAAATATTTTTGGCTTTTAGAAACTTTATATTAAAACACACTTAAAATCTTTTTGGTATTTTCTGAAAAGAAAAATAAAACAATACTGAATTAGACACTGTCTTTGTCTTTTATGAGAAAGATCACAACTTGGGATCATATTGGTCATAACATGCTGAACTACATTTCAATTTCAATTAATGAAGCACATAAGCCATGCCGATTGCAGATATAATTTGTCCAGCTTTAAACTCTGGCAAAATCATACTCATAACATCTGGATATGTTAAGGTATTGATTAAATTTGCATTGACCAGTGTACCCCACGCTATCAGACATACTCAGATATGCTTTTGCTTATCACACTTTGTGATCTCATTTGTGATTTTAATCACATAATGATTGTAATCATGATATAGTCAACTGTGTTCCATGCAAAAAGAAATAAGAACGTTAAATCGTCTACCTTAAGGTCAATCTTTCGATACAAAGATAAGGCATCGGATTTAACAAAATAAGAAAATAAAACAAGTTGAAGTTGTATAACTCAACAACAATCAGGTCGGTACTCCCGTACACACAAAGAAAGTCCGATGAGTTATACGAAACACCAAAGAAAATAAACCAGAAAGTCAAACGAACAACGATCAGGTCGGTCTTTCGACACACAGAGAAAGTCCGATCGTTTGACAAAATAAAGAAAATCAAACAAGTTTAAATCTTTGCAAAATGAACACATGTATACACAGTGACTTCTCATTTTATTTTTCACATATCTTTTTCTTGATATATCATGAGATATGCATCAAGATGTTGTCCACTAGGTCAGCATCAGATTTAGTGTATATCACATTTGTATACTTTCTGATTTGCTGAGCCCAGTTTGGACATCGATCAAATGGTCTTATGGCTTTTTCATCTAGTTTATCCATGAGTCAGACACTGTCAGCCAATGTACCATCATTTCCCAATCATGTCGGATACAATTTCTCATTTTTCAATCTTTTTGTCTTTTTCAAAATTTCTCCCCCTAAAAATGACAACTCTATTTATAGATTTTCATTTGTACCAGTTGAAACACACTATATTTTGTAGTTTTGCAAAAACAAACTCCCCCTCAGAAAGAGATGGATTAAAGAACAAGAAAAATTGAGCAACCAACACGAATACTAGCAGTTTACCATTTTGAAAAACAAAAATGATTTTGAAATTCAATATAATTAGAACAGATATTTCACAATCAGCAATTGGTCAATCACCGAAAGGTCTTCCTGAAACACCTGCTTGACACCAAATAAAACATTAGCCGCATTGGGATCGACCCGAATCAACAGCGTCGGGTCGCCCGGTGTCTTCCACAAAATCCTTGTTGGCCTTGGAAACAACTCTTGGTTTCCAAATTTGCAAAAGTTTTAATTTTTGATCGGAACCTGATTCAGACTCAACTGACGTACTTGATTTAGACCAAGACAATTTACGAGTTGACTTAATCTTTGGAGACCATGGTTCAAAAAAAATGTGACCTTTGTTATCCACATATTTTGCAGTTTTGTGGATATATGCAGTCGTCAGACAATCAGCAGCTAGATGTCCTGGTTTAACGACAGACATAACAAAGTCTTTCTCTAAAATTGTTTGAAAATTGTTTTGATTTTTGAGAATCAGATGAATGTTCAGAATGAAAGTTATCAAAGAAACCATCAGAAGAATCATACCTAGGAGATGGACTCCTTGAAGATGAAGATCTTCTAGAATAATAAGAAAATTCCCTCTAAGATGGTGATTTCTTTGTAACTTTTTCTTTAGGAACCTTCTCAGCCTTCACTGATTTCTTTGCTAGAACCGGTTCTTCCAACACCTTGTAACCTAAACCTCTGTGTTTAGATCCTTGAGTTTTTGAAAAATTTGAAGAAGAACCTGAAGCTTCTCTTGACTTAGCGTCACTAGTGAATTTGGCTTTGATATCCTTCAGCTTGTTATTTTCAATCAAAATTGTTTCTTCTTCGGTTGCAGATGAAGAACTCAAAACAACCTTATCAAACACTTTCTCATGTTCCAGTAATACAGAATTAGAAATAAACTTTGGAGCTTCACCCAAAGACATTTCCTTCTTTTTGGACTTCGACTTGTTCTTCTTGGATGGAGTAGCAAACGTTGAATAGTCATGCAATTCAGCTTTTGGATCAATCTTAGTAGCAGTAACTTCAATTAAATCCACTGGTTGAGGAACCAAGTGAACATCATTCTTCTTAAAACTTTCTGAACTCTGATCCTGCTTGTATAAGAAGTTAAGCAATGTCGGTGACAAATTGCAGTTCTTCACTTGCCTTTTCAACTCCAAAATCTCCAATTTTAAATCATTAATCTTCTGTTGACCTTCAAACACCTCTTGTTGTGACTTGATGAATTTTGCATTGAGATCATCATATTCGTAAGTTTGTAATTTCCGGATCTCACATTCAGCATATAATTCTTCAAGCACATTTTCTCTCTTTTGCTTGTAAATTTCAACATCTTTAGTTAAAACATCATTCTTGTCTCTGTAAAGAACATTTTCATCTTGAAGCATAGAAATCTTGTTTTGAAGCTTCTCAACGGTAACAACAGTTTTTGCAATAAGAGCAGTAGCCTCTTCATATTTTTGCTGAACCGGATAACTCTTCTCAAACAAATTCTCAAAATCTTGAGCTGCATCTAACGCTTCAGCTTTGGCTTTCTCACACTCTTCAGCCAATTGAGCCTTTTCCTTCAAAACATCTTCATGAATATGAACTAACGCATAATATTTCTTTTGAAAATCTTCCAACTCTTTCTTTAACACCACAATTTCTTCAGTTGATATTTGACAATCTTGTTCAAAACTTGCAATTTTCTTGAGCAACTTCTCACATTTAGAACATTTAAATTCATCATCTTTTGAATTCTCAAAAGACTTAGGTAATTCTTCTTGAACCAAAGATATACTTGAAGAAGTATCAGATTCTGTTAAAAAACTTTCATCATCAGCATGTTGAACGGTTAAAGCAATTGAGATTCGAGTATTATTCTTTTTAATATCTGAATCTGCATTCCAGGCAAATCCATCTGGATGCATAAATGTATCAGTCCAATCATGAGCAAGAGTAGCAGCTTTCTGATCAACCTTTTCAGCTTTATCTAAAGGATGAAAAACTAAATGTGCATGCTGACCAGTTTTCAATTTACTTTCTGCAGCACTTGAACATTCTCGAGCAAAGTGACCATAAACGAAACACTTATAATTGATTCAATCTCTTCTTACCAGTTCTATTGAAAAATTTCTTTGTTCTACGAACCAACATAGCATACTTCCAATTTAGATCCATTTCCTCTAAATGATCATAATCAATCTGGTTGTAATCTTCATTTGCTAATTCAGCATTACTCACAGCACCAGTGATAACACCAAAGTATGAAGATACCAATGCAGCCATCAACGCATTATGATCATCGACAGTTTGAACAGACAATGCACTTTGAGTCAAAGAACTAGGAATTGACACAGTACAACCAGCAGATGAATAACTTGGAATTTCAGATTTACCTGCCAGAAATGTTGTAGGGGGTGCAGAACTAGGAATATTAGATTTCCCAGCATTCAAAGTGGAATCATTGTTACCATAATACACTGCAGGATTCTGAATTTGTTCAGGAAGTGACTTGTTTACTTTTAACTCCATATCCCTAGCTTGGATTCTTTGAATCAAATCATTAATAGAAAACATTGGATAATCTTTATCATTAGTGATCATCATAGCATAATTTTCCCACTTCTCTGGTAGAGCTTCCATAATCTTTTCCTTCCTATCTGCTTCATCTTTTGTAAGATTCACCAACTTCATTTCACTCATTAAATGTGCAAATCTTGCAATCAGATTTGGAATTGATTAATTTTGATAATGCTTGAACCTATCAAATTCCTCCTTCAACACCTTTTGTCGACTTTTCTTATACTGATCATTGCCTTCACACGTCTTTTCTAGAGCATCCCACAAACTCTTTGCGGTATAGTTGCTTGAAAATTGATGTAGTAAATCAGTAGGCAAAGCCATTGTTAAAGTGCCATAAGCCTTTTTCTCAGCTTGATATGCTATCTTTTGTTCACCAGAATGCTTCCTTTGAAGAATTGGTTCCCCGTCCTCACCCTTAGGATATGTATATTGTTCAGAATACGATAACCACATATTGATATCATTTGCGGAGACAAATGCTTCAAATCGTGTCACCCAACTATGATAATCTTCCAATTTAAGTAACTTGGGAACTTTCTGACTTGTTCCAATTTCATTATCGTAGTTAATCATTGTTTGCATCGTTGTCTGAACCGAATTTGGAATAGCCACGAACCCTTGAAAAGCGGACATTTTTGAAAAACTGGTTACTGTTCACTCCGAACCTCGTCCGAACCTCCTCTGAGCTGCCTCCGAACTTAATCCGAACTTAACAACGCCGAAACCTCTCCGAACCTGACCTTCGGACGAACAAAAACCAAATAACTCCGAATGATCACCGAACTTAGTCCGAACACAGACCGATCCCTCACCGAACTCTCACCGAACCAATATAGAGACCGAACTCCATCCGAACCTCAAGTTCGGAGCGGTTATGCCCAACTTGTCCGAACCTCAAACGAGACAGATTTCACTCGACCTCATTTTCTCGATTTTCAACGTTTTTACTGGAATTTTCGACAGGAATTCAAGCAAACTCGATAGAAACAATCTCGAAACAGATTTTTGACGAAAAGCACACTCGAGACGATCAAAAGAACTAAAAAATGATTCACATTTTCGCAAAAACGTGAATTTAAACTCAAAACTCCGAAAAACACTGATTTCCGAGTAGTAGAGCAAACCTAATGCTCTGATACCACTTGAAAGTTCGTGAGCGTACGGATCTTCTACTTAGTCGTAATGAAACCAATGTAATACGAGATGAAACACAAAGAGTAAATACAAATGACTTGTATTAACCACAGAGAACCACAGAGTACAATCAGAGTGAATATGACATTGAAGCTTAGATCGTTATCGTTACTGAATACAACACAAGACTCACATATATATACTAGAGAAACCGCTGGTCCGAACCTCAGGTTCGGCCGAAAGTACGGCCATGTCCGAACTCCAGGTTCGGCCTGAGTTCGGACCTCAGCAACCTTGTATGAATCCGTCTTGTATTCGATACTTCACATGACGATCAAGGACCATGTATCAACAAAATTATCATTCATACCTTGGGTTTCTGTCTCCTTCTGATCATCATGAGTTCCTGAAGATTCTGGAACATCCGCATTATTATCCTTAGGAGCTGCTGCTGATACATTGTCACTAACATCTTCCACAGATGGCCTTGCTTGAGGAATTGGAGCAATAATGTCTTCTTCTTCTCCCAGACTAGGAAACATATTTGAGAAATTGAAACCTTCAAATAAGGACCCATAATTAAAGATCCAGTCTGGCCCATTTCCAGCATCAGTAGGATTGTCTTCCAACCAGTCAACATTGAATGCCTCAATTATCACTTTGGTGGTTTTGTTGTAGACTCGATAAGTACTATTTGCAGAATACCCAACAAAGTAGCATTCATCAGCCTTTGCTTTGAATTTCCCCACATCAAATTGAATTAGAACTGTGCAAGGACACCCGAATGTCTTAAAGTACCCCACCTTTGGTTTTTCTCCATAAACAATCTCATAAGGCGTCTTCTCATGTCGCTTGTTTAAAAGTACTCGATTTTGCACATAACAAGCAGTGTTGACTGCTTCGGCCCAAAAGAAAATTGGCAATCTTGCTTCACACAGCATAGTTCTTGTAGCTTCAATGAGTGTTCTGTTTCTTCTTTCAGCAACACCATTCTGATGAGGTGTGTACGGTGCACTGTATTGCCTTTCTATACCTTTCTCTCCACATGTTAGAGCATGTTTGTATGTCTAGTGCTAGGTCTTTGTAATTAAGTGTTTTGTAAAAACTGGTCTCAGCGTACCAGTGGCGGACCATATGGTACGCACGAACCATCTGGTACGTTGGTTAGTTGGTACGCTGGACAGTTTAGTATAAATTGTTTAGTTCGTTTAGAGAGAGCAAGTTTGTGAGAGTTAGTGTACAACTGTGTGTTTCTCAAGGTGTAATCTCTCTGTAAACGAGCTAGTGAATCATTCGAAGAATCTTTATTTGCTCGTTGTGTACCAAATCCGATAGCAATCATGTCTTAGCAAGATCATATACGTGATTTACAAGTGGTATCAGAGCAGGTTTGCTCATGATTTCTGGTCGGTTTTGGTTTCTAGAGAGAGAAACAAACTTTTGGTAAGAAATTCATCAATTCTCATCTGTTTTACGTGCATACAGTCCATATTTTACGTTCAAAATGGTCTGTGAGTGGTTCCTGTGAGTTCAACATTGATTACACATCCTGCAAGTCAGAATTTTTGAAAATCAGTTGAATTATGGTTGGTACGTAGCTGGTACGCAGCTGGTACGCACAACAATCTTCAATAGAAAGTTTGGTACGTAGCACTGGTACGCAGGACAATCTTCAAAGGTTGGTTCGTAGCTGTAACAGACTGGTTCGTGGCAGTTGGGACGTACCAGTTGGTTCGTTCAATATACGTGGTACGTTGAACGGTGGTTCGTTGGTGGTACGTTCAGTGTTAATCTGGTTCATGTTTGGTTCGTGAAGTCTATTGGTACGTTGGATTGAAGATTGGTACGCAAATCGATATTTTGGTTCGTTGGGTCAGTTTTTGATTCTACAATCATGGATCCGTTTCAAGCGTTTGAAGCAATGTCTTCAACCGTTCAAGCTATACTGAATTATGATAACGAGATAGGAACTACAAACAAAGTTCCTAAATTGATGAAATTTAAAGATTTCCATAATTGGAAAACTCGATATGAATCATACATTGGTGTGACGGATGTAACAGTATGGACTCCAATGTTGGATGGTTACCAAGTACCAAAGTTCACAACTGGTGAATTTGCTGGTCAAATCAAGCCGTATAACAAGATGAATGATGCTGAGAAAGAAGCTTTTAAGCTGGAAAAGAAAGCCTATTCAAACATATCAATGGCTTTACCAAAAGATATCCTGCATCAGTTCAAAATGCACACAACCTCAAAAGCGTTATGGGATGCATTGTGTCACAAATGTGAAGGCAATGCTCAATACAAGAAAAGTAAGAAAAAGGTGATGTTGAAGGAATTTGATAATTTCTGTCATGTTCCAAATGAAACCATCAATGATCTGATTTCAAGATTATCACATTTGGTAAGTGAACTTGACATAGTTGGGGTGAGTAAAGAAGCAGGTGAATTAAAGGAAAAGCTGTTAGATGCTTTACCTAAATCATGGGAAGGATATATTTTGTTGTTAACACATGATAAGGGATTTGATGATATTAACCATGATGATCTAACAAGAAATTTGCTAGCTCGGGAATTAGATATGAAGCGAGTTAAAACTCTACCAACTCAAGTTCAAAATCCCGATGTGTATTTTGGTGAGAATACTTCAACTATGCATGCAAAGGCAAAAGCAAACTCAAATCCACCAACGACTGCATTTTATGTGGAAAATACTTTAAGTGGACATGTGCAAATATGTCTCGGGGTTCTTCAAGTGATAGTTTTACTCACAAAGCTGCGGTGACATACCCAGTGTACTCAAGTCAATCATCCTCTACTCCAACATCAAATTAAAGTGCATTTTCAGCTAAAACCACAAATGATTTTATGGCACTATTTTCAGCAATGATTTTGTCATATGATGGGGTGATAGCAGGAAAGTTGACTAGTGCTGAGTTGAAAGATGAAGATTATGAACAAATCAACCCTGATGACTTAGAATTGATGGATATCAATTGGTCGATGGCTATGATTGTCAGAAGAAGCAAAAATTTTATGAAAAGAACAGGTCGTAAAGATCTTAATGCTGAAGGCAAACTTGGATTTGATAAATCTAAGGTTCGATGCTATAATTGTCAAAATTATGGTCACTTTGCTAAGGAATGCAACAAGGCCAAGAAACAGGAAACTTCAAAGTTATATCAAAAGTATGCTGCTCAAAGTAACAAAGCTTCGGGAAGTAATTCAAATGCAAATGCCAGTGGGTCAAACTCAGATACTAAAGCTTTGGTCTCATAAACTGTCGAGATCGGCAAAATTCAATGGCATCAGGTTTGGACACTCTGATGAAGTTTCTAAGGTCAATCAAAAGAAACCTCAGAAAATTCAAGAGCATAATAAGAAAAATGTCACATCTGAGAAGTCTGCTGAAAAACTGAAAGGTAAGACTAAGATTGGTGAGTCTTCTCAGAAAATGAGATTATATTGTCTCAAAGGTAGTGATACTGAAAAACCGTTTACGGATCGTTTCTATGGATGAGACGGAAGTTTTGTCATTGATTCGTGTCGAATGATTACATAACGAAGGAGTATACAAACGTTTAAGCTCTGGGGGAGGTCGGACAGAACCTCCCCTCTCAACACACAGACACTGGACAAAAACTTACAAAGAAATACAAAGACGAATCTATTTATACTTCTTCATAAGGTCCGAACTCGGCACCTCCGAACTCTGTCCGAACTCCCTCCGAACCTGGAGTTCGGCCAAGGTTTGGAGCCACCGAACCTTGAGTTCGGCCGGGGTTCGGACCCCAGACTTTGTCCACTCTCAAATCAGTCTGTTCGTCAATTCGAACAGTAACGGCCACACAAGGTTCATGCACTAACAAATTCCCCCTTGGACGTTACTGTCGAATCCAGACATTGATCTTCTAGCAATCTTCTGTCAGCTTGCTGCAGACACCTCTGTCTTTAGCAAACTCCCCTTGACCGAACCTTCAGGTATGCAGGAAACAATTCGAATCTTGTACAATCTCCACAACCAATAAAGTTCCCCCTAGCTTCAAGCACTTCCACATCAGGCATATGATAACGGTTCACTTCATAAGTTGTATCTGGAAATTGTAAAAACACACGAACATCACTGCATCTTGACAGAAATCTTTAACCTTCACAAACTTGTAATATATTCTGATCTTTATGAAAACTGACACAATCAACATCTTCAATCACAGAAATTCCCCCTCAACATCAAATCCATCCCAATATATTACTCCGGTAAACGTATATCTCGTTGCAGACTGGAATCTGACCAAGTCTTTCGACAACTCAAGAAAGTATCGGGCATATGACAGAGAGTTCCAAACCTTAACCGAAAACTTTGACGTATCAGTTCGCACGAACATCAGAATATACCACCTTTCCATGAAGATCAAAAATCACTATCAACCCTGAATTGATTGCTTTTGAATATTCACTTTTTCAATTATGAAACTTTGAAAGTTTTTAGGGTCCCCGATTTCCCCCTAAACAAGTGACATATTCAAATCTTCAATTTCTTATGATTCCAACCCCGCATTCTTGTAGTGGAATGATAAACTCAAGTGGCCCGCAACGGAATCTTTAATCTCATTTAATCTTCAGTTTGTGTAGAATGATAATCTCTGACAAACGTTCCAAATAATCATAACCATGTTTCAGAATCTCTGTCCATCATCAGAAACACGCGTTCTTATATCTCTGTCCATCATCAAGAACAATGACTACTCACAAACACATTTCTTGAAATTCGATCACTAACTCGTAACAAGTATCGGAATCTGGATTTTCTTCAAACATAACACCCCACAGCTACCAAATCAAGGGTAAACTCGATAACTGGTCCGCTTCTGTAAAATTCCCACCTAACAGGGGTTCGGGGGCAGCGCCCCTGAGAAGCGGGGTCCAAGGGGCGGCAGCCCCTGGCGGGGTCCAAGGGGCAGAGCCCCTGGCTGGGATCGAGCCTGAACCTGGAGTTCGGAGCGGTTATTCCGAGTGTACTCCGAACCTGGAGTTCGGAGCGGTTACACCGAACATGGAGTTCGGCCGAACGCGAAAAACCATAAATTTTCGGAAAAACTCATTAGATCCAGAATTTGATCGAATTTGAACATCCAGATGCTTCTGTTAGGTAAAAACATGACTCAGGAAGACTCGATTGATTAAAAACCAAACAGAAACACTTCCAATCACCCCTAACCGAAGGTTTAACGTCTCAAAATGAAGAAAAACAATAGATTTCCACCATAGAAAGATCCAACAGCTCTGATACCAACTGAAAAACCGTTTACGGATCGTTTCTATGGATGAGACGGAAGTTTTGTCATTGATTCGTGTCGAATGATTACATAACGAAGGAGTATACAAACGTTTAAGCTCTGGGGGAGGTCGGACAGAACCTCCCCTCTCAACACACAGACACTGGACAAAAACTTACAAAGAAATACAAAGACGAATCTATTTATACTTCTTCATAAGGTCCGAACTCGGCACCTCTGAACTCTGTCCGAACTCCCTCCGAACCTGGAGTTCGGCCAAGGTTTGGAGCCACCGAACCTTGAGTTCGGCAGGGGTTCGGACCCCAGACTTTGTCCACTCTCAAATCAGTCTGTTCGTCAATTCGAACAGTAACGGCCACACAAGGTTCATGCACTAACAGATACCATATTCTCAGATGAGAAATTTCCGTTATGTTGTGTTGATTCAAAAAGAATTGCAAAAGTGTTCTATGCTAATTCAGAAGAAAAACATGTGTCTGATAATGAACCTATAGCAAATGGTTCATTGTTGAAACTTAGAACTAGTCCTGATGATCAGATTTCTCAAACTCCAAAATATCAAAAGATGTCATCAAAATCAAAAACTTCAAAATATTCACCTAAGAGTTTTTATAATTCTGATGGTAAATTTTTTGCTAAAACAAACAGTTTTGATTATGAATCTTATGGATTTTGTGAGGATTATGATTTCTATGATGACTTTCATCATTATGAACAAAATTTTGGAAAATGTGAGGAAATCAAAAACAACCGTGTCAAACCCAATGGGTATTCTGATCATTGTGGATTTGATGAATATGGTTTTTACAATCAATTTGGATATGTTAGTCCATTGTTTAAACCACTTCCAAAGCAAAAATCTCCTCGATTTAGTGCTAAGGCACCTAGGAAGGTGGTTAGACAAACGATTGATGATAACACCTCAACTGATTCAGGAGGTAGTGTTCCTACAGTTTTTGTTGATCGTAGTAGGTGTTATCATTGTTACCAAAAGGGTCATCTAAGAAAACGATGTCCGGTTTTGGTTGAGAAACGAGCTTCCGCTGTTAATATTGAAAAATCTGAAAATGTTTCTTAGCCAAAACAGATAGATGAAAAGGTGGTCACAAAACAATTTTTCAAACGAGAATTTTTTTTCAAAAATCGACAATCATTTGGATGTTCATCTTCAAGTGATGTTACCACAGATTCATCTACTTCTGGGTTAAGGCAAAATTGGCTGCCTAAATTGACTTCAAAAGCCACTAAGGACTTTTCTGAAGACACCGGTCGACCCAAAGCTGAAAGCTTGGGTCCAGATGCTCACTAATTGTTTGCTGAAAAGTGCAGGGTGCTCGAAAGCCAGTTGTTAAAAACTTTTGGGTCGTTCATAGTGGAGCATCCAGGCACATGACGGGTAATATTTCCTTGCTTTCTGAAGTCAAATCAATTCAAGGAGGAAATTTTACTTTCATTGGCAATAAAGGTGGACGAATTACTAGTGAAGGAAAGCTGGGTAACGAGAAGATCTTATTTGAAAAAAGTTCAATGTGTACAAGAGTTGCAACATAACTTGCTGAGTGTATCTCAAATTTGTGATAAGTAGTATACGACTGCTTTCACTAGTTCTGAGTGCTTGATTCTGAAACCTGGTATTCAAATACCTGACGATTGGATCATTATGCGAGCTCCCAGTTTCGTGATCTACATGTGTTGAATATGAATCAGACTTCATCTGCGGTATCTGCTACATGTTTTATTTCAAAGGCTACAGAATAAGAATCCATTATGTGGCATCGTTGCATGGGGTACATCAATTACCGGAAAATGAACTTCTTGGTAAATCATAATCTGGTTGAAGGAGTTTCAAAGAATAGATTTTCTATCAATGATGCGTGTGTCTCTTGCAAGAAAGGTAAACAAAGGACGAAGTCTCATCCGTCCAAGCGTTTGAATTCAAATGTAACTCCCTTGGAACTTCTTCATATGGATCTGTTTGGTCCTGTACATATTCGTAGTATTGAGGAAAGTTATTACTGTTTGGTTATTATGGATGATTTTTCTCGGTTTTCGTGGCTGGTGTCTCTAGCTTTAAAGGATGAAACTCCAGAGTCAATTCAGAAGCTATTATGCAAGTTTGAATCAATATACAAATTCAAAGTCTGTCGTATTCGTACTGATAATGGTACTGAATTCAGAAATGCTAAGATGACAGCTTTTTGTGATTCACTTGGGATCAAACAAGAATTCAATGCGCCGTATACTCCACAACAAAATGGAGTAGCAGAACGAAAGAATCGCACATTGATTGAAACGGCTCGAACTTTGCTGGCTGATGCGAATATACCGATAACGTTTTGGTCTGAAGCAGTGCATACTACATGCTATGTTCTCAATCGTGTGCTAATTGTTAGGCGATTTAACAAAACAAGTTATGAGTTACTTAAAGGTCGAAAGCCAAATTTAAACTTTTTGGAACATTTGGGTGTTTATGCACGGTTCTCAAGGAAGGTGGGAAGTTTGCAGCTAAAGCTGTTGAAGGCGTTTTTGTTGGGTATCACCATCCAATGAAACATGTTTATTTTCCGTCTTCTAAGACCATTGAGAATCATGTGAATGTTGATTGTCACAAACATACTTTTATACACCCCAAATTGGTTGATAATCGGGCTTTTGATTACAAATCTTTACTGGATTCTTTCACGGCTGCAAAATCTGATTCTGATGAAGAGGATCCTGATGTGTTAGCTGCTTTGCTATACTCACTGAAGAGTCCTGGACCAGGATCATGGATTCCTAAGCTTCCAAGTACTTCTACTGATATTGCTTCATCTAGTTAGAGTGTTTCTAGTTTAGAAACAATGAGTTCTTTTGATGATGATGAAAGTACTTTTCATGAAGCTGAATCGACACCTGTTGATGATCAAATTCATTTGCCTAGTACAAGTTCTTCTGTGCAAAATTTGTTACCGATTGGTGATTTATCAAGTTTAGAAGTGGCAGAGGCAAATTTAAATAGTATGGCAGATAATCAGGCAGTGTCTGATTCAACAACTCTTAGGATTCACAATATTCATCCTCAAGAGAACATAATTGGAGATCCGTCTTCGGGAGTTCGTACACGAAATCAATTGTCAGAAAATGTTGATGCTTTTATTGCCGAAATTAGAGAATCTGGGGTTCAGAATGAAGTTTTTCACTCGTGCTTTCTATCTCAGGTGGAACCTTCAAATGTTGATAAAGCGTTGGAGGATGCTTCTTGGGTAGAAGCAATGCAAGAAGAGTTGCAGCAATTTCAAAACTTGGGCATTTGGCATCTCGCAGATTTACCCAAGAATTCTAAAGAACCGTGTGGCAAAAAGTTGGTATTCAAATGTAAGAAAGATGATCGCGGTATCATTGTCAGAAACAAGGCCCGATTAGTGGTTCAAGGTTTTTCCCAAATCGAAGACATTAATTTTAACGAAATTTATGCTCCTATTGCACGAATTGAAGCTATCAGGATATTTCTTGCTTTCGTGGCACATCACGGATTTAAGGTGTATCAGATGGATGTCAAGAGTGCTTTTCTGAATGGGAAAATTCGTGAAGAAGTTTATGTGAAGCAGCCGCCTGGTTTTTATGATTCGGAATTTCCTAATAAAGTGTACATATTAGACAAAGCGTTATATGGTCTTCATCAGGCTCCAAAGGCTTGGTATGAGACTCTTTCGACTCACTTGCTAGACAATGGGTTTCAGCGTGGCAAGGTGGATTGTACTCTCTTTTCAAAGAAGTTCGGGAAGAATTTGCTGCTGGTTCAAGTTTATGTTGATGATATTATTTTTGGTAGCACAAAAGAGAGCTTATGCAAAGAAATTGAGCGAGTTATGCAAACAAAGTTTGAAATGAGCTAAATGGGAGAGATGGGTTTCTTTTTGGGTCTGCAAGTCCATCAGTCTGCTAAAGGCATATTTTTGCATCAATCAAAATATGTGTCTGATGGTATCGAACCAGATGAATCCGGTGCAAATGTTGATCCGACATATTTTAGGGCTATGATTGGTTCTCTTATGTATTTGACTGCATCTCGTCCTGATATAATGTTTGCTGTTTGTTTATGTGCTAGGTACCAGGCTGCTTTGAAAGCTTCACATATGCTAGCAGTAAAATGGATTTTTGCTTATTTGAAGGGTAATCCGGATCTTGGCATCTGGTATCCTAATGATAATAAGTTTGAGTTATCTGCGTATTCTGACTCGGATTATGGTGGATGCAAAATCAATTTTAAATCGACTACCGCCGGCTATCAGTTTTTGGGGGAGAGATTAGTCTCTTTGCAATGAAAGAAGCCAACCTCCGTTGCAACATCTACTACTAAGACAGAATATGTGGCTGCTTCTAGTTGTTGTTCACAAGTATTGTGGATACATTAGCAGTTACGCGACTACGGTTTGAATTTTTTAACTACTCCTATTTAAAATACAAAAAACATTGAAAAATGAGAAATTGTATCCAACATGATTGGGAAATGATGGTACATTGGCTTACGTGTCTGACTCATGGATAAATTAGATGAAAAAGCCATAAGATCATTGCTCGATGTGCTTGGTAGGCTCAGCATTAAATCAGAAAGTATTCAGATGTGATAAACACATTAAATACTAATGCTTGACCAAGTGGACAACATCTTGATGCATGTCTCATGATATCAAGGATAAGATATGTGAAAAAGAAAATGAGAAGTCACTGTGTATACATGTGTTCATTTTGCAAAGATTTAAACTTGTTTGATTTTCTTTATTTTGTCAAACGATCGGACTTTCTTTGCGTATCGAAAGATCGACCTGATTGTTGTTCGTTTTACGTTCTGCTTTATTTTCTTTGGTGTTTCGTATAACTCATCGGACTTTCTCTGCGTGTACGGAAGTACCGACCTGATTGTTGTTGGGTTATACAATTTCAACTTGTTTTTAATTTTTTTTATTTTGTTAAATCCGAGGCCTTATCTGCGTATCGAACGATCGACCTTAAGGTAGACGATTTAACGTTCTTATTTCTTTTTGCATGGAACACAGTTGACTGAATCATGATTACAATCATTATGTGATTAAATCACAAATGAAGTCACAAAGTGTGATAAGCAGATACATATCTGAGTATGTCTGATAGTGTGGGATACACTGGTCAATGCAAATCTAATCAATACAATAACATATCCAGATGTTATGAGTATGATTGTGCCTGAGTTTAATATGGACAAATTATACCGGTAATCGACATGACTTGTGTGCTGAGGTAATTGAAATTGAAGTGTAGTTCAGCATGTTATGACCAATATGATCCCAAGTTGTGATCTTTCTCACAAAAGACAAAAATAGTGTCTGATTCTGTATTGCTTTTCTGTTTCATATCTGAAAAGGTCAAAAAGATTTTCGGTGTGTTTTGATGTAAAGTTTCAAAAAGTCAAAAAGATTTTATTTCTTATTTGTTTTCGACCAATCGACATGTGATACAAAATCAAATTTCAAATCTATATCTTGGATTCTCAAAGAGAAGTTTTGCACCAAGATTAAATTAAGTTTCAAAAGAAAAAGGAAACCGCGTTTCTGTCTTCTGAAATTGCAGGATTGTGTGTCAAAACTCAAGCATGGTGAGAGGAGGAATATGAAGTATCTTTCACAAGTGGATCTTGAAGTGCAAAGATAATTAGAGTGTGATCCAGCCATGCAAGCTCTATTTCTGACAAGATTTCAAGTCAAAGATCGGATGCAGTCATGTTGAAGATTGAAGACTGAAGTTTAGTTAAAGAATAGATACACTACACGTTAAGGGGGAGTTTGTTAGAGCATATTTCTATGCTATGAGTGTCTCGTGTATTGTATCTATGTGAGCATGTCTTAAAGTGAGTTGTAGTGTCTATTTGGTTGGTGGCGTATCATATGGTCCGGCGGATCATATGGTCCGGCGTACTAGTTGGTACGCTGGGTGCTATGTCACTTACTATAAATATGTTCGTGTTAGAATGTGCAACATAGCGAGTAGAACACTTCTGTCATTTCTACACTTTCTGTGTGTGTTTCTAGAGAGAGAAACTAGAGAGAACTTCATTGTATCTTCAAGTGATCAATAAGAATTCTCTTAGTTACATCCGTTGTTGCTATGATTGATTGATACACACAGTAGTAAGATCGTTTCTCGTTTTTACAGTTGCAAAGTGCAAATTTGGATATTCAGAAAAGAAATGAAGATAAACTCGAGAAGGAATTGGTGGCCGGATTAGATGAGTTAAGAGTGCAAAAGTATGAAACTAACAAAGTGGCAAAGAAACTCATTGCAACAGAAAAAGAGTTGGCTGAAGCTCATCAAAGAATTTCTGAATTAAAGGTTGAAGTCATTGATTCAAAACGTCTTTTGAACAATGTTACTAACTCACAATCTTTTACAAGTTTTCTGGCCAAAGATGAAAATTTTGAGAAGATGTTTAACAAGACAGTCTCGCCACCAGGAAGTCTCAGAGAAGGCGTTCATGATTTGAAAGACAAGGCTGAGATTGGTGATTATTCTGAGTTTGTTGGTTCCAAATCTGTTGAAGAAAAGCAAAAGGAAAAGGCAAAAGTACTGAAGCTTTTGAAGCTCAAAAGGTTGTGTCTGGGTCTTCGTCTTCAAAAGCTGACATTGATGAAACGATTATCAATGCTCTAAAAGATATTAAGAAAGTTAAAGCTGAATTTTCTCGTCTTGCGAAGAACGGGCATAAATCATCTGATTTAGAAGAAAAGGTTTCTGGAAAATATACAGGTTTGGGATTTCAAAAGAAACAGGTTAATGTGAATGTTTCAAAGGTTCAACAGCAACAGAATTTGAAGAAAGTTAATCTGAAGCAAGTAAAGAAAGAAGTTTTTAAAGCTGACAAAGTTCAACCCGAGAGGTTCTACAAACTCAAGGGTTCGGAACTAATATTTTCTGATACAGAATTTCCGCTACATTGCGTAGATGCTCGGAAAATTGCTGAAGTTTTTGTGAAGAATGTTGATTCAAAGACCAAGAAGCAACAAGGTGCTAAATATTCTTTTGGAGGATCCAATTCTACTCCAAAGAGCCCGACATCCAAATGGGTTCATGATCATCGATTTCAGGTATATGATAATTTTTATGATCATTTTGGAGATGAATATGTTTGTGAAGCTATGCAGGTTCCAAAGACAAGAAACATAAACAATCGTTTGTGTTACAATTGCCGACAAAAAGGGCATATGGCACAAGATTGTCCGGTTTCTGCTGCTTCTAGTTCAAGAAAGCCATTTGTTGGTAAAGCTGCCAAACAACGATTCATTGATGAAAATGGCAGAGTATTTGATGAATACCCACAACCTACATTTTTCAAAACTCAAGGAAGATTTATTCCTCGTTTTCAAAATGTTTCATCTGTAGGTTGTTCGTCACAATCAACTGTGACAGGTTCATCGGATATCGATTTACCAAAACAACAAATCTGGAAACCTAAAGTGGTTTCAAAAGGAAACCAAGATACTGGTCGACCAGAAGCGATTCGCTTCGGGTCATTTATAAACTGACGTGTTTGACCAGTGTGCAGGTACTTTTAGAAGACCTATCGGTGATTGAAAAGTTGCTGATGGAGGAGTATTCTACTGACTTAACTTAAATTACATGTGATATCAAATTTCAAAACTGAAATTTTTCTGAAAGCTAAACCTGAAAGGTATCCATGTCGAAAGGTCAATTTTCGTTCTTTAATTCATTTCGTATGTAGTTTAGGGGAGAAAATTGAAATAACAAAAATAGCGTCTTTGTGTTTTTAGATTGTGTTAAAATGACAATCCAAAAATAGAGTTTTCATTTTAAGGGGGAGAAAAACAGAAAATACAAAAAACATTGAAAAATGAGAAATTGTATCCAACATGATTGGGAAATGATGGTACATTGGCTTACGTGTCTGACTCATGGATAAATTAGATGAAAAAGCCATAAGATCATTGCTCGATGTGCTTGGTAGGCTCAGCATTAAATCAGAAAGTATTCAGATGTGATAAACACATTAAATACTAATGCTTGACCAAGTGGACAACATCTTGATGCATGTCTCATGATATCAAGGATAAGATATGTGAAAAAGAAAATGAGAAGTCACTGTGTATACATGTGTTCATTTTGCAAAGATTTAAACTTGTTTGATTTTCTTTATTTTGTCAAACGATCGGACTTTCTTTGCGTATCGAAAGATCGACCTGATTGTTGTTCGTTTTACGTTCTGCTTTATTTTCTTTGGTGTTTCGTATAACTCATCGGACTTTCTCTGCGTGTACGGAAGTACCGACCTGATTGTTGTTGGGTTATACAATTTCAACTTGTTTTTAATTTTTTTTATTTTGTTAAATCCGAGGCCTTATCTGCGTATCGAAAGATCGACCTTAAGGTAGACGATTTAACGTTCTTATTTCTTTTTGCATGGAACACAGTTGACTGAATCATGATTACAATCATTATGTGATTAAATCACAAATGAAGTCACAAAGTGTGATAAGCAGATACATATCTGAGTATGTCTGATAGTGTGGGATACACTGGTCAATGCAAATCTAATCAATACAATAACATATCCAGATGTTATGAGTATGATTGTGCCTGAGTTTAATATGGACAAATTATACCGGTAATCGACATGACTTGTGTGCTGAGGTAATTGAAATTGAAGTGTAGTTCAGCATGTTATGACCAATATGATCCCAAGTTGTGATCTTTCTCACAAAAGACAAAAATAGTGTCTGATTCTGTATTGCTTTTCTGTTTCATATCTGAAAAGGTCAAAAAGATTTTCGGTGTGTTTTGATGTAAAGTTTCAAAAAGTCAAAAAGATTTTGTTTCTTATTTGTTTTCGACCAATCGACATGTGATACAAAATCAAATTTCAAATCTATATCTTGGATTCTCAAAGAGAAGTTTTGCACCAAGATTAAATTAAGTTTCAAAAGAAAAAGGAAACCGCGTTTCTGTCTTCTGAAATTGCAGGATTGTGTGTCAAAACTCAAGCATGGTGAGAGGAGGAATATGAAGTATCTTTCACAAGTGGATCTTGAAGTGCAAAGATAATTAGAGTGTGATCCAGCCATGCAAGCTCTATTTCTGACAAGATTTCAAGTCAAAGATCGGATGCAGTCATGTTGAAGATTGAAGACTGAAGTTTAGTTAGAGAATAGATACACTACACGTTAAGGGGGAGTTTGTTAGAGCATATTTCTATGCTATGAGTGTCTCGTGTATTGTATCTATATGAGCATGTCTTAAAGTGAGTTGTAGTGTCTATTTGGTTGGTGGCGTATCATATGGTCCGGCGGATCATATGGTCCGGCGTACTAGTTGGTACGCTGGGTGCTATGTCACTTACTATAAATAGGTTCGTGTTAGAATGTCCAAGATAGCGAGTAGAACACTTCTGTCATTTCTACACTTTCTGTGTGTGTTTCTAGAGAGAGAAACTAGAGAGAACTTCATTGTATCTTCAAGTGATAAATAAGAATTCTCTTATTTACATCCGTTGTTGCTATGATTGATTGATACACACAGTAGTAAGATCGTTTCTCGTTTTTACACATTGATAACTCAGCTGTTATTTCTATCACAAAAAACCATGTTCAGCATTCCAAAACAAAGCATATTGACATAAGATATCATTTTATCCGGGATTGCTATGAAAAGAAGTTAATTGATTTGTAGAAAATTCATACAGATTTTCAACGAGCTGATTTGTTCACTAAAGCTTTTGATAAAACTCGTTTTAAATTTTTGTTTCAAATCAATGGGACAACTCCTCCACATAATGCACATCAGAGAACGTTAAACTGCCATTCTTCACCACCCCTTTCTTGCTGAACTTGCCACTTACTCCACCAGCAAATGAAATACCTCCTCCATTGAAATCTTGAACCTTTTCTAGAAGTGATAAGTCTCCGGTCATATGTTGGGAGCAACCACTATCAACATACCAGAGTTTGTTGACTGTTCTTCTTGGCTGTCCCTACATGAATCAAAGATCAGATAGAGTCGGGTACCCAGGCCATAACAGATCTGGGCACTCCCTTGGAGTCAATGTAGTTGACTAATTTAAGGGACATTCCTGATTTTATTCAGTTACACTCAAACTTTGAGTGTTGACTTTTGGTTTCCAAAAAATGTGTTTCTGTGGTTTTGACACATTGTTAGAAATCTTTACAGTTGCAGGTTTCTTCTGTGGAGATGTGACCTTTTTACCTGCAGTGCTTGACAGGTGTCCACTCAAGTTTCAATTTTGTTTGAACAACTTGTTTTGTTTGAGAAACATCTTTTGATTTAGAAACCTGTTTTTTAACCTTTGTTTTACCTTTAAGTTGAGAAATCCTTTTTGTTTTAGGTGCCTGTTTTTCAACAAGTTCAGATTTCATCTTATCTTTTCTTTGGTAAACTCCTTTAGGTTTGTAAGTTGGTTTTGGAGTTTTGGCCACATTCCATTTTTCATCAACAGGCTTTGTCACTGGAGTTTTAGTGTTTAAAACCTTTGACTGTTGTGTCTTCATTGGTTTTGAACTCTGCTTCCCCTGAGACAAAGCTTGTTGTTTCTGATTTTTTTTCCACTTGTCATCATTTTCTGCAACATACTAGTCCGTGGGTTTTGCGGATAGTATGGTTAATAAGGTCTATTTAAACAATTTGCAGCAAAATGCCCTGGTTTTCCACAATGGAAACAATTCATAAGTCTAGGCCCATTCACATGACTACAAACATACGAATGTCTTGGGTATGATGACTTCAATTCAGGCTTATCATCCCATCTGTGCATGAAATGTTTTGTAACTTTTTCAGGTTGCGTGATTAAACAAAACAGTTTTGATTTTGATTTGTTCGTTCTGTTAAAAGTAGACACAACCTGGGGATAAGGAACAAATTCCTTGGGTTTAGACTCACGACCAGCTTTAGTATTGGGCACACGAATTTTAAAACCATTAACTACTTCATTAGAATAAGAAACATGTTTTGAAGACATAGACAACATCAATTGTTTTGACTTGGACGCATTAAGTTCAGACACAGATGCCAAAACATCGTCCTTAGGTAAATCAGAAATTAAACTACTAGACTCATGACACTCTTTGACTCTCAAGCATTCGGCATTCTTCCCAGAAACATCTTTGATCCCTACTTCGTCTGCGCATGAAACAAAAACGTCAGAAGAACTAACATTATCGTTTAAAGATTCTTGGGATGGACCTGGTTCACAAGTGAATGTCACCGATTTATCCTGATTACCCAAACAATAGGTCATATGCTTCTCATTTTCTAACTCCTCTTCAGTCATGGGTTTCACACCAACCAAAACACTATCTATAGGAGGTCCTGCTTCATGCATTTCTGATTCAGATCTATCTACCTGATCCTCCTCATAAATCATACCTTTTATATCTCTAGACACAGGTTGGGGAACACCATTCTTAATTTTTTCAGATGAGCTAATTCCTATTCCTCCTCTATCCTTACCAAATCAAACATCAGTTAGGCGGGTGAACAAAGCCTTACTAGCTTGGAGCATTCTTTTGTTCTCATCTGATTCACATCTAATTTCACTTGCATCTCATTGTTCTGATGTTTAAGTTCATCTACCTGCTTCCTAAGCTCAGCTATTTCTAACTTAGCATTGTCATAGAGGACATACTTCTGAGAGGCAAGGGTTTGGTATTTCTCTATATCTAGTTTCTAGGCTTTGACTTTCTCCTCACTCTTTTCCCATCTACCCTTAAACGAACTTCTAGAACATTACATATCAAATAATTCTATCTCACTATTCTTCCAAATTTGTCTAAGGCCAGGAATTAAACGTGTACAAGTGGGATTAGTACATACCTTTGTGTTGTCAACCTCGGCTACAAATGCTTCCTTGTCTTCAACCAGGTTCTCTTCCTTATCTCCTGACTTCTCCTCAGTGACCACAAACGCATGCTCCTCCTCAGAATCATTCTCCGTATTAGCAATCATAACACGAGTTAGACTGAGTTCCTTTATCTGCGATGCCTATTGATATTCCCCACAATCCTACACAACCAAAGCCTTTGTCTCTGCCTTTCCCTTACCATCTCCAGCTTTCTTTGTAGAGGCTAGATTATGAGGCTTGTAATATTAAATACGTTGGGCTGGGCTTAGAGGGTTTAATTAGATTAGTAGGCTAGTTTTATTATGTTTAGGCTAGTTTACTATTAGATTGGGCATGGGCTTGGGTTTATGATTGGGCTTATTGGGTTTATGATTAGCCCATGTGCTTGTAAGAGGTGGTATAAATACCACCTCATGTTTATGATCAAGTAAGCTTTTGAGGTTGCCATTTACGATTTCTTCATACTCTTGGGTGTTCACGACCGGTTTCTTCAAGCTTCAAATAGTAGTTGTTCTTCATTCAAGACTTGATCTTTATTGAAGATCTAGTCTCTTCTTCTACTATCTTCTTGAATCGATCTCTCACGAGGTTTCCGCACTCGTGTTAGATTAGTATATCGTGTGTTAAGGAGATTTTCGGACCTACAATTGGTATCAGAGCCAAGAAACAAGTGTTTCGAGGCTCTCACGATATAGATTCAAGTGTTTTTCTGGGTTGGTGTTCGTGTTTTTGAAGATTCGAAGGTTTTTGGGTGATTACGATTTCTGGTTGCTCCTGATTCTTCGATTTTCTGGGTTTTCGAGGTGTTCACGATTGGTTTCGGTTGAAGATTGGCTATTCACGACCCTGCAAAAAGTGTTTACGACTGTACTATCGAGTGTACTTGTGTTTACGAGTTGGTAAAGTCGTAAAAGGGACGTTTACGACTTTGTTTGGATCGGAAACTGTATTTACGACTCCGGGGTCGTAATCTTTAATCGTATTCGGTGTTTACGATTCCTTAAGTCGGTTTAGAGTTTACGTGTGACACGTGTCATCGCAAACTGTGCTCCCGATCGTAATCGGTGTCTGTTGATCGTAATCAGCCTGTTTCAATCGTAATCAGGTGTCGTAATCACTGTGTACGACATTTTAAGGCAGTTTTGGTGTTTACGATTTGGAGCTGTATCGGAAACAGTGTTCACGATCGTAATTAGCAGTTTACGATCGTAATCAAGTGTTTTTCAATCGTAATCTCATATTTTGGACTTTAGTTTCAGGTTCCCTAAGCTTTCGTAATGGATTCGGTTGAAGAAAAGAATATATTTGAGGACGAAGATGCTGAGATATGCCCCAATCCTACTTGTGCTCGTATAATTCCTGGACTTAGGCAAATCTGTAAAAATTTTCAGTCAGAATTATTTGAGGTAAAATGCGAAAGGAGTTCTTTTAAGGGTAGATGGCAAAAGAATGAGGATAAGGTAAAAGCTCAGAAATTAGACATTGAGAAATATCGGAAGCTAGCAACGGAGAAGACTATCTTACATGATCGGGCTAGGATTGAGATATCTGAGCTTACACAGACACTAAATGAACTGCAACAAAAATTTGATGAGCTGCAAGTCAAGTTTGATTGCAATCAGGAAAGAAATCAGCGAATGCTCGATGCTGGAAAAGAATTGTCACATGCTGTTGTGACTGGTCAAGTTGGGAAACACACACCTGGATTTGGATCAGAAAAGACTGATAAGGCCTTGGCTGCAAACAACATTATTCCTCCACCAGTTCCCAGAGACATTATA
This sequence comes from Deinandra increscens subsp. villosa, assembly GCA_039602395.1. Lineage (NCBI taxonomy): Eukaryota > Viridiplantae > Streptophyta > Magnoliopsida > Asterales > Asteraceae > Deinandra > Deinandra increscens. Next base: position 29,278,384 of record JBCNJP010000006.1, read on the forward strand.
GGAATACTTCTTAGTGAGGATCAAGTTGAACGAACCAAGTCAGATTATAAAGAAGCTGCTCCTCCTATTGATAGTGTCTTGGTTGGAACTACACCATTGACTCAAGAGGAAATAGACAACGAGGCAAACATGACATATGGTGAAGGGAGAATAGAGGATGTATCAAGAGATGATGCTGAGTGCCAGGAGTATAACAGATGTCATAGCTCCAAGTCTGATGAAGCTGGGGTAGAGTTGAAACCATACCCTAAAATTGAAACCCCATGCTTCAAAGTAATTGACAAAGTCAAAAGGGAAAAGGTGATCTTGACGACCCGGCCTGAGGGGAAGATCTTTATGACATCTGGATCTATGTTTGACCAAGAACCAGATGTTGGGTATGACTTACCATCCTTCTCCTCCAAGTTCAAGGGAATAACTGATGGAGTGGTCGGTGAAGCCAAAGTTGAGAAGCCAAAGATCACCATCAAGCATCCGAGTGTGAAGCCAACAGCTGGAGTGAAGAATGAAAAACTCAAGGGAGTAGCTGTGTCTCCCATTTCTTCAGTTGGATCATGCAGTTGCCGTTGTGATTGCAAGAATGATGCTTCAACGTCAAAGAATCCAGAGAGCACAAAGACGATGAGGACAGGTTCTACTCAGGCTTCCAGGAACCAGCAGAAAGTCAAATCTGGAGCTGCTGACAAGGCAACGAAGCAGATACAAGGCAAACCAGCTCCATATCAGCCACCAAAGACGAATGGGTACACGTCTGACTTCTATCTAAAGAAGCAGACTTGCTTTAATTGTGGCATTGCTGGTCATATTGCTAGAAACTGTCTTTATCGCCCCTATGAACCCTATTTTCCAAAAAGTCAAAGGGTTTCATCTCAGGAGTCTGTGAAGTCTAAGCCGATGATGGTGCAAAAACCTAAGGCAATGAAGACTGTTACTCCTAAAGTTAAACCCTCTGATCAACATTGGGGTGCTGCCAAAGCTGAAAGAAAATCTTTGAATCAAAACAACAGCTTTCCAAGCTACCAAAATTTCCAAAAACAGGTGAAGAAACCATTTTCAAAACAACCAAAGCTTGAGAAGCCCAAAGTTACCCCTCCCAAGGTAACTAAAATTGTTTTGAAAAATGATTTTAAAATGAAGAAGGTTGAAATACCTAAAGTCACAACTCCAAAAGTGACTAAAACAAATGTTAAATCACCTGGAATTTGGAAACCAAAAATCAAGGCAGCTTCATCCCAACTTCCTGATTTTTCAAAGGGGATGTTCTTACAAGAAGTATCCTTTATTGATTCCTCAGGTGTACCCAGAAAAACAATGGCCTGGGTACCACTGGCTAACTAATCTCTCACTCTGTGCAGGAACAGTCAAGGAGGATTATCACTAACGGTTTTATTACTAATTTGTTTGTTGATAAGTGATTGTTCCAGGCACAGTTTAGGAGACGTATCTTCATGTCATGTCAAGTAATCTATAAATGGAAGGTATGTCTCATTGAGAGGTAAAAGGTAAAATTTCAGCACGAAAGGTACTGTTCTTAACTTGGTTGTGTGAATGAAGCGGCAAAGGGTGTTTTGAGTCAAACCAAATTTCCTAAAATTTTCAATTGATTGATTAAGTGGTTGACTTCAAACGGAATGAAGTGTGCATGTCATGAAACCCTATTTTCTAAAAATTTTCAAATCAATACTTTGAAAGTTAGCTTGGCCAGATGTGTGTAAAGTCATTTAATTTTGTGTTTTTCTTTTAAGTGTGTTTGTGTGTTTTGTTTATTTGTTTAAAAAAAAAAAAAAAAAAATGATGTTCACAAGATTGTGACATTAAAAATCAAAAAGCAAGGGGAAGAAATGTAAAGATGAAGAAAAAATTGACCCCTCAAAAATAGTGTGCTTTTCAATTTTTAATTGTTTCTTGTTTTTGAGAAGTTTAGGGGAAGTCAAATGAATGTTCGGGTTGGAGATGGCTGACACGCGTAAGGCGGAAGTGAAAGGCAAGCTCCACGGTGATATGCTCGGTAGGCTCGACCTAAACTTATGACCTCCAATGAAAGTGCAGTGAACTTAAAAGATATATGTGTTTAGTTTCCCATCCTAGGTTGCATGGTTTAAAAAACTGAGTCCCGGCAAAAATGGGTTGAGAGTGGTAATTTCCTAGTATTCACTCTCTCACACGCCATGTTTATGCTATCTTGACAACACCACAGAGCAAAAGAAAATGAAAAAGAAAAGAAAAAGAAAAGAAAAAGAAAATGAAAAAGAAAAGAAAAGAGAATAAATAATCACTCAGTTGGTCTTCTTTGCGTGCTTAGCGGCCGACCTGATCACCAACTGATGGTTAATGAAATAAGTGGTAGTCATAACGGTGTTGCATGGTTCCTCAAGTTGGGGGTTTGTGAATCCTCAATAAACTCTGAGGTTGGGTAGGTTTTGCTGTGTACACTTGGGTGTGGGGACAATTAAACATGACGGTAATATTGTACCATATTAAGCATGACGCATTTGGTTGAGTTTAAACGGGTCTAAGTTTAAAGCGGACAAACATACCGGCAATCACCTGGACTAGTCGAGTAACTGAAGCTGAAAAGGGTTCCTCAGTCAGATTCATACGGTTTGATCCCTTGTAAACTTTCTCATGTTTGGTTTTGGTAAATATTTGTCTAATTTTATCTTTCTTGTGTGAGTTTTAAGTTCTTTGTGTTTGTCTTTCGTCTTGGCCAGGTTAATTTGAGAAGTCAAAATGTGTTTTCATGGGTTTTGATGCATGACAGTATGCCCCCGACAGATCTTGACAAATTTTTAGGGGAAGGAGTATGGGATAATAAGTATTATCCGAAGGGAACTCGAGGATGATACTTATTATCTAATGGAAAAGACTTCCTCCGTCAGATCTTGACAAATTTTTAGGGGAAGGAGGGAGGATAATAAGTATTATCCGAAGGGAACTCGAGGATGATACTTATTATCTAATGAAAAGACTTCCATAATACATAGTATCTGAAGGGAACTCGAAGATAATATGTATTATTTCAGGGGAAGTCCTTAGCTGAGGGGAAGTAATCAGCTAAGGGGAAGTCTTTAGAGGTCTTTGGGTTCAGGGGAAGTTTTATAGAAAACGGGGAAGTTTTATAGAAAACCCGTAATCTATATTAGGGTTTTTGGTTAAAATTATGTTAATTTGAATCTACTGAACAGATGATAATTATCCTCCTAACCCAAAGACCAGTCATCACATGTCTGGTAGTGTATATTTTTTCAAATGTGTGTCAGACAGGTTGATGATAGAAAGATGTTGCTGCTGCTCAAAGTTAAAGAACCAGCCGGTCAAGACTTCCATCTGAAAAGCAAATGTTCAGGGGAAGTTGTTGGTGTCTTTACAAGTATCCAAAAATGTCAAAAGTTTTTCAAAGAAAATGCCCACAAGTTTAGGGGAAGCTGAAGATCTCAATTCAATTCTTTGAAAAAGAAAATGATACAGAGAGCAGTCAGAGTTCATGAAGTTTGAAAATCAACAATCAAGTTCTCCAAAGTTAGGAGGTTTTCAAAATTTACCCTCTAATTTTTGGAGATTCAAGACAGTTACCGAAGATTCAGCAAGAACCAGTTCTTTCAAAAGAAGCAAGTCATTGAGAATCCTCCATCTCATTGCTTGTTCAATTTCAAGAAGTTCGAGCTGCTGCTGATCAAGAGGAAGTCCCATGTGCCCATCATGAAACCCATTGAAGATTTCTGCGGAAAGAATCTTCATCAACATCTATGCCAGCAACTCAAGAAGAAGAATTTCAAAGATCGAAGTCATTTAATATCACAAGCCTAGGGGAAGATTGTAGAGGCTAGATTATGAGGCTTGTAATATTAAATACGTTGGGCTGGGCTTAGAGGGTTTAATTAGATTAGTAGGCTAGTTTTATTATGTTTAGGCTAGTTTACTATTAGATTGGGCATGGGCTTGGGTTTATGATTGGGCTTATTGGGTTTATGATTAGCCCATGTGCTTGTAAGAGGTGGTATAAATACCACCTCATGTTTATGATCAAGTAAGCTTTTGAGGTTGCCATTTACGATTTCTTCATACTCTTGGGTGTTCACGACCGGTTTCTTCAAGCTTCAAATAGTAGTTGTTCTTCATTCAAGACTTGATCTTTATTGAAGATCTAGTCTCTTCTTCTACTATCTTCTTGAATCGATCTCTCACGAGGTTTCCGCACTCGTGTTAGATTAGTATATCGTGTGTTAAGGAGATTTTCGGACCTACATTCTTTTCTTCTGGTTTCTCCTTCTTTGGCTTGGTACATTCCCTTGCAAAATTCCCATACTCATCACAGTTGAAGCATCTGAGCTTGCTCTTATCAAAACCCATCTTTATCTTATCCTGATCCTTCCACACATTCTTCCCAGTTTTTGCCATAAACTTCTTTGGTCGGAAAACTGCCATTGCCATTTGCCAGGAAACATCAAGCATTTCCACATCTTCAGGATTAATCTGGTTCAGTTCTCCTGACAACATTTCAGTAGGTACCAATGTTCCAGCCATAAGGGCATGATAACTATTCATAAATCCCATTCCAAGAGCGAAGTTGGGATCATTTGTAGCATTTGCCTCAATAGAATTAACCGTTCAACTAGAATTAGCTTGGGATCGAGCCACGAATGCAGTTGACTTTGTGTTTGAACTCGAATCATTTGCAGACGAACTTGTAGCCTGTTTTGACCCTACTTCTTCAGATAGGAATGCCTGATTTAGTTTTCCTGCCATACTAAGTAAACTTAGATGATTCAGCTGTCTTTGTTTATCATCAATCATCTTTGACTTCAGTTTGTTAGTTAGTTCATCAACAGATAACTCATCCAGCTTGTTGTTGTCTTTGATTATTGAAATGTTGGTATTCCAGGACTCGGGCAAACAGTTTAAGAGTTTCAGATTTTTTTCCTCCAGTCCGGGTTCAACGTCGTAGCTTGACATTTCAATAATTAAGGACATAAATCTTTGAACTCGAGCTTCAAAGGACTCTCCTTGAATGTGATTGAACAAATTGAACTTCTGCTTCAGCATCTGTTTGCGGCTCGCCTTGATATCGGGATTTCCTTCATATGCTACCACCAGAGCATCCCAAAGTCTCTTTGCAGTCTTGTATTTTTTAAACCCTTGAGGAATCTCCAGAGTCAATGCCATTGTCATAATAGCATATGCTCTCTCGTCCTTGTTACATTTTTCCCAATCATCATCCGAGTATTCTGTTTCAGTTTTCACCACTCCAACTTTTCCCGCTTCAGTGTGAGTAGGAATGAATGGCCCATTGACAACCGATCTCCAAAGTCTCAAGTCAACACTTTTCAAATGATTTTGAAATCTGTATTTCCATTCAAGGAAGTTGTTAGCAGATGTGAGTCTGGGAGGACGGGTAGTCGATCCAATCTCAAAGTCCAGTTTTTTTGTACATGCTAGGTTCAAAATCCATGATGAAAGCTTAGGAAAACTTAAGAAAAGGAAGTCAAAATGTGTTTCCGACCGTAAACAACAGTTTACGATTTTGACAGGATTGCAGATCATAAACACAGTCGCAAACACCTCCGGGTCGTAAACGCAATCGTGAACCCAAATCCGATCGTGAAATCAGTCGCAAACAACTCCGGGTCGTAAACGAAGTCGTAAACTCCTAAAGACTCGATCTTGAAGTCGTAAACACCATTTTCTAAGTCGTAAACGCTCAAAATTCGGATCTTGAAGTCGTAAACACCAAATTCCAGGTTGTAAACACAAAACTGATCAAGAACACCAATCGTAAACAACAGCAGATGTCATAAATACCAAGAACAGCCTAGAAAACTCAGAAAAACCTCCACTTTTTCAGCCAAACACTCGAATCTAATATCATGGAACCTCGAATCAGATGATTCTTAGCTCTGATACCAATTGTTGGTCCCGAAACAACAACTGTTCACGATATCTTTATCACAAACAAGTGCGGAATCCTTGTTTGTGATTGATTCGACTAGAAGATGATGAAATAGACTTGATATGAGATGAACACAAGCAAAACAATCAAATCTTGAATGAAAACCTATCAATCTTCTATTGAAAAGTTTTTACGATCGTGAATACAATGATGAACACCAAAATCGTAAATGGAAGTCTAGCTTTAATCATAAACTAAAGGGTATTTATACTACCCATACATCAAAACCTAGCTAGAATCGTAAACCCAGGAAGAGAACCGACCCATGAAGCCCAAACCGTAAACACATTAAACCCAAGACAATGTAAGCCCACATGTCTAATGTTCATGCTTCATAAAGTATAGCCCAACAACTCTTAGGAACCTCCTTGCTATTCATTACCCCTGCTTCTTTATTACCTTTATCTGCACAACAAGTAGAATTGTTAGTAATGTTAGAAACAGGGGCAGATATCTTAATAGGATAAGCAACAAGTTTTCTATCAATTTCTGCCTTAACTTCTAAAGTGGTCTTAGAGATTTCATGACCAGGAATCATTTCATGCATTAAAGGAATTGGGACAGAGTGCATGGATTTTTCATTGTTATCATCGGAACCAAAACCTAGACCTGAGTTCCCTTTAACATGACGCATTCTAACATCAGTATTGTAAAACGTGGAACTCACCTTCAACATTTCGGACATAATCTTGTCATTTCTTTCAATTTTGTTTTATGAGGTTCCTAATTTGGCATTAAGCTCCTCTACTTCCTTGGTTAGACTTTCAACCTGAGTGTTAGCAATTCTAAGACATGCACTGTTATCACTTACCTGAGATTGAAGATTTTTAATGTCTAACTTAGCAGCTTCCAGTTTTTTCTCTAAATATTCTAATCTGGCTTTTACATTCCCTAAGATCTCTATCAGTTGACTCATGATTTAGGTTTCATTGATGAACTTACGTTCCCAGTCTTTACATTCATTAAACACGGATTGACATTTAGACTTTAAGCATACCTCATTACTGCTTGTGGTGGCTTGAGAAACTGGAGTGATGTCTGCCATGAAAGCATGGTGACATACTTCAACAACTTCCTTCTGTGCTTCTTCTTCTGCAAGGAGGGCCACATGATCAAGTGTCAGACTCAAATCTTCCACTTGAGTAGTCCAATCGTATCCTGGTGTGTGCTGAATCACCAGTGCCCTATCAGTCTCCTTTCTCACATCTTCATTCCTATCACCAGTTCTGACATCTCTTTCAACCTTTAGCTTGATGCACTCTCTTGCATAGTGTCCATACTCATTGCAGTTGTAGCAGCGCAGGTTCTCCTTGTTGAAGCTGAGCTTTATCCCTTTACCTCCATTCCAATCCTTCTTCCATGTCATGGCCATAAACTGCTTAGCTCTTAAAGCTGACATTCCCATATGATAAGAAATGTCCATGTGCTCCAGATCTTTTGGGTTGACTTGATTGACATCATCTGGAGTTAAGTTAGTGGGTAGAAGAGAACCTGCAACGAGTGCCTGATAGCAACTCATAATACCTACACCAAGAGCAAAACTGGGGTCTCTGGTTAGATTATTTATATCTAACGAAATAAGATTGGATGTTCCTGATGCGCTAGACCTAGTGGTGTGTGAAATAAACCCCATCTGATTAGAGTGTGAGTTGCTAGGGACTGCAGCTGGTTGTGAGATGAAAGCTTGATTGACTTGGTTCATTAAAGCTCCGTTGCCCATTTTTCTGGCCCTCTTCTGCTTCTTCTCTTCGTAAGCTCTAATAGTTGACATGAGCTCACTCAGTGGTGAAGTAGTCATTTCCACCGTCTTCTCTATCAACTCAATAGTACTATCCCAATTTGGTGGAAGTGAGTTTAACAGCTTCTTGTTTACCTCCACCTGTGTGTAGGTGACCCCAACATCTTTCATTCCTGTCACAATTTTGATGAACCGCTGAAGCTGGTTCTCAATGTTTTCACCAGCTACATAATTAAATTCATTGAATTGCTCCCTTAGCTTTTTCCTTCGAGACTCTTTCATGTCGTCATTTCCTTATAAGCAGCAACAAGAGCATCCCAAAGTGTCTTTAGCAGACTTGTACTCCTTGAAGGCTTCAGCTACCTCTGGGGATAAAGCCATGGTCAAAGCCGCCACGGCCTTTCTATCACGTTCTACCTTTTCCCAGTCTTCCTCAGTCCATTCTGATTTTACTTTGGGTTGAGGTTCCTGACCAGCTGCTAGAGTTATATTCGGAACATAGTCTCCCACCTCAATGGATTGCATGATCTTGGGATAATTATAGTTCACGTAGTTCACAAACCGGTATTTCTAGCTCATTAAATCTTTTCAAAACATCAGACGAGGAGGTCTGGCGTTGGTTCTGATCTTTGCGTCCATCTCCAGAGTTGCACTGGACAGATTTAACATGTTGAATGCCATTGAGAAAAAAAAACAAGCTGAGAAAAAAAGGTTTTCGATTTGAAAGAGATTGGGTCAAAAAGTGGTTTTCGGTCGGGAAGGCTTGGTCGAAAAGCACTTTTCGATCGGACACGGGGTCAGTCGAAAAGCAGAGATCCCTGGTCCAAAACCAGAGATCTTGATCGAAAAGTGTCAGCGGATCAAAAAGTGTCAGCGGATCAAAAAGTCTCCGTGGGGACTTTCCGATCGAAAAGAGAAGCTGATCGAAAAGTCACAGGGGGACTTTCCGATCGAAATGGGCTAATCGAAAAGTCACAAAGGGGACTTTTTGATTGAGTGAAGGCTGATCGGAAAGTCTCAGAGGGACTTTCCGATCGAAATGGGCTAATTGGAAAGTCTCAGAGGGACTTTCCGAATTAAAAAGGCTGATCGAAAAGTCACAAATGGGACTTTCCGATTAAGGAAGCTGATCGAAAAGTAACAAAGGGACTTTCTCGATCGAAACAGTGCGTCTGGATGTGCTTTTCGACAAGGGGTCGATCGAAAAGCCTTGAACAGGGTCAAAAAGTCACAAAATCACGATCTAAACACGAGGAAAGCTTATGTCTTGAATCGAACCTTCAAAAATACTTCCGAACACTGCTAACAGTTGAAAAACACCAGAAAACTTAAATCGTTAGTATACCAAAACTTGAATCTGATATCGCGAGAGCCTCGAAACTTGCGTTTCTTGGCTCTAATACCAATTGTAAGTCCCGAAAATGGTCCTAACACGATATCAAATCTACTAACCAACGTACGGAATCCGAAGGTTATAGATGATTCAAATATAATCGAAAGAAATAATTAAAGAACAATTGAAATAAAATAACAAACCGAATGAGAATTGAACTTGCTTGAATAAACCAGTTGCAATACACAGGAGGAATTCGAAATTGTCTCTTGAGAATTTCGATGAACAGTTTTGCTACCCAGCCAATCAACCACCCAACCGACCCCCATCTAGTAACATGAGGGTTCCTTAAATAGGAATGGACAAGCTTGGTAGCCATCCTCCTAAGCCCTAAAAGATAAAAATTCCCGTATTGGACCATATAAGCCCACTAAACTCCATCTAAACTCTTTCTAAATAAGCCCAAATATGTCTAAATTGGCCCAATGACCTAATATACCCATAACCCAACTAATTTTCACATAGGCATTCAAAATAGTCCGCCAATGGATAATTTAATACACAAGCCAAAAATTATTTACTTACACAGATTTTTATAGGAGGGGATTTTAATGGACATATTAGAAAGGAGAGCGATGGTTTTCCTTTGGTGCACAGGGGTTTAAGTTTTGGTACTAGGAATGAGAGTTGTGGTGATCTCCTTGACTTCGCGGTTGCACATGACTTAGCCATCTTAAACTCTTTCTTTAGGAAGATAGACTCTCATTTGATTACTTTTAGCAGCGGAGGTAGGGACACGCATATCGATTACATATTGATGTGTAGTCGTGACCGTAATAGCTGGTTTGATTGCAAAGTCATCCCGGAGGAGACAGTGGTTGCGTAACATCGACTTTTAGTGGCCGATGTGGCAATGGGTAAAAAGTTGGTGGATATGAAGAGAGATGAGAGACCTAGGATTAAATGGGGATGTTTGAAGGGCGAGAAGGTTGTGTTGTTTAGAGATAAGGTACTCGCGCGGAGAGTTGGGTTGCCGTATGGAGACTCGAACCAAATTTGGGAGGATATAGCGAGCAATGTGACTCAAGTTGCTAAGGAACCTCTTAGGATAACTACGGGTAACGCCGTTGGTCATAGGTAATATTGGTGGTGGAATGTTAAGGTGCACGGCAGTGGGAATAGGGAAAGGGCAAGGTTGAAGGAGCGCTATAAGGAGGCAAAGAGAGAGGAAAAAAAAGGCAGTACCTGAAGAAAAGACCAATACTTATCACGAGATGTATAGGAGACTGGATACTAAAGAAGGGGAGCATGACATGTTCAAGATTGCTAAGGCCAGGGACCGGAGGAGACAAGATTTGGGGGTGTTCGAGTATATTAAGGGCGAGGATGGAAGAGTGTTGGTGAAGTAAAAGGATATTATGGCGAGATGGAAAACTTATATTCCACGACCTATATGATGGCAGTACGCGAGAAACAGATTGAGGTCACCATGATCGAAAGATGACTAGGGAACAACTGCTACTATAGAAGGATCACCGTGGAAGATGTTGGAAGGGCTCTTAGAAAAATGGGCAGGGGGAAGGCAGTGGGCCCTGACAACATCCCCATCGAGGTGTGGGTATGTCTTATAGGTGATGGGGCTAGGTGGTTGACAGTCTTATTCAAAACTATACTCAAAACCCGTAAGATGTCGGACCAGTGGAGGAGCAGTGTATTAATACCACTATACAAGAACAAAGGGGATGCTCAGTGTTGCGGTAACTACAGAGGGATAAAACTTCTTAGTCACACTATGAAACTGTGGGAAAGGGTGATCGAGACAAGATTAAGGCATGAAACCCAGATTTCATTGAACCAAATTGGTTTTATGCCGGGACAGTCGACTACTTAAGCAATACACATTATGAGGAGGTTGATGGAGAGGTACATCGAGAAGAAGCGTGACTTGCATATGGTGTTTATCGATATGGAAAAGGCGTATGATAGTGTGTCTTGTCAGGTGATCTGGGATAGTCTAGAGAGTAGAGGTATCCCGTGGCAGTATATTGAGTTAAATAAGGATATGTATGGCGGGGCTAAAATGTGTGTTTGGGCACTGGTAGGGGATTCTGATTTCTTCTCCGTGGACATTGGGCTACATCAGGTTCAGCATTGAGCCTGTTTCTGTTCACGATTGTCTTGGATGAGTTGTCTAAGTCAATTCAGTCAGACATCCCGTGGTGTATGATTTTTGCGGATGATATTGTGATGGTGGCGGAAAAGAAGCATGATTTGAATGTGAAGCTCGAGGAGTGGTAGGCCGCCTTATGGCAGCGAGGCTTGTGAATCAACAGATCAAAGACTGAATGCCTCTATTGTAATTTCGGCAGGACTTATGCGGGGGAGGACATCGACTTGACGATCGGAGGTGTACCAGTGGCGCAAACATCCAAGTTTAATTATTTAGGTTCCTTCCTACAGTGTAACGGAGACATAGACTACGATGTTACCCACCACGTGCAAGTAGGGTGGTGCAAGTGGAGGGCGGCTTTGGTTGTTTTGTGTGACAAAAGTTTTCCAGAGAAATTAAAAGGAAAATTCTATAGGGTGGCGATTCGGCCTGCTTTGATGTACGACATGGAGTGTTAGCCAATGAAAAAGAGTCAGGCGCGAAAGCTGGAGACAACTGAGATGAGGATGTTGAGATGGATATGTGGGTACATGAGGTTAGATCAGATAAGGAACGAGGTCCTTAGAGGTAAATTAGGGTAACATGTATCTCCGGTAAGATTAGAGAAGGGAGGTGGAGATGTTTTGGGCATGTGAGGAGGCGATCGTTGATTGAGCCTGTTAGGAGCGTGGAGAGGCTTACCGTTGAGGGGAGGAGGAATAGAGGTAGACCTAAACTGACGTGGGATGAACAAATTAGACATGATTTGGTAGACTTACACCTATCTGAGGACATGATCAATAATAGGAGAGTATGGAGGGGTAGGATAAGGGTTAGGGATTTCTAGGTTTATGTGTTTTCATATATCGTTATTCTCTTATGTCTTTTTTTTCCATGCCTTTCTGGCTTTGCGTGTTGTTTTTCCGTGCTCTCTTATGATACTTATATATGTGTGTCCTTGGCTTCTTCTTTGTGTTTTGTATCACTTATGTGTGGCTAGTTGTTTTGTTATGTGTGCTTTTCGAGTTGCGGGTCTCCTTGGGTGCAGCCTCTTTGTCCCTTGCGGTAAAGGTAAGGTTTGTCCTCTTCTCACCCTCCCCAGACCCTGCCCTTTGGGTGGGATTTTTTACTGGGTATGTTGTTGTTGTTGTTGTGGTTGTTGTTGTTGTTGTTCTTGTTGTTGTTGTTGTTGTTGTTGTTGTTGTTGTTGTTGTTGTTGTTGTTGTTGTTGTTGTTGTTGTTGTTGTTGTTGTTGTTGTTGTTGTTGTTGTTGTTGTTGTTGTTGTTGTTTTTGTTGTGGTACCGGATAACTCTTCTCAAATAGATTTTCAAAATCTTATGCTGCATCTAATGCTTCAGCTTTGGCTTTTTCACATTTTTCAGCCAATTGACTCTTTTCTTTCAAATCATCCTCATAAGCATGAACCAATTCATAATATTTCTTTTGAAATTATTCCAATTTTTTCTTTAAAATCACAATTTATTCAGACAATAATTCATAATCCTTTTCAAGAGTTGCATTCTTCTTACCCAATCTTACACACTCAAGACATTGTGAATTCTCAACCTTTTGACCTTCAACCATCTTAACTTGGATTTCATCAATCAAAGATATTTGAGAACTAGAGTCAGAATCAGCTAAAACATTATTATCAACATGACGAGCTGTTAAAGCAACAGTAAATGGAGCACTTGACTGGTTTGGGACACTAGAACCTGCATTCCAGGCAAATTCATCTGGATGCTAAAATATTTCAGTCAAATTGTTATAAGCAGAATCATATACTCTTTGATCTTTTTGATCTGGATTGGAAGATCTAAACACCAAATGAGCATGTTGACCTATCTTCAATTTTTTTCAATAGACATTGGACACTCTCAGGCAAAATGTCCATACACAGAACATTTGAAACATTTAATCTTTGATTTGTCCAAACCAATCTTACCATCCCGATTCAATCAATTTATTGCCAGTTCTATTAAAAATTTCTTTCTCCTTCGAACTAACATAGCATATTTCCAATTGAGATCCATTTCTTCCAAATGATCATAATCGATCTGATCGTAAACTTCATTTGTCAATTCAGCATTACTCACAGAACCAGTGATAACCCTAAAATATGAAGATACCAATGCAGACATTAAAGCATTATAATCATCGGTAGTTTGAGCAGACAAAGCATTCTGAGTTGAAGAACGAGGAACAGAAACATTACAACCAGCAGAATAACTAGGAGTTTCAGATTTACCTGCAATAAATGTTGTAGGAGGTGCAGAACTAACAATATTAGACTTCACAGCATTGATTGTTGAATCATTTTCTCCATGATATACAACAAGATTCTAAATTTGTGTAGGATGTGACTTCTTAACCATTAACTCCATATCCCTTGCTTGTAATCTTTGAACAAGATCATTAAATGACAATCCTAGATATTCTTTATCATAAGTGATCATCATCACATAATTCTCTAAAAATGCGTGAGTGGTAGATCGTCTACTTAGTCGTATCGAAATCAATGTAAAACGAGTAAGAACACGAGATGTAAATACAATGAAGCTTTGTATTAACCACAGAGACCACAAAGTACACAGATATGAATCACACTTAGAACCTCTAAGACTGTTAAGTTCTACACAAGACAAACTATATATACTAGCTGAAACCTCGATGGTCTGAACCTCAGGTTCGGACCTGTTCGGACCAGTCCGAACTCAGGGTTCGCCAAGAGTTCGGACCATAATTATCTTGCATATCTTCATCTTGTATTCGATACTTCACATGACGATCAGAAACCATATATCAACAAACTCCCCCTCGGCATGTGCAGTATCATCTTCCACTTAAAACTTGTATCTTGTATCTTCAATCAAACTCTTCCTTGATCTTGATGATGAGTTCAATCTTGAATAGTTGATATTGCATCGTGTGTAATCTCTTTATCAACAATCTTTAGAGAGACTTGAAGTTGTGATGTTCTCTTTCCACTTAGAAACCTGCCAACATAAATAATCTTGGCGCAAAACGTCTCTTCGAGACTCCAAGATATTTTGATTTTGAAATTTGATTTTGTATTCCGTGTTGATCAATCGAAAACAAACAAGAAACAAAATCCTTTTGATTATTAGAAACTTTACATCAAAACACACTTAAAATCTTTTTGGTATTTTCTAAATGAAAAGTAAATGCAATACAGAATCAGACACTATTTTTGTCTTTTGCGAGAAAGATCACGACTTGGGATCATATTGGACATAACATGCTGAACTACACTTCAATTTCGATTATTGTAGCACATAAGCCATGTCGATTAAAGATATAATTTGTCCAACTTTAAACTCAGGCAAAATCATACTCATAACATCTGGATATGTTAAGGTATTGATTAGGTTTGCATTGACCAGTGTACCCCACACTATCAGACATACTCAGATATGCTTTTCTAATCACATTTTTGTGATTTCATCTATGATTTAATCACATAATGATTGTATTCATGATATAGTCAACTGTGTTCCATGCAAAAAAAAAAATAAGAACGTTAAATCGTCTACCTTAAGGTCGATCTTTCGATACGCAGATAAGGCCTAGGATTGAACAATATAAGAAAATAAAACAAGTTGAAATATGTATAACTCAAGAACAATCAGGTCGGTCTTGTGGACACGCAGAGAAAGTCCGATGAGTTATATGAAACACCAAAGAAAATAAAGCAGAACGTCAAACGAACAACAATCAGGTCGGCCTTGTGAGCACGCAGACAAAGTCCGATCGTTTGACAAAATAAAGAAAATTAAACAAGTTTAAATCTTTGCCAAATAAACACATGTATACACAGTGACTTCTCATTTTATTTTTCACATATCTTTTTCTTGATATATCGTTCGATATGCATCAAGATGTTGTCCACTTGGTCAAGCATCCGATTCTAGTGTATATCACATTTGAATACTTTCTGATTTGTCGAGCCTACCTTGCACATCGATCAAATGGTCTGTTGGCTTTTTCATCTATTTTATCCGTGAGTCTGACGATGTAAGCCAATGTACCATCATTTCCCAATCACGTCGGATACAATTTCTCATTTTTTAATGTTTTTGATTTTTTACATTTTTTAAATGTTTTTGTCTTTTCAAATTTCTCCCCCCTAAAAAAGACAAACTCTATTTGTAGATTTTCATTTTTACTATTTTAAAAAACAACACACTATTTTTGTATTTTCGCAAAAACAAACTCCCCCTCAAAATGAGACGGAGTGAAAAACAAAAAAAAACTCATAAATCGATCAACCAACATGAAAACTTTTAGTTAAGCATTGTTGAAAATCAGATTGATTTTGAAATTCAATTTAAGTTATCACCTATATTTAACAATTAGCAATTTCTCAATCACCAAAAGGTCTTCCGAAATACCTGCTTGACACCAAATAAAACATTAGTCGCTTTGGGATCGACCCGATTCAACAGCGTCAGGTCGCCTGGTGTCTTCCTTAAAGTCGTTGTTGGCCTTGGAAACAACTTTTGGTTTCCAAATTTTTTAAAATTTTAGTTTTTGATCAGAACCAGATTCAGATTCAACCGGCGTACTTGGTTTAAACCATGACGACTTACGAATTGATTTTACCTTTGGTGATCATGGTTCATAAAAAATTTGACCTTTGTTATCGACATATTTGGCAGTGTTGTGGATATATGTAGTCGTCGGACAATCAGCAACAAGATATCCTGGTTGACGACATGCATAACAAAGTCGTTCTCGAAAAATATTTGAAAAATTCATTGAGTTTTGAAAACCAGAAGAATGTTCAGAATCAAAAGGATCAAAAAAACCATCAGAAGAATCATACCTAGGAGATGGACTCCTTGAAGATGATGACCTTCCAGAATAATAAGAATCTTTCTTAGGAGGTGATTTCTTTTGAACTTTAACTTTTGAAACTTTTTCAGCTTTTTCTGGCTTCTGTGCTTGAACGGGTGCATCCTTCATCACATAACCCAAGCCTTTGTGCTTTAAACCTAGAGTCTTTGAAGACTTGAAGAAAAACCAAAAGCTTGTCTCTCCTTGGCTTCTCTAGTGAATAGTGTTTTGATATCTTTCAGCTTGTTCTTGTCAACCAAAACTTTTTCTTCTTCAGATGCGGATGAAGTACTTGAACCACTTTTGTCGAACACTTGTTCGTTTTCCAAAAAAATAGACTTTGAGCTAAACTTAAGAGCTTCACCCAAAGGCTTTTCCTTCTTCTTAGACTTCTTCTTCTTGGATAAAGTGGCAAATTTTAAATAATCATGCAATTCAGCTTTAGTATCAAGCGGAGCAGATGTAACCTCAGATAAATCCACTGGTTGGGGTACCAAGTGAATATCATCCTTTTTAGAACTATCCTCACTCCTATCATTCTTGTATAAGAAATTCAACAATGTCGGTGACAAATTGCAATTCTTTACTTGCTGTTGCAACTCCAAAATTTCCAAATTCAATTCAGAGATTTTATGTTGAGCATCAAATACGTCTTTTTGTGACTTGATGAATTTTGCATTGAGATCATCATATTCATACGTTTGCAACTTCCGGATCTCACATTCAGCAAACAATTCTTCAAGAACACTTTCTCTATTCTTCTTGTAAATTTCAACATCTTTTGTCAAAACTTCATTCTTATCCCTATAAAGAACATTTTCATCTTAAAGCATAGAGATATTGTTTTGAAGTTTCTCAATAGTAGCTACCGATTCAATCACAAGAGCATTAGCTTTTTCATACTTTTGTTGAACAGGATAACTCTTTTCAAAAAAATTCTCAAAATCTTGAGCTACATCTAACGCTTCAGCTTTGGCTTTTTCACATTCTTCTGCCAACTTGCTCTTTTCTGTCAAACATCCTCGTGAATATGAACCGATTCATAATACTTCTTTTGAAAATCATCCAATTCTTTCTTAAGCACAACAATCTCTTTAGTTGATAATTTAGACGTTTCCTCAAAACTTGCAATCTTCTTACTCATCCTTAAACATTCAAGACATTCGACTTTAACTTATTTAATCATTGATATTGTCGAATTGGAATCAGAATTAGTCTGCATGCTATCATCATCATCATGACGAGCAGTCAAAGCAATAGTGAATGGAGCATGTTTCATTTTTGCTTCAGAATCTCCAGTCCAGGCAAATTCATTTGGATGCCAAAATGTGTCTGGCAATTTGTCATCAAAAGAAACAGATTTCTTTTCTTCAACCTTGGAAGCTTCATTTTGTGAATGAAAAACCACATGAGCATGTTGACCAGATTTTAATTTACTTTCAAATGAACTTGGACATTCTCTTGCAAAGTGACCATATACCGAACACTTAAAACATGTCACCTTAGATTTGTCCAAACCAATCTTCCCATCTTGATTCAGTCTTTTCTTGCCAGTTCTATTGAAAAATTTATTCATTTCTCGGACCAACATAGCATATTGCCAGTTCAAATCCTTCTCTTCCAAATGATCATAATCTATCTAATCGTAATCTTCATTTGTCAATTCAGCATTATTCACAACACCAGTAATAACACCAAAATATGAATATACCAAGCAGACATTAACGCATTATAATCATCGGTAGTTTGAGCAAACAATACATTTTGAGTCGAAGAACTAGGAACATAAACATTACAACCAACAGGATAACTAGGAATTTCAGATTTACCTGTAAGAAATGTTGTAGGGGGTGCGGAACCAACAGGATAACTAGGAATTTCAGATTCACCATGATACACAGCTGGATTTTGGATTTGTGCTGGAAGTGATTTATTCACCATCAACTCCATGTCCCGTGATTGTATCCTTTGAATCAAATCATTATAACTCAGACCAGAATATTCTTTATCATGAGTAACCATCATCACATAATTTTCCCACTTTTCTGGTAATGCTTCTAAAATCTTTTCTTTCAATTCAGCATCTTCCTTTGTAAGATTCACCAGACTCATTTCACTAACCAAATGTGCAAATCTTGCAATTAGATATGAAATTGATTCATCCTAATAATGTTTGAAACTATCAAACTCCTTTCTCAAAACTTTTTGATGACTTTTCTTGTATTGGTCTTTGTCCTCACATCTTTTCTGCAAAGCATTCCATAAGCTGTATGATGTAAAGTTAGCAGAAAATTGATGTAATAATTCTTTCGGCAATGCCATTTTCAAAGTACCATACGCCTTCTTTTCGGCTTGATATGCTTTCTTTTGATCATTATTGAATTTTATTTGAAGAATTGGTTCACTAGACGGATTTTTGGGATAAACATATGGTTCATGATATAACAACCACATATCAATATCATTTGTGTTAACATGTCCTTCAAATCGTGTAGCCCAACTATGATAATCTTCCAATCGCAATAATTTGGGAACTTTCTGACTTGTTCCAATTTCATTATCATAGTTAAACATAGTTTGCATTGTAGCTTGCATCGAATTTTGAATAGCCGCGAACGCTTGAAAATCGAAAATTTTGAAAATTTTGTCACTGTTCACTCCGAGCCCGTTCCGAACCACGTCCAAGCTATCTCTGAACTTATGCCGAACTTTATCCGAACTCAAACTAGCCAAACTCCCTCTGAACCTAACCTTCGGAAGAATCAACCGAACTTGGACTGAAACCGTGCCGAACGTTGACCGAACCTAAGCCGAACTACTACCGAACGTCGTCCGAACTCTCACCGAACCAAGAAATGACCGAACTTCGTCCGAACCTGGAGTTCAGAGCGGTTATTTTCAGCTTAGTCCGAACCTCAAACGAACTCTAACTCACTCGACACCATTTTCTCGATTTTTAGTGTTTTTGGATGAAATTCTCGACAGAAACACAAGCAAACTCGATAGAAACAATCTAGGAGAAGATTTTTGATAAGAAGCACACTCGAGAAGATCAAACGAACTCAAAAATAATACTCATTTCCGTAACACGTGAAATTTTGACTAAAACTCCAAGAAACAGAGATTTCCGACAAGTAGAACAAACCAAATGCTCTGACACCACTTAAAAATGTGTGAGTGGTAGATCGTCTACTTAGTCGTATCGAAATCAATGTAAAACGAGTAAGAACACAAGATGTAAATACAATGAAGCTTTGTATTAACCACAGAGACCACAGAGTACACAGATATGAATCGCACTCAGAACCTCTAAGACTGTTAAGTTCTACACAAGACAAACTATATATACTAGCTGAAACCTCGATGGTCCGAACCTCAGGTTCGGACCTGTTCGGACCAGTCCGAACTCAGGGTTCGCTAAGAGTTCGGACCACAGCTATCTTGCATATCTTCATCTTGTATTCGATAATTCACATGACGATCAGAAACCATATATCAACATTCTCCCATTTCTCAGGTAAAGCCTCCAAAATCTTTTCTTTCATATCAGCTTCCTCTTTTGTAAGACCTTTTGGAATGGTTTCATTCTGATAATGCTTGAAACTATCGAATTCTTTTCAAAACCTTTTGGCGACTTTTCTTATACTGATCATTACCCTCATATCGCTTTTCCAATGCATCCCATAAACTCTTTGATGTATAATTGCCAGAAAATTGATGTAGCAATTCTTTAGGTAATGCCATTGTCAAAGTACCATACGCCTTTTTCTCAGCTTGATATGCTTTCTTTTGTTCAGAAATAAGTTTTCTTTGAATAATTGGCTCCACGAATTCATCTTTAGGATAGACATATTGATCACAAAATGCCAACCACATATCAATATCATTCGTATCCACATAAGCTTCAAACCGTTTAACCCAACTATGAGAATCTTCTGATTTAGCAATTTGGGAACTTTCTGACTTGTTCCATTTTCATTATCATAGTTCATCATTGTTTGCATCGAGTTCTGAATTGGCGCAAATGCTTGAAATTCACTAATTTTCGAACAATTTATTAAAAATCAGCTCAATGTGCTTGAATCACTATTTACCAAAACCAAAAACTAACACTCCAAAAACTTCAATCCCAAAAAATAAGGGTCTTAGAAGTGGATTTTGGGTATCGAAACGGAGGGTACTGGCCGTTAGGCGAGTAAAAGCATAGATCTTTTCGAGATGGTCGTTTTGGCTGGTATGGGTTCCGTAACTCTTTACGGTTCTCAAGTTACGTCAATTTTCGTGAACCCTTCCAAAAATCCTGATTACTGTTTACCCGAACCTAAGCCGAACTTGATCTGTTTTTCCGAACTTCATCCGAACCTAATTTGAACCCAAAATATAACCGAACCTCAACCTAACCTTAACTTCAGATTAGACGAACCAGTAATCAGCCGAACTCTATCCGAACAATGACCGAACACTGTCCGAACAGTATCCGAACTCAGAAATCAGCCGTACTTGATCTGAACCTAGAGTTCGAAGCGGTTACTTTTCAGTTACAGCTGAACCTCAGACGAACTCGAACACTCTTGACTCCATTTTTGCGATTCTTAGTGTTTTTGGATGAAATTTTTGACAAGAATTCTAGTAAACTCAATAGAAACAATCTAGGAGAAGATTTTTCATGAAAATCACAATTGAGAAGATCAAACAAGCTAAAAAATGAGTAACATTGTACTGAATGCTCTGATACCACTTGAAAGTGCGTGAGCGGTAGATCGTCTACTCGGTCGTGATGAAATCAATGTAAAACGTAAACGAGACAAGATGTAAATACAAAGAACTTGTATTGACCACAATGAGATTAAACGGTTAAAACACACATAGCAGATTTTTCAAGAAGTTCTCAAACCTATACAAGACATGCTATTTATACTAGAAAAGAACCCGATCAGCCGAACCTCAAGTTCGGACCAGGTTCGTCTGGGTCCGAACTCTGAGTTCACCTAGGGTTCGGCCCATAGAAAACTTACATCATCTTGTCTTGTATTTGATACTTCACATGACGATAAGGAACTCTGAGGTCGCCTAGGGTTGACAACCTTTTCCAAGCTCCCTGCACAAGTCAGCAGATAATTAGTTTAAAGCAGGACCCAAGCTTTCAGCTTTGGGTCGACCGGTGTCCTCAGAAAAATTGTCAGTGGCTTTTGATGCCATCTTGGGTAACCATTTTTGTTTCAACGACATAATAGAAAAGTCAGATGTAGAATTAGTGTTTGATGAATTACCAAAAGTACTTTTGTTATGTTTGAAAAAAGTTTCACGTTTAAAATGATTCTTAGTAACCATCGGCTCGTCTACCATCTTTTCTTTCGAAACAGATTTTGAATTAGAGTCAGAATTTTCTGATTTGCTCGTTTTCGCAGTGGAACTCTTCTTTTCAGCAAGCACGGTACACTTTGGACGTAAATGTCCCCACTTATGACAATAAAAACATATCCGACGATTAATAATGAGAATTCCAATGGGATTCCCAAATTCATCTGTAGTACCATCATCATAGATGGTAGTAATGATTTCCTTTGGTTTTCGGGCCTTAAACACGCTAGAGTTGGACTTTAGAAGTGGTTTAAACAATGGCCCAATATAACCAAATTCATCATAAAAATTATACTCATCATAACCACAATTTTCTGAATAACGTTTTGGTTTGATGGGTTTGGAGGTAGATTAACCAGAATGTTTATATGATGTGCGTTCACCAAAATCATCATAAAAATTGTAATCATCACAAAAACCATATGATTCATACTCAAAATAATTTGCTTTTGATGAAAAATAACCATCAGAATTATAAAAACTCTTTGGTGAGTACTTTGATGATTTTGATTTGGGTTTAGATTTCTGGTCATTTGGTGTGGACTTTGTCTTGGGCTTTGAAACATTTTCAAGATCATGTACCACTTTCACTCCAGAAGCAAAATTGAAAACTTTTGCAACACGTGTTGGATTGTTACAACACAAAGGAAAAACAGCACCAGAGAAAATCGTATTACTTCTGTAGGTCCGAAATCTGATCACGAACACGATATCTAATCACAAACGAGTGCGGAAACCTCGTGTCTGATTGATTCAAGAAACAAGTAGAAGAAATAGACTAGATCTAAGGTAAAGATCTAATCTTGAATAAGAATCACTACAAGTTTGAAGCTGATCGTAAACTAGAATGAGCACCGAAATCGTACACAATGTTTGAAAAGCTTACCTTGATGATAAACAAGTGAGGTATATATACTACCTCTTACAAAACCTAGCCCAATAGTAAACACAAAGAGCCCAATCATAAACATAAGAAAATCGGCCCACATGGCCCAAAACATTAACTAATTAAGCCGAAAACCAATAACAAGCTAGCCCAAAACTAATGTTCATGCCTCAAATAAATATAGCCCAACAATCTTCCCCTAGGCATGAATCATTAGATCACTTACGGCAGCAGCAGATCGAATCTGAAAGTATCCTGAACGTTGTTCGACCACCATCCATTCTCCACAATCCGGTTAGCTGTACCATGGAAGATCCCCACCCTTATAGCGTTTTCCAAATCATTCTCATCTCCGAGAATAGGTTGTGAGGCGAGGAGCTTGATATCCTTTTCACCAAATCTTAGCAAATCAACCGGATCATAGAAACGAAACTGCCTCATTCCTTTCCAGAGAACCACCACCTCGTGAGTCGTCGGATCATCACACCAACAGTCAAAGTTTTTTACTAAGGTTCCATCTTTGATCTCATCCAACATATTGATAACCCTTGTGCGCTTGGTGGGTGGTCTCCTTGCTTCTCCAACTGGTTCTCCAGTAACTGTGTCTGTTCCAGTTTCCACCCATCTCACCTGCTTCACCTCGAAGTTTACAAAGTTGTTTTCTAGTTGGCTCATCAAATTGATTCGAATAAGGTCTCCGTCAGCACTATTCCATCTGTTGATGTATGGAGCTCTTAGCAGGCTTCTAATCTCGGGCTCAGTCCAGGAATGGAATTGTGCACGTGTTCTATAGTATTCCACTGGACTGTAGCCGTCACGGATTACGGCAAACAGCTTCTTCTCTGAATCATAGTGCCAGCACACAATAGGTTCACGACTCCCTCTTTTGTCTATTGAGCTTTCACCCACATCAATGGTGTATTGTGTGGGGGCTGGTCCTTGAAAGAACTCCTTGAACCAGTTGTCATGACCTTCTGGTGCTTTGGAGATGACCCTTCCACTATGGGCATAGTCAGACATATCAATCGTGTCATCTCCATCATCTACATTCACAGTTTCTAAGCTTTGCACTCCTTAAGAAGAACTTTGACCTGCGGTACCTGAAGTGTTGGACTCCACAACACTCTTTAAACCAGTAAATTTCTTCTTTAAGTCCATCAGGGCCTCATAAAGATACTTCATTCTGTTCTTGTCTGCCACCTCCTTCTCTTGTAATCTTCTGTTTTCAGCCTGGAGAGATTTTATCTCATTCTCTCTGATTCTGTTCTAAGACATCAGAAAGTTAATATGAGGATCAGCGCTTATCCTCATTTCGATTGGGAGCTCAGCAGCTTGGAATGGACGAAAGCTAGGCATGGTCGGTGGCAGGCTTGTCACAGTTGAGACGCTCATTCTCACTGGACTGGGTACAACAAAAGTGTTGTCAACTTCCAGAAATTGCCTTTCTTCCCGAACAGGGCTACGTTCGGTCAGAAGAGGACCTTCAGACTATGCTTGCGCAGGTTGAACTTCAGCAGTTTGTGCAGGGTTTTCTTCTTGAGTAGGTTGACTTTGAGAGCTAGACTCTGATGGATGGACCACTAACAGACTTGAGCCAGTCTTTGTAAATTTGAACCTTATGCTTCTTGGATCAGTCTTCTTCCTTGGAGATGGTTCACGAGCAGGGATGGGTTCTTCAAGTACATCCTCCATATTCAGACTCAGCTCGGGAGGGGTTGCATCGCTGCTCAAAGACATGTGCATGTCATCCCTTGATCTCTTGTGACTGATGGGTCCCAAATTCCCATATATGTCATCATCATCAACATTTTCATAAGTTGGGAAGATGTCGTCCATAATGTTTTCTTCATCCGAAGGGATCACCTCATCTTCTTCTTGCACATTAACAGCTGGAGTTGCTGTTATATCTTGATCTTCTGCAACAGATGCATTAACAGTTGGCACCTCGGCTGCAGGCTCTGGCTCTTCAACTTCTTGCTCTCTGGCTACCTCGGGAAATGCACCCCTCTTTACCCATTCAAGTCTTCCTTAAAAACTGTTTTTACCCTTTCTATCTTGGGTTTGTAGACCAAAAACCCCACAATCCATCACTTTTATGTCCAACTTTTCTAGCCTTTCTTCAATCATTGGGTATTTCTTCATGACCACCATTTGTACAAACCTTGGTGTCATCAGGAACTGTTCTCTGGCGCTCAGGTCAGCATTGCCTATCCAATCTAATAACATCATCTTGGAGAAATTGAAGTTCCAATCCAAGGACAATGCGACGAATGCAGTTCCATGTAGCTTGTTGAGCTGATCGAAGCTTGTTCTTTTTCCCAGAAAAGATTTCTGCATGTAATGAGCCAGGCATCTCCAGTAATGTGGCAACAGCTTCTTAAAGATAGGCGGGAATTTTCCTTCATAACCCATGGATTGAGCACCCGCCAAAACAGTTTCCTTTGAATATTCAATCGGAACGATAGCACGATCATTGATGTTTAGCCCTTTCCTTATGTCTTCTTCCAGAATTACAATCGGCCTGTTCTGTATAGTAGCTGAAATCTGAGTCTTGTCTGCATTTGCTCTTGCTGTACCCCAGAACTCTCTCACAAGTTGCTCGTCAATTAGCACACTTGTTCTCAGCGCATGGTTGATTTTGCAAACATTCATCCCTGCCACCAGAGAATAAAATAAAGGCATGGGCTTCTCTGGTGGGTCTTCAAGATATGCAGGAATGCAATGATCTGGTTCAAACTTAATCTCTTCGTCGAGCATCTCGTCTGCCATCTGAGAAAGACAAGACATATGTATCAGACTTGTTTGTTAAAGCGCAATTAAGTTTATTAACCCTTGAAGAAGTTCAATTGAAGATCGAATTTTACTTTTGAAGTTCACAAAATCTCAATTTAAAGTTTAGGGAAAATAATTGATTCAAACACACGCTCACAAACCACTATCAATTTTATCTTACACTTAATAAGTTTTGATGAGATTTATAAAAATTAAGTGTATGATATTTTTTATTATCTGATTACGATTCAAATTATGTGTTTATGATCCAAATCTGTGATTACGATCTGTTAAAAGGTTTCACGACAAGGCTAAACAAGGTCCAATCGTAAACGTCTTATCCAATCGTGAACACCAAAAAATTTGTCAAGGCCCAATCGTAATCAACTTTGTCGTTTATGCGGATCGTAAACGACCCGATCGTGAACAGGAAATCGTAATCATAAATCGTAAACGACCCAAACAACGTCTTCTTCACCGAGAAGATCGTAAACTCCAAACTCCGCCATTTTTTACAACCTGCAACAACTCGTAAACACGATTAAACACCCTTAAACAGTTATTAAAACCAACCAAACTACCTTTAATCAGTTTTTAGTACAGAAACGACTTCAAGGATACTCGAAATCGACTCGAAGATGGTGAAATTGATTGACCGACACGGGTTTAGGGCTCCACTCGTAAAACCCGAGAATACACTGATGATCTTAGCTTGAAACAAGGGGTTTTTTGTGTCTTCGTGGTCGGAAATGGATGACGAGGATGATTGTGTGATTGGATCGTAATGAGGTGGTCGGAAAACAGACAAAGGAAGATTTTCCGGTGAAGGTTCGGCGGAACTAGGGTTTGGAGAAGGAATCGTAAACAAGGGAGAGAGAAAGGGGATGAGGGATCGTAAATGAAGAAAAGAAATCGGAAACACGATTTTAAATATCTCAATTTACACTTTGCCCCCTCATGAAGCAAAACCATTTAAAAAAACACCCAAACCTCTTAAAAAAAACAAAGGTTTTTAAAGATCCCAAGTTACACTTTGGCCCCTCAATCTTTCAAAAAACATTTAAGTTCACCCCAAACTTAAAAATGATGATAATTCTCATAAAACTTGATAATTTTAAAACTTTGAGAATTTTACAAAACTTCCCCTCAGACTCATACCCCGAGTATCTGATCATGATCAAAAATTTAAAAGATTAAAAATTTAAACAGATAAAAACCCCAAATTTAAATATTTACAAACTTACCTCAGAAATTTTAAATATTTACTTGCCTGGTGCTGATAATTGACATTGAT
>JBCNJP010000006.1:29305221-29307721 GCA_039602395.1 Deinandra increscens subsp. villosa
TACTGGCAGGATCAACCAGGTAGCAATCCTCTTTGACATGGCCTCACAAGCAGGTACGAGCCTAGGCGAGCGAGGCAGTCATTTGAAGAAAGCGCGAACGCTAAATGAGAGCAAAACAGGGATCACATGAGACACCATGCCCACACCAAACAAAAAAGAGCATTTCCCTTTGACATGGCCTCCCACGCAGGTACGAGCCTAGGCGGGAGAGGCAGTCATTATAAGAGAAACGCACAAGCTGAATGAGAGCAAAACAAGGAACCCATGAGACCCCATATGCTCAAATCATGTTCTATATCCAGGATACCAAGCGATGCTCAATGAGCCATAAAATCAACACAATTGGATGACAAGATGGATCAAAGAAACCACTTCATGGTTCATCCAGTGTCACAGGTATGACACTAGAAGAAAAGGGACTACGATCAACCAAGGCAATACCATTTCTTAGGTAGGCAACACAGGAAACCCACGATCCACCAAGACAAAGAAGCCTTGGCAAACAACTGAAGAGGAATGCCAGGTGGAAGTTGTTGCGCAAGCAAAGAGCCAACCACCCGTAACAAACCAAACACCACTCATGCACCTTTACGATACCCTGTTGAAAACCGTCGAACTAATTGACCACCCACCATGCACATAGTCACGGGAAGGCAAACAATAGCCAAACGATCCCAAAATTGCACCGCACGATACGTCCCCTTGATAGAAAGATCGCCAAAAGCCTCAGACATCTAGCACGTAGCACTCATCAGTCCGGACCAAAGCCGACTGGTGCACGAACTCCCATATCTAAAACTCTCGGCTCACCTCCTATCTGGCACATGCCAATCAACAATCATAAAGATAGCCAACCAACATGCTGTCCTGCACACGGGGGAGATTTGCATGCACAGAACTTGCCAAGCCAACACCACTGCTCCCCTATATATACATTCCGCGTAAACAGCAAAGTGACAGGAACAGACATTAAATTTTTCAAGAATCATAATTTTTGAAGCCAAGCACATCACCAAGCCAAAAATCACTAGTCGATGTGCGAGAAACCAAGGCCTTGGTCGCCCAAAGCCCTTGGCTTGGCCATAATCACGAGTCGATGTGGGGAAACCAAGGCCAAGGGGCTGTTTCATCGTGTACATGGCCAGTGAGGGGCTGTCTTGGTAGCTCACAGCCCTTGGCTTGGCCAAAATCACTAGTCGATGTGCAAGGTTGCTGATCGCTGGGCCATAATCACGAGTCGATGTGGGGAAACCAAGGCCAAGGGACTGTTTCATCGTGTACATGGCCAGTGAGGGGCTGCCTTGGTCGCTCACAGCCCTTGGCTTGGCCAAAATCACTAGTCGGTGTGCAAGGTTGCTGATCGCTGGGCCATAATCACGAGTCGATGTTGGGAAACCAAGGCCAAGGGGCTGTTTCATCGTGTACATGGCCAGTGAGGGGCTGCCTTGGTCGCTCACAGCCCTTGGCTTGGCCAAAATCACTAGTCGGTGTGCAAGGTTGCTGATCGCTGGGCCATAATCACGAGTCGATGTGGGGAAACCAAGGCCAAGGGGCTGTTTCATCGTGTACATGGCCAGTGAGGGGCTGCCTTGGTCGCTCACAGCCCTTGGCTTGGCCAAAATCACTAGTCGGTGTGCAAGGTTGCTGATCGCTGGGCCATAATCACGAGTCGGTGTGGGGAAACCAAGGCCAAGGGGCTGTTTCATCGTGTACAGGGCCAGTGAGGGGCTGCCTTGGTCGCTCACAGCCCTTGGCTTGGCCAAAATCACTAGTAAGTGTGCAAGGTTGCTGATCGTTGGGCCATAATCACGAGTCGATGTGCGAGAAACCAAGGCCAAGGGACTATTTCATCGTGTATAGGGCCAGGGAGGGCTTGGTTATATGAAACCTAAATCATTTTGGTAGCTCGCAACCATTTTTGGCAACCGGCCCTGTGAGACCCCATGCCCTCCCCTATATATACATTCCGCGTAAACAGCAAAGTGACAGGAACAGACATTAAAATTTATCAAGAATCATAATTTTTGAAACCAAGCACATCACCAAGCCAAAATCACGAGTCGGTGTGTTAGATCACTGGTCGCTGGGCCAAAATCACGAGATAATGTGCAACATCGCTGATCGCTGAGCCTAAAATCACGAGTTCATGTGCGAGAAACCAAGGCAAGGGGCTTTTTCATCGTGTATGGGGCTAGGGAGGGCTTGGTTCTCGATGACCTTGGCTGCCTTGGTCGCTCACATGATTTCCTGGGCGCTGGGGCTGCCAGACCCCATGCCCTCCCCTATATATACATTCCGTGTAAACAGCAAAGTGACAGGAACAGACATTAAATTTCTTAAGAATCATAATATGTGGAAACTACATCAAACGAAGTCGGATTGACACGAAACTTTAGGCGAGGCCTCATGAGCATGAAACAAGATGACCCAAAGGAAAAAATTCAGTTTCCGGGTCGGGCGGGCCCGCGGGCTAGGCTCGGGCGGGCCCCGGCCCCTTACG
>JBCNJP010000006.1:29317721-29339823 GCA_039602395.1 Deinandra increscens subsp. villosa
CCGGACGACGTGTGGCATGATCATCAATTATTTATAGGGCATCATGGCACACGTGTCTTTATAGAAGGCATCTTGCCCGGATGACGTTTGGCTTGCTAGCTTTTTTGAATAACCTCTGTCGGGGTGTCCTGTCACCTGCCTATGGGGACTCTAGGGTGTGCCATAATACCCCATGCCTCCCTATATATACATTCCGCGTAAACAGCCAACTGACAGGAACGGACGTTAGGATTTAGCCAGATCGTCACAAGGCAACATGGCCTGATCACTAAGCCGTCATAAGGCAACGTGGGCTGATCGTCATAAGACAACGTGCACATCAAGGCACCATGTCATGAGTCGTCATAAGGTAATGTGGCCACATGTGAGCCGAATTAGCAAGCCGATGTGCTACAGATGTGTCCACCCCGAATGTATGTAAAAATTTTCCAACACTTAGAAGATTTTTACAAGTATAGGAACGTAGCCTCCTGAAAAAAAACGTTGGAAAAAGCTTAAATGGGAAGGGACGTTTGAGGGGGAGGGACGAATCTGAGCGACGCAGGGCTGAATCTCAGTGGATCGTGGCAGCAAGGCCACTCTGCCACTTACAATACCCCGTCACGTATTTAAGTCGTCTGCAAGTGATTCAATATGAATTCTCTTATTTACATCTCGTGTTCGTTACTTTGATCAAAGTATGCATTAGTAAGATCGGTTCTCGTTTCTACAATAATAAGTGTGACTGATGCCATCAAATCTATTCTTGAATAATTCAGCTGAAGAATCCATTGTGAAATGATTCAGAGACGCGGGTTGTGATGATCGAGGCTTGCAAGTTTGGACCGATGATGTTTTCTTGAAAAGTCAACTGTTCAAGTCAACGATCAACGTAAAAGTCAACGGAAGATCGGTTTGAGAAAGTCAAGCTTCATATTAATTAAATAAACTTTGATTTAATTAATAATTTACTTTAGTTGTTTATTTGTAATTTGCTCATTTTATTTGTGTTTTGGTAGTTAGTGGGCTAGTGAGCACTTGGGCTCTCCTATATATAGGGGTGATAGCTTCATTTGTTAGAATAAGAGAGAATAAGATGAATAAAGAGGATTATCAAGAGTGATGTGAGCTATCATTTCTAGAGAGAGAGATCTCACATTGGGTTTGAGCTCAACCCAATGTGACCATGGATTTCCTATGACGAGTTTGTAATCATTCGGTTCATTGTAATCATTCAGCAATAATCAATGAATCATTTGATTTATTATTTCTTGTTATAGATGTTCTTAGATTCTCATCATCCCATCTCCTCATCTAATCTTCGTTCTTGCTCACGATCGGGATACTTGATGTGAAATCGGTCCTAAGAAGGGTCAAAAGAAATAGGAGGAAGAAATTCCATTTGTGTGTTGTGCATGTCTGAAGGGCTAAAAAGACAAAGCTAGGATAACTGTTTGACTTAGTGAAATAAAAGGTCAACACAATTTTCATTAAACCGGACTAAAACATGATAAATGATATCACAGAGACTTTGCTAAAAATTTCCTTGCTTGAGCTTAAGTGGATAACAATACCGACAATCTGACTTCGGTTACTGAATCTGTTAGGTGATTTAATTTGTAAGTGTCTGTGATCACGTAATTGACCGGTTTGATTCCTAACATAGTCCAACCATTACCGAGCTAAAAATATGCAAAATTATACAAATAACTAGAAATTGCCAAAAAATAAGGCTTTAACGGTGCAAATGAAAGCAATACGCTTTGATATAACCAAATTTGTTATAAAATGTGAATTTGGGTGCTTTGTGCTTAAAACATCATGTTTGGGTGAAATAAGTTAAATTTGAGGTCCGTTTGCAGCTCTAAGTCAAAATCAACCGTTTTGGTAAGTTTGGGCTGGCCTAACTCAAGTTAAATTGATTCAATAAGGTTTTGATCAAATGTGTGGAATTTTAAATTTTTCTAAGTCAATATGGTGTTTTTAACATGATTATGCACTTAGAAATTTGTTTATTTCCCAAATTGCCTTTAATGAGTTCATCTAGGGTTTTGCAATTCACTGAGTTTACAAATGAGTAGTTTTAGTGTTTTTACTTCGGGTGTTCTCATTCTAGTTAAAATTTGATCATAAATCAAAAGTACTCAAAATTAACTTGTTGTCAAAATTTTTAAGTTTTTGTTTGTTTCTATTGGCGATCTCGCTTAATTAACCTTGATAATCTCAAGAATAGCTTTGGCGATCTCGGAGGTAACATGTCTTGATCTTGGCGATCTCATTTTAACTCCTTGGCGATCTCAACTTAACTGAAACATCCCTTGGCGATCTCGGAGCACACTTACGCGTTATCAGAAAAATCAAAACAAGAGTAAATCTTGGCGATTTCGCCTAAGGATCCCGAGATTTCGCCTTTGGCGATCTCGCCTAAAAGGGAATTCCTTTTTGGCGATCTCGGCTAATAAAGTTGTTGGCGAGCTCGCCATACCCGTACCTTCTTTGGCGATCTCGTTTAAGAGGAAAAACCCTAAGTTTTCCTTCACGACTTTTCCTACATAAAAGAGAGGATCATTTTTTTCTCATTCCTCACATTTGAAAACTCAGACCCGCTTTCCCATCTCTCTCGGCGAACCTCCAACGGACCAAAGCTCTTATCTCCGACTCTGATTTCACCGTCAATTTGATCGATTCAATCTGTCTCCTTTACAATTAGGGTTGGTTCGAACACCCTCTTTGCAACCACAGGTTAGTTATCATATCAAAATAGGTTATATTGGAGTTCGAGTCTCGGTTGTAGTTCTTGGAGACTGACCGCTCATAGTGGTTTAGTTTAGGGTTCTTGATTTGAAATTGGTGAATGATTTTGTAGATTAGGAACTACCTATTGCTTCTAATCTCTTCCAAACACTGATTTTAAGGTAATTGACTCTAAAATCTATAAGTTCATGCTTGTTCATGAACAGGGCCGTAAATGTCAGTAAAATTGGAGAGGTTGGATATTGTAAGGATCAAATCAAACCCTCACGCGATATCAAAGTCAATAATCACCGTGCGGAATCCAGTGATTATAGGTAATTCAAGTCTAATCGAAAGATAATATGAATATGCAATAAAGAACGAGATAAGAACACAAACCACAAGAAGCAAACACTTGAATAAGCACCTTTGATTGCAACACCAGAATCGAAATTCTCTTTAGAGAATTTCGTAAACACCAAGTGGAACAAAACACCAAAACAACAACCTATTAATGTGGGGAGGGTTTCCCTTTTATAGGGATTCTCCATCTTGGAGAACAAGTCATCCTAAAAACCCTAAATCCTCACTACTTTCCGTATTTGACCTTAAAGGCCCACAAAACTCCCTTAAACTCATTCTAATTGAGCCCAATCACATCTAAAATGTCCCAGTGACCTAATACACCCATAACCCATCTAATTTTCACCTATTCTAACACATTGGCCTTTAAAATAATCTGCCAATGAGCTATTTAATACACAAGCCACAAATTATTCCCTTACAATCCTCCCCTTGGCTTGTGATATTAAATGTCTTCTTCTTTCTATCTTCATACTTGCAGTCTTCTCCTTGGCTTGAGCATGGGTTAACGAAGATTCTTTTCTTTAACAATCTTCATTGGGCAACACTGAAAGTGTTCTCTCAATCAGCATCAACTTGGACTTCTAAGGATGAACAATTAATGAGAGGAGGATTCTCGAATACTTGTTCATTCTTGAACAATGTCGAGTCCTTGCTGAAACATCAGTAACTGTCTTGACTAGCTTGTGACTTCAGAGGGTAAAACTTTTAAAACCCCTGTCTTGGCATTCTTGATTGTAGATCTTGAACTGACGGCATTTAGCTTCCCTCAACATACGAACAGTGTCTTTTGAATCTTTGAAAGCTTTACTTGAACAACCAACAAACTTCCCCTAAGCATAGGGTAAGTCGTTTTTTCGGCTGGTTCTTCGACTTGATCAGTAACAGCATCAGTGGTTTGGTTAAGTAAGTCCTTGACCTTCTTGTCCATGAGTTGTCTTTTCTGACTTAACTTGTAAAGCACAACATGGAACAAACACTACCCAGACAATGATCACTGGATATCGGGTTAGCGTTATTTAACCAAAAACCCTTCCCCTGAACCCAATGACTCTTCACATTATCCCCCCCCCCCCTTAGATTCTGGAGGGGTGATTCATTCTTGCATAAACTCATAAAAACTTATTAAAACCTTCAAATTAACCTGCCATGGTTGACAAATAAACAATAAAAACTTAAGATAACACAAAAGAGAAATAAAAATAAAACAAACATACCAAATTTCTAAACAAGAAGGTTTCTATGGGATCACCCGTATGAATCTGACCGAGGAACCCTTTTCAGCTTCTCTTACTCGAACACTTCCAGGTGATTGCCAATATACTGATCCACTTTAAACTCTAACCCTTTTCTTTATCAGGCTGTTTGTCACTTTATTATCTTTTAAGGTGCATTAATTATGAATAGCAAGTGGGTTTCAACAAATCCTAGGTACATGTTATTACACACTATCAAGCACATAAATTCCCTACCACATATTTTCACAACCTGATCCAGAAGTTTGAAACTAAGCTCGAGACTTGATTGAGAAGAGAAGTAATAGATCACATAGATGTTTTGGGTATAATATACAACGTCAATTGAATTTTTGAAACATTTTTTAATAATACTCTCATCAGTGACAAAGGCTGAAGGTTTTGGACTCTTGAGGGTCTCTTTTCTTGTGCTCTTTGGCATGTTTCGGGTGTATACATATTTTTTTTAATTTTAGATGATCTAGAAGCACGTATGTATGGACAACTCAAGGTCATTGCTCACACAAAGCAGAGGAGAGCCTTACATACACGTGAAGCATCCCCAGGTCATTGCTGACGTAAAGCAGAGGGGACACCGACTTTTTGGCTCAATTTCACACTCTTGGAGACAAGCGTGTGTATCGGGAACTTGAACATGCAGTCAAATAGAAATGCAATTAACCTAAGTGTTGTTACCCAACAAACTGCCATACGTTATCTTTAAGTGTGTAACGCATCATGCTGAATTAAGAAAATGTGATTCAAGAATTATGTTTGATCCCAAATAAATAACTTCAAACAATGGATAGCACAAGCTTGGGGGGAATCAATTCTTGATTCCGTCTTTAGGCCTTTGAGTCATTTGGGACAAGGTGTTGACTTTTTAACTAAAATCTACTCAATTGAGAGAAACTTACCCAAATTACTTGAACTCTGTCACAATTTGACACCACTCAAAGTTTTAATAAAGCAATAAATCAATGTATTCTTGAGCCAAAGTTCACCTAATCCTTCACTAAAGTCAATTTTTCAATAAAATTACTATCTCAAGAGAAATTACTGGAATTTGAGTCGTGTTTGCTGACATCCTCTTTTAAACTGAATTGATTATTTTTGAAGAAATTTGGGCCTATGCCTTAAGCAAATTTTCTGTTTTATATCTTTGTAGGTTAATTGAAAAGCTCTGTCACTATCACGAATCTAGTGTGACATGATAATCATTTGACTTGTCAAATTTGATGTAATCATGTAGTTTCTTATGTGTCAGATGGCTCCCAGACCGGAAAGAGCAGCCAATGCCCCTCTGGATTTCTCAAAATCACACAATCAATTCTGTGAAATCAACAGAAGCTGGTCAGATGCCAGATTATATAAATAGGCCTTCAGAATTCTAGAGAACTCAAATTGGATCACTGGAATCCAAATGGAGCCTGTTATTAGCTCGGGTATAATAAATGGTATTTGGAACATTGCCCACACATTTGAGGCTGACAATGGTTCCATATCCATCAAATCAAGAATTCAAGGAGCTTATGTTTAAGTAATTGAAGAAAGGGTCCGAGAAGTGCTACAGTTAGATGATGCACTATGCCCTGACTCTTTTCAGAAGGAAGAATGGCAAGACACAATCCTCATGATGGGATATCAAGGAAATCTCTCGGTAACCTCAAATGAGAAAATAAAGAAGACGTTGTTCCCAGAAAATTGGAAGTGCATCATAACTTTCTTTATTTCTGCTTTTGGTCCAAGAAAGTCAGGAACAGACGACTTTGTGGAAGAAACAGCCTGGGCTCTACATGGTTTAGCTTCCGGTGCTGCTTTCAACCTCTCAAGGCAAATAATTAAATGGATGGACTACATCCTGCATCCAACAAGAAAACCAGAGTAGTTCTTGATGTATCCTAAATTCATCCAAGCCATCCTTGATCATTACTACCCGAACTTGCAAAAGATAAAACCATACTTCGTTCCTAGGAGGATGATATCCGGTTCTTACACACGATACCGGTTGGGTCAGTATGATGGACCTGAAGTTCCATTTTTCCCGAACATGATTGAGGGAATTGATGTCAATGACGACATAGATGAAGATAAAAAAAATGATGATGCTGATGCTGAAATGGCAGATATCAATGATGCCGATCCTGATAATAATGCAGCAAATCTTCAAGATGATAATCCAATCAACTCCCCCATTCATGATGACCCAATGCCATCAGAACATGAAGACAGCGCTTCAAAGAATGATGCAACAGAATCTGACGAATCGAAAGATGAAGAAGAAGAGTCTGGTAGTAAAAATAATGCATCTGACAAAGATGCTGACAATAACTCAAATGCATCCGTATCCAAACCTGAATCAGGGTCAAGATTCCAACCTGGATCAGAAACAGGTTCTAACTATACTAGTTCTAATGCAAGGGGTCCCAAAACAAAGAAAATAAAAACAAGAGAAACAACCCAAGTTAGTGAACAACCTGAGACATCAAGTAATAAAAAATGAAGTCAAGAAAAACAGAGGATGACATTTCATCAAGATCCTCAAAATCTGATTCACCTAAACCAGTTTCACCATCATTTATGCTTGAGGGTCATGTTAATCCTAACTACAAAATAGAGTCAAGATTTA
This sequence comes from Deinandra increscens subsp. villosa, assembly GCA_039602395.1. NCBI lineage: Eukaryota > Viridiplantae > Streptophyta > Magnoliopsida > Asterales > Asteraceae > Deinandra > Deinandra increscens. The sequence continues at coordinate 29,324,661 of JBCNJP010000006.1, forward strand.
AGTACGCTCAATAAAGAAAGAAGCTTGAAATAAGAAGAGGGCCTGTCTTTGGAACTGAAACTGCTGCTGCTGTGCAATCACCAATACAACCTGAACCAGTCGACCCTGTGCAACAAAGAGTTCTATCTTCTCCCATCACCGCAGTTGCTGCAACCATTCAAGATATTGATGCAACAGCAGACATCAACATCACAAGCTTAGATCCTGCAATCCAATCTGAGTCTCAGCCTATGTAAACTGCTCTTGCTCAATTAATTGCACCTGGGGTAGATACGTCCTTGGTCCATCAAGAGTTGACTTTGGAGCAAAATCTTGAAATCTCCAACTCTTCGGTCGCTATTGAGCTTAAAGAAGCAAATGACAAGATCAATGCACAGGATCAAGAGCTTCTTAAAGCAAATGAGAAAATAAAAGAGCAAGTTGAAGATATTAAAAGACTCAAGAGGTTTTTGGCTGAAGCTCTTCAAAATAATCAAACTGCCAGAGCTAATGATGATGATGTGGGTGGAAGTGGAAATGGAAACCAAGGTGATGATCAAATAATAGAACGGCCTCCCTCTGCAGAAGACATTCAACAAAATAAAGAGCCAATTCAAAACCAAGCTGGCAAAGAATCTCGAGCTAAATCTTCTGCCATTGTCACTGAGCAAGATATAGATGATACTCATCTTGCTGATTTTCCATCAGGTGATGATGAACCTACCGAATCTGACGTAGATATCTTTTATGGTGACACCTTTCTTAATGATGAACCAAATGATGAGGAGGAAGATGAAATATATCAATCAGTAATAAGCCTGGTGCCACTTCCTCAGAATATCAAACTTCCAATATTCTCCAGAGCTGCACATGAAATAAATCAATCATCCTCAGGATAAACCATTTCCTTAACCATGGGTGAACTAGATGTACCTCATGTCAACCCTGAGATCTCCCTGCAACTTCAACTGGCTCCTCCAGTGCAACAGCCAATAAGCGTTGTTATGTCTAAAAATGTTGAATCTAAAATCTCTGAACAACTGAAACACTTGCATGTTGATAGTGAGTTTCTGAATGCTGGGAGAAGTGCATTTCGGTAGTTTTATGCAAACACCCTAGCTACTGACCCTACAGCCGAAGCGGTGTAGTTGTCACTGAAGAAAATATACAAGCCAGTGAAGCATTGCAGATTCAGCCTCTCAGCATGATTCCAGATGAGATCTTCAATAACATTAGTTTGGCTGAACGTCTGAATAATCTCATTTATGATTCCAGAGCCACAAACTTCATAAATCTGGAATTCACAACTGATGATGAATATGATGAGGAGATCATCTATGAGATCAAAGACAAACCAGTTGAGATTGCTTCTCCAACTCCTCTGAGATCTGAGCATGTGGTAGGTGAGCCTCAAGTTGAGAATGAAGTGATTGTTTCTCCAATCTCTTCACGAGTTCATCGTTACGAAGAAAGGGAAGTCCATCAAGAAGGAGTTACAGCCCAAACATCAATGCATGAGTCTACTGAAACCACCACGAGTGCTGCTCCTGAAACTGTTTAGACTTAACCAATAACAAGTGCAAGTGGTGGTCAAGCTATAAATAATCCAGACCCTTCACAAGAAGCTGGTCCTTCTGGTAGACCCGACAAAGGTAAAAGGAAATTGACTCTTGAAGAGGTCTACAAGCAGGAAATGGAAAAACAAAGAAAGAAGGAAGAAGCTCTAAGACTTGCTAAAGAAGAAATAATTCTTGAGAGGACGCTGGATGAGATTGCCAGACAAGAGGCTATCAGAGAATTGACAGAATCCAGCCGTCCTCAAACGAAAATTATCCCTGGATAAGAACACTTTTAGCCGAACGATAAAAAAACAGATGAGGGAGAACCTAGAATACGAATAATCCCCAACTTAACTAGAGACAATGTTGATCCGTCTGACTCTTCAGAAATTGCAAAATATGTCAGAGAGCTCATTTCTCGTGGGATTCCTCTATCCTACTTGATGACTCTCACGGATACACAGCTAGTTGAACTGTACACTTACGAGCAAGATATGGAGAAACATCTCTACAACTACAAACTTGTAGATAAGCTTACTGATCCTCGAGCAAATCCCTTTGTTGATACTGATAAGAAGTTTGAATATATGCAATTCAACAACAACCTGCGGGAAAAGATCAGAGAAATGCATGCACAGTATATGCCTCCTCCTCCAGACATCTTTGATCATGTTTCACCTCCGCCCAGTCCCACTACAGCTACGCTTGGTGTTAACCAAATGACCAAAAGAGAATTGCAGGACTTTCTAGACCAGAGGGGATATGCTCGCAAAAGCTATAGCAGAAAGCATCTACCTAGTCTACAAAAAATGGTCAAAAGCCACATAATTAAAGAGAAGAAGAAGGTCAAGCGTCATCAGGACGAACGAGAAGCAATAAGGGTAGAGGAACACCGAAGGAAGGAATCCCCTACCTTGGTTGACAACTGCAAGGAAATGGCACCGTATTGGAAAGCCTTGGTGCAGTTCACTGCTAAAAAGCTCAAAGATATGCCTCCTAACGTCGAATCCGATGATGGGATGAAAATCCTTGGTTGGAAATATGATCACGAGTTTAAGGCATTTATTGTCAAACGCAAAAACGGATTTGTACAATATTTTGCCAAGATAAGACACCTTCTAAATTTGTTCTCTTGGGAGTTGAAATAACTTAGGTGGCGATAACTGATCAACCACTTAAATGATCCAGTGGGTAGAGATGATGAAGAACAGATAAAAGCCATCTACAACGTTAGTTCAACTCGTCCCCTCAAGACAGAGAAGAAGAAGTACAGAACTTTCAGAAGGCAGAGAGCAGTGGTCCCACATAAGGTCATGTACAAGAGTATCAGCAAGGATTTGATTACAAAGAAAATAAAGGGAGATCAGAAAAGCAACCCAATAAGATGTTTGTATTATAGTGGGGACACTCATAAGTTGTTCATTGAAAGGGAAGACGTCGATACAATAAGGCTCTTCGTTGCAATTGAACTGAGACTGTTGCATAGAAGTTACCTTAAATGGTTATTCTATAGTCGCCTTGACACCATCCCTCGAAGGCTTAGGCCATACGAGATAGTGGATGCAAACTACTTTAGTTTGTTTCTATGGTGGTGGTGCTGGGAGTGCATTGCTGCCAAGAAGATGACGACTGAAAGCCAAAGTACCTTGAAAGACTGGATCATGGGTGAGAAGACCTTTGGATACTGTATGATGCACAGATTATCTGCTTAGATGATCGATACAGGAATCTTGCTCGTAAATACTGGAGGTTCTTGCTAAAGCTGCTTGGACAACTCAGATAGTCGTCAATTTTTCTTTTCTATGTTTGTATTACCACCAAAGGGGGAATCTGTAAGATCTTTATAGGGTTGGTGGCAACTCCAATATAGCATCCTTAGTATTTGTGCTCAAATTGTAAATTCTTTCACTTTAACTTATATTTTGTACTTGGACAATTCTCTTGATGTTTATGATGATTATTCAAGTATTTGATGTTTTGTATGATTCATATGTAATGTCATAAGTTGTGTTGATCATTTATATTGAGGAATTTGCCCTTGTACATTTCTAATGTAATGTGAAAGTCTGGATCCATATTCTGTGTCATTTCATGACAATTTACTTGGCTAATGTTAATAATTGAGTGTGTCTTAATAATAACAACCCTCAATGGTTAAATAATGATTCTTGACATTTTACAAGTGTTCTTGATGATTTTGAGTTAGTCTTGGCGACCTCACCAAGGTTGGCGACCTCACAAAAGGTTCTTGGTGACTTGGGATTTGTACTTGGCTATCTGGCAAAGCACCCTTGGTGACCTCGCTAAGCCTTGCGCCTCAGGTGGCGACCTCACCAAGGCTTGGCGAGCTCACCAAGTGTACTTGGCGATCTCATGATTGGCCTTGGCGATCTCATGTTAGTTCTTGGCGATCTCGTCAGTCTGATGACATAAAATTCACTAACTTCAATAACATTCTCTTGTAATCAGTTCTGTGACGGTAGGTGCTCTCTCCAGAATAAATAGCAACATGGAAATACCCTAAAATAAGCTTTTGGACGACTTTTTGAAGAGATAGAGCACTTGTGTGTGAAAACCCACTTGTTCTTGAGTTTCAGACATGAAATATAAGGATTTCAACCAACAAACATTATGATTTGATCATTTTTTCATGATTTCTGCACTTGGATCCGTGCATTGGATGAGTAAAGGCTCCAAATTGGTCATGACAAACACTTGACTTATTCCTATCTCATTATCGTAATTTAGAAGTGTTTGCACCTGCGATTGAATCACTGCAAAGGATTGTAATTCCTACATTGCGACAATTTTCAAATTTTGATTTATCCGAACTCGATACGAGCTGAAATGTGTTTTTCCGAACTTGGCTGAATTGTAGACGAACTCAACACGTGTAACCGAACTAAAACAAACTAAGAACGAATTGAAATCTTCCAAACCCATCTGAAAATATGAAGACTTCGTGATTTTGTGCCAAGAACCGAGCTCTGACTTTGCAAGATGGACATGATGCCCTCATACGACCTTATTTCGAGTCAAGACAAAGTGGTAACCCCAAAACTGAACCACACCCCGAAGCGCAACTGCTGAAAAATACTGGTGCGGTCAGGATATGCCCTAAATTTCGCGGTGGCATATCTTGGGCTAGAAAATGAGTAACGGGACCCATGAGTAGTGAATTCTGAGTATCTCGAAGAGAGGAAGATTATTTTGTGATCAACACACCCCGTGCCATAATTTTTCATGGGCCGTGCTAAACTAAAATTGACTTTTTTAGGTCTGAAAGCCTTCTGACTCAACATGCCATGTACCTCTGAAAGCCTTCTGAATCCGCACACCCTGTGCCTCTGAAGACACGCCACGTTCCCACAGGGACATGCCCCATGCTCCTGATTCTCGAAGATTTGAAGATCACCGGCCTGACACACCACGCCCCGTGCGATGTTAGAAGCCCGATTCCGGAAGATCGTCTGAAATGGCACGCCCCGTGCCCCTGATGGCATGCCATGTGCCAAACTCTAGAATCCTATAAATACCCCCCCCCCCCCCCAAAGCCTTCATTCCACTTCGCTAAATTCTTTCCTTTCTCCCCCTTATATTGAGCCATTTGGCATTTTTATGTTTTGTAAGTCAAGTTTTATAAGAAATATAACTTAAGTAGTTTTTGCAAAGTATTTATCTATGAATCTTTTTTCTTCTCTTAAGCAAATATTTAAAGCCATGTTTGGCTAAACTCTTATACTTACTTGGGAAGTAATAAACCTTTTGTGGGTTAGTTAATGGCTTTATAAGCTTGTTTAAGTTGTGTCTAATGGCTTTATGAAAACCCTTTTTATTGAAAGTTTATTAATATTTTTTGAACCAAGCCTGCTCTACGTATCACAGACCATTTGGGGGGTCGAAATCCCAAAGGCCGGACCTATGACACCCGGTCGGGGGACGATGCATGATCCTTTTAGGTGACTCACGCTCCATGCTACATGATACGTTCGAGGTCCTTATGTCTATGTAAGCAAACTCGACTGACCACGCAAGTGCGGGCTGAAAGTATTTGGTTGGGAATGGGGGTTGGTAATATTTTTTCACTTCACGGAAGCCGAGATGGTACGTGTTTGTGAACTTGGCTCTGGTTACACCGGACGTACATGCGCGAGAGCGGTGTACAGAAAACATGGACCTTAGTCCCTTAAAAAGATAATTTTCATAATAAAATAATCCGGCATGCAGGGTTGTTCCCCTGCTGGTTCATGACGGCGTGTCGAGTATGGTAAGTCGACCGGTTTGAGGGACCTTGTAACTAAGTGGCATTACACCACTTCGTTTCTTTACTAGCAGCACCTTCACTCGGCAGTTGTACTCCTCGTAGACGATTAGCAGTTGGATGGTGAATCAGCCTAAGCTTCCGAAAGGTGGTTAATTTCTGCTAGTGAACAATCTTAAGCAAGACTGTAAATGTCTGGTTAACCTTCCTCAACCACTGATACGTTTTTCCAAGTAATACTAACTTCGATTTACAAAACTAAAAACACCATCTTATTTTATCTTTTTCTTTTCTTTTCTTTTTTGTCAGTAAATCAGGTTTTATAAATTCAAACCTTCAAATTCTAAAAAGGTCTCACAAAATAACATCATATTTTTTATATACACCACAACACGGCACGTTGACATAATAAAAGATGAGGGGCTAAAATGTAATTTTATATAAATTCCATCTTGATTTGGAGAGTGGATACGAGAGAACCGACTTTTGAGTTAGTTTCACTTAATTTGGCGGATCGAGAGTTCGGGAAATAAAAAAGCACGTGAATTAATTTGGAGGCTTCATAAGCAGCAAGGAGGTCACGTTGGATAACAATAAAAAGACGACAAAGACCTAACTGAAAAGGAGGAAGCATTCGAGAATTAATTAGAAGGAGTCTACAGAAGAAAAAGAAAAAAGAGAGACTGTAAAACTGTATACGGATCGTTTCCAGATCATAGAATGATAGAGACGGAGAAATCTAATCATTTATTGTGTCGAATGATTACACCGAAGGAGTTTACATCATTGAAGCTCGGGAGAGGTTGGACAGACCTCTCCTCTCAACACAAAGACAAATGACCAGAAATCTGAACATTGCAATCTAGACTCACCTATTTATAGGTAACCTGCTCAGCGGACCAAGTAACCAGCGTACCAGATGATCCAGGCGTACCATCTGGTCCGCCACTGGTCCGTTGGCAGTCTAGCCTAGTTTACAATCTAGATAACTATTCGCACAGTAACGACCACACCCGGAACATGCTCTAACAAATTCCCCCTTGGACGTTACTGTCGAATGTATGTCTTCATTTTTCAGCAATCGTCATCAGTCAGTCTGCTACGTCTTGAAATCTTGAACTTCAGCAAAATTCCCTTGGACTGAATATCAGACATGCAGGAAACAGTTCGAATCTTGTACAATCTCCACAACCAACAAAGTTCCCCCTAGCTTCAAGCACAGCACATCCAATTGGAACTGGCATATATGATAATGGTTCACTTCATCAGTCGTTACCCGGAAACTTGTAAAGACATCCACGAACATCACTGCATGTTGACAACAATTCATAATCTTCACAAACTTGTAATACATTCCGATCTTTATGAAAACCAACACGATCAGCATCTTCAATTACAGAAATTCCACCTCAACATTAAGTCTCTCCCAATATATCAGCAGTCAAAGAACATCACGTCAGTGCTCTCGGTAGATCAACACGAGAATCTCACGACTCAAGAAAGTATCAGGCATATGACAGAGAGTTCCAAACCATAACTGAAAACATTGACATATCGGTTTGCACGAACATCAGAATACATCACCTTTCCATGAAGATCACAAATTACCATCATCCCTGAACTGATTGCTATTGAATATTCATATTTTCCGTTTTTCATCAAATAGAACTTTGAAATTTTCAAGGGTCTCAATTTTCCCCGTAAACATGTGATATATTCAATACCCGATTCCAACCCAGCAAGCAATATGTTCTTCAGGTAGCTCGCAATGGAATCACATTATATCTTCAGTTTGTGTAGAAAGAACCAAAATAATCACACCCCAGCCTCTGAATCTATGTCCATCATCAGAAACTTGTTTTTGAATATATGTCCATCATCAAAAACCGTGACTACCCACAAACATCTTTCAGAAATTCGACGACTAGTTCATGATAAGCACCGGAATCCGGTAACTCTTGATTGTAAATTCACAGTTACCGAATCAAGGGTAAACCCGATAAATGATTTGTTCTTTAAAATCTCCATGACTCTTCCCCATTCTTGAAAACAACCCCCAGATGACTATTACTGATTAACGGGGGTTCGGGGGCAGCGCCCCCGAGAAGCGGGGTCCAAGGGGCAGAGCCCCTGGCTGGGGCCGTGCTAAAAATGCATCAGAGATTTGCGGCGGACCATAAGCTCCAACGTACTAAAATCTTCAACGGACCAATAACCAGCGGATCAATATCAGCAGACCAATATCAGCGGCGGACCATTTGGTACAGCGTACCATTTGGTTCAGTGGACCATTTGGTACGGCGGACCAAAAAATAACCGCTCCGGACCACGTTGAAGATTGTCTTCCGGACCAGTTGGTACGGTGAAAGAACACACTGGTACGGCGGTTGAAGATTGCCGTGCGTACCACCCGCGGACCAGCAGCGTACCAGACCTGAAAAACGCAAAATTCTCAAATTTCACTCCAGATTTAAAATGTTGTCGAATTTCTTCAATCAAACACTACTGTTAGGTGCGAAACTGACTCAGTAAGGTTCGATTCACCAAAAATCGACCAAAAACTCAAGGAGTCTCACCTAATTTGATTTCTTAACGTCTCAAAAACTTCAAAAAGGAAAATGAGAGCTGGAAATTGAGCCAACGGCTCTGATACCAGTTGTAAAACCGTATACGGATCGTTTCCAGATCATAGAATGATAGAGACGGAGAAATCTAATCATTTATTTTGTCGAATGATTACACCGAAGGAGTTTACATCATTGAAGCTCGGGAGAGGTTGGACAGACCTCTCCTCTTAACACAAAGACAAATGACCAGAAATCTGAACATTGCAATCTAGACTCACCTATTTATAGGTAACCTGCCCAGCGGACCAACTAACCAACGTACCAGATGGTCCGGGCGTACCATCTGGTCCGCCACTGGTCCGTTGACAGTCTAGCCTAGTTTACAATCTAGATAACTATTCGCACAGTAACGACCACACCCGGAACATGCTCTAACAGAGACTGACAGAAGCAACATGAACGAATTTGAAGCGCATATCGAAAAGAATTCATGTACACACATATATTTTAATTCTTTTTTGATGGACGATAACTCTGTTTTAATTTTGTTTGTCTTCGTACTATGTTTCTTGGCTAAACTCGTTTATGCCACCTAGACCAATTGATGACTATTTCATGATTTTGATTTCTTTTGATTTATGACAATAGTATGTATGGATATGATATTCTTTAAAGTTTGCTAATTTTCTGTAATTAAAGCGTATGACTACTTGAATTAGGTTTATGATTATTAATTGAATAATGCTTTGCTTGCAGATGTCTTTCAGTTTGAGTAGAGTAGTCGATTTGCATGCTCTATGTTTGTGATCTACATGATTGCTAATTAGGGCTATCGTTGATTTGGTTTATAGTTATTACAGGGTTTATGTGGGCTACTACCTTTAGGCAAGCCGGGAGGTGATAAGGGTAATGATTAGTATGGTTGGTTAACTATTTAGGATCAAATTATCCCAAAAGGAAATTCCCTATGTAAGTTAATTTATCTGTTGGTTGTGTTAATTGTAGAACCTTAATGAGTCTTCGTCTATCTTAAGGTGTCCTAGAGTTTGTCGAAGGTGGTTAGAATAGGTGGGTTGGGACCAACTTAAGAGGTGAACCAATCATTCAAAAACTATAATAATCAGTTAGGGACAAGCCGGGAGGTGACCTGGCCAATCAGTGAGCGTATTCAATTCTTTGGATTTCCTATTGCGTCACACCCGGTAAGTGATCTGGGTGTTGGACTCGGTCTGCCCAAGACACATACTAGATTGATGTGGCTAGTACGTTATGATCCAAGACGGGTCATACCCAATAACGAGCTAGACAAACACCTAATGGATATGATGAATTAAATAAATATCAACTAAAGAAGATATTTAGAAATGGGTTTCTAAATAATTGCACTTATGATTAAATCATATGGATGATTCAAATTGAGAGAAGTATAACAATGTTATTTAATTGGTTAAATAAATTGTTACATAACATATAAAAGGTTATATGTTACAATATATTTTGAACATTCCACATGTCATGTAATATGTTACATGACATAAGATATGCATATTAGCACAATGTTTCAAAATATAAAAGATGGTTAAAGTGAATGACTAGATAGGAGGAAAAGTGAAATTTTGAAATGGTTTTCCCCCTCTTTTGGACCCCTTGGCCGGCCCTACCTCTTTATGAGGGTAGGTGGGCTTTTGCAGAATTTTCCTTCTTGAACACACTTCCATTCTCTCTCTAAAACAAGAAGTGCATAATTTTCCTTTCCAGAATTCATCTCTAGAATTGGTCCTAGTAAAGAAAAGCAAGAATTTGGATTCAAGCTAAGAGGAAGAGTCGTCTTCAAGAAATCCTAGGAACAAGGGTGGTTGTTGCTTGAGCTCGTGGGTATCATCACTTGAGGCTTTCAAGTTAGATAGCAAGCCGGTTCATCCACATCATCTTCTTCACAATCTTAAGCTTGGAAGAAGGTATAAATCTAAACACCCTATGGTTGTTTTAGTTTTGATAGCATGCACACATATTTGGATCCTTGGTTTTGGGTTTTATAATCAAGTGTTAAAATCGGTTTTAACACCAACTAATCAAAATGTACATCAACTAATCACCTTATGGTTTTGATTTTCCGCTGCGTTTTACTTTTTAAGGAGTTAAAATGGCTTTGATAAAGTTCTTAAAACCCAACAATGGCATCTAGAGCCGCTTATATGGATGCTTGCTTCAAAGAGCTAGTTGGTTAGCTCCACAAAACTCTTGGTTTTGGTTCCTCATACCACAAACCGAAAGTTTTGTTCATGGTTTCCCTTTGTCTTTCAAGATGCTTCACTAACATGTATGTGGTTATCTTGAAAGATTAAAGCATTTTATCATTTTGTTGTTTTTGTTGTTTGGACAACAAACCCACGTTTTCGGTTTTGTGTTAGACCGAAAAAGGAAATGGGTTAAAAGGGAACCATTTTTACATTTGTACATATGGATGTTTTTTTGGATATATATTTGGTGCATAAGCCCTAGCCAAAAGACCTTGTGGATGCTTGTGGTGAATGTTTTGGTTGTTTCTTTAGTTATTCAAATGGTTGTAATAGTTAAATAGGTCTTTCATGGTTTTGTATAAGAATTTGCATATTGACATGTGTCATATGCAAATCTTGTAAGTTGTATGCATTTTCATTTTCTAGAGAAAAATGTAGTAGGATTTTTTCCTTGTAAACATGCATCAAGATGAAGACCACGGAAAGCACTCAAGGAGGGAACAACCAAGGATGGAACACTTAAAGCATATGGATGCGGGATCAAGTGGGAGTTCACCTATACATCACTTGTGTGATCTTGTCCCTTAAGAGAGACCTTGACACACACTTTTTTCGGTAACAAGTGTTGTCAATAGTTGGCTATGGCTATGCACCTATTTTATTATGCTTGTGTGGTTGTTTATTTTCATGTTTGGATGATATTTGGATATGCATGCTAAAACAAACTAATAAACATTAACAAGATAAAACCGGTTCTTAAAATATCATTAACAAAGACTAATAAAATGGGTTTTATTAAAAGAACCATGAAATATGGATTTCAAACAACACTAGGGTACCATACATTTGAATGCATGTGAATTGTATGGTACATAGAGTTTTCTACACTAGAATTATGAAAACTAAAAACAACCCTTTTCAAAAACAAGTTTAAACGCCATCCTTTTGTACAACACTCAATTTGCTTGTAAACTCTTTATGGGATAAAGGTCACCTAACCATATTTGAGGGAACTTGTAAACTTGGGGTAGGTTTACCATATTTGTGGGATAAAGGTCACTTAACCACTTGTATGTGTAAATCTACACGTGTGTATAAGTAGGACAACTTGATTTGGAGACCATGTGAATAGGGTCACCGAAGCATAGGGAACCAAAGGCGTTGATGGGATTAAACATGCCAACTAAACATAAGATTTTTAATCGATCCCATACTACTAGAAGTTGCAAAGAGTTGCAATTGTCAAACGTGACTACCTTGTTAATTTAAGGAGTGGGATAAAGGTCACCTAACCACAACTTAAATGTAACGTTGGATTCTAGGTTTTAATTTATTGATTGTCTATGAGACACAAAAGGGTATTAATTAAATTAAAAGGCTTATACTGATATCGAAGATACTTAATAGAACTTTGTTAAATTTTGTAGGTGGCCAATAATAACGAAATCATCCCCGCCAAAAACGTCCATAACCTATCACTAAGATCCATCTTAGACAAGAATCGTCTCAACCAAGACAACTTTGTGGATTGGTACCGCAACTTGAGAATTATTCTCAAACAAGAAAAGAATTCTTATGTGTTGGACGATCCTATCCCCGACGAACCCGATGTCGAAGACGTTGAGGCTTATGCCGATTGGGTGAGGTACACCGAGGACTCAGTCAAAGTTTCATGCCTCATTCTAGCAAGTATGATCCCCGAGCTTCAAAAGGATTTAGAGAATCATGGGGCATACGAAATGATATGCCAATTGAAGGAAATGTTCCAACAAAAGGCAAGGACCGAGCGCTTCGATACGGTTCGGGCACTCCATGCATGTCGTATGGACAAGTCACAAACGGTTTCATCATATGTTCTTAAAATGAAGAGCCTCATTAATCGTCTTGAAAGGCTCAATTGTCCCATTTCAAAAGAGTTGGCTACGGATTTGATCCTCAACTCTTTGTCAAAGAAGTTTGACACTTTTGTATTGAATTACAATATGAATGGTTGGGAGAAGACCATTCCCGTACTTCACGGGATGCTCAAAACGGCTGAGCAAGGGATGGGCAAAAGTGTTGCGCCCGTTCTAACGATCGATGAAGGTAGTAGCAAGAAAAGATCTCGCTCTACCTCTAGTTCCTCAAAGGCAAAGGTTCCCAAAGGAAAGGGATTCGTCAAGGGGAAGAGGAATTGTCCAACCTATCTCGAAGGGTTGAAAGAAAAGAAGAATGAAGGTCAAACCTCGGGTAAGACCTTTATGATCTATATTGAGCTTAATGCTATTTCTTCTAACACATGGGTATTAGATACCGGATGTGGAACTCATATATGTAATATGTTGCAGGGGTTCAAAAGAAATAGGCAATTGAAGACGGGAGAAGTTAGTCTCTTCATGGGAAATGGAGCGAAAGTTCAAGTTAAGGCCCAAGGAGACTATATTTTGGAACTTCCAAGTGGTTTGGAAGTAATTTTGAATAATGTACTATATGCTCCTAGTTTGACTAGGAACATAATTTCCGTTTCTCGTTTAAGACATGTTGGATATGATTTTAAGTTTGTTAAAAATGATATCCATGTTTCAATGAATGATATGTTTTATTTTAAAGCAAGCCCTTTAAATGGTATTTATGAATTGGTTCATGAAGACACTTCATATAATAGCTCAATATACCAAACCACCACCAAGAAACTCAAAAGAGATTTGATTGACACCTACATTTGGCATTGCCGCCTTGGTCACATTAATAAGAACCGCATACAAGCATTACAAAAGAGTGGTCTTTAGAAAACAAATGAATGCGATTCGTATGACGTATGCGAATCTTGTCTTCAAGGGAAGATGACTAAGGCGCCTTTTAGTGGAACTACCGAAAGGGCAAAGGATTTTCTAGGGATCATACATTCGGATGTATGTGGACCTTTTAAGCCAACATCTAGGAATGGTGAAAGATACTTCACCACCTTTACCGACGACTATAGTCGCTATGGGTATGTGTACTTGTTAGCACACAAGGATGAAGCTTTTGAAATGTTCAAAATCTTCAAGAATGAAGTAGAAAATCAACTCAACAAAACAATAAAGATCCTTCGTTCGGATAGAGGAGGTGAATACCTTAGCAATGAATTTCAAGACTATCTTAGGAGTTGTGGGATTGTCTCATAACTTAGTCCACCTCGAACGCCACAACATAATGGATTATCGGAGAGGAGGAATCGAACCCTATTGGACATGGTTCGGTCTATGATGTGTAGAAGTTCATTACCGCTATCATTTTGGGGTTATGCCCTACTCTCAGCGGCCCGTATTTTGAATATGGCCCCAACCAAGAATGTCACACCCCCAAAATACCACAAACGGAGTTTATACCGTTAAGGGGCGCAACTAGACCAGGATCCACAACCATAGTTACAAATACTAAACGAATCAGGGTTAGTTCAACCGCAAGTTATAAATCAAAGTCTTAAATTACATACGCAGCGGTAAATTAATTGTCCTTAGCACTAACCACGTGCTTTACATAAATGTTGTTTTAAATTCCCAATTTAGTTTAAATAAAAGTAAACATCTTCTGTGCCATGCCAACCTCCAGCGGATACTCCTTAGCGATCTGCAAAAGTTTAAACCACGCAAGTGTCAACCTAACGGTTGGTGAGTTCACAGTGGGCTTGTCATGCATTGGCCCGGTCTCATAATCATAAATCGTGTCAAGGTATACTTACAAGTCATTTATTTGTGAAAAGCAATGCTCGTAATTAAATCTCAGTTTATAAATGGTTTGTCCGTGACCTACGTCATCGGGTATGTACTAGTTCCGTAAAGTTAAAGGACTCAACCGATATCGCGGGTAGCTAATCCGTTGTTCCATGCTCTAAGGAAGTTTGCACCAAAGCTGACTTATTTTGTGGGGGCCGAGCCATCCCGTACGGTGCGGACCTACGTCATCGCGGTTTTTGCCTCCCCCGTGTCCTCTCGGGACCACGGTCAAATAGGCTGATATTGTTCCTCCGTGCACTTCCCGTGCCACGGGGCGGAGTTTGTCAAACTCCAGTAGATCTACCCAACATCCCCTCGCTTTCACAAATTAATGGCACAATTAAGTTGAGGACTTTAAAGTTATAAGGCATCCTTAGAAAACATGTGATATCATAGTGGTTCAGACTTTAACCTACACTAGCCATATTAAAACGTTTTCAGTTTTGTTTCAAAAATAGTTTGTTCAGAGTTCACAAGTGTTTCCCATAAAACACTTCAGTTCATCAAGTGGGTGCCAAGCATCCCGTGTTCTCATGTTCATCAGTAGGTGCCTAGCACTCTAGAGTTTATCGGCATTGTTTTCGTTAAGTTATTCGGTGTGGCCTAAACGGACTCACAGTAAGCGGGTTAGTGACACTCACCTTTGGTTGCACTGCTACACTTCAAGTAATCCAATTTATGTTTGCTTAACGAAGACCTAGAACACGTTTAGGTCTTAAGTATTAGTTTCGTGTCTAATCTTTACTTAACGTCACTATGGCCCATAACATAGCACGTTGCAACTATGACTCGACATACCGACACACGACACCAATGGTTG
>JBCNJP010000006.1:29340323-29369231 GCA_039602395.1 Deinandra increscens subsp. villosa
ACATCCATGTCGGAAGGTCAATTTTTTTTTCTTTAATGCATTTCGTGGGTAGTTTAGGGGAGAAAAATGACATACCAAAAATAGCGTCTTTGTGTTTTGTGTTAAAATAAAAATCCAAAAATAGAGTTTTCATTTTAAGGGGGAGAAAAACAAAGATTTAAAAACATTGAAAATGAGAAATTGTATCCAACATGATTGGGAAATGATGGTACATTGGCTTACGTGTCTGACTCATGGATAAAATAGATGAAAAAGCCATAAGATCATTGTTTGATGTACTTGGTAGGCTCGGCATTAAATCAGAAAGTATTCAGATGTGATAAACACATTAAATACTAATGCTTGACCAAGTGGACAACATCTTGATGCATGTCTCATGATATCAGAGAAAAGATATGTGAAAAAGAAAATGAGAAGTCACTGTGTATACATGTGTTCATTTTGCAAAGATTTAAACTTGTTTGATTTTCTTTATTTTGTCAAACGATCGGACTTTCTTTGCGTATCGAAAGATCGACCTGATTGTTGTTCGTTTGACGTTCTGCTTTATTTTCTTTGGTGTTTCGTATAACTCATCGGACTTTCTCTGCGTGTACGGGAGTACCGACCTGATTGTTGTTGAGTTATACAATTTCAACTTGTTTTTATTTTCTTATTTTGTTAAATTCGAGGCCTTATCTGCGTATCGAAAGATCGACCTTAAGGTAGACGATTTAACGTTCTTATTTCTTTTTGCATGGAACACAGTTGACTAAATCATGAATACAATCATTATGTGATTAAATCACAAATGAAATCACAAAGTGTGATATAAAAAGCGAAAAACATATCTGAGTATGTCTGAGAGTGTGGGGTACACTGGTCAAAGCAAACTAAATCAATCAATAACATATCCAGATGTTATGAGTATGATTGTGCCTGAGTTTAAGATGGACAAATTATATCAGTAATCGACATGACTTATGTGCTGAAGTAATTGAAATTGAAGTGTAGTTCAGCATGTTATGACCAATATGATCCCATGTTGTGATCTTTCTCGCAAAAGACGAAAATAGTGTCTGTTTCAGTATTGCATTTATGTTTCATATTTGAAAAGTTCAAAAAGATTTTCGGTGTGTTTTGATGTAAAGTTTCAAAAAGCCAAAAAGATTTTGTTTCTTGTTTGTTTTCGACCGATCGATATGTGATACGAAATCAAAATTTCAAAACTATATCTTGGATTCTCGAAGAGAAGTTTTGCGCCAAGATTAAATTAATTTTCAAAAGAAAAGGAAACCGCGTTTCTGTCTTCTGAAATTGCAGGTGTGTGTGTCAAGACTTAAGCATGGTGGGAGGGGAAGTATGAAGTATCTTTCACAAGTGGATCTTGAAGTTCAACGATATTTCAAGAGTGATCCAGCCATGCAAGCTCTATTTCTGACAAGATTTCAAGTCAAAGATCGGATGCAGCAATGTTGAAGATTGAAGACTGAAGTTTAGTTAGAAAATAGATACACTACACGTTAAGGGGGAGTTTGTTAGAGCATATTCCTATGCTATGAGTGTCTCGTGTATTGTATCTATGTGAGCGTGTCTAAGTGATAGTTGTAGTGACTATTTGGTTATGGGCGTACCACATGGTCCGGCGGACCATGTGGTCCGGCGTATCAGTTTGATACGCTGGGTGATTAGTCACTTACTATAAATAGGTGTCGTGTTAGAATGTGCAAGTAACTAGTTGAAACACTTCTGTCATTCTACACCTTTCTGTGTGTGTTTCTAGAGAGAGAAACTAGAGAGAACTTCATTGTATCTTCAAGTGATCAATAAGAATTCTCTTATTTACATCCGTTGTTACTATGATTGATTGATACACGCAGTAGTAAGATCGTTTCTCGTTTCAACACTTGAGCTCGTGGGTATCATCACTTGAGGCTTTCAAGTTAGATAGCAAGCCGGTTCATCCACATCATCTTCTTCACAATCATAAGCTTGAAGAAGGTATAAATCTAAACACGCTGTGGTTGTTTTAGTTTTGATAGCATGCATACATATTTGGATCCTTGGTTTTGGGTTTTATAATCAAGTGTTAAAATCGGTTTTAACACCAACTAATCAAAATGTACATCAACTAATCACCTTATGGTTTTGATTTTCCGCTGCGTTTTATATTTTAAGGAGTTAAAATGGCTTTGATAAAGTTCTTAAAACCCAACACTGGGGTCCACTAGGATGTTCTTAGAGTTGTCATTAAGATCCTGATTCCATCATCATTGTCATAGCCGTTAGAAGTCAATAGCGTGATTTAGGAGTCTAGGCCTAGGTGGTAGTGTTTCTCTCCTCTGGTTTTCTCTTAGGTTTCTTTTCTCTTAGGTTTCTGCTTTCGGTTAATTAGTTAATTAGTTAGTTTAGTAAAGTTAATTCCTAAATCCCAAAACCTAAATTTACTCAGTATTTCCATTTCATAGGTCCTAGGTTGTGTCTAGCTAAATAGTGTCCTCAGGTTCGAAATCCGGTCTACCCTAGCTATTCTGCAATCCGACAGGTACACTTTCCTTAGGGTTCGGTTAAGTTTAGGATTTTCAGTAAAATTAGGTGTGTCTAGGTTTAGGTAGGTCTAGGATAAATTTTATTGCTTTTAGGTACGCTTCCGAACACATCAAGTGTGTTGGGAATCGAGATACCGAGCCAACAAGATTTGGATAGATGTGATAATACTCAACGACCACTTAACGTCTACCGTCCCGACAACACGGTGAAGAACATGACAACTCAAGACACAAGACTCAACTAAAGAAGATGTCTCTAGTGAATATTATTTATTGTTTAAATATTGTCACTAGTTGGTAGTTCTACTATTATGCCCTTAGTGAGTTTTGTAGTATATATAGTAAGTCTTTCTCATATGAAAGACTTGATGATGTATCTCTAGTGAGAGAGAGTTAGTCATGGTTCCTTGAAGCTTGTCAAGGGTCCTTGAACTTACCTAGTAAGCTCAAGAAACCCGGGAATGCGTGGGGTAGGTAATGTAATCATTCGGTTATTGTTAATCATTTGGTTATCTTTTGTTATCTATCTTTCATGTTGTTTATCGTTGATCTATCTTGCTATTCATATCCATGTTTCTACTAGCTTTGTTCTTCATCATCATCACATCTCAAACACCATAAACTCTATATCTCGGTGTTATTTGTTTTCTCAAAAACGAGTCACACAAAGACTTGATCCGCTTACGCAACCTAGGTAAAGGTAGCATTATTTATATATTTGACCACCACCTCGGTTTTTCAAAGTTTTTGGCGCGTTGCCGGGGACACTTGGCAATAGCAAGAATAACTTAGGTCATGATTAGGAAATTTTGAGTCTTTTCTAGGTTTTTGTGTATAGTATTTTAGGTATTTTATTGCAAGTCTAGAATTTAGGGTTTATTTTTCAGAAGTAATTTTGTTGTCTTTGTTTATTCTTCTTAATTATTTTTGTTTTCTTTTGTTTATACCCACTCACATAGTCTATCTGAGCCTTCTACCACTATGAAATTCCTTGATTCTTTTATATCCTTCATAAATCTAGTAGTGGTTGGCAATAGGTTAGAGGATGAGGATACCGGGGGGTTCGATAATTTAGTTAACATAGTTAAATTAGATGAACCAATAGGAGATCTCGGTGATGTGGAGAATGAGATAGAGGTTAAGGTATAACCCAAGTGTGGGGAGGACGCCAGGGTATGTACGATTGTCATTGAGGTCTTAGATAACCCGATTGTTGAACCCGGTGTTTTGGTTAGTGTGGATAATTAGTTGGTAGTTGATAGAGTGACTAGAAGGGCCACACTTGGCAATTTTATAGGTTATGATGATAGGTTACTGTTTAGGCTAAGTGTAGGGAGATTGGTAGTTACTTGTGTCAATGACCTGGCGTTGAGCTTCCTAGGTATAATGAGATTTCTTCCGGGTATATACGAGCATTGAAAAGTCAAAAAGTTGTTGTTCGTGAGTTTAAGTGGTTTGGAAGTTGTGAAAATGGGGTTGGTGCTTAAAATGAGAAACAGATAAAATACCGGTCATGTAGTTGTGAAAGATGTGAAATTGAAGCCTCTGGGTAGTGACATTGGAGGTTTGTTAGTGGTTTTGAGCTAAATGCATAGTGCCCTGCTGTAAAGTTTGTACCTTTGATTTGATTTTACTTTTGTGTGTGTGCGTTTTTCGATGTTTGCAGGAATTTCGGGAGGCTCACAATCATGGGGTTAACAGTGGAGTTAGGCAATACGCCTAGAGAGAGGTAATAGAAAATTTAAAAAATTTATTTTTATTTTATTCTTGTTTACCGAATTTCTTCCGAGCTGGTTGTCTTCCATATTGTGGATCTTCTGAAGTTCCAGGTGAGCCCGTTTCAACCTGCTTTATTTCATTTTATTCTTTTTTTCTGTGGTTAATTGTTTATCATCGAGTCGTTTTTGTTTGTGTTGTCGTTTTGCAGGTGTTGATGCATAGTTTGTGCGTCGTGTGAAGTATCCAATTTGACAACGTCGTGTGAAGATCCAAGAGTTCAAGGCTAGGATGTCTGCCTGCCGAACCTGGAGTTCGGACATGGTTCGGCCAGACAGTATAAATAGCAAGTTTGTTCTTCCTTTTAGATAAGAGTGAGCGTATGAGCTTCTGTTAAGTGTGTGTTTCTTATAGTGTCTCTTTGAGTCAATTTCTAAGTGTTTACTGATTGTAATTGTTCTTCTTTGATCAATAAAATAATCGGTTAATTACGTTTTGATCTTCGAATAGCTAGATTGAGTAGACGATCCAATGATATCGCATTTTCAGCAGGTTCGGTGAGATTCGCATGGGAATGCTTACGGAATTCAATGGAGGACCTGCGGATACAAGCTCGCCTGTTACTCATCCAAATAAAAAATCAGGGGAGTTTGTTCAGATTTATTTTCTATTTTAATTTTTCTTTGCACTTGCATTTTTTTTTTAATTTTTAGTGTGCTTGTTTTTATTTATTTTTATTCTCATCTAACATTTTTAGTGTGCTTGTTTTTATTTTTATTTTTATTTTTATTTTTATTTTTATTTTTAGTGTTTATTTTTAGTGTTTATTTTTTTATTTATGTGTGTTTTGAAAAAAAAAATTCCAAAAGGTTTTGAAAAAAGATGTTCTTGATTTATGCTGCAAAATAATAGGAAATGATAGCACACTCAGGGTTCAATGTTCTAACTAATTATGCGTAATTGTAATATTTAAAACAGTTAAAAGAAAGGAGCCGTGAAGACTCGCCTGAGTGATCTGATATAGATAGCACAACACGAGCAAGTAAACAGTCCTATACAACGTTATAAGACATCTTAGGGCATAGAAATTAGGTTGACAACTAAGTCACTCAAATTTGGTTGGTCAAGTCTTGGCGATATGGTAACCCATTTATGCGATTGGTAACAATTGATTTATAGAAATATTTGTTGGAAATAAATATTTATCACACGATTAATGATTCGGAAATTAACAAGTTGAAATATATATCTATTACTATATATAATACATATTGCCTTAAAGGGCATTTTCGTCATGAAAAATGCTTAATCCTTAAGACGCGTACAATCAAACAAGCAACGTGTACAAGTGCTAAAGCCAACCTTTAAGACCACAACTTACAACAGACAACCTCGATTAAACATTTAAATCTCTTCAGCCGTCTTGGATAACCACGCCTAGCATATCTCCCCATCGATTGGGCCTCGCATCTCGACATCCTCCCCTCCCTCGAAACGGATCACGCATGCTGTAACTATCACTCATTATAGAGAAGAGTAACCTGCTTTGAGAAACCCTACTTTCTTTCTCCACAGACGCTCTCCCATTTGAATTCAAATCCTCAGATCCAAATCGATTCAAATCCTCAGACGGTCCCCCTTAGTTCTAAAAACCCTCATAAATTTTGAGCCAGATCGATAGAGAAATCAACTGATGCAAGATAGTTGTAAGATAGTCGGGAGATGAAGTGCAATCGGAGAGTCATCGGCTCTCGCTGGAAATGCCGGAAAGTAATGCTGCTCATCAGTTTTACCTTCTCTTCGCCGTTCCGGTATGTCTCCTATCCATGATTTTTACTTGCGTGTATGATTCTTAGTCTGTGTTCATCTTTTTTCTTATAGGTTTCAATTCATGTGGCTAGGAGTTCAAGATTGAGTTCTATTTCATAATTTTTTTATTTTGCTGGCTTCGGGTCTTCTATCTCAAGATCAAGATCTTCCCCTTTCATTCATTTGTTTATCGGAAGGTACATCTCTCTCCGTCTAATTTATTCTCTCTCTTTCAATCTAGCTCTAGATTTTTGTTTGCTTCAGAGGAACCCTAATGAAATTAGCGTCGGATTGAAGAGCTTTTCTTCTTTCAAGGTAATGTTGTTTACCGTCTCTTGCGTTCTTCCTATTGAAGAGCTTTTCTTCTTCTGAGAAATTTGATATTTCTATTGGAAAAGAATGATTTTTCTATGTTCTTATATTTCCCTGGCTTTAAATAACAGATCTGGTTGGATCTTAGCTCAGGTAAAGGTTTTCTTTTCTCTATGTACCAAGATGTAAGCGTTGAAGCTACACCAACTAATTAATGAACCCTAAATTTATGCAGGAGATGATTTTGGGTGTCGCATATGTTGCTTGATTTTGCATCAAAATGTTGCTTTATCTGTTGTTATTCCCCTTATGCTTTAGTCTCCGACGGGTCAGATACAAATTAGATACGCTTTCGATGACGACAGTGAAGATAAAGAACAATCCTTCCATCTACCAGTAAGTTTATTTTTTATGATTCTTAAAGTTGAAAAATATCTTTTCACTCCTCATTATTTCGATAACCCTAAGCCTAAATTACGTTCCAGGTATATCAATTTCGTAAGTTACACATTATGTTCTGAGTTTTCAGATCATGAGAGGTTTGTTATATATATATCTATAGATTATCACTGCTAAAAAATGTGACTTTTATATGGATTTTGCAAATTACAGTGAGTTAATGAAGCTAACTAAACACTTGTTGATTAGTAGCTGTTGAATGTTGGATGTATTGGGTCTTATTACTGTGGGTTGAAATGGAAAGCTAGGTTAATTGTTTACCTAAAAAAGCATAACCTACTTGTGAACAATCATTTTCTGATTGTTGGCTCAACAATTTGAGTACATTTGTAGTTAAGAATTATGGATTTGAAACTACTCATCACCTATTGGGGGTGAATTGCTCCCCCTTTGGAGAATGCCGATAACTTGAAATAAACATTGTTGCTAACTTATACAGGGAAAATATTAAAGAGGAAGAAAAATGAAGAACAGGTTTAGGGAAGAAAATAAGAAGAATGAAAAAGGTGAAGAAGACATAGCAAAGACGAGGAAGTAGAGATGTTGAGATGATTAAGGAGGGCGGCTGAGATAACGTAGGCAGACCAGAGATTTGTATTTTGCATCTATTTAGCGAATATAAGGATTACTCAAATGGTTTGGATTATTTCCTTTTCGGTTTTAGAAGTGGTGACAGGGACTGTGGTAACAGGTACAGTGCTTTCTTACAGTTGCGTTTAATGGCTTTGTTTAAGCATTTATAGATATAGTGCATTTGTTTGACTATTACTTTCTGTTTTATTGGCTAATGATTAAATATGATTCAAATTTATTTGTTTTCAGGATGAGCTAATTAGAGGAGAAACAATTACAAGTTACCCCATGAGGTGAATAAAACAGGTTGGAGGTATGGTTTAATCAATGTACAACACTAAAGAGGCATGTTTTTAAGCCCGTACTGTCTTCTAGCCTTTATACACTTACCTTAGTTAAGTTAATATCTCACATATAACTTTTATTAAATTAAAATTCTTTATTTCTTGAGGTGTTTTTTGTGCTTTTAAATTAAATCGTTCGCTTTTTATGTTTTGGCCGTAATCCGACCATTTTCCAGCTTTCTGCTAGGTTTTTTTTAATAAAATAGTTGTTCAATATGATATAATAAAATTGCTACTGTAACATGCATTATAACTTCATGTTTGTAGCTTAATCTGCAATTAAGAACTTTGTCAACTTTGTTTTACATTGTCATTGTGTTATTGCGGCTTAAAAGATTGAAACTCTTAAGGAATAAGTGGGATTCACATACATTCGAATTTGATGAAACAAAATATCTGCATCAGGTGTGTTCTCTATTATGATTCTTATATTATTACTATTTGTATAGAGTTTTAGTGATGATCAAGAGAAAATTTGGGACAGTGAAAGATCAAACTCAGTAAGACTTGATTTTTCACAAGATACAAACAATTGGATGGACAAAATATGTTTTGCCTATGATTCTGTTCTTTCAAATTTATATCTTCCATGGTTTCTAATTTCCAACCTGATTTAAAGTCACAAATCTGGTAAGGACAATGAATCCTCTTATTTGGCACAAAGTTTATGCAATATCTTATAAGTTTTTTACATGTTATTTTTAATAAAAACCCTTGTTCGTAGTCACAAATACTCTTCAATCATTCGTAAAATCTGTATTTGATTATATTCGAGAAACAGGAATGGCATCCCTTGGATTAGGCACATACAAGGCTCATAGTTTCAATCCCAGCAATCCTTATAAAGAGGTGAATGTCTGATTGTACCCTGACTGGTTTGGAACATAGCATATCCTTACCATTGAATATTTTCATCAGATTTAAAGAGGTGAATGTTTGATCAATCATTCTGTTGTATTGTTTTAAAAAAATAATTGTTTCTGTTTTGCATATATTTAAGAGTTTCATCAGATATATTTGGTTTTCCATAAACCTTCATTGTTCACATACTTAAAGGTATGTCTCTAAACTTCTCTCAAGTGTATAATTGTTTCTGTTTTGCATATATTGAAGTATTTTATCAGATAGATTTGGTTTTTCAGACCCTCCTTCATTGTTCACATACATTAAATGGTCAGGTTAGTTGCTTGGGTCCAGCGGGTTGGGTAATGGTTTAAAACAGCCAGGAAGGTTGGTTAAGTGGACTCAAGATTTGAATTTGATTTTATACAGTGATGCTATGCCTTGACTCAAATGGACTCAAGTGGTGGTGAATCCTACAAATTAAAAGGTTATTTTGTGAGTTTTATACTTTTTGGGTCTTTAGTTATCTGCTGTATTTTTATTTTTTAGGAGTAGATTTGTAATTTTAAAATGAAACATTTATAATATTTCTTTCAAGTTGTTAGTTGTGCGGTTGATTTTACTAACCATTTTAGGGGCATATGTCATAAAGTATGTTAAACGGGTCATTTCATTTATCTTTATTTGTGTTATTAAACTTGCTAGATATTAGTATGTTGATTTAGTGTTGTTTTTGAAGTTGTCGTTTTGACTATTTTTTCTTATTTGAAAATACAGATGCAAAACTCGATTGGTAAAAGATTTTCTGATGCATCTGATGAAGTTATGGCCATTTAAGGTCCTGAGTCCTCTCAGGACCTGCTGAGAAGCCATTCATTGCAGTCAACTGCAAAGGTGAAGAAAAGACATTTGCAGCTGAGGAAATGTCATCCATGGTCCTCATCAAAATGAAGGAAATTGCTAAGGCGTTCCTTTGAACAACCATAAAATACGCAGTCGTCATTGTTCTTGTATACTTCAACGACTCACAGCATCAAGCCTCCAAAGATTCTGGTGTCATATCTGGAGAAACTAATACATCAATGTTCAATCAGGTCTGGAGGCTGAATGACAAAATGGTTCAAATTAGTTTTGTACAACAGCCTCTCTGTTATGATTTGCCTTATCTTTTCTTCTTACATTTTGTTACCATTAAGATGTGCATCACTTGAATTGTTGCTTTTATTATTGCAGTGTTGTATTTCTAAGAGCTTTAAGGCTTATGTTTTATATATGTAATTGACACTTGATGTTTCAAACGATTAATATCATTTATATAAATTTCGTTTTCGCTATTACAATCTTTATTGTTTATACTTTGAGTGGTTTTGTTTAAAGTGTATTAGGTTCTAAGAAATTGTAGCATACATATATGCCTTTCTTAAGAAAATTCTCAAGGCCTAAAGCAGGGGATAATTATCTAATTAATTATGTGATTCACCATTATATCAAAAGTTGCAAGTATTGTTGCAATGCTACTATGTTATGTCTTAGATGTTGTTATAAAAACTAAGGATGGATGCACAATGAACAAGCTGTTGATGGAGGTCAGTTTCTTCATCTTTAACAAGTTTTTAGTAAAAAGTAACTGTTTTCATGCTTGTAAATATTCTGAATTCATTATAATGCAAATTCACAAATGACTCTTTTTATGGGTAGCTCAAAAGTAGCAGATAAGTTTCCTTATGAGCTAAATGGTCGAGTTAAACCCGAAGACGCAGAATTGGAACCGGACCTCACTCTTTAGTCACATGACTCACCTTGCCAAGAGAAGGAATCTTGATAATTTAACAATTGGCCCAATTCTTACAGTAAGTTATTAAATCACGATACTTTTAGATTGAAAGTTGACATTAAGATTATTTTTTCAACTGATTGTTTCATTTCATGTTTTTTTAGGTTACAACAGAAGCAATGCTAGACCACAAGAGCAATTTGCTTAAAGTTCCATGATCAAAACTACTATGGAATGGTGAAGAGTTAGAAAATCATTCAATTCCTAAAGTCTATGGTGCTATAAACCCAACATGGCTTCCCCGTCGCAACGCCAGTAGGGGAAACCGCTAATGACGTAGCTCCTACTTTTGTAACTTTGAACTTTTAAAACTGAACCTTACTTTACTTTTGTAACATTGAACTTTTAAAACTGAAACCTTACTTTGTAAGAAATTACTCACAATATTGTGTTTTAATTTTTTATATATTTTTTTTGAAGTGATGTGTTTATTCGTGTGTTTGGATATTTATTTTTAAATTACTATGTTTTCTATCAATAACCTAGCATTAATTGTGTGTTCATTATTTAATTGAGATATGCAAGGCTCATTACATAGATTAAATACATTGATGCTACGAATAAGAATACTGATATACATACAATACAAATGTATCACAACAATATTGATAACTAACAGAAAACAAGTACCGTGTTGTTTGATTGTTACCTCTGCCGTATCGCACGGGTTTCCTCCTATATCATGAGTCTTTTTAAATTGTCGTTGTCGCCGAATGCACATGTACCGCATTATAAATTAGCATCGCATCGCATCGCGCTAACATAAACAATATCGTGTTATAAATTGTCATCTCTACCGAATGCGCGAACAAAAAGTATATAACGCACTATAAATTGTCACCCGCCGCAACGCGCGGGTACCCCACTAGTATATGTATATATATATTCCCATGATATTTCTTAGTTTAGGAATAAATTATTATCTCAATAATTATCAAAATGGTTTAGTAGGCTTTAGACGACAGTTACAGTGGTTAAAGTCCAAAAGACACCTTTTCGCCGGTTTTAGCCGCATTTCACGGTATTATCCGATGTCGTTAAAATATTGATTATACAAATAAATACACATTAATTTTCATCATAGATATCATAGGAAATCAGAGAATAAAGGTTCATGAGTCTATTTTCCTAAGTTCCTGGTTTTGCCGGTACGCATCTGATTTTGCTGGTTTTGGTCCTTTGACTCGTTTTGTAACTTCCCAAAGCATTTTGTAAACTTATAATAAGTTATTTTAAGTCCCTAAAAGTGTTTAAAATCAGTCATGACTTTATTTTATATAACTTCACAAAAATAGGTTTTCCGGCCTGTAAAGTGTCCGTTTTTTATCCCGTTTTTGCTATATTTGAGGGGGATCTTTTGATAAAGTTTTTAATTTTTATACCTAAAAATATACTCAACATTCACTATTTATAGCTCCAATCTTTTGTCCAAATTCATGGTCAAAGATAAGGTCAAAATTTTGGGTTTTTAACTAGTTATTTTTGTGTTTTAGGCCTTTAAACATATCTTTAAGCAATGTGCTTCTACCAAATGTTTTCTAAGGTGTCAAAATTCATTCCCAAGGGATCAAATGAGTTAAAATTCGGACTAGGGGTTTCACCAACAAAACCATGGCATTTATGTACATATACTAACATAATCTTCCAACATAACACTTAGGCATTTATAATGTAGCAGATGGGGGTTTCTTGATTTGTAAGGTTACTAGTAAAAACACCTGATATACTAGATCTAATAAGAACATAAACAAAGTTTTAGGTCATATTAACATAAATGGGTTTTTTTTAAGAACACAAGTTTATATCACCATTTGTACACCAAGACTTGTCATAGGAGTGTTAGAATGCAAGGATAAACAAAATATAAACATCTAGACTAGGATTTATGAAAGAAAAGTCAGAGGAAGTGCACCAACTTGATCTAAAATCCAAAAATGGGAGGAGAGGTGGCTAGATCTTGCATCCTTGAGGTTTGAATCTTCACGTATCTTGATTTTTGATGAAGAAAACAAGGAGAGAGTGAGGCCGACAGTGGGGGAAGGAACGTGTTAGGGGTTTATTTTCAGGATGCTCGCAGGAAGCTGTAACACCCCAAATTTCACAGATACATGATATACATAGTAAATACGTGTTTATATTATAAATACGTGAGCTTAATTGATAAATATGGTAAGACTATGCCTTAGGTAAGTTGAGGGGCTAAAACGTAATTTAGCAAATAATAAAGAATATATATATATATATATATATATATATATATATATGTTATCGTACGAATCCCGAGCCTTAGAAACCTTAGAAAATATTATAAATATGTTCCACAAGGTTTTGGTACATAAAATGATAAAATGTTAGAAGTTCGAGGGGATAGAAATGTATTAAACCAAAGTAGAAGGGCCAAATATGCCAAAAACTAAATTCTGGCTGGAACTTCACTGGCTCGCGTATCGCGAGCCACTACTCTAAGCCCTGCGCGATACGCGAGGGCCACGGCTGCAGCAGAAACTTGACAGGTTCGTTTTTAACCCCATTTCCGAACCAGAAACTTCGTCGGAGCAATACGCACAAACAGTGAGGCTTCCGGAGCCAAATATCTGCAGTCATCCCTTATTTGGTATGCTTAACAATAACCTATTTCAGTTTTTGATAATATTATGTCTAAGTATGGTTTCTAGAAATGATCTAAAATTAGGGTTCTTGAGCTTGTTTTGCTAAAATCGGGTGATCGGGTGGGAATTAGGGTCTGAATTTTTGTAGGTAACCAAATTTAATGTGTTTTAAGAAAGCCCTAAGTTTATTTCACAATTGGAAAAGGTTTTGTTAACGGGTCAAAATTAGGGTTTTCATAACATTGTTCTGCCCAAATTGACTAAACGATGTTGAAATAAGCTTTGATATTTTGAAGGATATTATAAAATGTTATAATGGATAATACCCTAAGTTGGTTTTGAATAAAAATGAGCTTTGATAATAAAATGAGAAATTCATGAAATTAGGGTTTCTAAATAAGATTAATTAATATAAAATAATCCGGAGGGTATGGGGACTTGAATTTTGGTATGGTAACATATTTATATATATATATTAAGTATATATGAAGTTAAAATGGGTAAATGATAATGTATTGAAAATACCAAGTTAATCGGATATTAGAAGTTCGTGCGGACCGGAAGGGTAGGCGCCTGTACACTGGGGTTTCTGGCATAGCGAGGGTGTCGCATAAATCCCAACTGGGAAATGGCATACCTCCCTGGGCGATCCCGGAGTGAGCGTTTGCTTATAGGAATCCACGTCTTCATATTATCAATTAAAAAGAGATATTTTGCCTATAAGGGCATTTTGGTCATTTTGACCTTAATAGAAGTAAACCTTAATAGTTAGATATTATTAAGATAATGTAAGAGATAAATAAACATAAGGTGAGTTCTGCGAGCCTACTTTTAAATGTTTTAAACGCTTTAATGTATTCGGGCTGATATACATACAATGTTCAACTGTTTACTTAAAAAGTATTTGATTTAAATGCTTTTATCTGAATGTTTGATTATTTTAACTGATGAATTGATGAACTGTTTAAAATGATACGTGTTATGTTATAAAGATGCATACAAGTAGTTATACATGTTAGTATTATATATGAAATGATGATGATGATAGAATAATGCATATGAAATGATTATTAGAGTTATGTGCTATATTTGCTTTGAAACTAGGTATCCAAATGATAAGGGTTTGTTAATAAACGTATAAGTGAGAATGTATGATTGTATGAGAACAGGTGATGCATTTGCTATATTATTATGTGGTGGATACGCCGTTGGTACATCCTGTATACAAGCGTGGTAGTATAATTACCCGGTATATCGAAAGTGTGGAGGATACGCCGCTGGTACATCCCGTATACATACACCTAGGTAAATTGGGGGATGTTCAGTTGTTGCAGTAATGAGTACATTATCATGTTTATTAGCACACGTGAGTCACCTGGATATCTAACTAGGGGTGGGTAGTAGTACTGTGGTGGTTAAGGAGATGTTCGATAGAATGGAACGTCTAAAGAATTAAGGTTACGTGAACAGAGGTCGATACTGAGATTGGGGGCTTCTAGATGAAGTCACCTGAGTGGTATTCGAAACTGGAAGAACGGAATGTAGGACGGTTGTCGTTGCTGAGGTTGGGGGCTTCCAGATAAAGTCACATGAGCAGTATTCGAGACCGGAAAGGTATAGATGAAATGGAGCGGTTGTCGGTACTGAGGTTGGGGGCTTCCGATAAAGTCACCCGAGCAGTATTCGAGACCAGAAGGTATAGAGGTGTATGGAATTCAGGTCATAGGAGTTAAAGGTTATTGAGATAGATGTTTTCTATAGAAACGTGTATGAATATGATGTTATGTTATGTATGACTTGTCCAAAGATTTAACCTCACGAACGAGGTAATGTTTTTAAAATGTAGAACTCACCAGCGTAAGCTAACCTTTTCCCAAAACCATATGTATGTCAGGTTTAGGTGAGACGTCTGGGAGAAAGGGCGGAGCCCTCGTGATAGAAACAACTAAGCAAGCAAACATAACATACGAAACGGAATACCAATATAAGAAAAGTGTCACCCGGATAAGAATCCTCTGAGCCTGAATCTCACCTTAAGTCTGACTAATCAATGTGATAACTACCCCAAATTATGATAACCAAGGCAAATAAGACTATAGACACATCTTAATTACTAACACAATCCCAAATAAACCGCCTAATTGCCTAGTCGCTTCGGTCAAAGCTAACCAAACACACACGAAAGGAACTACACTAGAAAGGTCTCTCTATGTTGGTTCTAAACGTGACTAATTCTGATTTAATACCCCAAGAATTTAGGCAATGCTAAACAGGAATGGAAAAGTCAAAACCTTACGGTCATAAGTGTTCTAACTAGTCAAAGTTTAACAATGAGAAATCAAACAACTACTTGAAGTTCTTCAATCTATATCAAATTTCCCACATCATATGAATCTAACAGGGGCTAATCAAGCATATATGATCATTCAGGAGGTCCAAATCAGAATCGATAGGCTATTTCATCATATCACATTGAAAAGTCAAACAATAAAGTCAAATCATGCTCAAAATTATCAAATCCAAGTGACAATATGAGATCTAGCCACTAAACATCATCAAAACAACTAAAAATCCAATCTTAAGCATGTTCTTAATCTGAGATTTACAAAGAAAAGGGACGAAAATCAAGCCTCTAGATGAATTTGAGAACCAAGATTGTGTAGATCTTCAGTTTCTTAATCCAAAAGTTCAAATCTTAAATCCCGAATCTTCCTTCAAAGTTGTAGATCTTAGAGATGATTTTTTAGGGTTTTTCTGAGGTTTATGGGGGTATTAAAGAGTGAAAATGACGGCTGGAAACAATTTATACTGAAAAATTAGGGTCTGTCACGATCAGGTAGTTGCTGGGAGAAAAATGAGTCTGACTCAAGAGATGATAAATAAATACTGAACTGAAATTTAACCAACAAAAGTTGCTGGCCTAGTGGCATGGGATTCGCTGGGTGAACTTGAGGCCAGGGGTTCGAAACCCCTGCCATGCGTCTCTTTTCCATTCTTTATCTGCTTGGCTGGGCTTTCCTATCCACTGCTGGGCCAGGCTGCTACACAAAGAGATGGGCTAGGCTGCTGTTGTGGGCTGACATGAATGGGCTGCTGATCCAACATGCTCTTGGCATTATTATTATTATTTTTCTTTTGTTCATAACTTTCACATCCGACCTCCCTTTTTGCTCTTGTTTTTTCCAGAACACTTCTAAATTCATCACGGATCCACCAAACACCTAAAATTCAAATATAAATACCATTAAGCACCAGATTCATAAAAATCACCATAAAACAGTATTAAAAACTAATTAACACGGGAATTTATATATTTATCAACTTTAAGTTAAAAACCCACCAAATAACAATATAATTTATATATCAAACATTTAAGCACAAAATTTAAGGAATTTTAAATTGCAAGCCCGAACAAGCAACAAATTCAATGTTTTCCAATTAAAAACACATTTAAATGAGAGAATTTTATTTATTTATTTATATACATGATGCTACGCATCAAATATCTCCACACTTAAACTTTGCTTGCCCTTAAGCAAAAATCTCATGCAACACTTCCACAAGCCAATAAAAAACATGACATCCTACCCAACCCAATGCAACTACTCAAGCCCACATGCATTGCCAATTCTCAAGATTTACACTTTTCAAAAGATTGACAATCCAACAAGCAATTATGACATTTATTTAAAATAATGGAAATGCTTACTAGTCCAACACACACCAAGGTTCAATCAAACAAGCATCATACCCCTCACAATGATCACTCAACTCGGTGAAATTTAGTGGATAGATGATTAGAAAGGTCATCGATTTAAGTGGATCACTCAAAGCCAAACATGCACCCCATTATCAAAGGCTTGTATCAAAATCGCATCTCCACCAAATAACATAAAACCGAACATAAATCAAGAGGACTTTATTAAGGGCTGTAATGTTAGGCTAGGGTTTAGGGTATGAATGCATAAGCTAAACAACACTCTATTTTTTAGCTTTATCTTAGGTCTATGACCTCCAATAATGAGCTAGAATTTTCAGCAATTTTTTCATTTTTTTTTTAAAATTTTTTTTTTTGCAATCTCATATGAATTCCTAGAATGGAGATTGAGTACTAGGAGAATCACACTTAACCACTTTTTTTAGGTTTGCCGGGTAATACCTAGATAAATCCACGCCAAACAGCTAAGGCGATCACGACTAGGATTGGCATAACCACTCGAGATCCAGAACCGGCAGTCACAGCTGAGCCGGATACTGAGGAGAGAGATGTTGAGATTGAGACAGATGTTCCTGGGCAGGTGCAACAGAGGCTACACCCAGCAAGTACAACACGACCCAAGGAGCCCGTGAGAGTCTACACACCTCTTGTTCTATATCCCGCATGTTTGAGACAGGATAGAGCTAAGGAGAATTACAGCAAATTTCTTGCTCTGTTTAAATAGCTTCACATAAATCTCCCGCTTGTCGAGGCATTAGCACAAATGCCTAAGTATGCCAGGTTTCTTAAAGATTTATTGAGTAACAAAAAGAAACTTGAGGAGTTTTCGACAGTTACACTGAACGAGGAGTGTTCAGCAGTTCTTCAGAACAAGTTGCCACAGAAGATGAAGGATCCTGGGAGTTTTACGATTCCGTGTTTGATTGGTAACTTGTCTGTCAGTAATGCTCTTGCTGATCTAGTTGCTAGCATCAATTTGACCCTATTCTGTATTTGCTAGATTAGATCTTGGTGAGCCGACACCCACGCGCATGAGCATTCGGCTTGCTGACCGTTCGGTCAAGTATCCAAGGGGTATTATGGAGAACATTTTGGTTAAATTGATAAATGTGGGTTCCCGGTTGATTTTGTTACACTGGATATGGATGAGGACGAGCACGTGCCTCTTATTTAGGTCACCCATTTCTAGTTACCGCATGTGCTTTAGTTGATGTTTTTAGCGGTATGCTTACTTTACGCATCGAGGACGAGACGGTGACCTTTGACATTCGTGATTCGATGAGACGTCCTCAGGTTCAGGACGATACACTCAACTTTGTTGACACCATTACACCACACGTGAGTGGTCAGTTCGAGGACATTTGTGATTCAGGTTTTTCGGATATGCAGCTTTGGAGTGGAGTTGACCCGCAGCTTGGTGTGTATGCTGCTGCTGAATGTGAGGTGACTAGTGAGGAGACTAGTGTATTAGACACGAGCCCGAAGGTGTTTTAGGTTATTGACACCATTAGGGCCAAATCTAGACCGTCTGTTGAGGATCCGCCGACATTAGAGCTTAAGGAGTTACCATCTCACTTGGAGTATGCGTTTTTATAGACGGATTCGAGACTTCCTGTGATCATTGCATCAGATTTGACGGTTCATGAGAAATCTAGGTTGTTAGATGTGTTGCGAGAGCAGAAACAGGCTATTGCGTGGAAGAATATGGATATTAATGGGATTAGCCTTTCTTTTTGCACACATAAGATTCTGATAGAGGATGAGTTTAAGCCTGTTGTGCAGAGGCAGAGACGACTGAACCCAAACATGCAGGATGTGGTGAAGAAAGAGGTTTTGAAGCTTTTGAATGCTGGATTGATTTATCCTATCTCTAATTCACCATGGGTTAGTCCGGTTCAGGTTGTGCCCAAGAAACGGGGCATGATAGTTGTCGTGAATGAGAGGAACGAGATGATTCCTACGCGCACGGTTACGAGGTGGAGAGTTTGCATAGATTATCGCAAACTCAACGATGCTACAAGGAAAGATCATTTTCCCCTACCGTTCATTGATTAGATGTTGGAGCGTTTAGCCGGTCACAGTTATTATTGTTTTCTTGATGGCTTTTTCAGGTTATTTCTAGATCCCCATTGCAACGGAGGATCAGGAGAAAACCACATTTACATGTCCCTATGGCACATTCGCGTACCGACGCATGCCGTTCGGATTATGTAATGCTCCAGCGACATTTCAGCGCTGTATGGTCGCGATTTTTCATGATATGATCGAGGACTCCATGGAGGTTTTCATTGACGATTTTGTTTTTTTTGTTTTTGGGAGTTCCTTTGATCAGTGTTTGACGAGCTTATCGCGGATGTTAGCTCGATGCGAGGAGACGAACCTGGTACTTAATTGGGAGAAGTCCCATTTCATGGTTCGTGAGGGTATTGTGCTTGGGCACAAGATTTCATATGCGGGGCTTGAGGTTGATCGAGCCAAAGTTGATACTATTTCTAGGCTTCCGCCTCCCACTTCTGTTAGAGCGATTAGGAGTTTCTTAGGACACGCGGGATTTTACCGCCGATTCATACGCGATTTTTCAAAAATCACATGGCCGATGACACAGCTCCTAGAGAAAGATGCTCCATTTGTGTTTTCTGATGAGTGTCTGACAGCGTTCAACTTGATCAAAGATAAGTTGGTGAACGCCTCGATTATGGTTGCACCCGATTGGTCGCAACCGTTTGAGTTGATGTGTGATGCGAGCAATTTCGCAGTGGGGGCCGTCTTGGGACAGAGGAGGGACAAACACTTCCATCTGTTTTACTACGCGAGTCGAACTCTTAATGATGCATTGGAGAATTACACTACTACCGAGAAAGAGTTGCTTGCCGTTGTGTTTGCCTTTTGACAAATTTCGATCATATCGTGTCCTGTCCAAGACCATTGTGTATACGGATCATTTGGCTATTAATTATTTGTTCAGCAAACAGGATGCTAAGCCGAGACTCATTCGATGGATCCTGCTTTTGCAGGAATTTGGTATTGAGATCCGTGAGAAAAAGGGAGCCGAGAATATGGCGGTCGATAACCTCTCGCGTTTGAAGAACGCGGATGATAAGAAACTCGAGGGGATGCCCATAAATGACTATTTCCCCCATGAGTTACTCGATTATGTACGAGAGTCCATGGTTTGTGGATTTTGCTAACTATTTGTCTAGTGGGATCATGAAGAAAGGGTACGGCTTTCAGCAGAAGAAGAAATTATTTTTTGACTTGAAACATTACATTTGGGAGGATCCTTATCTTTATAGGATCGGTGCTGATTCTGTGATTAGGAGATGCGTGCATGGGCGTGAGGCACGCCAGATTTTGAGACATTGTCATGAGGATCTGACTGGTGGACACTACGCAGCCCTCTTCACCGCGAAGAAGGTGTTTGAGTCGGGATTTACTGGCCGACTATTTTCAGGGATGCGTTTAAGATGATCAGCAAATGTGACAATTGTCAGCGCGCAGGTAATTTTTCACAGAGAGATGAGATACCCCAATCTAAGATTTAGGTTTTAGAGATTTTCGATATTTGGGGTATCGACTTTATGGGTCCGTTTCCGCCATCTCGCGGGAACAAATACATTCTCGTTGCTATTGGTTATGCTTCGAAGTAGGTCGAGGCACAAGCCCTCCCCACTAATGATGCGAGAGTTATTGTGAGGTTTTTAAGGAAACTGTTCGCGAGGTTTGGAGTGCCGAAGGCACTGATTAGCGATCGTGGCACCCACTTTTGCAACACGCAGATGGAGAAGGCATTGTAGCGTTACGGGGTTGGACATAGACTTGCTACACCATATCATCCCCAGACGAGTGGACAAGTTGAGGTCACGAATCGCGGAATTAAGCATATTTTGGAGAAAATGGTTGGTAAGAACCGTAAGGATTGGCCAGAGAAACTGGTTGACACATTATGGGCCTTCCGCACGGCTTACAAGACACCTACGGGTACTACAACGTTTAGGATGACGCATTGTTGGCCTTCCGCACGGCTTACATGATCATGCGTACGAGAGATCGGGTTTGTACAAAGAGAGGACTAGTAGGATTCATGATAGTCACATCAAGAAGAAAGTCTACAAACCGGGAGATCGAGTGCTTATCTTTAATTCGAGGTTGAAATTGTTCCCGGGTAAGTTGAAGTCTAGGTGGTCCGGTCCCCACGTGGTGAAACAAGTATTTCCTTATGGGACAATTGAGATTGAGGGCGTTGATGGTAGCTCGTTTAAGGTTAACGGACATAGGATGAAGCATTACTTGTCAGGTCCGGTTGACGCAAGCGAGGAGGCTGTTATGTTGTTCGACGTTCCGCCACCCTGATCGCGGGGTCGAGTCTGACTAACGACTCGTAAATATATTCAGCGTTTCTGGGAGGCAACCCGAGTACTTGTTTACTTTATTTTTCTTGTTTCATGCTTTGTTTGAACTTTTAGTAGTTTAATTTCCTGTTAGTTAGTTTTCTTAAATTAGTTATATTTTATTTCTCCTTGTTCCTTTTTATGTTTTTGTTTTAAGTTTTGCAGGTTTTTGGAAGCATGCCACTATTGGAATTGCATGGACTTGTCATTTTGGTATTGCTTGGTTGGGTTGGTAGGTAACTCACAGTTTGTGAACCGTCGGGTACTCAATCTCCATTCCCACGGTTTGCAAAGTGTGTTTTCATGAATTTATTCAGGTTTGGATGATACGAGACCGTCACTTCATAAATGACAATCAACGGTTTGTATCTGGGTTTTTCTTGGGCTTGTTGACTTTTGGTCAAAGTGGACCGTTCACTTCATGAAAGGACAAACAAACAGTCTATTTTGATCAAATGTTACTTTTCTGTGGGTTAGTATTTGATGTTGGTTGGTGCTGCTGAGCAATTGGTTGCAAATTGGCATAGCGGGTTTTTTGATGCACACATTGCGAATCGTCTAGTACTCAATTTCCATTCCATGTGGTTCACATATTTGTGTTATAGAATCTGTTGACTTTTGGTTAAATGTCGGTCGTCCACTTCATAAATGATAATCAAACGGCCCGCATTCGATCAATTGTCCAAAAAAACTCAAATTTTCAAATTTTTCCAAAACTGCTAGCTTTTGCAACCCGATTGGTGCTGTTATCATTTGGGTTTTGTTTTCTTCCACACTCACCACGGGACCGCTAGCTACCTTGATTCACTGGTTTAGTGATTATCTGAGTTGTATTTTTCATTTTGCATTCATTTGTTGACACACAACTCGAGATATTTGTGCTTTATTGATTTATATTTGTGATTGTTATGATTTGGATGATAGTTTGTACTGGTGAGACGGTTCTGGCATGTTCGTCGAGAATTGTTTCATGATGCATACTTTGATTGTGGAGGATTTTTGGCATTTGTGGATTCAGCTCTGGCACCTGTTCAGTCTAGAGCTGGTTCGCTTCATTTTTCAGCATCCAGACATTGGCACATGACAGTGATAGGGTAGTATTTCAGTTCCCTTTCCCCTTTATTTTGTGTTGTTTAGTGTACATTAGGGACAATGTACGAATTAAATGTGGGGATGGGGTAAATTGAACTGAAATTGCATAAAATTGTGAAAAATTTTCAAATTTTCCTATGATATCCCCCTGTTTTGAGTTGAAATGAGGATTTTTGCCCATCTTTTTGCACATGGAAGTGGGTTCGTTGATGTAATTCATGACGTTTTGCTCTCCTGTGTATACGATGCTTGTCTCTAGTCAAAACCTTTTCTTCGAGTATCTTGAAAAAGTATTTCCAAGCAAGTGTTTTTCAAATAAAATTAATAAATGGAATGCTTTACTTAGTGAAACTATCGGATGGGGGATAGATTGTTTGCATCATATCGGTAACCCTTTTCCATCCGTTTTCATGAGATATTTGAGCCTTAAATTGCATTATTAGTTACATGATTGTTCTCACTTTCGTTTGGTTAAGTGTTATGCCATCATGTGCTTTCATTTTAGAACCTGTGTTGTTTATGCGCGTTGAGATCATGAACTAAAATTGGGCATAGAAATGATAGAGGCATTAGGATTACCCTTTTGATTTAGCCTTTTTCTTTGATCTTATCATTTTCCTACCCTAAAACATTATCCCTTAGAAAACCTGTTTGAGCCTTTTCCCTTCTCGTTTGATTTTCCCACTTTTTGACCCGTTTAGCCTTTGCTTAGCCTTTATTTTGTTCTTAAACCCTTGTATGACAAATCCGAATTAGTTTAGGATTTTGTGTATATATTTTGGTTAGTTTCATCAAGTCATATTTTGTGCCAAAAATAAAAAAGTGATTAAGTGTGATTCTCGTAGTACTCAATCTCCATTCTAGGAATTCATATGAGATTCCAAAAAAAAAATGAAAGAAAAAAGAAATGAAAAAATTGTAGAAAATCCTAGCTCATTATTGGAGGTCATAGACCTATGATAAAGCTAAAAAAAAAAATAGAGTGTTGTTTAGCTTATGTGTTCGGGTCAAAATTACCCGATTTTAGTTTAGTTTTGTTTTATTTGTAAAAAGTTTCATAGTTTAGTTCTTTTGTTCCTAGTCCGGATTTCTAAACACTTCGCCACTTTCACATTCCCATTCCATACCCTAAACCCTAGCCTAACATTACAACCCTTAAAAAAGTCCTCTTGATTTATGTTCGGTTTTATGTTATTTGGTGGAGATGTAATTTTGATACAAGCCTATGATAATGGGGTGCGTATTTGGCCTTGAGTGATCCACTTAAATCGATGATCTTTTTAATCATCTATTCACTAAATTTCACCGAGTTGAGTGATCATTGTGAGGGGTATGATGCGTGTTTGTTTGAACCTTGGTGTGTGTTGAACTAGTAAGCATTTCCATATTTTTAAATAAATGTCATAATTGCTTGTTGGATTGTCAATCTTTTGTAAAGTGTAAATCTTGAGAATTGGCGATGCATGTGGGCTTGAGTAGTTGCATTGGGTTGAGTAGGATGTCACGTTTTTTTATTGGCTTGTGGAAGTGTTGCATGAGATTTTTGCTTGAGGGCAAGCAAAGTTTAAGTGTGGGGATATTTGATGCGTAGCATCATGTATATAAATAAATAAAATTCCCTCATTTAAATGTATTTTTAATTGGAAAATATTGAATATTTTTCTTGTTTGGGCTTACAATTTAAAATTCCTTAAATTTAGTGCTTCACTGTTTAATATATAAATTCTATTGTTATTTGGTGGGGTATTAACTTATAATTAATAAATATTTAAATTCCCCATTTTAATTAGTTTTTAATATTGTATTATGGTGATTCATATGAATTTGGTGCTTAATGGTATTTATATAAGAATTTTAGGTAATCGGTGCGTACGCGGTGATTTTAGAAGAAGTCTAGAAAAAACAAGAGCGAAAACGGAGTCCGGATGCAAAAGTTATGGAGAAAAAGAAAAAAAACAAAATAAATAAACAGCAGCTCCAGCCCAGTCCCCTGCTTCATTTTCTGTACCCGGCCCAAGTCTTCATCAGCCTAGAAGCCGAGTCCGCCAGCTCAGCCCAATAGTCAAGGCCCATGTGCAGCTACAACAGTCCATCGAGAAAAAGAAAAAAATCGCTGGAGGCAGCGATCGAACCCCTGACCTCTAGCTATCCAGCGAGATGCCAAGCCACCAGGACAGCATCTCTGTATGGTTCATGACCGGTTTAGCATTCTTTTATCTTCTCCTGTACGGCCCACTGAAATCAAGCCAAGTTCGATCAGCAACCTTCTGGACCTCGTTTTTCAGCATATATAACCATTTGAGGCGCCGTTTTTTTGTAGTTTTTCACCTCTAAATACCCTCTATAAGATCTAGAACTTTAAAGGAAGGATTAGAGGTCAAGTTTGAAGCTTTTGGATGCGAAAATTAAAGATTTACAACCCTCCGGTTTTCGTTTTTTCATAGAGGCTAGATTTCTTAACCTTTTTTCTTTATTTCTTTGTTTATGAGAATGTTAAAGATCGGATTTTTATGTGTTTTTACAATGTTTAGTGGCTAGATCTCATATTGTCACTTGGATTTGATGAATTTGAGCATGATTTGACTTTATTGTTTGACTTTTCAATGTGATATGATGAAATAGCCTATTGATTCTGATTTGGATCTCTTGAATGATCATATATGCTTGATTAGCCTATGTTAGATTAATATGATGTGGGAAATTTGATATAGATTGAAGAACTTCAACTAGTTGTTTGATTTCTCATTGTTAAACTTTGACTTTTTTGAGTTTTAGCTTAGTGCATGATCCGATGACCATCTACATGATTATATGAGGATGATTTGGGGTTGATTCTGTTTATATTTGTGTTTAAATTGAGTTGACTGATTCATTTAGCACATTAGGTGGTTGTTAGGCATTGTTTGACTAGTTAGAACAGTTATGACCTTAAGGTTTTGACTTTTCAATTCCTGTTTAGGATTGCCTAAGTTCTTCGGGTTTCAAATTAGAATTAGTCACGTTTAGGAACTGCTTATAAAGACCTTTCTAGTGTAGTTCCTTTCGTGTGTGTTTGGTTAGCTTGGACCAAAGCGACTAGGCAATTAGGCGGTTTCATCTAGTTTACTACCTGGACGTTTATTTGGGATTGCCTTAGTAATTAAGATGTGTCTATAGTCTTATTTGCCTTGGTTATCATCATTTGGGGTAGTTATCACATTGATTATTCAGATGTGAGGTGAGATTCAGGCTCAGAGGATTCTTATCCGGGTGACACTTTTCTTATATTGTTATTCCGTTTCGTGTGCTTTGTTTGCTTGCTTAGTTGTTTCTACTAGTTCTCTGTCTGTTTTTATCATTAGCTCTACATCTATTTTAGGTTAAATATTAGCAAAGTTCGTATATCGAGAGTCTGCTTTACGCGTCCTTGGATTGATACCCGATATATACCGATACTATGCTGCATTCGATGAGTATAATTGCTCAGAGCGTGTAGTAGTCACTCGGGATTTATCATTTTAAGACTTGACTTGTTTTTTTTAGACTACATCTTACGCTTCAGATATCCATTTCATCCAGGAAGTCAAAACTCTCACGGATACACTCTAACCTTCCTGTTTCTACAGGAGCCCTCAAGGCCAGCTCCTCAGAAGTACATGATGGTGACTTCATTCCCATGCATACAGCGGCCACTATAAAACTGAGCATCCCAATGAGCTATGGATTTGGTCCTAGGATCTCACTCCAGAATCCTGACCCAGCTACTGTGTCCAACTCAATTCCTTTAGCTTCTAACCAGGGTTTTTGTTATGATGCAGGTATTCACCCAAGTATTGCTAGGGAGCTCTAGAAGTTGAAGGAAATGATATAGAGTGTCCCGAGGATCCTGAAACCTATTCCTGAGGTTCCTTTGGAAAGCCACAAGATCTACAGGTTCACTTGGCCGATTTCTCAAGTTGAGATCCCAAAACATTTTCAGACTCCAATCATGTAGCTTTATGATGGAACCACGGATCCTAAGGAGCACGTGGCACATTACAGGGAGCGCATGGAGATCAATCCCATTCCGATAGAAATCAAGGAAGTCTGTCTGTGCAAAGGCTTTGGTTCAACCTTAACAAGACCAGCAATGAAATGGCTACTTAGCATTCCTCCTAATACAATTACATAATTTTCTCATCTCGTTAACCTGTTTAACAATCAATTTTCTTGCAGCAGAACCTTTGAGAAGCTCACAGTTGATTTATATTGAATAGTCCCGAAGCCCGGTGAGCCGCTCAGAGAATACATCGCTAGATTCGGACGAGAATCCCTCGAGATTCCTCACCTAGATATGGCGGCAGCCGTTGAAGCCTTCAAAATGGGGCTTTGAAAGGATTCCTGTTTTTATGATGACCTTGTCATAACTCCTTGCAGGAACCTTGAAGAAGTACGCAGCAAGGCTTTGAGATTTATCCGGCTAGAAGATGACAAAAAGATCCACCAAATGTTGGATATTTCCTAAATATGATCCTAATGGCAAGAAGTCCGAATCCCCTGGGAAGACGTATAGATCCCGGCCATAATCCAAACTAGATAATCAAAAAGTTAACACTGTGAACCAAGATGATGACGAGGAGGAGTATACTAAGATATATGTGTGTTGTTTCTCTGTTGATGTTGGTGGCTTAATGTGCGCAATGCAGGATCTGGGTGAAAAGGCTAGATGGCCTAGAAACTATGATAAGCAGGGATCCTGGAAAGACAAAACCAAGTGGTGCGCCTTCCACGAAGATTTTGGTCACCTAACAGACGAATGCATAGCACTTCGGAAGGAAATCAAACTACTTGCTCAGTAAGGGGCATCTCAAAGAATTGATAGGTAGGAAGAAGATTAAGACTTAGTAAACCGACAAAGATTCCTTAGAGAGCAGCTTCTCCACTTCAGGACGCCCAGATAATCAACTTCATATCAGGAGGCTCAGACATATGTGGAACTTCCTATTCCTCGGCTAAGAAACATGCTAAGGAATCCAAATCTGAACAGGGTGACATACCTATCAGGACATCCACCCTAACTCAAGACAAAGTCATATCCTTTGATGAAAGCGGCCGTTCCAATGCTCAGGATCCCCATCATGATAGTCGTGTGGTTACTTAATATTGTTTTGGTAAAAAATTCACAAAGGAATCTCGTATTCCAAACTTAGAATGTGAGGTAGTGTGCTTGTCAATATGCTTGAAATGTAAAGACGAACACAAGGATGTAACGAGGGAAAAATCCAGGATCCTTCGAGTTGCCTCTAGGAATCCTAGCAAAAAAACCTTGGGAGCCGGCCTGAAGAGCCTGCTTCCTCACAATTTTATTGATAGGAAACTGAAAATTACAAGTATTTTGGAGGTATAATCGATCAAGCTAAGTGTTACAGAGATCGTATGCTATCAGAGCTAAAGTGTGAAGGAGTTGTGTGTGTTCCTATTGATCGAATCCTCAATTTATATAACGAATACAATGGTAACAAACTTTCCGGGATTCCCGGGATCCTATTATCCAACTAATTCGACCGTTAAGGGCCTCTTTGTTCACTTGGTCCACGATCTTGTTTAGCTGGAGCATAAGTTTCGGAGGTAGTTGATGACTTCGTCGAAACCTGGTCAAATAAGCACGTGGCAAATATGAGGGTTAGTTAAAAATAAATAAATCAGGATACCTGGATGAATGGGATTCCTAGACGATAATAGGATTCCTGCACTGCGTGAGCTTCCTCCGAGCATCCTGAAAATACACCCTCAACAATTGCCCCTTGAATTTCAACAGATGTGGATAAGCTCGACAGCTGTTAAAATTCAAAAAGATGCCTTTTTCACGGCGTGTAAACGGTAAAAACAGTTGAGATGGGACAGATTTCTCGGCGCCTCATGGTAATCATGACTTTTTCTTTAAATAGAAGATTTCACCAAGAGATTCTCACCGTCTTCTTCACATAACCTCTCGAGCTTCTCCGATTATTCTAGGTCAGTCCCTTCTTTGTCTTCTCGCTTTCTTCTCGCTTTTCGGCCATGGCCAAGAAAAACACACGGTCGTCTTCTTCGCTAAGCTCTCCGATTGTCGAAGATTTCCATGATCAGGGGTATATCATCCCCTGTGAGGAAGAAACTTGTACCTTCGATAATCGCGACATTCTCGAGTTGAAGAATTCCGGCATCTTTCCGCCGGAAACTGTTTTCCGACCTTTTGATTCCCTTACCAAGTCCGATTTCATGTCCACAACTTGGGTCTGTTTCATGTACTACCCTTTTTCGCTCGGAATGACATTCCCCTTTCCGGAGCTTATCACTCAGTTTTTCAAGACCACCCGACTTTCTTACTCCCAAACCAAGCCGATGGTCTGGAGGATCTTGTATTCTCTGGATTAGTTGAACCAAACCAGGAATCTCGACATTGGGATTCCTGAGATCTGTGAATCGTATAAGCTAAGAATCCATGGTTGTAGCCGGTTTGTTCTCCAGGCTCGTACCTCCACCTCCCAGTTGATTCCCCGAGCTTCCCACAATGACCATGACTGGAAGAAGCGCTTTTTCTTCGTCAAACGAGACTCGATTCTTGGGGGGA
Source organism: Deinandra increscens subsp. villosa (assembly GCA_039602395.1). Lineage (NCBI taxonomy): Eukaryota > Viridiplantae > Streptophyta > Magnoliopsida > Asterales > Asteraceae > Deinandra > Deinandra increscens. Next base: position 29,369,120 of record JBCNJP010000006.1, read on the forward strand.
CGGAGTTACCGTTGAAGTGGGTTGAGAAGGGTAGGATATTGATGTTTCTTGTTGTTGCTGATTTTCCAATATGTTTCTAACCTTTCTGTTGTTTTCTTTTTTGCAGCACCCA
>JBCNJP010000006.1:29369731-29402664 GCA_039602395.1 Deinandra increscens subsp. villosa
GGGTTATTCGATCCTTTACAGTTTACATAAAGGCTAGTGGGAGCACTCTATCAATCCTCACCCGTATGACGATGATATACTGAAAGATAAAATAAAATCCTTATGTGATTATACATAATGTGGATTTTAAGGTACAAAGAATTTAAAAGAAGTTTCTTACTGGATAGAGATCCATAGGTATAAGCAACTTCTGGGGCAATATAAATCACACATTGAATATGTGATTAAACAAAGATGTCACTGTACAGAGTTACATTAATGACATCAAAAGGGAGAGATCACTGTACAGAGTTACACTGGGGTTGTCACTGTACAGGGTTACACTATGGAGACCAAAAGGGAAAAATCAATGAACGCAAGTTACATTGATATCGTGAATTGTTGAACACAATACACTAAGTTGCATTGGTATTAACATTCACCATGTAGAAATACACTACTACAAGTTTTCAAGATTGACCAAGGCACCTCTTGCTCATAATAAAGATTTTACATTGTGGCAGATTCCACAACTAAATCTAAATTAATTAGCCAACTCAAGTGACATTAAACTGCTGCTTGTCTGAAAGGTTCAGAAGGATTCTTGACATGGTTAGAGTTTTAACCAAACAAGACATTGTGATCACACAGTAACAATGGTGAATACCAAGGATCACTATGATCACAAAACCAACACACTTTGAGGAAATTCCACTATTCAGAGAAATACTGGAACAATGAAATATTGGATAACCAAAATGATAGCACATTTCAAAACCTGGTCGGTAAAACAATGAATTGCAAGACTCATTAACCTCATACTAATGATGTTCGACCAATATACACTACATGTATGTTTTGAACTAGTATTTGGATGTACGAACTCTAACAGTTATACATTATCATCCGGCTTCCTCTAAAGGATTAGACGTAAAAGCTAAATTCTATAATTGTGTTCGATTTTAATACGATTAAATCCATGAATAAATGCATATTATTCCTCACAGTCGATCAGAATCGTGGACACGAATCTGAAGTAAGACTACTTATGACTTTGGACTCAAGACATTGACAATCCAAACTCACATGCATTATTTCATAATGATGCTGAGGAATAGATGTATTATTCTAAACTGTCCGTAGTCGTTCAGACTCGTGGGAACGAATCTGAAGTAAGACTATTTTGACTTTGGACTCAATGGTTGACAATCCAGACTCACAGACCTCATTGTGGAATGACGTTGGACGTAACTCGCATCAAACCATCTTCATGGATTCAATCATAAGATGGATTTGATTAATGGTATACTCATTAGTATCCTTAGACCTGAGATACATGAGCGACCTCCCCTTTACCAAAGACTGTTCTTTGATTGTAGCTTAACGCTGTCGCGTAACTGCTAGTCATAACGGCTACTTTTGGGAATGGATCTGAAGTTCAGTGGGAGCTGTATGTAGTCGAGATGGGATTCTGTACTCTTGCATTAATCATGCAACAGTTAGACATCGTGGCGCCCTCGTTGATTCCAAGTGTAAAGTGTAAGGCCTTACCCAAACCTACTGTGTGTTTGTTTTGGACCACTTCGAATCTATATCGAGAAACATAATGATTGAACATTAGATGAGAATGAATTGAATCCATGTCCATCGTTCAATTGATGTCATATACGGAAGGGATACAATGACTTCTAATTACCACAAGTCTAATATCAGTTACTTGACAACAGATATGCCTTGGTTGTTGACTTGAAGTGTCATAACTGGTTGGGACAGTCATGTGTAGCTAGAGCACCTCTGTCTGTTTCTTAGATCTTGTCGCGATCAGTCCAAGTGGGAGACTGTTGGATATTATGTGTCCTGACCCGACAAATCTTGAACCCAACCCGGTTACGACCCGTAAGAGTTACACCGGGTGCAACGAACTCTAAACCCGCTTACGAGTTAACCGGTAAAAGAAACGAAAACGTTTGATTATATATATTATTTATAATAGTTATATATAATTAATAATCAATAATATTATTATTACCGGCTTAATAATAAAGGGTGAATGATATTTAAATAAAAGTGGTTTATTTAAATTTACGGTCGAGCTATTCGTTATTGAAATATTTTTCTAACGTTAGCTCGTGGGCTCGCGTACGAGATTGGCTTTATATTCGAGAAGGGCCCGTCGCGAATTATTGGTCATCTAATAAATATTAGATGATTAAGGGATTAACCCTAATAACCTAATGATGCTCGACGATTAAGAAAAAAAAAGAGGTGATCGAAATCTCCTCTTTCTCAAAAAGAAAAGAGTCGGCAGTCGCCGATCTAGTTTCCGCGCTGATCGCCGCCACCCGCATGCTCCGGTGGCCATCTTCACACCACCATAACTTGGTGGTGGATGCTAGTTCGGCTGCTCCGTCAGTCAACGCCCGTAGACCGCCTTACGGTATAGAGATCGCCGCCTCATACGCCCAGATCCGCTGCTCGGTTCGTCGCCAATCGCCGCCGCAAAACCCGCCGATCACCACCGTGATACTCGACGCCGCCGCCGCCGCCGTTCGCCGTCGTCACCCGCCGCCACCACCGCGGATCTGCATGCCGTCGCATGACCGTCGCCCGTCGACGCGAGTCCGACACCTTTTCGTCATGCGCCGTCTCCGGTTGCAATCAGATCTGAATCTGATTGATCTCGTAGTCTCGCGAGACGGGAGGTCTGTCAAGACATACTCTCGCGATGCGTAATAACCACGGGTCATAAACGCCGTCCCGTAGCAGTACGCGACACCGGACCACGAGAATAATCGCGATACGCGACAACCGTCTGAGACTGGAAGTGGTTCGTTTCGTTTCAACCTAGCGCTTCGTTCGTTGAAACTCGGTGTCTCGAACGTTTGTTCAACACCGCCAAGGTATATCTAAACTCACTATTAGTTTAGATTATTTATTTATTTATTTTTGTGTTTGCATGTTTGGTAATCGGATCCTGTTGCGTACTGGTATTTGTGTTAATTGATTAATTAGTTTTAATATATATATAATTTGTTATATATATATATATATATTTTTATTCCGCTGCGTTATAGAATTAATTATAAATTAATTCGGTAAACTCTTTTACAAACTATTAATCTATTGGTCACGCAAATTTTAAATATGTCACCGGGCGACCCGAATACCACTGCTAAATCCCAACAAAAGCTTCATGCTTGGAGTCTGGAAACGCTTCGGGATCTCTACTTGGGATATTGGCCAAGTAAATCTAGAGATCTTGTGGCTTTCCAAAGGAACCTCAGGAATAGGTTTCAGGATCCCTGGAACATTTGATATCATTTCTTTCAACTTCTGGAGCTCCCTGGCGATACTTGGATGAATACCTGAATCATAAGGAACACCCTGGTTGGAAACGATAGGGATTGAATTGGACACATTACCTGGGCCAGGATTCTGGACTGGGATCCTGGGACTGTAACCATAGTTCGCTGGAATGCTCGGCTCTGTAGTGGCTGCTGTTTGCATGGGGATGATGTCTCCATCATGCACTTCTGAGGAGCTGGTCTTGAAGATTCCTACAGAAACGGAAAGGGTTAGTGTATTGATATCCTTAGGGATTCTGGCTTGGATTTCCAGCAGAAAAAGGATATCCTTGAGACGGCGAGGCTGAAGATCCCGACAATGGCGGAATCCAAGGACCCTTGTAGCGTGACTGTGAGGATTCTGGTGGGACGGCTTCTGAGAATCCAGCAGTACTTTCTGCATATCCAGCGGCCTGAGAAGTCATTGTAGGGGCTTTAGTAAAGCCTTATGCTGATTTGTAATTGTAGCGAGACGAATCTGAGGATCCTGAAGCATTGAAGTCAAGATGCCTGGGAAACAGAGGACTTTGTTCCTCCATGGGCTTCCTAGATTTCTTAAGCTCTTTAATCTCCTTCATCACCGTTTGATTGGTTTTTTCTTGCTGATTCATTTGATTTTTCACCTGTTTAATCAAGGAAAACAAATCATTGTTAGTAATAACAGGATCAACAGATTGAACCTGAGATCCTGTGAAGACAAGATAGTCAGTTTTTCTAGGCTGCTCGTCCACTTTCTTCTGATGGTCATTAGTCTTCTTCTGGCTTCCTGGAAAGGAAGGAAGAGGAGGAATGGAGGACGATGTAGAGGCCGAAACAGTCTTCTGTTGGTTTGACATTTTTGAGATTGGAGATCAAATGAAGTGAATAGGGTACGGGATTTTGGTAAGATTAAGCACCACTTGCCCCACGGTGGGCGCCAAACTGTTTTGGTAAAAAATTCACAAAGGAATCTCGTATTCCAAACTTAGAATGTGAGGTAGTGTGCTTGTCAATATGCTTGAAATGTAAAGCCGAACACAAGGATGTAACGAGGGAAAAATCCAGGATCCTTCGATTTGCCTCTAGGAATCCTAGCAAAAAAACCTCGGGAGCCGGCCTGAAGAGCCTGCTTCCTCACATTTTTATTGATAGGAAACTGAAAATTATAAGTATTTTGGAGGTATAATCGATCAAGCTAAGTGTTACAGAGATCGTATGCTATCAGAGCTAAAGTGTGAAGGAGTTGTGTGTGTTCCTATTGATCGAATCCTCGATTTATATAACGAATACAATGGTAACAAACTTTCCGTGATTCCCGGGATCCTATTATCCAACTAATTCGACCGTTAAGGGCCTCTTCGTTCACTTGGTCCATGATCTTCTTTAGCTGGAGCATAAGTTTCGGAGGTAGTTGATGACTTCGTCGAAACCTGGTCAAATAAACACGTGGCAAATATGAGGGTTAGTTAAAAATAAATAAATCAGGATACCTGGATGAATGGGATTCCCAGACGATAATAGGATTCCTGCACTGCGTGAACTTCCTGCGAGCATCCTGAAAATACACCCTCAACATATATGTTGCTAACCATTTTGTTCGCAGGATCCTGATCGACAATGGAAGCTCAGTAAACATAATCCGTCTCGATGTGCTAAAAAAGACAGGGATCCCAGAAACTGAAATAGTTGCAAGATCCTCAGTCCTGGTCGGCTTCAGTGGTGATACTAAAGCACCATTGGGGATATCTGGTTACCAGTGTACATAGAGGGGGTAAACTCTATGCAAAAATTTTCTGTTATAGATTCTCTCGCTTGTTGCAATATAATTCTTGAAAAGCCATGGATACATGAGATAAAAGTGGTCTCTTCAACTTATCATCAACACATCAAGCTTCCTACACCCTGGGGAGTCGTGAGGATTGAAAGCGATCAACAGGAAACCAAGAATTGCTACTCAACTTCAATGAAGAACACCACCAAGATGACAAAGGGATAGCAATTACACAAAAGAGCACTTGAAGTACAGGAGGACAGGGAGCTTGATGTCAAAGAAGTCCTTCTAGACCCAAAGAATCCTGAAATCAAGGTACTCGTCAGGATAGGCATCCCAGCAGATGTAGAACGAGAACTGGTTCAGCTCCTGAAAGCCAGAACCTCAACTTTTTCTTGGAAGAATGAGGATATGACAGGTATCCCTAAACATGTTATTACTCAAAAACTTTGTTTAGATCATTCTTTCAGACCCATACAACAAAAGAGGAGAAAGTTCGCTCCCGAGAAGAATAGTGGAGAGTTTGTGTTGATTACACAGACTTGAATAAAGCATGTCCTAAAGATCCTTTCCCACTTCCCCATATCGATGCGATGATGGATGACATATCCGGATACGAGATGCTCACATTCATGGATGCCTCAGCAGGATTCCAACAAATCCAAATGGAACCATGTGATCAGGAGCATACAACATTTATGACTCCGATAGGTATCTATTATTATACTGCCATGCCTTTTGGTTTAAGAAATGCAGGTGCCTCCTATCAGAGGCTCGTCAATATGATGTTTAAAGAGCAACTACGGGACACAATGGAGGTCTACATAGACGACATGGTGGTGAAATCTAAGAATTTAAAAGATCATGTCAGGGATCTCCAAACTGCCTTTGACATTCTTGACCAATATAACATGAAGCTCAATCCCCTCCAAGTGCCACTTTAGGGTGAGAGCTGGAAAGTTTTTAGGCTACATGGTTACCGAAAGAGGAATCAAAACAAGCCCCAAACAAATCAAAGCAATCTTAATCTTGAAATCCCCATCAAATGTAAAAGAGGTACAAAGGTTAACAGGAAGGATCGCGGCACTGAGCAAGTTCATCTCAAGATACTCAGAAAAAAGTAAGGATTTCTACGAGATCCTGAGGAAAATAAGAAATTTGAGTGGACTGAGAAGCACGAAGAAGCCTTGAGATGCCTAAAAGACTACCCGTTAGCAGCCCCATTGTTAATGAAATCAGAAGATGGAGAACAAATATATTTGTACCTTGTTGTTTCCGGAAGCTCAGTCAGTGCAGTCTTAGTAAAAGAGCACCAAGGTCAGCAACATTTGGTATATTACGTAAGTAAAAACTATTATTCTCACCTTGAGAAATTAATTCTAGCTCTTATAATGGCTTCCACTAAACTTAGACATTATTTTAAAACTCATACTATAATTGTAAAATCTAACTATCCTATCAAGGCACTTTTTTAGAAAGCCGGAGATGTCCGTTAGGATGGCTAAATGGGCAGTCAAGTTGAGTGCCTACAACATCAAGTATGAGCCAAGGACAGCAATCAAATCTCAAGCATTGGCTGACTTTGTAGCTGATTTCAGTAGTGACATAGAACCAGAAGTTGACAAGGAAGTCTAGCATCTTGAGGAGCTTGAAGAAAACTGGATCCTATACACTGATGGATCCTCAAATGTTAGAGGAACAGAGCTGGGCATCCTTCTAAAATCGCCACAGGGGGGACATAATACCACTATCCATATCTTGTGAATTCCAGGCTACCAACAATGACGCTGAGTATGAAGCTTTAATTACTGGGTTGCAATTGGCTAGAGATATGGGCATCCGGTGTATTCAAGTATTTGTTGATTCCCTTCTTTTGACTAACCAATTTAATGGTTCTTATGCAGTGAGAAGGGAAAATCTAATCAAATATCATGACATTGTTAACAAATTATCTTTGCTTTTTGAAAGTTTTAACATTATGCAGGTTCCAAGAGAAGACAACTCAGAAGCCGATGCTTTATCAAATTTGGCTTCATCGCTCAGGATCCCTGGGATATCAGGATTCCTATAACGCACATCCTGACACCAACAATAGCTCAACGGGAAACTTACGCGGTTGATGACGATGAAGAAGTAGATGTTGGGAATCCCAAGGATATTTAGGAATTCTGGACTTATCCAATTATTAAATATCTTAAAGACGGGGAGATTCCTAAGGGTGAAAATCCTATGGCTTTTAATGCCAAGGTAATACCTTATTTTATCTTAGATAATGTATTATACAGAAAATCTCTTGAAGGTGTCTAATTTAGGTGCTTAGAGAAATCAGAAGCCCTTGAGGTGCTTAAAGACATCCATGGTGGAGATTGTGGAAACCACACTGGGGGCAGAGCACTCTTCTCCAGGGTTCTCAGATTTAGTTATTATTGGCCTACAATGAAGAAGGATGCCATGAGCTTCTCACAAAAGTTTGATGCATGCCAAATGCATGGTAATATTTTGCATCAACCAACTGAGCATCTGCACCCTATAATATCTCCATGGCCATTCATGAAGTGGGGCATGGATATTGTGGGTAAGCTGTCGAAGGCTCTTGGAGGAAAAGTATTCATGCTTGCAATGACAGATTATTTCTCCCAGTGGATTGAAGCAGAAGCCTATGTGCAAGTGAGAGAGGTAATATCCTTCCGGTAGAAATCACATGTGACAACGACTCTCAGTTTATCGGCAAGAGAACAATGAATTTCTGTGAAAGTTGGGGCATAAAGATGATTACTTCAACACCTGTCCACCCTCAAGCTAATGCACAGGCAAAATCCAGCAATAAGATCATCATCAACAACTTTAAGAAGAAGTTGGGCTCCAAGAAAGGCAAGTAAGCTGAAGTGCTACCATTTGTTCTTTGGGCAGATAGGAGAACACCCAAGAATGCTACAGGCCAAACTCCATTCTCATTAGTATTTAGAGTTGAGGCTGTAATTCCCACATTAATGGTGTTACCTACATCTAGGATCAACTACCAGGATCCCGAAACAAACAGCCAGAATCTGCTTCAGGATCTAGAAACAGTTGAGGAGCTCAGAGATATGGCCAGAATCCGGATGGCATCTTATCAACAAAGGGTGGAAAAGTTTTAAAACATAAATACCAGGTTAAGTAGATCTCAAGTGGGAGACTTGGTGTTGAGAAAGGCATTTCAAAACACTTCCATACAGTCTTTGTCGAAGTTGAAGATTGCCTCTTTCTCTAGTAGTTTCGTCAAAGGCCTAGAGATCTTGGAGAAGTCCTTGATGAAACATCGGTAGAATCCTGTGGGTCTGAGAAAACTGTAGATGTCGCGAACGAAAGATGGAGGGGTAGATGAGAGATAGTGTCTATTTTTGCTTTGTCTACTTCTAATCATGCTTGGGATACTTTATGGCCAAGAACTATAACTTCTTGGACCATAAAATGACATTTTTCCCAATTGAGAGCTAAATTTTCTTCTTCACATCGGGTGAGCATTTTCTCAAGATTTTGCAGACAGTGGTCAAATGAGTTGCCAAAAACCAAAAAATCATCAATGAATACTTCCATGGATTTTTCGATCATATCGTGGAAAATGGCACCCATGCAACGCTAAAATGTGGCGGGAGCATTACACAAGCCAAAAGGCATGCGTCTGTAGGCGAAGGTGCCGTATAGACATGTAAATGTCATTTTTTCTTGATCTTCCGGATCTATATGGATCTGAAAGTATCCGGAAAAACCGTCGAGGAAACAATAGTACATGTATCCAGACAAACACTCTGGCATTTGGTCTATAAATGGCAAAGGAAAGTGATCCTTTTGGGTGGCGTTATTTAGCCTTTTGTAGTCTATGCATTGGTGATTGGTGATGCTAGTCATTCCTCCTTTCTTAGGTACCACCTAAGCAGGGGTAACCCATGGGCTGTCAGATATGGGTATATGAGTCCAGCGTCCATAATGTTGACAACCTCTTTCTTTACCACCTCTTGTACGTTGGGGTTTACCCTCCGTTATGGTTGGACAACGAGCTTATACACGTCTGTCATTAGAATCTTGTGAGTGCAGAGCGATGGGCTTATTCCTATGATATCTGATAGCTTCCATGCCATAGCCTTTCTGTGCTTTTGCAGAATTGCAAGCAATGCTTCTTTTTCATATGGGCTCAAGCGTGCAGAAATGATCACATGCAAGTTGCGATCGTCATCCAGGAAAGCGTACTCCAGATGTTCTGGGTGTTCCTTTAGTTCCAGCGTCGGTTTATTCGCAACTGCCGACGTGCTGTTGGAATCTTCTTAGTCTGGGTGGGCGTGATCAGAGATAGGAGATGGGTTTGTCTCCTCTTCCAGGGTTTGTTGGGTGAGTTCTTCTTCTTCTACTTTGTTCAACCAAGGATGATCACGGACCTCCAAGTCTCTTAGAGGGGTCTTCCGAAGACTAAGGGGTATCATCAAGGATGATGAAGTCAGAGGGGATGTTAACGTTGTTAACACGGATTAGGATATCTTTGATAATTGTTGATACATGATGTGGCAACGAGCTGGATCAGACAAAGAAATCGAAGACATGAAGATTACAACTTACTTCTAGTGGCCGAACTCTGGCCGAACCCTGGCCGAGCCTTGGCCAAACCTCAGGTTCGGACAAGCCTTGGAGTTCGGCCGGACGATAGCTTATATATAGTTGTAGTTTTTGTCTTTGTTAGTGGTTGTTATTTTGAGCGAACTTCTGAGAGTGTGTGAGTTTTCTACTCAGATTCTTTTGTAATCGTACTTATCGTTAACGAGAGATTGAGTATTGATATTTACACTGTTGTTTACATTCTCGTTTATGCAATTGATATCGAACTAAAGCGATCCTGACGCTCCAGCATTTTCAAGTGGTATCAGAGCATTCTGGTATCGTTTGGTTCGATTTGATTCGATTGCATGATTTAAACTTTGTTTTTCATCTTCGTCTCTGAAAAATTACGTTCAAAACTCCATGATTTACATCAAAATTCCTAGTTTCTGTTCGTTTTCTTTCTCTGATTATTCTTAGCTCGTTTGTGTGTGTTTTTCTGTGAGATTCAAAAATTTCCGAAATATTCTCGTTCGGCCGAACCTCCTGTTCGGCGTAATTGCTCCGATTGTCAAGTTCAGATTGATAACTGCTCCGATTTCCAAGTTCACTGCTCCGATTTCAAAGTTCGGAGTAAAGTTTGGTCAGTTTTATCGCTCGTTGAGAGTTCGGAGCTCCAATTTCCAAGTTTGGTGAGATTTGAGTTTCGCTGAGTGTTTGGACAAAGTTCGGAGGTTTATCGGTGAGAGTTCGGAGTTTGTGTCTTGTTTAAGAGAAGGCTGAGTTAGGTGACAAGTTTGGAGGACGTTCGGACGTGTAATTGAGTTCGGAGAAGGTTCGGAGCACGTTCGGAGGTTGTTACAAGTTCGGAGCTAGTTCGGCCAAGTCAAAACATTTAGAATTTCATGATGTCGGATTTTCAAGCGTTTGCTGCAATTCATTTTCAAATGCAGACTTTATTAAACTACGACAATGAAAATGGGACGACCCAGAAAGTTCCCAAACTTCTAAAGTTTGAAGATTATGCAAATTGGAAGAAAAGGTTTGAAGCTTATATTGGAACGACCGATCCGGACTTATGGATTGCATTGGATGCACCATACGTGTATCCTGTTGGACTAAAAAATGTGCCCATAATGCAAAAAAACCTGGATGTTGCTCAAAAGGTTGATTTCACGAGAGAACAAAAAGCATATGGTCTTTTAACTCAAGCACTTCCTAAAGAGTTGCTACACCAGTTTAAGAGTTGTAAGCATTCTCGTGAATTGTGGACGACAATAAAAGAACGGTGTGAGGGAAACGAATAATACAAGAAGAGTAAAAAGAAGGTTCTGAACAAGGAGTTTGATAATTTCAAACATTTTGATAGTGAAAGCGAGAAACAACATCACATAATCAGTTGCTCCTATGGCAGATTCTTCTAAGGTAGTTTCTTATCCTCCAATGTGCAAATCTTGTGTTGATTTTGCTACCGCTAAGAGTACACTCTTAGATGAAAAGACAAAACTCAATGATCTTCTGTCGGTAGCAAGAGCTGATAAGAATATTTATAAAGAAAGATGGGAAGGAACCACTAAGGAGTTGTTGTCGGTTCATGAGCAGTTATGTTTACAAAAATTTGATTTTTCAAACCAATCTGATATGCTTGTGTCCGTACAAAAGGACTTGGCTGATAGTCAAAAACTTGTTGCAGATTTAAAAATTAAGATTTTTGAGCTATAAATGAAAGATTGATTCTGTTCAAGTTTCATCATCATTTACCAATTTTCTTTATAATTCTGGAAAGGAAACTGATTATGGTAAATTGAGCCAAGTTCCACCTCCTATCATTATAACCAATGGTCCTTCGTATGAGGAAAAAGTGAACTTTTCTTCTCATGCCAAGCAGAGTTCTCATCAATCAATTATTTCGAAGTCTGACAAAACTTCAACCGGAAAATCTATCTTGGATTCTACGGTTGATGAACTCTTTTATGATGTCTCAGATTTTGATAAAATTGATGATCTCATATCTGAAACGGAAGCTGAATGTTCCAAACCCACTCGTACAAATGTTTCTAAGCCAGATTATCAAAATTTGATTTCAAAACATGATTTTTCAAACATCAAATCTGAGCTGACAAAACTGAGTAAGTTTGAACAAAAGCAGATTACTAGAAGCAAATCTGTTGAAGGTAAAAAGGTCAAACATGGTGGAGTTGGGTTTGTGCCTCCAGCCAAAACAAAATCTTTTGAACGAGGTTCTTCATCTAAGGTTTCAAACCTGAAAAAGCCAAGGCTGGCAATCCCACTTCGAAACCCAATTTTGATACATCTGAGAATTGGGTGAATTATCGCTTAAAAGGGTCTGATAAGATTTATAGTGATAAAGACTTTCCTTTGGATATGGTCAATCCCAATTTAATAGATAAAATCTTTGCGGGAAAATATGATCCTGCTTATTATCCTAAGGTGAGGAGTGTGCCCATTAAGGGGGGAAATGGAAAAATTAATGTAATGGACACACTTGTCTATGATTCTGAATCTGGGGTGGTTAACAGGATGAAAAAGTCTGTTCAAAATTCTGTAAACAAGAAACCAATAAAATCAACTTTTCAATCACCACCAAGAGTTTTTCACAAACAAATGCAATCAAATTTCAGAAAACCGAGTCCTTATGTCAAAAGGTCACAATTTTACAATGATGAGGGTTTTTATGATGATTTTGGTTGTGGACCAAATCAACCTATCTTTAGAAGGGGTCCAAAGTGGGTTGATCATGATTGTCAAAATGATGTTAGTCCAAGATTTGGTGGGAGGAGAGACAGATATCAGTATTATGAGGATCGATTTTATTCTGGAAATTCACATGTTAGAAGTCAATGGTGATTCTAGAAATCATCGTGTGTCTAATCGAAAAAATTTGAAACCCAAGACACAAAAACAACAAAAACCTGTTGTTCAGTCCGATGTGGATGGTGAGACGATTGAGAAAGTTTTGATTGATAAACGAAAATGCTTTAAATGCAAAAATCGTGGCCATACATATCGAACTTGTCCACTGAAGAAGCCCAAATCTGACAAGTCTGATGTAGAACAATCAGATAAAATGTCTGAAGGATATCAAACTGAAACACCAGTTTTCAAAAAGAAAGTCAAATTTGTGGATTACAAGGGTAGAATTCATTTCTTTGACGAGTCATCTAAATTTCAAAAAAAAATTAAAACTGAAAAGAATTCAGAGAATGATTCTGGAAAACATAAATCAATTCTTAAAAACTCTACTATTGGATCCAAATGCTATTCAAGTGAAGCATGGAAACCTAAGGGTTCTTCCATGGCTGGTGATGATTTTGTGGAAGATGACGGTCGACCCAAAGCTTCTAGCTTGGGTATGTCCCGAAACTAATCTTCTGTTTCAATTTATGCAGGGATCTTCGCGACAACTCATGAACAATATTTGGGTTGTTGATAGCGGAGAATCTCGGCACATGACTGGTGATATCTCTTTGTTGTATGATCTGAAGTACTTCGATGGAGGTAAAGTTACATTTACTTGAAACAAGGGAGGTCAAGTCACCGACATTGGTAAATTGTCTAACGGTGTAATCACATTCGAGAAGGTTGAATATGTCAAAGAATTAGAGTATAATCTTCTTAGTGTCTCCCAGATCTGTGACAAGCAATACACAACTGCTTTCATGGGGAGTGAATGTGTGATACTGAAGCCTGAATACAAGATTCCAGACGAATATGTTCTGATGTGAGTACCTCGATTCTCAAATTTGTATATGCTCGACATGAATTCAGCCAAAGCAACGGTTGCGGGTCAATGTTTCTTATCAAAAGATTCAGAGAGAGACTCCATTCTATGGCATCGTCGCATGGGTCACATCCATTATCACAAGATGAACGAGTTGGTGCATAGGAATCTTGTTGAAGGGGTTCCAAAACAACAATTTGTATTCAATGATGTGTGTGTGAGTTGCAAGAAGGGAAAGCAAAAGAGAAAATCACATCCACTAAAGAAGTATCATTCTATTGAAGTCCCGTTGGAATTACTTCACATGGATCTATTTGGTCCTGTAAATCGTAAAAGTATTTCTGGGAATTGGTATTGTCTTGTGGTAACTGTTGAATACTCAAGATACTCATGGGTTGATTTTCTAGTCTCTAAGGATGAAACTTCAAGAATTCTTCTCGACTTGATTACTACTCTTGAAACATTATACAAGTTGAAGGTACGAAGAATTCGCAGTGACAATGGCACGGAGTTTAAGAATTCCAGCGTGAGGACGTTTTTTATGGAGAAAGGATCGTACACGAATTTAGTACACCATACACTCCTCAGCAAAACGGTGTGGCAGAAAGAAAGAATCGTACAATCATTGAAAAAGCACGAACAATGGTGGCTGACGCTCAATTACCGGTTCCTTTCTGGAGGGAAGCGGTCAACATGGCTTGTTATGTGCTTAACCGAGTGCTTACGGTTAAACGGCTGGGGAAGACATCTTATGAACTTCTCAAGAGTCATAATCTAAATCTTAGTTATTTAGAGCCGTTTGGGTGTCCATGTACCGTGTTACAGTCTGCGGGGCAAGTTTGACGAAAAAGTGTTTGAAGGCTTGTTTGTTGGTTATTCAAATCTAAAGAAACGAGTTTTTAACAAGCAGACTGGTACAGTGGAAGAATTCTTACATGTTGATTTTCAATCATACACTTTATCGCCCAAAGGTGTTGGACTGGACTGGATGTTCGATTATAAAACTCTTTTTGAAAATCTTGAATCGACACCAGAGATGTCTGATGATCAGCTTACTCGTGTGTTTATTGATCTTCAAGACGATACTCCGGTTCTGAATATTCAAACTCTGCCGACTCCGGAAGTGCCTATTGCTGATAATTACTTGACAGAAACATCAAATGATTCGACAATTGGGGCTGATGCTATGTCTTCTGATGACGCTAATGATTTTCATGAAGCCGTGTCACATCAAGTTGAGATTCCTGTTCAACAATCTGATCCACAAGTTGAAGCGACTACAAGTGATGCTGATGTTAATTCAACTGAGAATGTGGTGGTTGAGGAAGATCATGTTCCTGATTTGGCAGAAACGGTCGTTGTTCCAGTTCATCAGACACTCCGGATAAACACCATTCATCCTCAAGACAATATTATTAGTTATTTAAGTGAAGGAGTGCGAACGAGATATTAGATCGAGAGCAGTGCATTATTAACAATCTTGGAATCTGGAATTCAGGATGAAGTGTTCCATTCATTCTTTATATCCCAGATCGAGCCTAAATATGTTAAGAAAGCTTTACTTGATGGTTCGTGGGTAGAAGCAATGCAGGAAGAGTTACTACAATTTAAAAAATTAGGAGTGTGGCACCTGGAAGATTTACCAGCTGGAAGCAAAGAACCGTGCGGAACACGGTGGGTGTATAAATAAAAACAAGATGATCATGGAGTAATAGTCCGTAACAAGGCTCGTTTGGTTGTTCAAGGGTTTTCTTAGGAAGAAGGAATCGACTTTAACGAGGTGTATGCACCGGTTGCCAGAATTGAAGCTATACGAATCTTTTTGGCATATGCTGCAAATCGTGGATTCAAGGTCTTCCAGATGGATGTTAAGAGTGCGTTTCTTTACGGCAAGGTCAAGGAAGAAGTGTACGTCAAACAACCTCCGGGATTATTCGATCCTGATTATCCGGAGAAGGTTTATAAGCTGGACAAAGCATTATATGGTCTCTATCAGACTCCTCGGGCTTGGTATGAGACGTTGTCCACTTATTTAGTCGACAACGGATTTAAGCGTGGGTTGGTTGATCCTACTTTATTCTGTCGTAAAACGGGGGAGGATCTGCTATTGGTACAAATTTATGTAGATGATATCATTTTTGGCTGCTCAAATGAAAAATTATCGAAGGATTTCGAAACATTGGTATCTTGGCAGTGTAAGAAGCAGACTTCCGTTGCTACATCCACGGCTGAAGCAGAATATATAGCGGCTGTAAGTAGCTGTTCTCAGGTTTTATGGATACTAAAACAGATGCGGGATTACGGTTTGAAGTTTCTTACTACTCCAATATATATAGATAACTCGGCTGCCATTTGCATAACTAAAAACCCCATTCACCACTCTAAAACGAAACATATTGACATCCGATATCACTTCATACGTGATTGTTTTAAAAAATACTTGATTGATCTGCAAAAGATCCATACTGATTTTCAAAAAGCGGATCTTTTTACTAAAGCTTTTGACAAAACCCGCTTTCGTTATCTTTTGCAGATCAACGGCATACAAAGTTACCTGTTGAGTAACTTTTGGTTGATCATTTTTCTTTGTTTACCTTTGTTGTCTGTTTTTCTTTTCTTGTTCGCAAAATCCAAAAATAGAGTGTTTTGTATTATAAGGGGAGAAAATCAGAAAATATAAAAAAAATGCAAAAATGCAAAAAGCATAAAAAAATGGAAAAATCAAAAATTTGAGAAATAGATCCGACCAAGCGAGAAGTGATATATTACATCGGCGTGTGTTATCAACCACGGATAAAGTAAAAATGAAAAGTTGTAGGTACTTGTTTGGTTAGTTAAATGCGTAAGGGCAAATCTGATATATGCAAGTACGATATAAACATAAAAATCTGCTTGATGAATTGTAAGGCACATCATGACGGATGCTGTGTGATCTTTGCATTAAATAAAATGAAAAAGGAAAAATACAGAATAAGAAATGTTCTGGTGTATGCATGCTTTCATTTTGCAAAGATTAAAACTTGTTTGATTTTCTTTATTTTGTCAAACGATCGGCCTTTCTCTACGTATCGAAAGATCGACCTGATTGGTGTTCGTTTGACGTTCGGCTTTATTTTCTTTGGTGTTTTGTATAACTCATCTGACTTTCTCTATGTGTGCGGGAGAACCGACCTGATTGTTGTTGGGTTATACAATTTCTGCTTTAGTTTCTATTTTTTTTTCCTAAACAATCGGACTTTCTCTGCGTGCCTACCGGCCGACCTGATTGTTGTTTGTCTAGGGTTCTGCTTTATTTTTGCATGAAACACCATGGACGATAAATCTCAATGAAAATCAGATTCTGTAAAATACAAAAATAGAATAAGCCAGATTACCGGTATTTCTGATTGTGTGGGCTATCATATTATCAATGCATGCTAAATCATATCTTAACATATCAGAAAGCTATAAAAATTGATTTGTCCAAACTGAAATAAACTGAAAAGTTGCTGCCAACTTGACTTGCATGCTGATTAAAAATGAAACTGAAGTGTGTCTGATGCACATTAGCTGATATGATCTCGCGTCTGGATCTTTCTCACAAAAACATTTAAGTTATATTAGGTTTAATTCTGTAATTTTATTTCATTTCTGTTTGGTTTGTTGTTTGAATATATGAAAATCTCAAAAAGATTTTAGGCATGTTTTAGCATAATTTTGTAAAAATACAAAAAGATTTTTGGTGTGTTTGAATATTTTACTAAAATCAAAAAGATTTTGATTCTTCTTTATTTTCGATCAACCGTTAGTGAAAAATTCCAAAATTATGCCGGAGACAACCAAACGGACTTGATTTCAGAAACCTCACCGTTGAATTGAACGAAGTTTGAGGAAAATTGTTAAATTTTAAATCTTTTGGGTTCAATTTGAAATTTATCAAAATCAGGGGTTAATGTGAAAATTTTTGAAACCTCCAAACCTGGAGTTCGGACGACCGAACTTGGAGTTCGAAGGTCCGAAGTTCACTATCGGACAAGGTTTGGAGAGGCCGAATGTGGAGTTCGGTGTAACTGATGTTCCGAATGTGGAGTTCGGAGGTCCAAATATCATTATCAGACAAGGTTTGGAGAGGCCGAAGTTGGGGTTCGGTGGAATAGTTTGTCCAAACGTAGTGTTCAGAGGACGTTCGGAGGTCCGAACGTCTTGGGCTATAAATACTCCTAACTTGGAGTTCGGAGCTCACATGTTACTATTTTCTCCGAACTAGCACCGAATGGCTGCCCAAATTTCCAACTTTCATTTTAGTGATTATATGACAGTTTTGAGACATATTCTAGGTAGGAAATGTGATTCCGAGCACACTGGTAGTCTTGGATTTGTTTTTCATTCATTTGTTGTGGATTTTTTGTTTGAAAACTCGTTCGGACTGTAACCAGTTCCTAGATCTGAAATTTAACCATCTAAAACTTGTTTTTAAAAGCTAAAATTGGTTCCTATGTGCTTGTAATAAAAAACCGACCAAGGGTGTTTAATTCTTTTTTATCTAATTTGGTCGTTTTCACTGATTTTAGAATTCAAATCTGTTGGAGTTCTTCAAGGTCCGAACCAGGCTCGGACAGAGTTCGGCCGATTGTCATTTTTGATCAAAAATTTGTTCGTTTATGTGAACGACAATGAATTGACAAAATTGGTGATTAAATCTGTTAATATCATGGAATTTAATGAATGTTTTATCTTATGTGTTTTCGGATATGGCTAACGACTTGAAAATCGGTGATAAACACAACATCTGTGCACATATTGGTGTTGCAAGAGGAAAGACTGAAAAATTTGGAGGATCCAGGATCTTTGAATTCCTAAGGCGGTCACGAATTCATTATGCCATCACTCAACAATGTGATGTGTATCATGATATTATTCTGGAGTTTTAGAATACAACACGAACAATTACTGATGCTCCTATCAGAATTGTTGAATAGAATTTCCTCATGAAGATAACGTGGCGTTCTTGAAGCGAATCTGGTATACTGACGATCCAAGTAAAGAATGGGTCTACAAATAATCGCTGAGCGTTCCAAATAAATATTTGGCACACATACTGTTGGTATGCTTGGGGCATAGAATATCTGGACATGATGAAGTTCAATAGATTATGATGTCCTTGATGAATGCTTTGGTAATGAATCGACCATACAATGTTGCTGGTTTGGTCTTTCATTATATGAGAGACAATCTCACTCAAAGACAAAAGAAAGCAGCCATTTACCCAAGATTTCTCCAGATGATTCTTAATGACCGGTATCCTGATTTTGTAAAGTTGGAAGCACAAAAAATGGAACTGAAGCATATGACTGAGGCGAGTGTGGGTGCGTTAGCGTCTTATCAGAAAAAGGCACCAGAGTTCCAGCCAAAATTGAAGCATCTAATTGGTCATCTGGCCAATGCTAATTATGTGGCTCCAGCACTGGGTGCACCTCGTCATGAAAATGGTAGTGATTCAGAGGAATTAGATTATAGCTTGATTGAGGAACATAATCAGATTCCACAACAAGGTCGAGTGAAAAGACCAAATAGACAAGTTCCATTGGTACAAGAACAAGTGAATCAAGCACCTGAACCAGTTGTTTCTCAACCGTCAGTATCTGAACCGGTGGTCTCAGCACAGGAAGTTCCTATAACTATCATTGTGACTGAGACACCTGCGGTTAACACCCTGGAGGATGAATCTGAATATGATGAAGAGTTTCTGAATGTCGGAGCGGACTTTGAAGAATTTTCGGACACAGACAATCCGTTTGTGCGAGTCTTAATCAATTCTAAGTATGTAAAGCTCAGGATAGGTAGCGATGAACATTTCGCGTACCAGAACAGCCAGAACAAAAGCAACGATCGATATAAGGATCGTGTGTATGATCCTGTAGCTTCGTTAGAATCTGATGAAGATTATAATCCTACAGCCGATGAAGTTCAGGGAAAAGGAAAACAGAAAGCTGTTAGTTCTTCTTATGTTACTCCATCAAAAAGGAGGAAGAAGTCGGTTGTGGGTGGAAGAGGTAAGAAGAAGAGAGGGTTACAATTTATCTTACAACCTCGTTCCAGTGTGTCTTCGTCGTTTGTTCCTTCCATGTCATTGCTAGAAGTTTCTACGTCTGTTCAGACTTCAGTGTCTGATGTTCAGGCTGACTTTTTGCAAGACTTGATGAATGCCAACCGATCAACAACTGTTAGCACAACACCTTCAGCAAGTGCTGGTGCGTAGTTTGTCAATGGGGTCCATTCCCACAACTCCAGTATCTTCTACAGCCACAGCTTCAACACAATCAACACCTGAAGTAAATTTCAATTTTGAACAAGGTTCAGTGTCATTTTCTCAAGCCAGTATTCTGCAGAGCGCGTTATCTGATCAACACTCTCAAATTGATGCCTTGAAGGCTAAGACTAAGGGACAAGACAAGCTGATTACTGTGCTACAAACAAGCAATGATGAATTGAGGACATTGAATCAGATTCAAAGTCAACAAATTGCCATCTTGCAGAGTCGTGACGTAGCTAAAGATCAAGAAATACTGAGATTAAGCAGATCGAGTCAGACTCAAAGCAGGTTACTTCTTGAGATGGATGAGCAAATTAAATTCTTGATGAAGAAGTTTAAAGCTCAGGGGGAGATTGGAGACAACTCGGGTTGTAATGAAGATCCGATGCGTTATGTGAACGATGATCCTGAAGATGATTCTCATGGGAATGTTGGTGGAGGATCAGGTCCGACCGGAACCACTAGTTTGGATGCTGGGACATCTACTTCTCAAGGAAAAGATTCTTAAGAAGCAATGCTAATCACATCAATTCCATCAACACAAAGCGGTAACAAGTTTGAGTGAATTTGAGCAGATGTTGCAGACGCTAGAAGAGGCAGAATTTGTTGGTGATTTGACGGCCGAGCAATTGCAAGCGGTATTTGATTTGAACGATGAAGACTTGAAAAAGGCTTCTGAATCAGCGCCAAGGAAATATAAATCTGATCCAGAGTCTGATGAAGACAAAGAAGGTATTTTTCATGAAGAGGTTGAGGTATACTCTAACTTCAACAATAATCAGTCGGGTGATGATTTCGAGGTGTTTCCGAAAGAGAAAGATGCTGAAGCTGATGAAAGAATAAAAAAGAAGGAGGCAGAAAAACCTGAAGACCCGGTGGTTAAGGAGGCGACGGAACAGAAACAACTTTGTGCATTTGATGAATTCATGAAAACGTTTCATGCCAATTATGTTCCGCCTCCAAAGCCAATCAAACAAATATCGTATATCAAATTTAAGGGTCAAGAGTCAGGTAATATTATTAGCTGGATATATTCTGACAGCTTGAAATGCTATGGGAATAAACGGCAACAAGGAATTCAGTATTTTAAGTGTGCCAAGGATTTTGATAGTCTGCCAATTTGGGATGTTCGTGAATTGACTCGAAAGCCTTTTTGCAATTATGGCACTGATTGGAAGGGTCTACATTTCAAGAGTCTCATTGAGAAAGAATATCATGAAGGGTTTCAATTGTTAGATCCTCAGAAACCCAAAAGGCGTCGATCTCGAACAAGGATTCATGCACGAACTGGAAAGAAGCTGATAATCCTGATTTTTAAGAAGAAGCCATATGTAATGAAAAAGATTCCTCTAATGAAGATGGAGCTTGATTTGATTAAGGAGTTGAGATGGTGGTATTATAATGAGAAAACAGGTGAAGCTGTGATTGTGTTGAAGGAAAATAACAGAGTTGTAAAGATCTACGATCCAATGTGGCTGATCAATCTTTCAAAGGCTGATATAGATGTGCTTTATCACAATCCAATCCTGTATCATCCTGATTACATGGAGCGGGCGCTGAAGTTCCAGAGGGTGATAAGGATTTGTTTTGCATTTAACATCTATGCCGGGAATAATCATGAGTTAGTAAGGAAGAGATATGAAGTTGTAGATGTTCAAGGCTGATAAAGAACAGTCCAGCTGTTGCCAAGGGGGAGCTTGTTGATACATGATGTGGCAACGAGCCGGATCAGACATAGCAATCGAAGACATGAAGATTACAACTTACTTCTGGTGGCCGAACTCTGGCCGAACCCTCGCCGAGCCTTGGCCGAACCTCAGGTTCGGACAAGCCTTGGAGTTCGGTCGGCCGATAGCTTATATATAGTTGTAGTTTTTGTCTTTGTTAGTGGTTGTTATTTTGAGCGAACTTCTGAGAGTGTGTGTGTTTTGTACTCTGATTCTCTTGTAATCGTACTTGTCTTTAATGAGAGATTGAGTATTGATATTTACACCGTTGTTTACATTCTCATTTACGTAATTGCTATCGAACTAAACCGATCCTGACGCTCCAGTGTTTTCAACAATCCCTTTGGATAGATGGATAGAACGATCAGAGAGTATGAAAGACAGGAAGAAAAGCGTCATTTCTCCTAACTCTAGTTTATTAAGTAGTATAGTAGGCATCATATTCACAAGCAAACTATCATCAATTACAACAATTTGTATCCTTTTTTTATAAAGCATTTTATCAGAAAATTGTCTAAAGTGCAATGATTGTTCTTTTGTAAATATTACCTACTTTAATTCTTTGAGTTTAGGTGAAGTGAACAATTCCTTGAAAAATCTAGCATTAGTGGGTACACTAGAAAGACTTTCAAGAAAAGGTGGAGAAATGCGTACCTAGGTTGGAAGAGGTTTAGTCTTACCAATATTTGATGATGATGAGACAGGCGTCTTATCTGGTCTAGGCATTTCTTCTATTTTCTTGACTGGTTCATTGACTTGGGTGTTCGAGATCTGAAGGGAAGGGGTTGCGTCCAACTCCTTTGCTTCGGGACTTGTTGAAATGGACATAATGGCTGGGATGATGGGATCTGGGGGAACTTCCTTGATTATGACTTCTTCTTTTTCCTCCTCCTTTATACGACTAAAGTAGTCCTCGTGAACCTTTATATGTTCTAACATTCATTCCATGGTTTCTTTGAGATATGACTTAGGACGTATATAAGGTGGTTCTTATGCACGTGGTGTACAAGAAAAGTTTGTGCCTTGTGAGTTTTGCTCATTACATTTCATACAGACAAAGAAAAAAATCATGGGGACAAGAGGTAGAGGTTGAAGTAGATGGTTCATTTTAAAAACCTTGCGTTTCAGTATTTTGTTGCCATTAATTTCGGTTAAGATTAGGTTGATTAATATTTTTGTAAAAGTTATTATTTAGTGAAGATTGTGAAAAAGAACTACAATGATGACTGGGGGACTCATCTGGTGGTTCATCCACTCGCAAGAACGCAGGCGTTAGTGCTAATATGTAACAGTCCCATGAGTAATGGGGGCCACTACAGAATCTGCCCCAAACAGATTGAGGTCATCCATCATTATAACCGAAATATTCCTCCGGATTAGTATCCATCCTTGCAATATTTCTCAAAGAGAGATAGATGAGTAGAAGGAAAACATAAAAATTAAAAGAAAAAGATAAACAAAATTAAAATCTAAACTAATAAAGAAAAACTAACCTTACTATTCGCTAGGCTGCTAACTTGGACTTTTTTTCAAATCCTCGTTTGTGTCCTAGACAAGGACGCCAAAAAGCTTGGTGTGCTGAGGTGTTCATAAAATATGGTAATTTTTACAAACCTTTTTAGCAACTTTAAGATTTTAAATTTATAATACCCGATTTACTTGACAACTACCATTTCACCACATTACACAGGCATGTATACCCATCGTGGACAGTATAGTAGGGGTAAATTGAATCGGGGTCGATCAGGACACAATGGAAAGTGTTGGAATAAAAATCTATGTGACTGGCGCTATCAAATCTGTTTACCAAAGCATTTGACTGAAGAATCCACATGAATTGATTTACAGACACAGGTTGTGATGCTCGAGGCTTGCGAGATTGGACCGAAGACCGTTTTCTGGAAAAGTCAACCGTTCGGGTCAACGGTCAACGTAAAAGTCAACGGAAGATTGGTTCGAACGAGTCAAGCTTCGTATTAGTTAAATCTACTGTGACTTAATTAACAGTTTATGTTATTTGTCTTTACTTGTAATTTTGTTCATTTGTTATGTTTTTCTGTTGTTAGTCACCCTCACTATATATAGTGAGGGTGCCCATTACAAGTAAAAGGAGTCTCCAAATATGGAGATGATGATCTTCTTGTAGAGTGGTGTGAGATTTCCATTCTAGAGAGAGAGTGAGTCATGGATTCTAGAGAGAGATTGAGTGTTTGTCATGATTTCTTGTGTTATAATCATTCGACTAATGAAATCATTCGACTTAGATCATCATCTTTCTTATGTTTATGATTATCCTTGATTCATCTCGATCATCATCGTCTCTCGGGTTTTCGAATCCGAACCTCGTTCTTGCTCAAGATTGAGATTCTTGACGTGAAAATCGGTCCTGATAAATGGTATCAGAGCGGGTAACCGATCAGATTTCATCTCACCATGAATCTGGTCACTCGAATCTGGATTTTGAGCTTGAATGAGTGAAGATGATGAAAACCCATTTTGGAGACTTTTTCTTATTTTTCTTCATTTTTTATGGATTCTGGATAGATCTGATGTTGTTAGATGTTAGGTTATTGTTCATAGAGTCTATCTTGATGATTGTTTATATTCTATATGTTCAAATCAGTGAGAAAATTGAAGATCCGAGATGTTTTTATCGTAACTTTGGAGTTTTTCCCGTTTTTTTGGGTTTTTGAAGAGTTTGGAGCTTTGCTTCTGCGTTTTTGGGGCTATTCTTCATGGATTTGGATGAAACGAAGCACTAATCTTGATGGAAAACGCATTCCGGATCCATTGGAAACGGTGGTTTCATCTAATTCGCATCAGATTTGATGATTCTGGAAAAACACACACTACTATGTGCGTTCTTGGTGTTCATATTTTCCTGAATTTAGGGTTTTTGAGGACTGATTCGATCCGTGTTTGCTGCTGGAAGCTGTTTGTGGCCAGAATAGTTTCTTGGATGGTAAGGCTATATGTTTCTGTCATCAATATGAGATTTCCTTACATTTTTGGGTTGTTACGAGATCATCAAGAAAGTTGTTCAAGTGAGTGTTCTTCAAAGTTCATCATTTTTCCAGAAATTTAACAAGTTTTGAAGGTTTGAAGATTGTCCTAGCGGACTTCTTCAGCTCTTAAAGGACTTGACTGGTCTTAGCGGACTTCATGGTCTGCTTAGCGAACTTGCTAAGTTTTAGCGGACTTGAGGTCTGCTTTAGCGGACTTGAGTCCTTAGCGGACTTCACATTCGCCTTAGCGGACTTCTGGTGGCTTTAGCGGATTTGATTTGTTAGCGGACTTGTTTACTGGGTTTTTATTTGAGGTCATTTCAGTGGTTTCTGTTCGTATAGAATTGTAGAGGACGACGCCACGAGTTCAGAGGTATAAAATTGGAAGTTTTCCATTAAGTATTACGTGAGATATGAGAGTTATACGGTTTTCCGGCGGGTTCTATGGTTTTTCCGGTGATCTATGGTTTTTGGGAAGGTAGGCGACGACTTAAGAAAGAAGACAACTATGTGGCGAACGTTGAATGGCTGCATGGATAATATTCTCTCTCACCAATTTTGTCGGCTTACTCAAGTGCCCTCTATGGGCTGTCTCCATTTGATTGGCTGAGAGGAAGTCAAGTGGGACCTGCTGATTAGAGATATCCGTTAAGAGATTCTCGTTGTTGACTCCTAATTGACTGCATACATCTCACGTGGGACCCAACAGCTATAAGAAAATGTTGTCGGCTCCTTATTGGTCCAAGTCCATTTCACGCGGATCAGCTATGTTAGCCCTTGGATCTTATTTTTTCAACCGTAGGATCAATTTTGCTCTCATTTTTGATTGGTCCATGCCAATTCACACGGATCTTGGTTTTTCTCTACCTATTTTCTGATTGGTGGAGGGAATAATTCAAGGATTATGGGTTTTTCTTGAGATATAATTAAAACTAGTGGAATTTTCGGTATTATTCGTTAAACGCGAGGTTTTTCTTATCGGTTTTTTTTGGACTTATGAGATAACGCCCGAACGAAATTCTGAAGTTTTTTTTTTGTCTTGGATTTATTCTAATAATAAACAATTGGGATTCTCGTTTATTGACGTCACGCGTACGTTAGCTATCGACCACTGACGGGTTAGCTTTATTATCCGGTTAATTATGCAGCTTTTCTGTTATGTCTCACGATTTATTTTTAGCCGATGCAACGCTGATGTCAACTAACCGGATTAACTGGAATCTCAGTTTATTATTGGAATTATCCATTAAATTTATCGGAAGGCCGTTTCTTGACGGAATTTTTCAGATTGCGCCGTTTTCGCTGATATTTCTCAGAAATCTACACAGAATTTATTTCCGAGCTCGTTTTTTCTTCGCCCAAAATTACAAAGACTCCAGTTATGATTATTTTCGCTCAGGATCTCAATTTTTCTCAGATTTGACAATTATCTTTATTTTCGCATCCAACCTCAGTCAGCGGATTATTCACAACCGTTAGCATCCGGCTTCCGGTTTTTCGCAAGATTGTCTGATTTCAAGATTGTTTATCTGGTTTCTCTAGGCAACCGATCACGATGGTTCAACTCTCTGCATCTGATTTTTCTCTTCCGCATTGGATGTTTTTCAGAGGGATCTAGAGAAAAAGGGAAATTATTATGGAAATGGATTATCGGTCTATTTATCAGAAGTTGGAGCATTTTCAGTGTTTGACTAGTTTATTCGATTCGGTTTGTTGCGGTTTTAACTCCGATGTTCAGCATTTTCTTAGTATTGTACCCGACCGTGTGAACCAAGTGAGCTGAACACTTGGCTCTCGACTGGAGAAACGAGAACAGAAGAAGCTTATTCAGAGGGGGAATCTCTACAATAGATTGTCTCCGGTTTATCAGTTTCTCATTGAAGATGTACGACAGAACGATTCTTCAGCAGTTAAACAGATTTGAAAGCATCAGTCAAGGGGGAATATGTTGGAACTAAAATTTATGTGACTGACGCCATCAAATCTGTTTACCGAAGCATTCGACTGAAGAATCCACGTGAATTGATTTAGAGACATGGGTTGTGATGCTCGAGGCTTGCGAGATTGGACCGAAGACCGTTTTCTGGAAAAGTCAACCGTTCGGGTCAACGGTCAACGTAAAAGTCAACGGAAGATCGATTCGAACGAGTCAAGCTTCATATTAATTAAATCAACTGTGATTTAATTAACAGTTTATGTTATTTATCTTTACTTGTAATTTTGTTTATTTTTTATATTTTTTTGTTGTTAGTCACCGTCACTATATATAGTGAGGGTGCCCATTACAAGTAAAAGGAGTCTCCAAATATGGAGATGATGATCTTCTTGTAGAGTGGTGTGAGATTTCCATTCTAGAGAGAGAGTGAGTCATGGATTCTATAGAGAGATTGAGTGTTTGTCATGATTTCTTGTGTTGTAATCATTCGACTAATGAAATCATTCGACTTAGATCATCATCTTTCTTATGTTTATGATTATCCGTGACTCGTCTCGATCATCATCGTCTCTCGGGTTTTCGAATCCGAACCTCGTTCTCGCTCAAAGTCAGGATTCTTGATGTGAAAATCGGTCCTGACAGAAAGTGAGAGCTCTAGATACTCAGTCCGTTGTTATGATCTAGCTAAGTCTAACTTTAGTTTTAAGAAAATATTTTAGAAATAAAATAAAAGAAAAGAAAAGTAATAAGAGGGTATTTTAGAGAAATGTAAATCGAAGTTAATGTTACTTGGGAGAACTTACCAGGGGTTGTTCACTAGCAGAAGGCCAACCACCTATCGAAATCATAGACGGGTTCACCATCCAACTGTTAATCGTCTACGAGGAGTACGAATACCAAGGGAAGGTGCTGCTAGTGAACAAACAAAGTGGTATAATGCCACTTAGTTACGGGGTTCGTCAAACCGGCCGACTTACCGTACTCGACATGCCTTTATGAACCAGCAGGGAAACAACCCTACATGCCGGATTATCTTTCATATAAAAATTATCTTTTTAAGGGACTAAGGTCCATTTCTTCCATGCACCATTCTCGCGCATGCATGTTCGGCGTAACTAGAGTCAAATTCACAAACACGTACCAACCCCCATTCCCAACAAAATACTTTCAGCCCGCACTTGCGTGGTCAGCCAAGTTTGCTTACATAGACATAAAGAATCTGAACGTATCATGTAACATGGGGCGCAAGTCACCTTTTGGATCATGCTGTAGGGATATGATCATGTAATAGTAAGCGTATGTCCGGATATTATTTAAGCCTACGGGGTCACACGTCTCGACACCAAATGTATTAATATTAATTAATGGTTAATTAATATTTATCACGAACATTTAACGAGGTTTCGTTAAAAACTGACAGTTAATTGTTAACAGGGGTGTTAGTTGTAATTAGAGAGAGTTGTAATTGGATTACAATTGGGAGAGGCTTTGTGATAAGCCTTTAGGCCGAATTCGGTTAAGGGATTATCCAAATCCTTTGCTTGTTTATCAAGTATTCTAATCCTATAAATAGAGCCTATGGGTTTAAGGATTAGTTGCTGCTTTTATCAGATAAAAGAAAACCCTAATCTCTCTCTATTCTCTCTCGATTTCGGCAACAAGGAAAACCCTAGGGGTTTCGGTTCTTGTGTGGTTCGACCAAGCTACATCAAGAGGAGTTCGTGATCGGTTGCTAGCACATAGCATTGGTATGTCGTGTGTGCGATCGTATAGGGATTTATATCAAATCCTCCAAGAGATCAAGCCTTGCCGAGCTAAAAAGGTACACGTTCTAAAACCGGTTAGTTAGATTAATTCATAGGATTCTTTCCGCTGCGTACTCGTGTTTTGATAATAGTTATATAACCCATCAGTGGTATCACGAGCCACCTATGATTTTAATTAATTACCGGGAATAAAACTTGGAAGGGGGGTAACCAAAACAAGATTCTAGCTTTTCGATTCATTTGAAAATCGTGTTTTACAATTGGAAAAGGTTTCGCAATTGGTAAAAACGAAAAAAATTCGATGGAATAGGACTTTTCGACCCGATCGAAAAGTCCCTGATCGAAAAACACTTCTCGATCCGATCGGAAACCCTTGATTTCCGATCGGAAAACCTATTCCGGTGCGGAGACCCTTGATTTCCGACCGGAAACCCTACTTTTCGATCGAAAAGTACCCGATCGTAAACCTGTTTCCGATCGAGCACTAATCGTAAACTGTTTACGACCTGATCGAAAAGTACCCGATCGGAAACCCTTGTTTTCCGATCGGAAAGCCTTGTCCCGATCGGAAACCCTCGTTTTCCGATCGGAAAGCCTAATCGAAAAGTGGGGTTCTCGATCGGAAACCCTGATTCCGATCGAAAAATCCCATGTTATGGATCGAAAACCTCTTGCCGAATCGGAAACCCTTAATTTTAGCTCTAAAATTTGATTTTTGTGATCTAAAATTAATAAATCCAAGTTTTTATTGTTATTAGATAATTGTTATGAACAACATGTTGTACCTTTAAGATTTTAAAGTGTTAAAAAGAAGTAAAAACCATGATGTTTCATGCAAATTGTTCATGGTTATTACTTAAATGAAAAGGATTAAATTAAAATTATATTAGATAATTAGAAACCCTAAGATTATGTGATTATTTGATAATTGTGACATAATAAAAGGTTTTAACTGCAAATTTGTTTTATGAAAATCGAAATTTGCTAAATGAACTATAGAAATATGATTTTGTTTATAAAATAAAATTTGTGTCCTAAAAGTCAAAAGAAACACCGGTTCACCCATTTGAACACACTCTAAGAGAGGTATAAGTCGGGTCGCTCTGCTTCCCTAAAGTGGGTAGGTTTTTAATTGCAAAAGTTGCAAACCTCACCCTTACGCTTCTTTGTGTGTTGCAAATGGAGCTACCGAGCTCTTTTGATTTGGAAGACAAACTAAGAATTTTATAAACACATTATGTGATGAAGAAGTGCATGAATCTTCACACATAACCTTTTTTATCACGCATCAAAATTGTTTTGACCCAAACCAAACTTAAGTCTTTGCCATCCACCTTGTAAAGGACACTTGTGGATGTCATCTTACTCATTGGTACACAATGGTAAAATGGCATTTGCATGACAAATTCCCACTCATTGGTACACAATGGTGGACAATTTGTGCGTTCTTGGCTGGACGACTTAAAACGAGCTAGGCGGTGAGACCCTTGGCCCGTGGCAAAAGATGGGATGAAACATGACTACAAATCACTTGGTGCAAGTTGTAGGTCCCATAAAATCTAGGAATTGTATTTGGAATACAATTAGTGATCGTCACTTACCCTTTTTAGTGCATCATTTCTAGCAGATCAACTGATGAAATGATGGCAGGTCAAATTGGATCCTAGCCTTAATAAGCTTAATTGTTTAAAATGTTTAAACATTGGGTAATTAAATTTATTAAGGAAAAGATTATCGAAAATACTGATTTTTGAACTTAATCTGTTTTGTAGATGGCAACAAACCCTCCTCAAAACAATGTTGTTCATGCTTTTCGTCAAATGTTTGAAAGAGAAAAGCTGAATGGATCTAACTTCAATGACTGGTACCGTCAACTAAGGATTGTCCTTAGAGTTGAACGGAGGACCGACGTCCTTGAACATCATTGGCCGACCGAGCCAGCTGCTGATGCTTCTGAACAAGAGAAAGCGTTCTACAACGCAGAGTATAGCAGATACGATGAGGTTGCTTGCATGATGATCTCGAGTATGACTCCCGATCTTCCGAAGCAATACGAATTTCATACACCTTGTGATATGATCAAAGAGCTGAAAAAGATGTATGAAAAACAAGCTGGTGTCGAATTGTTCGACCTAGTTGTGGAACTCCACGACTTGAAGCTTGAAACTGGTAAATCGGTCAGTAGTCATGTGCTCAAGATGAAGAGCTACTTTGACAAATTGGAATCGCTCAATTATGGGTATAATCGTGCTGTTGCAGTTGGCATGATCCTCAAATCGCTTACGAAGGATTTTGAGGGTTTTGTGCGCAACTACAACATGCATAGTATGACTAAGACTAAACCTGAGCTTCATGCTATGCTTGTCGAGTATGAAAAAACGATTCCTAAAAAGGCCACTGACACTACTAGAAACTGGGCCTTTCTTGACGCGCGAACGATGACGCGCGTTGTTTAATGACGCGCAAAAGCGCGTGTCAAGAAAAAACTGTCAAGAATTATAAAATCCTAGAGCTAGATGACGCGCATTTTTGAGCGTCATAAAATTCCCGTCATAAATTTAAAAAATAAAAACACGGAGTACACCTTAAAAATACGCGTCATCTTAAAAGTGTCGTTTTATGTCTTCGTTTCCCGCCTCTAAAATTAATTCCCCCAAATTTGTTCCCGCACTTGTTTTCCCTAAATTTATTCTCGCTCGTCTGCCCTAATCTCTCTATCTCATTCGCCCAACACGCATACTCAAAATCGATTCTCCATCTCTGCTCCTGTGCTCCATCATCTCCCGCTCGATTTCTGCCTCTAATTAATCGATTCTCTATGGCTCCACACGCAAAAGCCCTAATAGACTCCAATTTCTGCTGCTTCTGATTAATCGATTCTCCATCGCTCACACACAAAATCGACCACAAATCAGAGAGCATCGGATCTACAATCCTCATTCTAAAACTGATAAAAGCTTCGATTGGGCTCACTCTTCGATGGCGCAGTTCAAGAAGAAAGACGATTATGCGACAGAGAAAATGAAGTTGCCATCAGCTCTACTCGTCTGCTCTCTACTCCCCATCGGAACCCTAGTCCTCACTCGGGTAATCAATGTCTCATTCGTAAATCTCAATTAGTTCATCTTGCGGCCTGTTCCGTTTTTAGGGTTTAGTCGGTGGTTATACCTATCTGTGTTTGTGATCTATCAGGTTTTGTAGATTCGATATCTCTGAAATTTTTTATTGATCTCAGATTGAAATTAAAGCAACATTGCAACATTTGGATTTAGTAAATCAATTTGTAGTTTTGTAGCTCAAGGAGTATTTACAGTGTTACAGACTGTTGATGTGTTTGCTATTGTGGCCTTATCTGGAATCAGATTGTTGATGTGTTTTGGCTCAATATGCTCTATATTAAATCTGATAATAGCATGTCATTGTTTTTTATCTGATACAGGTCTTGGAGCATATGCCTTTGTTGATTCATCCTTGGATGCCTACATGGGTAAATCTATTTCTAGTCTATTTTTTGGTGTTCATTTTATAATATTCTAAGTAACGGATTTATGTGTTTGTCTATTTTCTTGTAGAATGAAGCTACCAACTAAATGTGAAGCTAGTAGATGGAGCTGCTGCTACTGTGATATTAAGAAGTTTCCACCTAGTTGCATCCAATGATGTGAGGATGAGGAACCTTAAACTACGGTATGAATTTCTAAAAAAACAAAACTTTCATATTTTCATGCTTTCCATCAAGAACCTATTCAATGTGTATGCAGATAGAACCAAATGTGCTGCTACATCATCTTTTGATTCTCTCCTCTCCCTGTTGTTTTAAAGGTTTAAAATAATATGAACATATATTCACTTGATCATGTAATGGGTTAAATTAAGACATCCGTTTTGTAGTTATCTTCTTGTTGCTGGTACATTGCAAGTTGACTTTGCAACTCAGCTCTTGAACAGGGATGTTTCTGCAAGCCATTATCAGACTCCGATCAGGTAAAGGTTAGACTCTTATTAGAGTAAATAGTCACAACCTATTACGGTGTTTTATCTGAAAGTATTATGTCATTATTTTAACAATATACTTTTATTGTTTTAACAACACATTAGTTTTTATTTAGTTATAAATAAAGCTGGACAAAATTGAATAGATAATTGAATAGATAAAATTTCATGCTGAATGTGACCTGGCAGTCGTCTTCTTGTGGAATTTGCAAAGGGTGTAAGTGACTTCAGTTCATGTATAGTTTATGTCACCTGTCTTTCTTATATCTTATCTATGAGATTACACTTTGTGTGACTTTTGATATGTTTGACCCATACAGCCCGTTCTTCTTGAGGCATATCTTTGTATCACTTGTTTTGATCTGATTCGACCATTAACGAGTCAATCGTTCCAAATTACCATCTCTAGCTGTTTTCTTTTTTTTCTATAGTATGTTTCTATTGCTTTAGTAATTATAAATCTGTCTTTATATCTCAACTGTGTTCTGTTTGGTTATAGACTCCCCGTGGGCCTGGAGGTGTTAGAGAAGGCGGTTACAGAGATGGTGGTTACAGAGACGGTGGTTACAGAGATGGTGGTTATAGAGACGGTGGCTCTAGAGAATATCTAGGAAGAGGCCCACCTCCTGGGTCAGGTCGTTGTTTCAACTGTGGGCTTGATGGTCACTGGGCCCGAGACTGCAAAGCTGGTGACTGGAAAAACAAATGTTATCGTTGTGGTGAAAGGGGCCACATCGAAAGAAACTGCCAGAATAGCCCCAAAAAGCTCAAGTTAGTTTTTTTCTCTTTTTTCTTTTCCTTTCTATACTTTCTTTCTCATTTTTTGATTGCCT
>JBCNJP010000006.1:29403164-29510315 GCA_039602395.1 Deinandra increscens subsp. villosa
GCACACTTCATTGCATTTGAAGTCAAACACTTCAACAATCAATCACCAAGTGAAAATTTTAGGAAATTTGGTTTGACTCAAAACACCCTTTGCCGCTTCATCAAACAAACAACCAAGTTAAGAACAGTACCTTTCATGCTGAATTTAACCTTTTACCTCTCAAAGAAACATATCCTCCATAAAAGATTGCTTGTCATGACATGAAGATACGTCTCCTAAACTGTGCCTGGAACAATCACTTATCAACAAACAAATTAGTAATAAAACGTTAGTGATAATCCTCCTTGATCGTTCCTGCACAGAGTGAGAGATTAGTTAGCTAATAGTACCCAGGCCATTGTTTTTCTGGGTACCCCTGATGAATCAATGAATGAAATTTCTTTTAAAAACATTCCTTTTGAAAAATCAGGAAGTTGGGATGATTCGGTTGTAGCTGCATTAGCCTTTGGTTTCCAAGTTCCAGGTGATTTAACATTTGTTTTAGTCATCTTTGGAGTTGTGACCTTAGGTATTTCAACCTTCTTCGTTTTAGATTCACTTTTCAAAACAGTTTTTGTTTTAGTCACCTTTTGAGTTGTGACTTTAGGTATTTCAACCTTCTGCATTTTAGAATCATTTTTGAAAACAGCTGTAGTTACCTTGGGAGGGGTAACCTTGGGTTTTTCAGACTTTGTTTGTTTTGAAAATGGTTTCTTCACCTGTTTTTGGAAATTTTGGTAACTTGGAAAGCTGTTGTTTTGATTTAAAGATTTTCTTTCAGCTTTGGCAGCACCCCAATGTTGATCAGAGGGTTTAACCTTAGGAGTAACAGTCTTCATTGCCTTAGGTTTTTCCACCTTCATGGGCTTAGACTTTACAGACTCCTGAGATGAAACCCTTTGACTTTTTGGAAAATAGGGTTCATAGGGGCGATAAAGACAGTTTCTAGCAATATGACCAGCGATGCCACAATTAAAACAAGTCTGCTTCTTTAGATAGAAGTCAGGCGTGTACCCATTTGTCTTTGGTGGCTGATATGGAGCTGGTTTGCCTTGTGTCTGCTTCTTTGCTCTGACTGCAGCTTCAGATTTGACTTTCTGCTGGTTTGTCAAAGTCTGTGTCGAACCTGTCTTTACCGTCTTTATGCTTCCTTGATTCTTTGACGTTGAAGCACCATTCTTGCAATTACAACAGCAACTGCATGATCCAACTGAAGAAATGGGAGACACAGCTACTCCCTTGAGTTTTTCATTCTTCACTCCAGCTGTTGGTTTCATGCTTGGATGCTTGATGGTGATCTTTGGCCTCTCAACTTTAGGTTCGCTTATCACTCCATCGGTTATGCCTTTGAACTTGGAGGAGAAGGACGGTAATTCATATCCTACATCCGGTTCTTGATCAAACATTGATCCAGATGTCATAAAGATCTTCCCCTCAGGCCGTGTCGTCAAGATCACCTTTTCCCTTTCGACTTTGTCAATTACCTTGAAGTATGGGGTTTCAATTTCAGGGTATGGTTTCAACTCTATCCCAGCCTCATCAGACTTAGAGTTGTGACATCTGTTATACTCCTGGCACTCAGCATCATCTCTTGATACGTCCTCTATTCTCCCTTCACCATATGTCATGTTTGCCTCGTTGTCTATTTCCTCTTGATTCAATGGTGTAGTTCCAACCAAGACACTATCAATAGGAGGAGCAGCTTCTTTATAATCAGACTTGGTTCGTTCAACCTGTTCCTCACTAAGAAGTATTCCTATAATGTCTCTGGGAACTGGTGGAGGAATGATGTTGTTCATTGCCAATGATTTATCAGTTTTCTCTGACCCAAACCCAGATGTGTCTTTCCCAACTTGGCCAGTCACAACAGCATGTGACAATTCCTTTCCAGCATCGAGCATTCTTTTGTTTCTTTCCTGATTGCAATCATACTTGACCTGCAGCTCATCAAATTTTTGTTGCAGTTCAGTTAATTTCTGTGTAAGCTCAGATATCTCAATCCTAGCCCGATCATATAAGATAGTCTTCTCCGTTGCTAGCTTCTGATATTTCTCAATGTCTCGTTTCTGAGCTTTTACCTTCTCCTCATTCTTTTGCCATCTACCCTTAAAAGAACTCCTCTCGCATTTTGTCTCAAGTAATTCTATCTGATAATTTTTACAAATTTGCCTAAGTCCAGGAATTATACGAGCACAAGTGGGATTGGGACATATCTCAGTTTTGTCAACTTCATCTGTGAAATCATCTTTGTCCTCAACTATATTCTTTTCTTCAACCACTGAACTCATTATGCAGCTTCTGAAAATTTTGAAAAAAATCAGCAAAAACGGCAAAATCGGCAAAATCACTATTCAAAGAATAGTGTCAGAAACTTAAAACTGAAAAACGGAGGCGTTCGGAGTGGAATTTGGGGGTCCAAACGAGCTCCCCTGGACGTTAGTCCGGGGTAATTCTGGGGCTCGGTGTCACGAACGTCGTGTTCAAATTTGAGCCTCTAACTCCAAACGAGTCAAAAGTTACGTCCGTTTCCGTGAAAGTGTGAAATAGTGACTTTTTGCCGCAAAAGAAGAGTTTCCGATCGTAGACACTGTTTCCGATCGTAAACCCGTTTCCGATCGTAAATACCTGTTTACGATATAGTCAGACAGCTGGATCGTAAACTCCTGATCGTAAACCTGTTTCCGATCACCTTCAGTCGTAAACCCTGTTTCCGATCAAGAAAAATCGTAAACTCCTGATTCCGGTTGAAAAATGTCGTAAACACCCAAAGTTCCACTTAAGTGAACAAAAGTGAACAAAACACTAAATATTGCAGACATCTGGCCAAGCTAACTTTCAAAGTATTGATTTGAAAATTTTAGAAAATTGGGTTTCATGACATGCACACTTCATTGCATTTGAAGTCAAACACTTCAACAATCAATCACCAAGTGAAAATTTTAGGAAATTTGGTTTGACTCAAAACACCCTTTGCCGCTTCATCAAACAAACAACCAAGTTAAGAACAGTACCTTTCATGCTGAATTTAACCTTTTACCTCTCAAGGAAACATATCCTCCATAAAAGATTGCTTGTCATGACATGAAGATACGTCTCCTAAACTGTGCCTGGAACAATCACTTATCAACAAACAAATTAGTAATAAAACGTTAGTGATAATCCTCCTTGATCGTTCCTGCACAGAGTGAGAGATTAGTTAGCTAATAGTACCCAGGCCATTGTTTTTCTGGGTACCCCTGAGGAATCAATGAATGAAATTTCTTTTAAAAACATTCCTTTTGAAAAATCAGGAAGTTGGGATGATTCGGTTGTAGCTGCATTAGCCTTTGGTTTCCAAGTTCCAGGTGATTTAACATTTGTTTTAGTCATCTTTGGAGTTGTGACCTTAGGTATTTCAACCTTCTTCGTTTTAGATTCACTTTTCAAAACAGTTTTTGTTTTAGTCACCTTTTGAGTTGTGACTTTAGGTATTTCAACCTTCTGCATTTTAGAATCATTTTTGAAAACAGCTGTAGTTACCTTGGGAGGGGTAACCTTGGGTTTTTCAGACTTTGTTTGTTTTGAAAATGGTTTCTTCACCTGTTTTTGGAAATTTTGGTAACTTGGAAAGCTGTTGTTTTGATTTAAAGATTTTCTTTCAGCTTTGGCAGCACCCCAATGTTGATCAGAGGGTTTAACCTTAGGAGTAACAGTCTTCATTGCCTTAGGTTTTTCCACCTTCATGGGCTTAGACTTTACAGACTCCTGAGATGAAACCCTTTGACTTTTTGGAAAATAGGGTTCATAGGGGCGATAAAGACAGTTTCTAGCAATATGACCAGCGATGCCACAATTAAAACAAGTCTGCTTCTTTAGATAGAAGTCAGGCGTGTACCCATTTGTCTTTGGTGGCTGATATGGAGCTGGTTTGCCTTGTGTCTGCTTCTTTGCTCTGACTGCAGCTTCAGATTTGACTTTCTGCTGGTTTGTCAAAGTCTGTGTCGAACCTGTCTTTACCGTCTTTATGCTTCCTTGATTCTTTGACGTTGAAGCACCATTCTTGCAATTACAACAGCAACTGCATGATCCAACTGAAGAAATGGGAGACACAGCTACTCCCTTGAGTTTTTCATTCTTCACTCCAGCTGTTGGTTTCATGCTTGGATGCTTGATGGTGATCTTTGGCCTCTCAACTTTAGGTTCGCTTATCACTCCATCGGTTATGCCTTTGAACTTGGAGGAGAAGGACGGTAATTCATATCCTACATCCGGTTCTTGATCAAACATTGATCCAGATGTCATAAAGATCTTCCCCTCAGGCCGTGTCGTCAAGATCACCTTTTCCCTTTCGACTTTGTCAATTACCTTGAAGTATGGGGTTTCAATTTCAGGGTATGGTTTCAACTCTATCCCAGCCTCATCAGACTTAGAGTTGTGACATCTGTTATACTCCTGGCACTCAGCATCATCTCTTGATACGTCCTCTATTCTCCCTTCACCATATGTCATGTTTGCCTCGTTGTCTATTTCCTCTTGATTCAATGGTGTAGTTCCAACCAAGACACTATCAATAGGAGGAGCAGCTTCTTTATAATCAGACTTGGTTCGTTCAACCTGTTCCTCACTAAGAAGTATTCCTATAATGTCTCTGGGAACTGGTGGAGGAATGATGTTGTTCATTGCCAATGATTTATCAGTTTTCTCTGACCCAAACCCAGATGTGTCTTTCCCAACTTGGCCAGTCACAACAGCATGTGACAATTCCTTTCCAGCATCGAGCATTCTTTTGTTTCTTTCCTGATTGCAATCATACTTGACCTGCAGCTCATCAAATTTTTGTTGCAGTTCAGTTAATTTCTGTGTAAGCTCAGATATCTCAATCCTAGCCCGATCATATAAGATAGTCTTCTCCGTTGCTAGCTTCTGATATTTCTCAATGTCTCGTTTCTGAGCTTTTACCTTCTCCTCATTCTTTTGCCATCTACCCTTAAAAGAACTCCTCTCGCATTTTGTCTCAAGTAATTCTATCTGATAATTTTTACAAATTTGCCTAAGTCCAGGAATTATACGAGCACAAGTGGGATTGGGACATATCTCAGTTTTGTCAACTTCATCTGTGAAATCATCTTTGTCCTCAACTATATTCTTTTCTTCAACCACTGAACTCATTATGCAGCTTCTGAAAATTTTGAAAAAAATCAGCAAAAACGGCAAAATCGGCAAAATCACTATTCAAAGAATAGTGTCAGAAACTTAAAACTGAAAAACGGAGGCGTTCGGAGTGGAATTTGGGGGTCCAAACGAGCTCCCTTGGACGTTAGTCCGGGGTAATTCTGGGGCTCGGTGTCACGAACGTCGTGTTCAAATTTGAGCCTCTAACTCCAAACGAGTCAAAAGTTACGTCCGTTTCCGTGAAAGTGTGAAATAGTGACTTTTTGCCGCAAAAGAAGAGTTTCCGATCGTAGACACTGTTTCCGATCGTAAACCCGTTTCCGATCGTAAATACCTGTTTACGATATAGTCAGACAGCTGGATCGTAAACTCCTGATCGTAAACCTGTTTCCGATCACCTTCAGTCGTAAACCCTGTTTCCGATCAAGAAAAATCGTAAACTCCTGATTCCGGTTGAAAAATGTCGTAAACACCCAAAGTTCCACTTAAGTGAACAAAAGTGAACAAAACACTAAATATTGCAGACATCTGGCCAAGCTAACTTTCAAAGTATTGATTTGAAAATTTTAGAAAATTAGGTTTCATGACATGCACACTTCATTGCATTTGAAGTCAAACACTTCAACAATCAATCACCAAGTGAAAATTTTAGGAAATTTGGTTTGACTCAAAACACCCTTTGCCGCTTCATCAAACAAACAACCAAGTTAAGAACAGTACCTTTCATGCTGAATTTAACCTTTTACCTCTCAAGGAAACATATCCTCCATAAAAGATTGCTTGTCATGACATGAAGATACGTCTCCTAAACTGTGCCTGGAACAATCACTTATCAACAAACAAATTAGTAATAAAACGTTAGTGATAATCCTCCTTGATCGTTCCTGCACAGAGTGAGAGATTAGTTAGCTAATAGTACCCAGGCCATTGTTTTTCTGGGTACCCCTGAGGAATCAATGAATGAAATTTCTTTTAAAAACATTCCTTTTGAAAAATCAGGAAGTTGGGATGATTCGGTTGTAGCTGCATTAGCCTTTGGTTTCCAAGTTCCAGGTGATTTAACATTTGTTTTAGTCATCTTTGGAGTTGTGACCTTAGGTATTTCAACCTTCTTCGTTTTAGATTCACTTTTCAAAACAGTTTTTGTTTTAGTCACCTTTTGAGTTGTGACTTTAGGTATTTCAACCTTCTGCATTTTAGAATCATTTTTGAAAACAGCTGTAGTTACCTTGGGAGGGGTAACCTTGGGTTTTTCAAACTTTGTTTGTTTTGAAAATGGTTTCTTCACCTGTTTTTGGAAATTTTGGTAACTTGGAAAGCTGTTGTTTTGATTTAAAGATTTTCTTTCAGCTTTGGCAGCACCCCAATGTTGACCAGAGGGTTTAACCTTAGGAGTAACAGTCTTCATTGCCTTAGGTTTTTCCACCTTCATGGGCTTAGACTTTACAGACTCCTGAGATGAAACCCTTTGACTTTTTGGAAAATAGGGTTCATAGGGGCGATAAAGACAGTTTCTAGCAATATGACCAGCGATGCCACAATTAAAACAAGTCTGCTTCTTTAGATAGAAGTCAGACGTGTACCCATTTGTCTTTGGTGGCTGATATGGAGCTGGTTTGCCTTGTGTCTGCTTCTTTGCTCTGACTGCAGCTTCATATTTGACTTTCTGCTGGTTTGTCAAAGTCTGTGTCGAACCTGTCTTTACCGTCTTTATGCTTCCTTGATTCTTTGACGTTGAAGCACCATTCTTGCAATTACAACAGCAACTGCATGATCCAACTGAAGAAATGGGAGACACAGCTACTCCCTTGAGTTTTTCATTCTTCACTCCAGCTGTTGGTTTCATGCTTAGATGCTTGATGGTGATCTTTGGCCTCTCAACTTTAGGTTCGCTTATCACTCCATCGGTTATGCCTTTGAACTTGGAGGAGAAGGACGGTAATTCATATCCTAGATCCGGTTCTTGATCAAACATTGATCCAGATGTCATTAAGATCTTCCCCTCAGGCCGTGTCGTCAAGATCACCTTTTCCCTTTCGACTTTGTCAATTACCTTGAAGTATGGGGTTTCAATTTCAGGGTATGGTTTCAACTCTATCCCAGCCTCATCAGACTTAGAGTTGTGACATCTGTTATACTCCTGGCACTCAGCATCATCTCTTGATACGTCCTCTATTCTCCCTTCACCATATGTCATGTTTGCCTCGTTGTCTATTTCCTCTTGATTCAATGGTGTAGTTCCAGCCAAGACACTATCAATAGGAGTAGCAGCTTCTTTATAATCAGACTTGGTTCGTTCAACCTGTTCCTCACTAAGAAGTATTCCTATAATGTCTCTGGGAACTGGTGGAGGAATGATGTTGTTCATTGCCAATGATTTATCAGTTTTCTCTGACCCAAACCCAGATGTGTCTTTCCCAACTTGGCCAGTCACAACAGCATGTGACAATTCCTTTCCAGCATCGAGCATTCTTTTGTTTCTTTCCTGATTGCAATCATACTTGACCTGCAGCTCATCAAATTTTTGTTGCAGTTCAGTTAATTTCTGTGTAAGCTCAGATATCTCAATCCTAGTCCGATCATATAAGATAGTCTTCTCCGTTGCTAGCTTCTGATATTTCTCAATGTCTCGTTTCTGAGCTTTTACCTTCTCCTCATTCTTTTGCCATCTACCCTTAAAAGAACTCCTCTCGCATTTTGTCTCAAGTAATTCTATCTGATAATTTTTACAAATTTGCCTTAGTCCAGGAATTATACGAGCACAAGTGGGATTGGGACATATCTCAGTTTTGTCAACTTCATCTGTGAAATCATCTTTGTCCTCAACTATATTCTTTTCTTCAACCACTGAACTCATTATGCAGCTTCTGAAAATTTTGAAAAAAATCAGCAAAACGGCAAAATCGGCAAAATCGGCAAAATCACTATTCAAAGAATAGTGTCAGAAACTTGAAACTGAAAAACGGAGGCGTTCGGAGTGGAATTTGGGGGTCCAAACGAGCTCCCCTGGACGTTAGTCCGGGGTAATTCTGGGGCTCGGTGTCACGAACGTCGTGTTCAAATTTGAGCCTCTAACTCCAAACGAGTCAAAAGTTACGTCCGTTTCCGTGAAAGTGTGAAATAGTGACTTTTTGCCGCAAAAGAAGAGTTTCCGACCGTAGACACTGTTTCCGATCGTAAACCCGTTTCCGATCGTAAATACCTGTTTACGATATAGTCAGACAGCTGGATCGTAAACTCCTGATCGTAAACCTGTTTCCGATCACCTTTAGTCGTAAACCCTGTTTCCGATCAAGAAAAATCGTAAACTCCTGATTCCGGTTGAAAAAATGTCGTAAACACCCAAAGTTCCACTTAAGTGAACAAAACACTAAATATTGCAGACATCTGGCCAAGCTAACTTTCAAAGTATTGATTTGAAAATTTTAGAAAATTGGGTTTCATGACATGCACACTTCATTGCATTTGAAGTCAAACACTTTAACAATCAATCACCAAGTGAAAATTTTAGGAAATTTGGTTTGACTCAAAACACCCTTTTCCGCTTCATCAAACAAACAACCAAGTTAAGAACAGTACCTTTCATGCTGAATTTAAGCTTTTACCTCTCAAGGAAACATATCCTCCATAAAAGATTGCTTGTCATGACATGAAGATACGTCTCCTAAACTGTGCCTGGAACAATCACTTATCAACAAACAAATTAGTAATAAAACGTTAGTGATAATCCTCCTTGATCGTTCCTGCACAGAGTGAGAGATTAGTTAGCTAATAGTACCCAGGCCATTGTTTTTCTGGGTACCCCTGATGAATCAATGAATGAAATTTCTTTTAAAAACATTCCTTTTGAAAAATCAGGAAGTTGGGATGATTCGGTTGTAGCTGCATTAGCCTTTGGTTTCCAAGTTCCAGGTGATTTAACATTTGTTTTAGTCATCTTTGGAGTTGTGACCTTAGGTATTTCAACCTTCTTCGTTTTAGATTCACTTTTCAAAACAGTTTTTGTTTTAGTCACCTTTTGAGTTGTGACTTTAGGTATTTCAACCTTCTGCATTTTAGAATCATTTTTGAAAACAGCTGTAGTTACCTTGGGAGGGGTAACCTTGGGTTTTTCAGACTTTGTTTGTTTTGAAAATGGTTTCTTCACCTGTTTTTTGGAAATTTTGGTAACTTGGAAAGCTGTTGTTTTGATTTAAAGATTTTCTTTCAGCTTTGGCAGCACCCCAATGTTGATCAGAGGGTTTAACCTTAGGAGTAACAGTCTTCTTCTTGATCATCCTGTTTCTACTTCATCTCAAGCAATTGTTGCTGATGAACATGATGTAAGGCAGCTTTCACCTGCCATTGAAGACGTTGACGTAATTGATTCTGAAACTGAATCCGATAAAACCCTTGAAGGAGTTCATGTTGAATCTATGCAACAGGTTTCTGAGATTCCTCCTCTTGGAAATCCTGTCTCTGTAAATGTATTTCCTGAAGTTGAAGTTGATGTAGTCATTGAACAACCAAGACCGTTGAAAAGAAGAAGAAATCTTGATCCCATACCTCAACCTGAAAGTAGCGTGTCTAGAGAAGCTACTACTCACCCTGTACAAGCTCCTATTGCAACCCATGTTACAACTGAACCTTGTTAGAACCTATTTGTTAGCAACACAAACTTATTGTTTTCTTATCTTGTAATTGATACTTTATTTTGTAATTGTCTTTCGATATGTACTTGGTGAACTTTGTGTAAATGTTAGCGTACTTGTTATGCTTCTTAGCGGACTTGTGACTTATGCTCTTAACGTACTTGATTTACTCTTAGCGTACTTGTTTGAATGTTATCTTAGCGGACTTGTTTACTTAGAAGACTTGTTTTGTTCCTAGCGTACTTAATTTGTTCTTAACGAACTTGTTAGCGTACTTTTCAAGTTAGCGTACTTGTTCATGTTAGCGAACTTGATAATGCTTAGCGTACTTGTTAGCGTACTTTGTTGCTACTTAGCGTACTTGTTAGCGGACTTTTTGATGCTTAGCGTACTTGTTAGCGGACTTGTTAAGTGCTAGCGAACTTCATTTTAGTCTTAGCAAACTTGTTCTCCTGTTAGAATATTTTGCTGAATTCTAGGTAATGATTGTGTTGTGTCAAACATTCCTTTTGTCCCAGGTTCTCTAGTAGTATAAATACCATTGAGAAAACCCTATTGGCAACGCTTGGTGGAGTATTTTTTTTCCTACAGAGAGCCTTTGTGTGTGTGTTCTTTGTGTTAGTGTGTGTTCTTGAGCTTTAGTAATCATCAATGGGTGAGCATTGATGTAGATTCCTCCATGAATCGACCATCACACATGATTTCTACACTTGATACATGGCGAGTGTTAGACTACTAAAATCGAAACTATAGCCACTGATTTCTCTTAAAAACATCAAGTATTGAAGATTTTAGAGGCTAAAAGTGGTGATTTTTGGTGTTCTTCACATAAACTCACTATTCCATTGATTTAGGTCACTTAGAGTGATTTTTGGAGTTCATGACAGTTGAGTAATGTATTCCTACATGAATTTCGAAACTATTCATGATCTTAAACATTGATTTTATCAATATTGATTTTTGAATTTGAATTTGCT
Organism: Deinandra increscens subsp. villosa; assembly: GCA_039602395.1. Taxonomy (NCBI): domain Eukaryota; kingdom Viridiplantae; phylum Streptophyta; class Magnoliopsida; order Asterales; family Asteraceae; genus Deinandra; species Deinandra increscens. Next base: position 29,413,903 of record JBCNJP010000006.1, read on the forward strand.
CAAGAACAATCTGTTCAAAATTTTGGCTAAGTCAGAAAATTTGACTTTTCAATTTTTTTGCTTAAATCTCATTTACTAATGACTAATGATGTTTAATATTGTTGGTTTTGTTGGAATTGGGTATTTTCAAGCAATTTACTACTTTGCAAGCAAGTGAACCGATTACGACTCGTTTGACCCGTTCGCTTACTTTGTCTTGAAATTGACAAGTGTTGATCATTTAAAAAATGTCGGATCACTTCACTCCTGCCACTCAAGGCAACAATAGGCCTCCTAAACTCATGGGGGCAAGTGACTTCGATGATTGGAATGCGAAATTCCTGTCTTACCTGTTATTTGTTGACTTTGACCTGTTGACTTCTGTAGTCGAAGGTCCTGCTGTGTTTGAAGTGGAAGAGGCTACCATTGCTGGCACTGCAGCTGCTGTTGCCGCTAGTGCTGATCCTCCACCTAAGAAGATGATTACCAATCAAAGGAACAAGTTGGACGCTGCTGAAAAGGTTCAATTGAAAACTGACATGCGTGCACTTGGCTGCATTAAGATGGCTATCAATGATGAGTTGCAATACCAATTTCGTGCTGCCACATCGGCTCATGAAATCTGGGAAGGATTGGAAAAGAAGTATGAGGGCAACCCGGCTACTAAGGAAAGAAGATTGGATAAGATCAAGTTGGCGTTCAACACGTTCTCTCATAAGTAAGGTGAATCGTTTGAAACACATGTTAATCGATTCTGCCGCATAATTACTGAGATGACGACAAAGAACATCCGACCTGAAAACAGTGCCATCATCAAGAAGGTCCTTAACTCCTTTCCTAAAGAGTTCGCTTCGTATGTGACTTACTTGATCGACAGTAATGGTCTGTCTACTGCCGACTATATGGATATGATCGACAAGGTTCGTGAGTATGAAGTTCGAGCCGTTGAGTGCAACGAAAATTCTCTCATGGGTGTTGTGACTGTTAGAAGTTCTTCAACTGCTCCCAATGATGTGTTCATTGCTCCAGACCTTGATGATGAGTTCCAGTTCTCTGTTCCTACAAGTCAAAGCCCACCTGTCACTACTTCTGTTCCAGCTGCTCCTCCAACTGAAGCTGTCACTGCTCCTGTCACCGGTCAGACTCCAAATGTGACTTTTGTGCAAGAATCTCTAACTGGTTACTTCGTTCAGCAATCATCTCCTGTATCTCTACCGAACACATGTATGGATTCCGACTTATGCAACGCTTTTCTGGCTTGCATGAATTCTCAGATGTCCGGAAGTCTTGAGTCTATGACTGTCTGTCAAGAAGACCTTGACCAAGTTTCTGCTGATGATCTTGAAGAGATCGACATTAAATGGCAAATGGCTATGATAGTTGCCCGAACTTGAAAGTTCTTCAAGAAGACTGGAAGAAATCTTTTTCAAGCTCCCTCAAGCACCAACATCGGCTTTGACAAGTCAAAAGTACAATGTTACAACTGTCAAGAAATGGGTCATTTTGCACGTGAATGTCCTAAGCCAAGGACGTGGAATGGGCAATCCAATTCTGGTGGAAGTAACCAAACTCATCAAAAGCAGGGTGGTGGTGTTAACCAATCTTATCAGAAGCAATGCAGTTCGTCATTCCAGAAGCCACAGGGCACTAGCTCAAATGTCTCTCAACGAGGATCGTCATCTTCTCAACAACCACAAAGATCGGAAGAAAGCAACAAGGTGTTGGTATCGCTTGAAGACTCCAACTATAACTGGACCTCCTCGTCTCAAAATCCGTCTTCTAGCCAGACAAACTATGCTCTTGTAGTGAAGGAAAATGATGGAGAGATAGACGTGTCTAACACTATTGACCCTCTCTTTCCAACTAACTTTTGCTTAATGGCTGGAATTGATGATCTAACTGAAGACAATGCTCAACAAAATGGAACAGTTACTGAAGTGAGCTCATTTGAACTTGAATCTGAGGCAAGTAAGAGGCTTGTAGAACTCCAACGCGAAACCATCCCTGATGAGGTAAAATATGCTGGCACTGCAGCTGCTGTTGCCGCTAGTGCTGATCCTTCACCTAAGAAGATGATTACCAATCCAAGAAACAAATTGGATACTGCTGAAAAGGTTCAATTGAAAACTGACATGCGTGCACTTGGCTGCATTAAGATGGCTATCAATGATGAGTTGCAATACCAATTTCGTGCTGCCACATCGGCTCATGAAATCTGGGAAGGATTGGAAAAGAAGTATGAGGGCAACCCGGCTACTAAGGAAAGAAGATTGGATAAGACCAAGTTGGCGTTCAACACGTTCTCTCATAAGTAAGGTGAATCGTTTGAAACACATGTTAATCGATTCTGCCGCATAATTACTGAGATGACAACAAAGAACATCCGACCTGAAAACAGTACCATCATCAAGAAGGTCCTTAACTCCTTTCCTAAAGAGTTCGCTTCGTATGTGACTTACTTGATCGACAGTAATGGTCTGTCTACTGCCGACTATATGGATATGATCGACAAGGTTCGTGAGTATGAAGTTCGAGCCGTTGAGCGCAACGAAAATTCTCTCATGGGTGTTGTGACTGTTAGAAGTTCTTCAACTGCTCCCAATGATGTGTTCATTGCTCCAGACCTTGATGATGAGTTCCAGTTCTCTGTTCCTACAAGTCAAAGCCCACCTGTCACTACTTCTGTTCCAGCTGCTCCTCCAACTGAAGCTGTCACTGGTCATGTCACCGGTCAGACTCCAAATGTGACTTTTGTGCAAGAATCTCTAACTGGTTACTTCGTTCAGCAATCATCTCCTGTATCTCTACCGAACACATGTATGGATTCCGACTTATGCAACGCTTTTCTGGCTTGCATGAATTCTCAGATGTCCGGAAGTCTTGAGTCTATGACTGTCTGTCAAGAAGACCTTGACCAAGTTTCTGCTGATGATCTTGAAGAGATCGACATTAAATGGCAAATGGCTATGATAGCTGCCCGAACTTGAAAGTTCTTCAAGAAGACTGGAAGAAATCTTTTTCAAGCTCCCTCAAGCACCAACATCGGCTTTGACAAGTCAAAAGTACAATGTTACAACTGTCAAGAAATGGGTCATTTTGCACGTGAATGTCCTAAGCCAAGGACGTGGAATGGGCAATCCAATTCTGGTGGAAGTAACCAAACTCATCAAAAGCAGGGTGGTGGTGTTAACCAATCTTATCAGAAGCAATGCAGTTCGTCATTCCAGAAGCCACAGGGCACTAGCTCAAATGTCTCTCAACGAGGATCGTCATCTTCTCAACAACCACAAAGATCGGAAGAAAGCAACAAGGTGTTGGTATCGCTTGAAGACTCCAACTATAACTGGACCTCCTCGTCTCAAAATCCGTCTTCTAGCCAGACAAACTATGCTCTTGTAGTGAAGGAAAATGATGGAGAGATAGACGTGTCTAACACTATTGACCCTCTCTTTCCAACTAACTTTTGCTTAATGGCTGGAATTGATGATCTAACTGAAGACAATGCTCAAGAAAATGGAAAAGTTACTGAAGTGAGCTCATCTGAAGTTGAATCTGAGGCAAGTAAGAGGCTTGTAGAACTCCAACGCGAAACCATCCCTGATGAGGTAAAATATGCTGGCACTGCAGCTGCTGTTGCCGCTAGTGCTGATCCTTCACCTAAGAAGATGATTACCAATCCAAGAAACAAGTTGGATGCTGCTGAAAAGGTTCAATTGAAAACTGACATGCGTGCACTTGGCTGCATTAAGATGGCTATCAATGATGAGTTGCAATACCAATTTCGTGCTGCCACATCGGCTCATGAAATCTGGGAAGGATTGGAAAAGAATTATGAGGGCAACCCGGCTACTAAGGAAAGAAGATTGGATAAGACCAAGTTGGCGTTCAACACGTTCTCTCATAAGTAAGGTGAATCGTTTGAAACACATGTTAATCGATTCTGCCGCATAATTACTGAGATGACGACAAAGAACATCCGACCTGAAAACAGTGCCATCATCAAGAAGGTCCTTAACTCCTTTCCTAAAGAGTTCGCTTCGTATGTGACTTACTTGATCGACAGTAATGGTCTGTCTACTGCCGACTATATGGATATGATCGACAAGGTTCGTGAGTATGAAGTTCGAGCCGTTGAGCGCAACGAAAATTCTCTCATGGGTGTTGTGACTGTTAGAAGTTCTTCAACTGCTCCCAATGATGTGTTCATTGCTCCAGACCTTGATGATGAGTTCCAGTTCTCTGTTCCTACAAGTCAAAGCCCACCTGTCACTACTTCTGTTCCAGCTGCTCCTCCAACTGAAGCTGTCACTGCTCAAGTCACCGGTCAGACTCCAAATGTGACTTTTGTGCAAGAATCTCTAACTGGTTACTTCGTTCAGCAATCATCTCCTGTATCTCTACCGAACACATGTATGGATTCCGACTTATGCAACGCTTTTCTGGCTTGCATGAATTCTCAGATGTCCGGAAGTCTTGAGTCTATGAGTGTCTGTCAAGAAGACCTTGACCAAGTTTCTGCTGATGATCTTGAAGAGATCGACATTAAATGGCAAATGGCTATGATAGCTGCCCGAACTTGAAAGTTCTTCAAGAAGACTGGAAGAAATCTTTTTCAAGCTCCCTCAAGCACCAACATCGGCTTTGACAAGTCAAAAGTACAATGTTACAACTGTCAAGAAATGGGTCATTTTGCACGTGAATGTCCTAAGCCAAGGACGTGGAATGGGCAATCCAATTCTGGTGGAAGTAACCAAACTCATCAAAAGCAGGGTGGTGGTGTTAACCAATCTTATCAGAAGCAATGCAGTTCGTCATTCCAGAAGCCACAGGGCACTAGCTCAAATGTCTCTCAACGAGGATCGTCATCTTCTCAACAACCACAAAGATCGGAAGAAAGCAACAAGGTGTTGGTATCGCTTGAAGACTCCAACTATAACTGGACCTCCTCGTCTCAAAATTCGTCTTCTAGCCAGACAAACTATGCTCTTGTAGTGAAGGAAAATGATGGAGAGATAGACGTGTCTAACACTATTGACCCTCTTTTTCCAACTAACTTTTGCTTAATGGCTGGAATTGATGATCTAACTGAAGACAATGCTCAAGAAAATGGAACAGTTACTGAAGTGAGCTCATCTGAAGTTGAATCTGAGGCAAGTAAGAGGCTTGTAGAACTCCAACGCGAAACCATCCCTGATGAGGTAAAATATGCTTTATGTTCTGATAAATGAGAAAGACTTTTGAATTGGTTGGTAAGGCGAAAGAGAGTGAGAGCCAAGTTGAGAAATTGAAAGAAAATGAGAAAGACTTTTTGATTAAGATCAAGTCTTTACAAGATGACATTGAGCTCATGAAGCATACGGAAACAACTCTAACTATTCAAATAATAGATCTTTTGGAAAAACTAACTTCTCTGAGGACGAGCTATGCTCAGGCTCGAGAAACCATTGATTTGTTAAAACTCAATCCAGCAACTCTTGGCAACACTGTTGGCCGTGATATTTTTGCTAGACTTAAAACTGGACTTGGCTTGACAAGGGAAATTGATGATAGTGTGGCAAAGCATCCGCTTAACCATAACTATTATAGAGTTCCTGAGTTAACCAAGATTAACTCAAAGAGTCATTTAAAATTCATTAATCCTGAGTTGGTTCCAAGTGCTTCCCAAATCCAAAAGATGGAAGATCAGCTCTCTACCCACATGAGTGGATCTGATCTCCCACCAACCGATGTCGCACTTTACTTTGAGGAAGTCAATCCTAATATTTTAAAAGGTGTTGACACTAGTTTTTATGAGACTCAGACTAAAGAAACAGTTGAACATGAATTTCTTGATTTGTTGAAAACATCTGCCGTGGATGGTCAATCTTTTTTGTTTGACGACAACTACGAGATTTTAAAACCCACTGTTGCTCCAAAACGAGCTAAGACCACACGAAGGCGAAAGCCTAGGCAGAATTCCAACAAGGGATTCACTGATCAGTCTGATGTGAATGAGGATGAGTTCAATCGTGCATTTGCTGAAATGGCATTCAAACATGGCAAGACTGTCATGCACACACAAGCTGGTCTTGTGATCACCGATGGTAAGGTGAAGTCTTTTCAAAGTGCCTCAACTGAAACTCACTCTACATCAACACCACATGCTGGGAAATCTCCTCAATCAAGCAAATCAAAAGCTGTTGTTGAATGTTCTGCTCCCACTGGAGCTGTTGACTCCAAAGTTGAAATGGTTAAGAATGTTAAACCAAAGATGAAGAGTGTTGCAAAAGTAACTGGTACAACCTCCTCTCCAACTGTTGAGTCTGCATTGATCATGGTAGAGCCTTCTGTTCTAATAACAAAAATTGCTGAAACTGTTGTTGTTGGAAAAGAAGAAAAGAACAAGAAGAAGGAAGAAGAAGGCTTTTACTAATGATGAGAAGACTCCTGAAGCTTCATATGTTGAACCATCATCTGTGGTTCCTATTGCTGAATCTGATGCTTCTGTTGTTCAAATTGCACCATCTGTGCAAAATGTTTGTGCTATCTGTGGCAACCCTCATCACGATTCAAGTGTGTGTATCTACAACCAAGGGTACAACACCTATGGCAACGCACCAATACCACCTGTACACTACTTTGAGCAACATGCAACTGCTGGTCAGAATCCACACCTCCACTCGAGAAACTACAGTAAATACATTGAAGACTTCATGGAATTCCGGGATGATTCTATCTTCCAACAGTCTTATCCCAACCAACCGTACATTTCGAGTCAAGCCTCGTATCTACCACAAGGCTTAGGGGGAAGTCTGTATTTAAGTCAGCCACACATCAGACAACCACCAAGGATGAATGCACCAAGTCTGACTCCATTTAGGTCAGGGAACCTAAGGCCAAGACCCGGCTTTCTACCAAGGCCATTTTCGTCTCATAGGCCAATGAGAGCTCCAAGGCCTGCAACCACCTTCGTTCCATCTTCAGTTATTCCATCAGCTCCATCGTCTTCATCCGCACCATCTTCGTCAACTGTGAAGAAACCGGTTATCAAGAAGACCCAAGGTCAAAATGACCGGGGTCCCTCCTTAAACTAATCAATTTCTTTACTTGTGCAGGGACGTACCCAGAAAGCTGTAAACACATGGTACATGGACAACGGGTGCTCCAGGCACATGACAGGGAACAAGGACTTGATGTATGATGTTAAAACAATATCTAACGGTAGATGTGTATGGCGGAAGAATAATAGGAAACGGTCTCTTAACAAACAGAGAAATTTCATTTGAAAAGTTTAACCTGGTATCGATTCTGAAGTTCAACCTACTAAGTGTATCGCAAATCTGCGATAACCAAATGCCGATGGTGTTCAACGATCGTGAGTGTCTAATTCTGAAGACTGGTCTCAAGATACCCGAAGATCAGATCTTGTTTCGAGCACATCGAAGAGGAAACTTGTATGCTTTGGATATGGCAGAAGCAAAACCTGCAAATTCTATTGTTTGTTTTCTAGTAAAGACATCAGAAGAAGACTCAACCATATGGAACCGGCGAATGGGTCACGTCAACTTTCGGAACATGAATCGACTCGTAAGAGGAAAACACGTTATTGGGCTACCGGAAAAAGAATTTGTGCATGTCGATAACTGTGTTGCATGTTCCAAAGGAAAACAGCACAAGACGTCTCACAAGCCGAATTCACCTGGAAGAACGACGACAATTCTTCAACAACTCAATCTTGATCTGTTGGTCCTCACTGATCTTTATCAGTGAAAATGATGGTGTTTTGAGAAGAAAACCAAGGAAATAACAACAATAGATGATTTTCAATAACCAAAATGGGTTTCTAGTATTGAACAATCACAACTTGATCCAAAGGATTGATAAGAGATGAAAACAAGCTACAAATATAGTATAAAATGCTCCTAGCCGTCACCAAAACTTACCAATAATCGATTTCTTGTATTAGGGTTAACCAAGTTGCAAAAGTTACATTTGGCTGCACAAAGACGGCTATTATATACTGTCCAGTAGACAATTTCGCTGGCAGTTTCGCTGGCCAAGCGAAACTGTCACTGAGACAGTCTAAACTAGGTACCGAGCGAAACTACAGTTTCGCTCGGTAGTTTCGTTTGCCTACCAAAAGACAACATTACAAAGAGAAACTATTCTAAACAAGTTAGCTAAACAAAAAAATGAATTCCTCCCTACATTGATCTTCAATATTCCCCCTAGGGAGGGATTCAGCCTTTTTGATCTTCACTCATCAGCTCCGGCCTCGTTCAAATCTGTAGACTCCGGTTCCCCCAAAAAAGTAGACCCTTCAGCAACGGGGATTTCAGCCTCGGATTCCCCCACAATCATTGGCTCATTAGCAACTGGGGATACAACAGGTTTTTCAACATGATCAGTAGTTTCTCCAAGACCGCTCCATGATTTGGTCATCTGATTTGCCAAGTCTCTATCCTCTTCCATCTTATCTTCACCAGCCCTTACTTTTAGTGCTAAATCCTTGATTTCCTTAATAATTCCCCGGGCTTTGTTGGCAAGCCTCATAAACAAGTTTGCCTCTTCTGCAGTGTCATCTCCAGCCCCATATCTGATAGGATTCTCGCACAAGGTCTTTAAGTCATCGTTGCTAAAGGAGAGGACTTCCATTGGATCGAACAATCTTATCTCCGCATCTTCTCCAATTCTTATAACAGCTTCACCGGATTGATTGTCATAGAACCATTTCTTGAATGTTTGCAGTCTTGACATCTGTTGATCCGGGATTCTAATCCTGCTCACAGTTTTAGCCGGTTTGAATTTCAAATAAACCTTAGGCTTTCCGGTCACTTCATCGATTTCAGTCTTTGACTTCATCCTTTGACCTTTCATATACCCAAAAGATGCAAAGTCATCTTTTGCGGCCTGCTGAAGCATCTTTCTCAAATTTTCAGCCCTTATGCTTTTGTCTTCATCAATGAGGGGGAGCTCATCCAACCTCCTCAGATCCCATCTGGGTAAGGTCTTGAAACTCTCACGTTTGCGTATATAGGAGATGCTACCCCCTCTTCTTTTAATCATAAAGACATGAACATCAATATTGAACTTCCAGCTGATGATATGCCTATCAGAATCTTTCTTCCTGTGATGTGAGAAATTTTGAAAAAGAGGGGTCTGATCTTCAATTTCCGGCTTAGTGAACCATTCATCTCTTTTTAGATCAATGACTTCCTCGCTTACAGAGCTTATCTTAGCTTGATATGTAAGAGAATTTTCTTTCAAAGAGTAGCATTCAGGCTCTGAAAGAACATCAACTTCACCCTCTTCATAGCTTTCGTCAATAAGATGGAGAAATTGAGCCTGGACGACCTCAGGTTGTTTCTCTGTTTCAAAACTGTAAAGATTTACATCGCTTACGTTGATTTCATCCAAATCTTCAGCATTAGGGGCTCCACTACCATCAGCCACATTCACTCCTGATCCACTTCCACCGGCTCCACCAGAACCACTACCTCCTATTCCACCAGCTTCACCGAGAACCACTACCTCCCGCTTCTCCAGATGTAGACTTTGTGAAGTCAGTCATTGAATCAATTTCGGCTTCAGTCATTTGGTTTGGCATATTCAAGTGCCTCTTAATTTCATTCATCTCAACTAGCAGGGTCTTGATTAGTGAAGATTGTTTGGCGATAATCTCATTCATGTTCTTGATCTGTATATCTTTTTCCTTCTCTCTAATTTCAGAATTAACCAGTTTGGTCTTGATCATACCCAATTCATTAGCCAAGGAGGTATTTACACCTCTGATGACATCTTCATCCAGTTCAGCCCTGGGATCAACCCTTCTCTTCTTGACAGCCTGCACTTCTTCTTCAGCAGTAGCAGTACGTTTTTGCTTTGATCTTCTTTCGAGCTGGGCCATTTCTTCAATTTCGTCTTCAATTTCATCAGCTGGTTCCTTTGTCGAGCTTCTAACGTACTGCTTCCTCTTTCCTTTTACATTTTCACTTTCCTTACCATCAGTTCTTCTCTTTTTCTCATCTTCAATCAGTTTTTTAATGTAATCATACCTTTTCTCAGGATACATATGTTTCAGCAGGTAAGTGGTGTACCCTGAGAAATCAGCTCTCTTTGCCGCACAGTCGGACAGGATTCTAGGATGCATAGGATTAACAATAAGAGCCACACTCTGCTTTGGCAATTCTGGCTCAAGGTGTTCTATAATCATTTCCAAGAACCTCGGATACAATAGCCATCTAGACTTCTTTAGAGCTTGAATATTTGCTACCATAGCGTCAAAAATCCTTTGAGGAATGTTTGCCTTCTTGCCTCTGCAAACCAACAACATGGCTTCAGCCCAAATCAAGTTTAAACCGTCTGATCCACCTTTTCTGTCGTCAAGGCAAGAAATGAAGACATGGGCAATGTATCTCCATTCCTTCGACAACAAGGACTTCTTAATCTCCTTCTTATTCTTCCACAACTCTCCTCCTTCATATCCCATGTCACGTTCAAAACCTCTCAGCACGTCCAGTTCGTTCATCTTAGTAACATCACCGACATCTTCTTCCAGTTTAAGCGCTTCAGCTATTGTCTTCATTGAAATCACTATATCTTTTTGCATAACTCTGGCCCGGATGCATTCAGGTTTAGCTCTAACGTCATACACGGCCGTGAGCCAGAATTCTTTAATGTGTCTTTCATCGATGATCGGCGAGTAAGAAATCGCATGGAATATGCAAGACTGTTTCAACCACGCGATGCAGTCTCTAAATCCGAGAGATTTGTCGGTGCTGTCATCCAGATATGCCGTGACGTTGCTCCGAGACTCATGCTTTAAATCTGACATTTTTCTGCACATGAAACCGAGAGCTTGTAAGTAAAACCGAACTTACATTAAATTAAATTAAATTTAAATTTAAAATTAAAAAAAAATTGATAGTTTCGCTGCGAAATTATTGTTTCGCTAAGAGGCCACAAAGTCGCACACGGCGAAATAAACAGATTCGCGACAGTGATCTCGGCGACACTGACCGGTTCAGTTTCGCCGAGACACTGCAGTTTCGCTGCGATACTGCAGTTTCGCCGAGGGCGAAACAGCAGTTTCGCTGGCAATCACGGCGACACTGTCAGCGAAGCTTGGGCATGATCGCTGACAGTTTCGCTCGTGACCGATGAACTTTCGTTCAGTTTCGCCAGATGAACTCGCAGTGTCGCTGAACGCGACTTTTGAAATTCAAAATCTGATAATCGATTTAAAGGTCCATTTTTGCAAAACAAACCACAAAAGAACTTATAAGCCACATAAACGAGTGTAATGCAGGTTTCCAACAGTTTCTTAACATCAGTTTAAGGGCCGAGAACCAATTTTGACGATTCGACACACAAATCCAAAAAAAAAAACTGTAAATCTGATGCAATTACGGGTGCGATAAAGCGATTCCACGACCATAAAACACACGAACCTTTACTCGAAATCGGTTAAGCGAAGAATCAAGTGCAACAGTTATGGCGAAAAAAGAGTTTCGCGAGTCCGTTTAGGGTTTGCAGGTTTCTCGGTGAAAAAGAGGATTATGACCAAGATATTCTCGATTACGGGTTTAAATAACAACATAGATTCGCTACTAGTTTCGCTCGCGCGAAACAGTAGTTTCGCCTAAGCGAAAAAGCAAATTCGCTCAAGCCAGATCAGACAGATTAGTTTCGCCGAAACGAAAGTGTAGGTTCGCTGAGAGCCCATGCGGCGAAACTAATCGGGCGAAACACAGTTTCGCTGAAACCCTAAAAATTAAATTTTGACTTAATGAGATATTTGAACCTTTGAAAAACAGACAACTCACACAAATCAACAAACTATACACAAAGTATCGATCTTATAAAAAATAACGCAGAAAGAAAATCTTTTTGAGCTTTTCAACTAAAAGTAAAACGACTGTACAAGCAAACTCTATTTTAATTTGAGAAAGATCCTGACGTGAGATCATATCAACCAGTACGCATCATACACATTTCAATTTCAAACTTAATTAGCATGCAAGTCAAGTAGATCCCGAATGCATCACATTGAAATTAAGCATGCACTAATAGTATTTAACATTTTTGGATATGCTTAAGGTGTATTAATCATGCACTGATCACTCAGCCTCACTCTATCAAAGAAGTTAACAAATCATCATATTCATCTTGATTTTTCTTTTATTCTTTTAAGATGAGATATACGTTCATGATGTTTCATGCAAAAATAAAGCTGAACCCTAAGTGAACAGCAATCAGGTCGGCCGCAAAGCACGCAGAGAAAGCCCGATGCACTTAGGAAAATAAAAAATGGAAAATAAAGCAGAAGACGTATATATCAACAACAATCAGGTCGACCTTATCGGCACGCAGAGAAAGTCCGATGATATATACTAAACACCAAGAAAATAAAGCAGAAACTCAATCAGCAGGTGATCAGGTCGGCCGCCTAGGCACGCAAAGAAGACCCACTGAGTCAAGTGTAAAAATGGCATAAAGCCTTATTTGCAAAGCATGCGTACATCAGAACATCTCTTAATTGCAGAATCATTGCAACACTTATCAAGAAATGAAAACTAGAGTAAATCAGGCAAGCTTTATGTTTATATCCTACTCATAGATATCATATTAGGCATACACACCCAAAGATCATACAAGCACAATACAACTTTTATTTTTACTTTATCCACGGCAGATAACGCAGGTTGATATACAATCATTTCTCACAAGGTCGGATCAATTTCTCATTTTTGTTTTTGAAATTATTTATATACCAAATTTTCTGATGAATTCAATTTTCCCCCAAAATCCACAAATACTCTATTTTTGGATTTTCAAAAAAAGAAATGAAGAACAAAATAAAAGTGATTCGATCGATACTTGACACAAAAATGACAGACGCTTGAACGGAGACACACTGTCGAAGAAAAAGTTTTGACAAGGAAACCGCTTCGAATGCATGAGTGAAAGGAGGTGATTTGAGAGAGATTTTACGAAGTTTAAGCAATTTTAGTGTGATTTACCCCCAATTCCCACACAAGATAACAGGAAGGACATCAAAAAGCAGTTATGAGAAAATTGCAGGGTAAATGGAACTTAAGTACTCCCCTGATTATATTCAAGTAATAATTGGCCAGAAATTATTTGAAGGGGATGGCGTGATCATTGATTTCTTGATTTCAACGAATTCAGCTGCAACAATCACCTGATTCAAGATAAAAGAAATTAGCATTCAGGTTTAAATAAAACGAACTTAAGATGAAATAAAGTTAAAAGAATATTTACGAAAATCTTATTGTTATCCACCCCCCCCCCCTCCCTTTTTTTTTTAATTTTTTTATTATTATACATATTTAACAAAATTTTAAAATGAAATCATGCCCAGCATTTTGATAAGCTCATAAAAGCGGGGTTTATCAAAAGTTTTTGTGAAAATATCAGCTTTCTGGGCCTTGGTTTCAATGGGGATAACATCAATGAACCCTTTTTCCTCAGCATCTCGGATTGCATGAATCCGTGTTTCGATATGTTTTGTTCTGGAATGGTGAATCGGATTCTTGGAGATTCCAACAGCAGCTTCGTTGTCACAAAACAACGGTGTATGGAGAAAGTTGAGTCCATAGTCCATCATCTGGTGTTGAATCCACAGCACTTGACAGCAGCAACTGGAGGCGGCAATGTATTCGGCTTCGCCTGTAGATAAGGAGACAGTTGTTTGCTTCTTGCTTTGCCACGAAACCAAGCATTCCCCCAGAAACTGGCATCCTCCAGAGACAGACTTTCTATCCAGTTTGCATCCTCCGTGATCACTGTCTGAATATGAATTAAGCTCAAAACTTCCACCCTTAGGATACCATAATCCCAATCTTGATGAGCCCTTCAAATAACGGAAGATTCGCTTGACCGCCTTTTCGTGAGATTCCCTTGGATCAGCTTGATAGCGAGCACAGTAACACACAACAAAAGTGATATCCGGACGACTGGCTGTGAGATACATGAGAGACCCAATCATTGATCGATAAAGTTTCTGGTCAACCCGCTTTCCTTCACTGTCGGGAGTCAAACATGTCTGAGATGTGAAGGGAGTAAGTTCAGCTGAGGCGTCGTTCATCTTGAATTTCTTCAGAATCTCCAGAATGTACTTTTCTTGATGAATAAGAATCCCGTCAGGCTTTTGTTCCACCTGCAACCCAAGGAAGAAACACATCTTCCCCATCATACTCATTTCGAATTTTTCTTTCATCACTTCTTCAAACTCGCGACAAAGCTTCTCATTTGTTGAACCAAAAATTATGTCGTCTACATATACTTGAACGATCAGCACTTCACCGTTGACCTCTCTTGTAAACAACGTCATGTCGATAGATCCACGTGTAAAGCCTTTTCCCAAAAGATATTCAGTCAAAGTCTCGTACCAAATTCTGGGAGCCTGATGTAGACCATAGAGAGATTTATCGAGCTTGTACACTTTGTCAGGAAATTCATGTTCTTCAAAGCCAGGAGGTTCATTCACATAGATTTCTTCATCAATGTCCCCATATAAGAAAGCGCACTTAACGTCCATCTGGTACACCTTGAAATCCTTGTGTGCAGCATGAGACAGGAAAATGCGAATGGCCTCAATACGTGCAACAGGTGCAAACACTTCAGTATAATCAATTCCTTCTTCCTGATAAAAACCTTGAACCACGAGTCTTGACTTGTTTCTGATCACAACACCTCTATCATCTGGTTTGTTCCTGAAAACCAACTTTGTACCAATTGGAACCTTGTTTTCTGGAAGATCCACGAGTTGCCAAACCTTCAGCTTTCTGAATTGTTATAGCTCAGACTGCATAGAGTCCACCCAACTAGGATCTGCTAAAGCTTCCTCTACATTTTTAGGAACGATCTGATACAGAAAACACGCGAACAAGCATTCATTTATCAATCCAGACTGATGACGAGTCCTCACTCCATCCGTAATAGAACCAATGACGAGGTCATGTGGATGATCTTTTATGGTTTTGAAATTTGAGTCAATGTTGAGGGGAGCGCGTTCGGAGGTTTGAGGTAATTCAAGAGATGAAGATGGACAGTCGGGTTGATGCGTAGGTTGTGAGGGAGAGGATGGGTTTTGTTGAATTTCGGAGTGAGGGGTGATAACGACAAGAGGAGGATTATCATTTGCTTCAGCCAGAATAGGAAGATTGAATGACTTGAACAGAGTGTCTGACTCATAAAACCATTCTGGTCCAGATCCGGTGTTGGGAGTGTTTGATTCTTGCCAGTCAACATAGTAGGATTCTTGCACAATGCGAGTACGTTTGTTATAAACTCTATAAGCTTTTTGAGAAGAAGAATACCCCATAAAGAAACACTCGTCAGAGACGGCTCCAAATTTCGTAATTTGAGCTTCGGTATTCAGCAGTGTGCATGAACATCCAAACGGCTTAAAGAAATCAATCAGTGGCTTCCTTCCATGATACAGCTCATAAGACGTCTTCATCTTATCTTTCACGATTAAGACGCGGTTCAGCACATAGGACGCACAGTTAACAGCTTCAGCCCAGAAGATAATCGGCAGCTTTGATTCTATCAGCATGGTTCGAGCAGCTTCCACGAGTGTGCGATTCTTTCTTTCAGCAACTCCATTCTGCTGCGGTGTTCTTGCTGCACTGTATTGTCGAAGAATCCCACGAGTGTGCGAAATTCAGTGCCATTGTCGCTTCTGATTGCCTTGACTTTCTTGCTTCTGGAGCTTTCCACGGACAGGATAATGTTCTGTAAAGCTTCAGCCGTGTCGCTCTTTTGCTTCAAGAACCTAACCCAAGAGTACCTGGAATAATCATCAGTGACAACAAGACAGTAAGATCTTTTTCCCAAACTTGGGACACTAATCGGTCCAAATAAATCAGTATGGAGCAATTCTAAGGGACTTGAAATGGAATTTTCAACTTTTGACTTATGTGGCTTCTTATGTTGTTTTCCTTTAGCACATGAAAGACATTTTTCAACGACAGAAAAATCCTTGAAAGGGAGACCTCGGACCAAATTGTTTTTGACAAGATTATTTAGAATTTTGAAGTTTATGTGTCCTAAACGTCTATGCCACAAGAAGCACTCAGATACAGAAGCTTTTGAAAGTAGACAAGTCATGGACGAAGAGTGAGATGCAGTGGATTTCATATTCAGCAGATATGTGTCATTGATGCGAGGTGCACGCATTGCCACCATCTCTTCGGGCACTTTGAATCCCGGCTTCAGAAATAAGCATTCATTGGATTTGAATAGCACAGGAATATCCTTGTCACAGATTTGTGACACACTTAGAAGATTAAACTGCAATTCGGGAACATAATTGACTTGCTCCAAAGTAAGAGATCCATATGACACATCTCCTTGACCAACCATCTTTCCACCCCTCTTATCACCTGCAAAAGAAACAACTCCACCATCCACGATCCTGTAATTTGTAAGCAGGTCTTTCAACCCAGTCATATGCCGAGAGCATCCCGAATCAATATGCCAATAGCTATTTGGAGAGTTCTTCGGGAGTGCCTGGCAATACAAGACAAGAAATTACTTAATAACTGGTACCCAGACTTTTGCATTTCCGGGATTTGTGACTTTCTGTTTTCCCCCAAGGAATTGTTTTACAAAACTGGTTACCTTGTGGCCAAAGGATCTATCATGGTTTGTTCGATTTAATTTTTCTTTGCAATTTTTAACAACATGATCATCCTTACCACATCTGAAACAGTGAGATTTGTGACTTATGCAGGAGGAAGTTTCTGAAAGCCTTTCCTCCTCACAATCTGATGTGTTAAAATCAGAATCACTGTTGGTTTCAAAATCCATCTTAGTTTTATCATTTGAAATCTTTGCATTAGTTTTCAACGATGATTTCTTCTTTTGAGAAACATGAATTTCCGTAGGTTTTGAAATTCGTATTGGTGTGAAAGAAGGAATTGGATTAGAAAGAAATTTGTTGAAGCAGTTTTGAGATGTACTTGCATGACATTGATCATTTTCATTTGAAACAAAACTTTCTTGATTAACAGACGCTGACTCATCACTATCACTATCTAAAGAAGAACAACTACTAGCTACACTACTGTCTGAGCTAGACTTCTTGGAATTCGAACTACTACTTGAAACAGACTCCTTAGAATTTAGACTACCGCATCCAAGCCCACTTGTGTTACCATATCCATTATCATAATCCTCCCTGATCTCCTTATGGTTCACTCCTTCTAGACCTGCATGCAGACTGTTAGCATCACTAGGAATTAAATCATTTAAGGGATGAGGTTTCGGAGTAGGTGAATAACAATGCGTGCTAGGAGGAGGATAAACCTTAGGAAACACATTCCCATTGTTCTCCATACCTATTCCGGTTTTTATTTTAGCTCCTCGTTGTTTAACGAGCATCTCTTCAACTTTCATTTGTGAAACGGTCCATCTATCTAACTTGGTCTGAAGTTGAGAGGTTTCAAATTGGGCTAATGTAACTCTTTCAGAAAGCATGTTTATTTCAACATTTTTTGCAAGAAGAGTTTGTTTTAAATGTTCATTTTCATGCATTGCCTCATTTAATTTCACAAAATATTTTGCTTCATTTTCTTTTAATTGGGTGTTCATGGTTTTTAATTCGTTGTTGGTGTCAATCAACAATCGATTGGCCTTGTAGATGCCGAACAAACGAATTCTACAAGGATGAGAGCACATATCTTGAACAGATTCATATGAGAGATCCATTATAACCTTTTCTGCAGCAAGAGCTTTTTCACATGTGCACACGGGTGTGCTTGCAGTTTTCTCATTCATCTTCTTCTCAGCTTCTTCCTTCTGACAGCTGTTAACTGTGTGGTCATTGCTTTGTTCATGAATTTGAGCTGCAAGAGCTTGATTGATGGCTTCCTCGGCTTCAGAGACCTCCGAACTCCAGTCAAAGTTAGTCAGAAGAGCCACTTCTTTGGTTGGCTTGGCTTCAGCTTTGTCAGTGATAGGGATGACACGAGTTGCAGGCTCAGAGGTCGGTTCAGTAACAATTGGACTTGGGCATTCCCTTTTGAAATGGCCAAGTTGCTTACAGTTGTAGCATCTAAGCTTAGCCTTATCAAAACCAACTCTTCCATTTTGATTCTTGAAGGTGTTTCTCCCAGTACGTTCGAAGAATTTTCTAGCACGAACAGTCAACATGGCCATTTGCCATTTTAGGTCAGTTTCTTCCAAGTCATCTGGATCAACTTGGTACATATCCTCAGCAGTCAGAGTTGAACCTTGAAGTTCTCCGGCAGCGAAAGCTTGATAACTGTTGGTAAACAATGAGAACAATCCCATGTATTCAGGTGAGATCTGGGATGTTTGCTGAGTAGTGGCGGAAGCAGTTGAGGATGAACCAGATCCAAGATGTGAAGATTGAAGTTGAGATAAGGCTCCTTTGGGTGTGACGGCTGAGATGAAAGCAGAATTTGGAGAATAAACTTTAGTAGGACCCATGGTTTGATTGTACTCTCTCCTTTGAACATCCAACTCAAAAGACTTAAGCTTGTTAATTACATCCATAAGCTTGTAATCGGAGAAACCTCTTTCTTGTTTTAGCATGCGAACCTGAATGCTCCACTCGGGTGGAAGAGCATCCAGCAGCTTCTTGATTTGTTCAGAGTTAGTGAGTTTCGCATCATATTTCTTCAGATTGCTTGATACAGTTAGGAAGCGGTTTGTCAAATCAACTAACTTTTCATTCTTCATGCTTGTGAATGAATTGAATTCTTTAGTGGCTTGGGCTTCTTTGTCCTTCACCAGGTCTTCATTGCCATCATAAAACTCACAAAGAGCGTCAAACAAACTTTTTGCATCAGTGTGCTCAGCAAAACGATTGTAGATTTCTTGCGACATGCATAGAGAAAGAGCACCAAGAGCCTTTTGATCACGATCAATAAGTTTCAAGTCCTTCTCAGAAAAGGAGGACGGCTTGGTGTTGATCTGAGTTACTTCACCAGTAGTAATGGTTGGAATATGAGGTCCATCGACGATTGACAACCATTGATTGTAATCGGTGTACAGAAAGAACGATTTCAGACATCGTTTCCAATCTTCAAAATTGTCTCCGTTGATCAGCCTTGGTGGTCGGTTTGGAGCAATGCTTTCAGTGTCAGCAGCATTTGTACCTGACGCCATCTTAAATCAGCCTGAAATAAGAAAGACACGAGCAAACAAAGAACAATACAATTTGGTTAGTTTCGCTGGGAGGAATAGTTTCGCCAGCAATTTCGCTCGGAAATCCTGAACAATTTCGCTGGAACTTATAATTTCGCCAGCAGTTTCGCTTGGGAACACTGAACCAATTCAGCAATTTCGCCAACTAGTTTCGCTGTATGCACGGGCAGCACTTTCGCTCGGAAATACCCGATGACACACAGTTTCGCTAGCTAGTTTCGCTGGAAACTGGTTTGAACTTTCGTTCAAGAAAAATGTCGATAGTTTCGCTTCGGATTTAGGGCGAAAGTATAGTTTCGCTCGGCAGTTTCGCAGGGAAACTACAAATTCGCTAGATAGTTTCGCTGTCTGAAGGCACAGTTTCGCTGGATAAACAGCAATTTCGCCCAGAACAGAAAACCCTCTTTTTGAAGAAGAAATGATCAGAAATCAACCCAAATCACTATGGAGTAATGATCGGTTGATTGCATAGTCTTCAGGACATCAAAACACACAATATTCAATCAATTTCCAGTCCAAAACAATGAGATTTCAGAATCAAATAGATTTTCAAAGTTTTACCCAAAAACACTCAAAAACACCAAAATCAAGAGCACAAAGGCTCTGATACCATATTGTTGGTCCTCACTGATCTTTATCAGTGCAAATGATGGTGTTTTGAGAAGAAAACCAAGGAAATAACAACAATAGATGATTTTCAATAACCAAAATGGGTTTCTAGTATTGAACAATCACAACTTGATCCAAAGGATTGATAAGAGATGAAAACAAGCTACAAATATAGTATAAAATGCTCCTAGCCGTCACCAAAACTTACCAATAATCGATTTCTTGTATTAGGGTTAACCAAGTTGCAAAAGTTACATTTGGCTGCACAAAGACGGCTATTATATACTGTCCAGTAGACAGTTTCGCTGGCAGTTTCGCTGGCCAAGCGAAACTGTCACTGAGACAGTCTAAACTAGGTACCGAGCGAAACTACAGTTTCGCTCGGTAGTTTCGCTAGCCTACCAAAAGACAACATTACAAAGAGAAACTATTCTAAACAAGTTAGCTAAACAAAACAATGAATTCCTCCCTACATTGATCTTCATGATCTTTTCGGGCCAGTGAACATCTCGAGCTTAGGGGGAAAGTCTTACTGCCTCGTTGTTACTGACGACTACTCCAGATACTCGTGGGTGTTCTTCCTGAGAGAAAAGTCTGAGACAGCTGAGATATTGAAGAAGTTTGTTACTCGCATTGAAAACGCCAACAGAGAGCGGGTTCGGATAATCAGATCTGATAACGGGACGGAGTTCAAGAATCAAACATTTGACGATTTTTGTAATTTGAAAGGCATCACTCGACAGTTCAGTTCATCGTACACGCCACAACAAAATGGTGTTGCAGAACGGAAGAATAGAACCATCATTGAGTCTGCCAGAACCATGCTTGCTGATTCTAACCTCAAACTCTCATTTTGGGCAGAAGCAGTGAACACTGCATGCTACGTTCTGAACAGAACACTCTTGGTCAAGCATGCTAACAAGACGCCGTTCGAACTGTTTTCTAAACAAAAACCCGTTTTATCAAGACTTAAACCGTTTGGATGTCCTTGTACTGTGCTTATACAGTCTGAACAATTAGCCAAGTTTGCCCCTCGGGCAGATGAAGGTTATTTTGTTGGATACTCTATGTCCTCAGTGGCGTATCGAGTATACAACAAAAGAACTCAAGTGATCATAGAGTCGTGCAATGTTAATTTTAAGGAGCACACTCGGATCCCTCGAGAATCTGATTCAGATAGCATGTATGACCTTGACTCAGATGTTGATGCTCGTGAAGAAGACTTTCCGACTTTTGACACTTTTGCTCCTGTTTCTTCATCGATTTTGGGAACTATCTATTCAGCAGACCTTCCTGATCTAACATGGAGAAATCAGTCGAGTGAATCAGTAAATCATTCCGGAGAATCATCTTCATAAACAACTCCTGATGAAACAGTAATTCCAATGCCAGATCCAGTTATTGTAGAAACAGAACCAGCACCTGCAACAGTTTAGGGGGAAACCAACGTGGAAACTGCTCCTGAAGATCATGATTCTGATTCAGAAGTTGAAGCTGAAATTGAAACCGGTGAGGTCCCGGGAAATGATCTGCAAATTGGGAACCTTGAATCTAACATCGAAGACAACGTTGTTGAAGAATCAAGGGTTCATAAAAGTCATCCAACAAGCCAGATTATAGGCCCCGTAGACAAAAGGGTCACCCGAAGTAAAATAGAACATGTTAACTCGTGTCTATTTTCATGCTTCATATCTCAAGAAGAACCAACTTCAGTTGCTGCTGCTCTCAAAGATGACAACTGGATCGAAGCCATGCAAGCAGAGTTACTTCAGTTCAAACTGCTCAATGTTAGGCATCTTGTTGAAGCTCCCAAGGGTGTTGAACCCATACCGGTCAAGTGGATTTTCAAGAACAAAAGAGATGACCGTGGAATAATCATAAGAAACAAAACTCGATTAGTAGTGAAAGGGTACTTGCAAGAAGACGGCATTGATTATGTCGAAGTCTATGCACCTGTCGCCCGTCTAAAAGCCATTCGGATTTTCTTAGCTTATGCTGCGTCTATGGACATTACGGTTTACCAACTTGATGTCAAGACTGCATTTCTTTATGGCGAGCTGGATGAGGACGTGTACGTACAGCAACCTCCCGGGTTTGTGAACAAGTCATTTCCAAACAAATGTTACAAACTTGACAGGGCCCTTTATGGTCTACACCAAGCCCCGAGGAAGTGGTACGAGACTTTGTCTACATATCTGCTGGAAAATGGATATAAGAGGGGTATTATTGATCAGACTCTTTTCATTCGACATGTCGGGAAGGATATGCTTTTAGTTCAAGTTTACGTTGACGATATCATTTTCGGGTCTACGAACGAAAATTTGTGTCATGCATTTGAGGACTTGATGAAGAAAAGGTTTGAGATGAGCGCCATGGGTGAATTAACCTTTTTCCTAGGAATTCAAGTGAAACAGTCGCCAGACGGTATACTGATCAACCAAGGGAAATACGTTAAAGAAATTCTGAAGAAGTTCGGCTTTCACGACTCTAAGGGATTCTCTACACCAGTGGAAACTCGTCACAGACTGAATACTGATGCTCAAGGGGTCTCGGTGGATGAACACTTATACCGTTTGATGATCGGGTCGTTGATGTATTTGACGGCAAGTCGTCTCGATATCATGTTTGGAGTCTGTCTCTGTTCAAGATTTCAGAGCAAACCAAAGGAATCTCATTTGACTGCGGTGAAGAGAATTTTTCGATACTTGAAGTCAAATCCCAACCGAGGGCTATGGTATCTAAAAGATTCAGCCTTTGATCTTAGAGCCTACTCAGATAGTGACTATGCTGGTTGTCAACTCGATCGGAAGTCTACACGGGTGGAGCTCAGTTTTTGGGAAACCGACTCGTGTCGTGGCAATGCAAGAAGCAGACTACGGTGTCCACTTCAACTGCTGAGGCGGAGTACATCGCTGCTGTATCATGCTGCTCTCAAGTTCTCTGGATCCAAAATCAATTGCTGGACTACGGTTTCAATTTCATGAGTACTCCTATTCATATTGACTATTATGTTGCTGTTTGTCTTGTTAAAAATCCGATACAGCATTCTAAGACTAAGCATATAGAGATTAGACACCATTTCATTAGGGATTGTGCTGAGAAGAAACTAGTCACCTTAGTTCAGATTGACTCAGAAAATCAGTTAGCTGACCTATTCACTAAGTCTTTTGACATGTCTAGGTTCAATTTTTTGGTTACCTCTTTAGGTATGATCAACTTTGACTAGGACTAGAATTTCTTGCTCCCTGATATGTTAGTGTCATGCTCTCTAGGTTGCTTTCTTTTATGAATTCTCTGTGTGAATATCCTAAGTCTTGCATTCCTCTCATTAAAATCACCAAAAAGATTTTACATTTCTTGCTTGTTTTGCATTTTTATCAAATTATTGATGTTTGTCTTATTTTATGTTATGTTATTGCTTTTGTTACTCTTTTGACTCACTTGAGTCTGTTCCTATGTTGTTTGACTTAATTTGGCTGAGAAAAATATTTCAGTATGTCAGTGTCTCGAGTCAAAATGATTTATGACCTAAGGAATTTCTTGTTTTTAAGTCTGTTTGCCGTGCCTGCATCTGTGGAAGATAAAAACAAAAATAGTGTCAATTTTTGTAATTGTTTAGTATTTGTCTATACTGATGTGCAGTAAAAAAAAATAGCAGAAAATACTAAAAACAGTGAAAAAGGTAAAACCTTTGGTCTGTGGTCGGACAATATGTAAGGAACATGATATGATTCTGGTCTTGTTGATCTAACCATAGGATATGATCCAACCGACCGGTAACTTTATCATTTGATGTGTCGGTAGGCTCGACATACTTAGAAGTAGACTATTTCTGTGATTACACATTAATTTGCTTGAAAATGTGAACCTTTAAGTCTACCAGTGCAAAATTCTTTAAATTTGCCTAAGTCTGAGCTAAGTACGATATGCCAACACACACGAATATTTCTTTAGCATTAAGTCCCTGATTTCACTTATCAGCACACCATTTGTTTTGCTTACGCAAAGACCTTGGTGTCGCTTCATCTATCAATAAATCCGTGGCACATCTGCTTTGCGAAAGCGATGACCTTGTGACCACGCGATCCCATCATCACATTCATCATTTATCTGTGACACATCTGCTTTGCGAAAGCAATGACCTTGTGTTCACGCGATCCATCATAATATCCATTCATGAAATCAGCTACTTAACCCTAAAGAAATAGGGGGAAATAATATAAGTTGTCATATGTTGAAGAAATTCCATATATACCAATTTTAAAATTCTTATGTGTGTGGGCTGTATTCGAAGTGCAAAAATGGTCCATGGTAGAATTCTGGTGACTTAAGTTGTATAAAAGGTTAATCACATCTTTCACTAATCGAACAAAACATGATAAATATGTCACGGAAATTTGTTGAAAATTACCTTGTCTGAGCTTAAGTGGATAAACAATACCGACAATCTGACTTATGGAACCGGATCCGAAAGGTGATTTGAATTATGAGTGTTATTGATCACGTAATTAATTGGTATGATTCTAAACATGTCTGACCACGACCATACAAAAATATGTGAATTCTCAAAGCCAATGTGCTTGAATTTCCAAGTTTGGTGAAAAATTGACCAACTGGTACTAAAATTAATCTTGGTATGGGTTTGAAATTAACCAACTTGAAAGAAAACGAATTCATGAGTTCGGGTGGAAAATTGACCCAATTCGGATAAAATTGGAAATTTTGAGTTCGTGTGGAATTTTGACCGATAAAAGTCAAAATTAGGTACTAGGTGTGTCATCATCAAATTTGTTGAAACTGGTCCTTGTGTTATAAATTCAAAATTTATCTTCCTGGTAGGTTACTGGTGGCAGGCATGCATTTTTTTGTTCTCTTTTTAAGTTTTGTAGTTAAATAGTAAATTTTTATATTTTGGTAAATTTTTGGACTTAGAAATTTTTTTAAATATTAGGTGTTTTTCATGAAGTCCGCTAAGAACAAATTGTTCTTAGCGAACTTGTTTTTTGTTTGAGTCTTTTGTATATGTTGAGAAGTCCGCTAAGTTGAACTTGTCCTTAGCGAACTTCTCCTATGTTTTGATAATTTTGGTTAAGTGTTTGAGAAGTCCGCTAAGAAGGATTTTACCTTAGCGAACTTCTCCACTTACATTTTAAGTTTACTAAGGTTAAAACTGTTCTTAGCGAACTTGTTTATACCTTAGCGAACTTCTTTTTTACTTAGAAATTTTTTCTGTATCAACTTCTGTTTTGGCCTTAGCGTACTTGTTTGCCTTAGCGAACTTCCTAACTTAGCGAACTTCTTTAAAGCTTAGCGTACTTGTCCTTAGCCTTAGCGAACTTCATTGAACTTAGCGAACTTCTCTTAGGCTTAGCGTACTTGTTTAGCTTTAGCGAACTTCCTGGGTTAGCGAACCTTATTAAGCTTAGCGTACTTCTCAGAGGCCTTAGCGAACTTGTTTCTCCTTTAGCGCACTTGTTTGGTCTGCTAATACTTAGCGGACTTGGAGACAGGCTTAGCGAACTTGTTTAAATTCAGATTTACAAGTCCGCTAAACCCTACACTATATAAAGGAGACTTGTCTTATTTCTTCTTTCACGCTTTCAAAACTCACATTCGCTCTAAAAAACGAACCGGCGACTCCCTCTCTTCCACTATTCGATCAAAATCTCCCGAATCTCTCTCAAATCTGTTGATCTCACTGTGATTAGGGTTGATTAGCACACTCTCATTGCATTCACAGATTTCTTTCGTCTTTACTTGATCCTAATATACTTGTGCTCAAGTCAAAGGTATGTGAATCTTAACTCTCATTTATAATTTTAAACCCGAGAATATTTGTGTACAGAGTGTATTTGAATGTGTTTTGAACTTGAAAAACTCCTTTATATTCTATGACAGTTGGTTACTTCTTTGTTCTAGTTGATTAGTGTTGGAACTTTTAATAAGTGTGACTGACGCCATCAAATCTATTCTCGAATAATTCAGTTGAAGAATCCATTGTGATTTGATTCAGAGACGCGGGTTGTGATGCTCGAGGCTTGCAAGTTTGGACCGAAGACGTTTTCTGGAAAAGTCAACTGTTCGGGTCAACGGTCAACGTAAAAGTCAACGGAAGATCGGTTCGAGCGAGTCAAGCTTCATATTAATTAAATCATCTTTGATTTAATTAATAATAATTATGTCATTTGTTTATTTGTATTTGCTCATTTGTATGTGTGTTAGCTAGTTAGTGGGCTAGTGAGCACATGGGCTCTCTATAAATAGGAAGTGATAGCTCCATTAGATAGATGATGAATAACAAGATGAATAATGATGAATAATGAGTGATGTGAGCTATCATTTCTAGAGAGAGAGTCACACATTGGGTTTGAGCTCAACCCAATGTGACCATGGATTTCCAATGACGAGTTTTGTAATCATTCGGTTCGTTGTAATCATTCAGCAATAATCAATGAATCGTTTGATTTTATCATTTCTTGTCATTTATTATCTTTGATTCTCTTCATCCCGTCTCCTCATCTCACCTTCGTTCTTGCTCAAGATCGGGATTCTCGATGTGAAATCGGTCCGGACAAATGGTATCAGAGCGGGTACGGATCAGATTCATCTCACCGTGAATCTGGTCACTCGAATCTATGATTTTGAGCTTGAATGAGGTGCTGATTGAAAAAAACCCACTTTGGAGATTTTTTCTACTTTTTCTTATTTTTGGAGCTGATTGATGATTTCTGGATGAATCTGATGATAGACTCTTGTTATTGGGTTCATTTAGATATGATTCTATGCTCCATATGTTCAAATCTGTGAAGAAATACGAGATCTGAGCTGAAAAAATAAAGCTGTTAGAGTTTTCCCGTTTTTGGGATTTTTGAAGATTTTTGAGCTTTGATTCTGAGTTTTTGGTGAAATAATCAGTGTTTTTGGATGAAATAAAGTATGAATCTTGATGGAAAACGCATTCCGGATCCAATGGAAGCATCGGTTTCGCCTGATTCGCAACATATTTGACAGATCAGGAAAAAGACACACTTAACGGTGTTTACTAGGTGTTCTTCGTGTTCTTGATGGATTTCCAGATTTTGAGGCTGATTCGGGACGTTTGAAGCTACGATTCGAGTTGTTTGTGGCCAGAATGATTTCGTGTTATGGTTGGCTTCATTGTTCGTTCATGAATCTGCTTTTTCCTCATGTTTTGGTGGTTCAAAATCGATCACGAAGATCTGGGTTTTCTGCTGTTATTCATGTGTTCATAAAGGTTTCTGGGTTTGTTGAAGGTGTTGTTGGCGATCTGGAATGAACTTGAAGATGTACTTGGCGACTTCGAGTTAGTTCTTGGCGATTTCGAGTTAGTCTTTGGCGATCTCGTGTTTAATCTTGGCGATTTCATGGTTAGCGATCTCGTTTAAAGCTTGGCGACCTCATATATGGGTTGGCGACCTCATACTTTGGCGATCTCGACGAATCTCGTCAACTGGGTTTTCGTTCGAATAAGCTTTAGACGATTCTGATCGTATAGATGGTAAGAGGATCGAATAACGAGTCCAACGGTATAAGATTTGATGATTTTCGTCAAGTATTATGGGAGATTTGAACGAATTACGATTTTCCGGTGGCTCGTCGTTTTTCCGATGGTTTTTTCCGGTCTATTTAGGGTTACGACACTTTTAGGTAGAAGAAAGGAGACCAGGTGACGTGGTGTAAGCTCATTGGCTCCAGGAGAATTCTTTCTCTCTCCTTTTGTCGGTCAACTCCAGCATTTTTTTCTGTCGCTGCCTGATTGGTGGAGAAAATGGGCTTGGTCCCACCTCATGAAAGAGTCGTTGGATAGCATTTTGTTGTTGCTTTTCTATTGGCTGCAAAATTGAACGTGGGACCCAACTGAAATAATAAATCGCTGAATCCTTTTGGCTGGCGCATGGCAATTGGAGGAATGGAATGCGCGTGGGCCCCTTGCTGTCAAGAGAACCGTTGGAAACCTAAGCACTGTCTCCATCTCATTGGCTTAAGCCATGTCTCGTGGGCCCCATCTATTCTAAGAGACGTTGAAAAGGGTTGTGCTTGGCGGCCTCTGATTGGTCTATCCTTTACTCACACGGATCCACCTCCTACAGCCATCAGATGGCTTTAATCGCTGCCGTTGGATCTGATATGGAGCTTAATTCTGATTGGTCTATTTAATTAGACATGGATTAAGGTTTTATTGGGAGATTTAATTTCCACTAATTATTTTTCCAGTATTATTTCGTTAAATGCGGGGTTTTTTCTCATCAATTTTTACGAGAATAACGAGATAACGCCGAAACGAAATTTTGAAAATATTTTAGTGGTCATGGATTTATTTCATTTATTGACCGGGTTTCTAGTTTTTGTTGACGTCAAGGCCACGTCAGCTAACGACCACTGACGGACTGGTTTCGCTTCTCGGTTAAGTCTGCAACTTTTTCGTTATGTCTCACTTTAAGTTGTTTAGCTGATGCAGCGCTGATGTCATCTAACCGAATTAACTGGAATCTCAGTTAAATATTGGAATTGTCCGTTAAATCTCTAACGGAAGGCTGTTACTTGAATAAAATTTACGGTCTTCTCAGATTCATTCCAAATTGCACCGTTTGACTCAGAATTCTTCACGAAATATTTTTCCGAGCTCGATTTTCTTCACCAAAAATTACGAAGACTCCGATTATGAATAAATTTTGCGTTTATGCTCGGGATCTCAGTTTTTCACCGATTTGACATTATTTTTGCATCCAACCCAGTCACGCGTAACAAGTTCAGTATTTATGGATCATTCACAATTGTTAGCACCCGGCTTCCGGTTTTTCACAAGATTGTCCAATTTCAGGATTTCTGTACCGTTTTCTCTTCGGAACTGAGCGGAACGGTTCCACTCTCTGCATCTGATTTTCCGCTTCCGCATCGGATGTTTTCAGAGGGATCCAGAGAAAAGGGGGAACTTCTATGGATTTGGATTATCGGGTCGATTATCTGAAGTTAGAGCATTTTCAGTGATTGATTGGTTTGTCTGATTCGGTTTGTTGTGATTTTGACTCCAACGTTCAGCATTCTTAGTATTGTACCCGACCGTGTGAACCGAGTGAACTGCAGCACTTGGATCTCAGCTGGAGCAACAAGAACAGAAGAAGCTTATTCAAAGGGGGAATCTTTACAACAGAAAGATTCCGGTTTATCAGTTATTCTTTGAATATGTACGACAGAGCGGTTCTTCACCAGTATGACAGATTTGAAAGCGTCAGTCAAGGGGGAATTGTTGGAACTTTTAATAAGTGTGACTGACGCCATCAAATCTATTCTCGAATAATTCCGTTGAAGAATCCATTGTGATTTGATTCAGAGACGCGGGTTGTGATGCTCGAGGCTTGCAAGTTTGGACCGAAGACGTTTTCTGGAAAAGTCAACTGTTCGGGTCAACGGTCAACGTAAAAGTCAACGGAAGATCGGTTCGAGCGAGTCAAGCTTCATATTAATTAAATCATCTTTGATTTAATTAATAATAATTATGTCATTTGTTTATTTGTATTTGCTCATTTGTATGTGTGTTAGCTAGTTAGTGGGCTAGTGAGCACATGGGCTCTCTATAAATAGGAAGTGATAGCTCCATTAGATAGATGATGAATAACAAGATGAATAATGATGAATAATGAGTGATGTGAGCTATCATTTCTAGAGAGAGAGTCACACATTGGGTTTGAGCTCAACCCAATGTGACCATGGATTTCCAATGACGAGTTTTGTAATCATTCGGTTCGTTGTAATCATTCAGCAATAATCAATGAATCGTTTGATTTTATCATTTCTTGTCATTTATTATCTTTGATTCTCTTCATCCCGTCTCCTCATCTCACCTTCGTTCTTGCTCAAGATCGGGATTCTCGATGTGAAATCGGTCCTGACAATTAGTTTGAACCTTGAAATTTTGTTTGAATAGATTAACTATGAGATTTATAAGCTATGATCCTCTTTTATATGAATACTTAGAAATTTTTTGTGTTATAAATTGTCAATTTTGGAACTTTGGTTGGCATGATAGAACTCAATGTGGCTAATGTCGATTCAGTTTGGTTAACTCAATTCTGATTGTTTAAATATGCTTGTGAGTTTAATCTTAACAACTTTGAAGTTTCAATTTTAGTTTTCAATCATGATTGGATTGACTTAATAATTTCCACTTGTGTTGAAATTATATAGTCTCCAATCAAAATTTATTTTTCATGATTGTCCATAACTCTAAAATGATTGAGACTTAAACTTGAGAATCTGCTGATAACTGGTGATTAGTCTAGTCACTCATCACATTGATAGATTAAGTTTGAAGTTTCTCATGTTATGCCTTTAAGTTCATATTGCCTATATCTTTATGTGTTTGTCTAAAATTTTGAAGTCTAACATAACTTGTCTGATCACAAAACAGAACTTATTACTGTTGAGAGATTAATCAAGAGCATTGTGTCTTTTTTGATCTTAGCAAACCTTAGTTCATCAAAAAGGTATGTTGTTCTATCAAAATGGCAATGTGAGTTAAGACTCAGTTTTTTGCTACACAGGGGCAATCCTTATCTTATTTTAGTTAATCTGATACTCACTTGATTTTTAATACAACATGCTTGATCCCAGCAGATAACTCACTGAGTCATTGAAAAATTCAATTCATCTTATATTAGATCTTAGTCACCATTAGATCTTCAGAAAGGTATGTGTTTCTCATTACAAGCATTCATGTTATTAATCAGGTAGTGCATCACCTTATTTAATTACTTGTACGTGTATGTCTCTCTCTGTGTAAATTGACATCCAATTGAGCCTAACACTGGTGGTTTAAGACTGGTTAAGATCCACATGGATATGAAACAGGTCAATAACTCAGGTGGAAGGATCTTGGACACAGTTAACACTAAGATAGACATAATTGAATGTCTTGACCTAACTAAGTTGATTTGACCATCTTTGTGACTAATTGAGAGCATTTATACATAGGATGTGATCTATGATGCCTCTAAGGTTTATATGAACTATCTTAGGTATTTAAGCTCTGTATGAACACTCATTTGGTCATTTTGACTTCAATAAGTCAAATCTTGCAAGAAATTGTTTTTATGTGACTGTATTAGCTTAAATGTGAATTTGGTGATTTAGGTATGTGTTAATTGATCCATACATGCTTGTATTTGTGTGTTAGGATTAAATGTGACATGTAATGGCTCCATCTAATCTGTTAAGCTTACATAATCACATCTTGTCCTTTAAATGATCAAATTGGAACAATTGACTCGTTTGAATCTTTTACCTGCTGATAAGTGTTTCACTTATTACCTACATCTAATTTATCTTTGAAGTTTAGCTTGTTTATATTCTAACTTTCCTGTTTTACATTTAAAGCACTGCTTTTTAACTAAGTTCTTTCTTATAATAATAATATGATATCAAATCAAGGAGTTCACAAGCTCGGATGGAACCAAGTCCTAATGTGACTTTCCCTGAACTGACTTGACAAATTGGGACAACCTAAACTTCTAGGTGTTGATCCCAGTCTGCCAAGCCCTCCTTTGCTTGATATCTGTGACTGTTATTGAGACCAAGTAGTAGAATTCTCATTGAAACTCTCCTTGACCCTCCAACAAATCAGAATTTAGTTAACTTAATCTTCATTTGGGTCATTTTTCAATTTTCATGCAAAACATTCAGTTAAGTTAATGTTAATGGAGATTTAGATCTGGCTCCTTGTTCTCCAGATTTTAATTCATCACACACAACATTTATTTTTCCTGAGATACTTACATTTGTTAATCATGATATTCCGGTTGCTTGTAATCATTTTGAAGTATATGCACTATATGAGTTAGTTTATGTCATTAATATTTAAATGAAAATCTCTATCACTATCACGAGTCTAGTATGACATGACATTCATCTAATATTAAATTAGATATAATCCTTTAATTCTATATGTGTAGATGCCTCCCAGACAAGCTGCTGAAGCCATAGAGTATGGTCGCCTGCACAACGGAATGTGCATATTTAACAAAAATTGGGAAGGTGCTAACGAGCAAGCCCTTGATCTTTTGCTACAATCAAACTGGGTAACGACCATGCAGATCAACCCTGTTATCTACAAGGGTGTTATTGAAGCATTCTGGTAAAATGCTGGATCTGCAGAACTGGATGACGGAACAAGCGTGATAAGATCTAGAATTCAGAATACTGATGTTGAGATCACTGAAGAGAAGATCAGAACTGTCCTGGATCTCCAAGATGCTGACAAGCCCAAGACTTTCACTAAGGCTGTGTGGCAGTCAACTATCACTAGAATGGGATATTCAGGTGTCTTTCTTCCTGATGTCAGCAACAAAGTTCAGAAGACTTTATTCCCGACTAACTGGAAATTCATTATCAGTTTCTTCATTGCGGCGTTTGGATACCGCAAGGCAGCTCCAAATGATTTCATTGAAGATACTGCATGTGCTATCCATGGGTTCGTCTCAGGTGATGGTTTCAATCTTTCCCACCAACTACTGAAGTGGATGATTTCCAACCCGCACCCCACTGGAAGACAAAAGAAATTTCTGATGTACCCTCGCTTTGTTCAAGCCATCCTAGACCATTACTACCCAACTTTGGTGAAGCAAGGAGAGACATTCTCCATAATTTCTATGAACACTGGCTCGTATAGCAAGTACCACAAAGGTAAGTATCAAGGGATTGAAGTGCCTTTCTTTCCCGAAATGATAGCTCGACTAGCTCCCGTTGATGCTTAGGGAGATGTAGATGAAGCACAAGTTGAACCCACTGATGCGGCTTAAGTCCACCATGAATTGGACTTGAATGCCCCAGTTATCTCAGATCCTGCTATTGCTGCTGAAGACCTTGGGAATCTCCAAGGTGAAAATGCTGTAGTGTTTGAGCATGTTGAACACTCGTTGAGTCCAGTGAATGTGTTATCTTCTGAAGCTGAGGAAGGTGATGACACCAATGATGAAGAATCTAGCTCCTCAAGCTCAGATGACAGCCCTGCTCAAACTGCAGATATTCACCCTCAGAATAGGCAAAGGACTGGAGAATCTTCCAGGGCCTCGACGAATCTGACACCACAATCATCATCAGATTAAAGCTATAAACCATCAAAGGATGACTTAGATGAAGACGACTCTTCAGTATCTCTAGATCAAGAGGATTCTACACATGATCTTGCTGCTGAGACTGAAATTTCTCCTAAGTCTCCTCCTAAGTTAACTTTAAACAAGCTTACAATTACTGCTGATGAGGGAAATCAATCATCTGAGTTACTCACGGTAAGAGCTGTAAGAAGCAAGTCCTACACTGAGAAACTCCAAGTCAGAAGAAAACGCGGTTCTGCTGATGAGTATGAAGTTGTTGGTTCATCAAGCACTCAACTTGATACAACTTTGGCTACTACACCTGTCTCTCCATCTCCTATTGATCACAGTAATAGGATTGATATGGATATGAGACCTTTGGAGACCATAACTGAAGATGCTGTTGTTACCACTGACCCCTCTGGTACCGTAACTACAAGCCCAACAGTTTCAGAATCTGAGAAGATGATGGAACTACAAACTGAGGTTGTTAATCTTCAAAGTCAGAACGATCATCTCAATTGTTCTCTGCAAGTGGCTAACCAAAAGATCAGTGAACAGTCACGTGTAATTGCTGTACAGGTAGCTGAGATCCAAAGACTGAAGGATTTGTTAAGCAAATCAGATGAAGACAAACAACTTAGTACCAAACCAGATGGTGATGATGGTTGTGATAAAGAAAGTGAGTTGCCTGAAGACCAGCCTCAAGCTAATCAAGGAGCTGAAGGCAACAATTCTCAAGAACCTAATTTTTCAACAACCATGCCTGCTGGTAAAGATTCTACTGGTGCTCAAGACTCCTCAAGCCCCCTGCATGATAGTGATTTCAAGTTTGATGAAGATACGTTCACAGAAGGAGATGGGCTGAACTCCTCAGACGACGATGAATCTTTCGTCAATAGTCTCCTTCATGACGAGCCTGTAGATGAAACCTTGGATTCAATCAAGAAGCTTGCTCCTGTGCCTGAGAATCTGAAACTTCCTAGATTTTCACAGGCAGCCAAGGCACTTGCTATTGAGGGAACTTCTAATGAAGAAGCTGCTGATGCATCTGGATTAAACCTTCAACTCTCTCTTGTACCCTCTTTTCAGACTTCAACTGACACATCAACTGCTTTAGTTCCCTTGACTGAAGGAGTCCGTCACATGCACGTTGACCCGGCCTTTCTAGATTTTGCAATGGCCAAGTTCAGGGAATTTTATGCAGAGAAGATCTACTCGAGCAGAAATTCTTGTGGTATTTTGATCGAATCAATTAAAGATGATACTGGTGAAGTCTCATATGAGGAACATCCATATACTGTAGATTTTGGTGATGAAGAAGACATGAATGAGCTACAAGAACGTATGCATGTGCTCATGAATGAAGCCAATCCACTGAACTACATTGATCTGGATCTGATCGAGAGTGAAGATGAAGAAATGGAACCTTTGTTTCCCACTCCTATTCAAGTAAAGAAGGAAGTGGATGATATATATGTACAGGTTTCACTTTCTGAGCTCATGCAGTCCTCAGCTAAGGCTTCTGCTTTGGATATAGCTCCCTATGTTCTAGGTGTTATTCCTGCAGTGCTGCTAGAGAATCTGAGAGCCAATATGTCCCCACAGTATCTACTGAGCAAAGCTTCCGTGATCAGATCTTTGAAGCATCCTTTATACACTTCTCCTCTGAGTCGGATACTGAAGATGAACCAAATGTGACTGAGACTCAAGAGCCTGCGGTTACAGAACAACCTGGTCCTTCTACTAAAGATAGAGGAAAAGGGATTTTAACTCCTGAAGAAATTATTGAAGAGCATCGTAAAAGTGAAGCTGAGAAAGAAAGATCCCGCAGAGCGCTCATTGATGAAACTCTCAGGGAACAAAATAGACTTCTCGAGGAAAAGGCTGAAGCACTAAAGAGATATGAATCTAACCATCCTCCTGCTGTCATATATGCAAAAGGGTCAAGCACTTTGCCAGAACGTTCAGAATCAATCAGAACAGATGAACCTTTGATCCGTGTTGTCACAAACTTAGAGGGAACCGATGTGGATGCTGATGACACCTCTGTTACAGCCAACATGGTCAGAACTCTGATGAAAGACAACTTCTCTTTGAAGTATCTGATGAGTCTCACTGAAACTGAGTTGACCAAGTTATACACCGACGAGGAGAGGTTGAATTCTCACCTACCTCAAAATCAAACAGTTGAAGCACAATCTGATTTCTTAGCTGATATCTTTGCCGACACAAACAAGACTGTGGACTTCCTTCCTATCCGTGATCATCTCTCGGACCTTACACTTGACATCGGCAACACATTCATTCCTCCTCCAGAGAACTCGTCCGTGGATCCTCTTGACTCTGAAGCTTACATGGAATCCACTACGAACAGTATGAACTCTGAAGCACTCCGCAAGTTCTGTAAATTCAAGAACATTCATAAGAAGGCTTACTACAAGAAGAGACTTCCTGGTCTCCGGAAGTTTGTGTGTGAGTACCGGAAGACAGAGCGGTTGGCTAAGTTGGAACAAATCAGAATCATTGAAGAGGAACGGGATGAGGCTCTTAAGAGAAAAGATAATCCCCAAATCTATGACGAATGGGAAAAGCTAACTCCTAACTTGAAGGCCATGCAATTATTTGGTGCCAAGAACTTAAGGAAAACGCCTAGCAACCATAACGTCAATCATGGGATGAAGATCTTGGGTTGGAAATATGATGAAGCCTTTGATGCTTTCATGGTGAAGAGGAGAAATGGCTATGTCCAAATATTTGGAGACCTTCAAAGCTCTCACTAGCTTATTCTCCTGGGAACTCAAACAACTCAAGTACCTGGATTTGGTGAACCACACTAAACATCCAAAGGGTATAAGGGCTGCTGAGTTGATCCAGTCTGCTTATAATAATTAAAGATTAAGTCAAAATCCAGAAGCAGAGAGGTAAGCTCAGTTGGCAGAAGAGAAAAGAAGACTTCGTGCTCCTCACCGAGGTATGTTCAAGGATGTAGGAAAGGAAGTAAAAGCAAAGACTATCCCTAGAAACCAGAAGAATGCTCCTATGATCATTTGGTATTATAATGGGATGACTCATGAGTTAGTAATCGAAAGAGATGGTGCTGACGCTATCAGAATATTTGATGCTATTGAACTCCGTCTTCTCTCTCGATCTTACTTGAAGATAATGTATTATGAGAAGATGCGGACAATACATGTTCAGTTGAGACCTTATGAATTCTATGATGCCAACTATTTCTTGATATTCTTAAACTAGTGGTGCAAAAGGCTAGCAGGATAGGTAGACTCACTCTTGATTCAGAACTTCTGAGAACAACAACTTATTGGTTGATTGAAGAACACGGTTCAAGTGTCATTTTGGATAAGCCAAGACGATTGGTCGAGCTGAAAAATTACAATGACCTGAAGAAGCTCGTTTGGCAAGATCTCTTTAGGCTGTATGACATGGGTATTCACGTACTTTCTAACAAAGACAAACCTGCAGCCAGGGAGAACTGGAGATTCCTGCTGAAGCTGACCTGTCAAGATGCTTGAAGCTCAAGAGTTTGCATTGCCAATGTTGAGGCTAGATTATGTGGCTTGTAATATTAAATTAGTTGGGATGGGCTTAGAAGGTTTAATAAGCTTAGTGGACTAGTTTACTATTACATGTGGGCTTGGGCTTCGGTTTAAAATCCAAAAGGGCCCAATTGTAAACCCATTGGGGTGCCTATATAAACCCCAATGGTTCTCCTAGTTGGGGGGGGGGGGCTGATTACGACTTTGAGAGGAGCCTCAAAGTGTTTCGTAATCAAGAGAGAGAGAAGATAGTTTACGATTTTCTGTTTTGTACCCGACAAGTTCATCTTGTGTGCAAGATCAGGTTTTTATTGTTTATATTCATCGTATTCTTAGTTTTCTTCTCATCTCCTTCTTGAATCACTAATCTAACCGGATTCCGCACGCTTAGATTAGTTAGATATCGTGAACGGTTTTTGATTCTGGACCTATAATTGGTATCAGAGCCAAGAATCACTTATTCGAGGTTCTCACGATATTGATTCAAGAAGATCTAACAGTTTTTGTGAGTTTTTCTTGAGTTTTTCAGGTTTACGATCGAGTTTTTCTGAGTTTTTGTGCTGTTCTTGGAGTTTACGATCAGTGTTCTTCATCAGATCTGAGTTTACGATCGGTTTCTGGGTGATTTCAGGTGTTTACGAGTGGGTGTTCTTGGTGTTCTTCATCGTTTTGGTGTTTACGACTTCAAGAACTGATTTTTGAGTGTTTACGACCCAGAAATTCGAGCTTACGATTCAGTTTTATCAGAATCAGGTGTTTACGAGTCTACTCGATAGGAATCAGGAGTTTACGATTTTATTGGACCGGAAACGGGTTTACGATTCAGTTTTATTGGAATCAGGTGTTTACGATTCTACTCGATAGGAATCAGGAGTTTACGATTTTATTGGACCGGAAATGGGTTTACGATTCAGTTTTATCGGAATCTAGTATTTACAATCGGAAACTCTTCTTTTGCGGCAAAAAGTCACTATTTCACACTTTCACAGAAACGGGCGTAACGTTCGTGACAACAAGCCCCAGAATTACCCCAGACTAACGTCCAGGGGAGCTCGTTTGGACCCCCAAATTCCACTCCGAAGGCCTCCGTTTTTCAGTTTTATGTTTTTTACACTATTCCTTGAATAGTAATTTTGCCGTTCTTACCAATTTTTCAAAATTTTTCAGAA
Source organism: Deinandra increscens subsp. villosa (assembly GCA_039602395.1). Classification (NCBI taxonomy): domain Eukaryota; kingdom Viridiplantae; phylum Streptophyta; class Magnoliopsida; order Asterales; family Asteraceae; genus Deinandra; species Deinandra increscens. Next base: position 29,451,508 of record JBCNJP010000006.1, read on the forward strand.
GCTGCATATCTAAAGAAAGAAAATGAGTTCAGAGGTTGAAGAAAAGAATTTGGTTGAGCACAAGGATGCTTTCGCAACTGAAATTGATGAAACTAAGATATGCCCCAATCCTACTTGTGCACGTTTAATTCCTGGACTTAGGCAAATTTGTAAAAATTATGAGATAGAACTGTTTGAAATAAAATGCGAAAGGAGTTCATTCAAGGGTAGATGGCAAAAGAGTGAAGCGAAAGTAAAAGCCCAAAAACTAGACATTGAGAAATATCAAAAGCTAGCAACGGAGAAGACTATTTTACATGATCGGGCTAGGATTGAGATATCTGAGCTGACATAGAAATTAACTACAGGTCAAGTATGATTGCAATCAGGAAAGAAATCAGCGAATGCTCGATGCTGGAAAGGAATTGTCACATGCTGTTGTAACTGGTCAAGTTGGGAAAGATAAAACTGGGTTTGGGTCAGAAAAGTCTGATAAGTCTCTGTCTGCAAACAATATTATTCCTCCACCAGTTCCCAGAGACATTATAGGAATACTTCTTAGTGAGGATCAAGTTGAACGAACCAAGTTTGATTATAAAGAATCTGCTCCTCCTATTGATAGTGTCCTGGTTGGAACTACACCATTGACTCAAGAAGAGATTGATAATGAAGCAAACATGACTTATGGTGAAGGGAGAGTAGAGGATATATCAGACAATGATGCTGAGTGCCAGAAATATGACATGTGTCATAACTCTGAGTCTGATGATGCTGGGATAGAGTTGAAACCATACCCTAAAATTGAAACCCCATACTTCAAAGTAATTGACGAAGACAAAAGGGAAAAGGTGATCTTGACGACACGGCCTGAGGGGAAGATCTTTATGACATCTAGGTCAATGTTTGACCAAAAACCAAATATTGGATATGACTTGCCATCCTTCTCCTCCAAGTTCAAGGGAATAACTGATGGAGCAATAAGTAAAGCAGAAGTTGAGAGGCCAAAGATCACCATCACGCATCCGAGTATGAAACCAACAGCTGGACTGAAGAATTAAAAACTCAAGGGAGTAGCTGTGTCTCCCATTTCTTCAGTTGGATAATGCAGTTGTCGTTGTAATTGCAAGAATGGTGCTTCAACATCAAAGAATCAAGGAAGCACGAAGACAGTAAAGATAGGTTCAACACAGGCTTCGAGGAACTAGCAGAAAGTCAAATCTGAAGCTGCAGACAAAGCAAAGAAGCAGACACGAGGCAAACCGGCTCCATATCAGCCACCAAAGACAAATGGGTACACGTCTGACTTCTATCTAAAGAAGCAGACTTGCTTTAATTGTGGCATCGCTGGTCATATTGCTAGAAACTGTCTTTATCGTCCTTATGAACCCTATTATCCGAAAACTCAAAGGGTTTCATCTCAGAAGTCTGTGAAGTCTAAGCTGATGATGGTGCAGAAACCTAAGGCAATGAAGACTGTTACTCCTAAGGCTAAACCCTCCGATCAACATTGGGGCGCTGCCAAAGCTGAAAGAAAATCTTTAAATCAAAACAACAGCTTTCCAAGTTACCAAAATTTCCAAAAACATGTGAAGAAACCGTCTTCAAAACAACCAAAGTCTGAAAAACCCATGGTTACCCCTCCCAAGGTAACTAAAACTGTTTTGAAAAATGATTCTAAAATAAAGAAGGTTGAAATACCTAAAGTCACAACTCCAAAGGTGACTAAAACAAGAACTGTTTTGAAAACTGAATCTAAAACGAAAAAGGTTGAAATACCTAAAGTCACAACTCCAAAAGTGACTAAAACAAATGTTAAATCATATGGAACTTGGAAACCAAAAATCAAGGCAGCTCCATCCCAACTTCCTGATTTCTCAAATGGGATGTTCTTACAAGAAGTATCTTTTATTGATTCCTCAGGTGTACCCAGAAAAACAATGGCCTGGGTACCATTAGCTAACTAATCTCTCACTCTGTGCAGGAACGATCAAGGAGGATTATCACTAACGTTTTTATTACTAATTTGTTTGTTGATAAGTGATTGTTCCAGGCACAGTTTAGAAGACGTATCTTCATGTCATGTCAAGTAATCTATACAATGGAAGGTATGTCTCTTTGAGAGGTAAAATGTCAAAATCATCATGAAAGGTACTGTTCGTAACTTGGTTGTTTGAATGATGAGGCAGCAAAGGGTCTTTTGAGTCAAACCTATTTCATTAAAGTGTCAATTAAGTTGTTGATTGATTATGTGTTTGACTTCAAATGCAATGAAGTGTGCATGTCATGAAACCCAATTTTCTAAAATTTTCAAATCAATACTTTGAAAGTTAGCTTGGCCAGATGTCTTCAAATTTTGTGTTTTGTTCTTTTAAGTGTGTTTGTGTGTTTTATTTTTTATTTAAAAAAAACTGAAAAATGATATTCACAAGATTGTGACATTAAAAATCAAAAAGCAAGGGGAAGAAATGTAAAGATGAAGAAAAAGTTGACCCCTCAAAACCCTCAAAAATAATGTGCTTTTCAATTTTTAATTGTTTGTGTCTTGTTTCCGAGAAGTTTAGGGGAAGTAAAATGAATGTCCGGGTTGGAGATGGCTGACACGCGTAAGGCGGAAGTGAAAGGCAAGCTCCACGGTGATATGCTCGGTAGGCTCGACCTAATTGTATGACCACCAATGTAAGTGCAGTGAACTTAAAAGATATATATGTTTAGTTTCCCATCCCAGGTTGCATGGTTTAAAAGACTGAGTCCCGGCAAAAATGGGTTGAGAGTGGTAATTACCTAGTATTCACTCTCTCACACGCCATGTCTCTGCTGTCATGACTACACCACATAATAAAAAGAAAAGAAAAAGAAAAGTAAAAGAAATGAAAAAGAAATGAAAAAATGAAAAAGAAAAGAAAATGAAAAATAATCACTCAGTTGATCTTCTTTGCGTGCTTAGCGGCCGACCTGATCACCAACTGACGGTTAATGAAAACAAGTGGTAGTCATAGCCGTGGTGCATGGTTCCTCAAGTTGGGGGTTTGTGAATCCTCAATAAACTCTGAGGTTGGGTAGGTTTTGCTGTATACGCTTGGGTGTGGGGACAATTAAACATGACGGTAATATTGTACTATATTAAGCATGACGCGTTCGGTTGGGATTAAACGGGTTTGAGTTTAAAGCGGAAAAACATACCGGCAATCACCTTGTAAACTTTCTCATGTTTGGTTTGGTAAGTATTTGTTTAGTTTATATCTTTCGTGTGTGAGTCGTTAAGTTCTTTTTGGTGTGTTTTCGTCTTGGCCAGGTCGATTTGAGAAGTCAAAATGTGTTTTTCATGGGTTTTAATGCATGACAATATACCCCCGACAGATCTTGCCAAATTTTTAGGGGAAGGAGTATGGGATAATAAGTATTATCCGAAGGGAACTCGAGGATGATACTTATTATCTAATGGAAAAGACTTCCTCCGTCAGATCTTGACAAATTTTTAGGGGAAGGAGGGAGGATAATAACTATTATCCGAAAAGACTTCCATAATACATAGTATCCGAAGGGAACTCGAGGATAATATGCATTATCTCAGGGGAAGTCCTTGGCTGAAGGGAAGTTTTCAGCTAAGGGAAGTCTTTAGAGGTCTTGGGTTCAGGGGAAGTTTTATAGAAAACCCGTAATCTATATTAGGGTTTTTGGTTAAAATAATGTTAATTTGAATCAACTAAACAGATGATAATTACCTTCTAACCCAAAGACCAGTCATCAAATATCTGGTGGAGTATATTTTTTTCAAATGTGTGTCAGACAGGTTGATGATAGAAACATGCTGCTGATGCTACTGCTCAAGTTAAAGAACCAGCCGGACAAGACTTCCATCTGAAAAACAACTGTTCAGGGGAAGTTGTTGGTGTCTTTACAAGTTTCCAAAAGCTTCAAAAGAGCTTCAAAGAAGATGTTCACATGTTTAGGGGAAGCTGAAGATTTCAAGTCGATCTTTGATGAAGAAAATGATGCAGAGAGCCGTCAGAGATCATGAAGTTTGAAGATCAACAATCAAGTTCTTCACAGTTAGAGGCTTTCAAAATTTTACCCTCTAATTTTTGGAGATTCAAGACAGTTACCGAGGATTCAGCAAGAACCAGTTCTTTCAAGAAAAGCAAGTCAATGAGAGTCCTCCATTTCATTGATTGTTCATTTAAAGAAGTTCGAGCTGATGTTGATCAAGAGAAAGTCCCAAGTGCCCGTCATGAAACCCATTGAAGATTTCTGCGGAAAGAATCTTCGTCAACATCTTTGCCAGCCAGTCAAGAAGAAGAATTTCAGAGATTGAAGACATTTAATATCACAAGCCTAGGGGAAGATTATTGAGGCTAGATTATGAGGCTTGTAATATTAAATTAGTTGGGATGGGCTTAGAGGGTTTAATTAGCTTAGTGGACTAGTGTACTATTACATATGGGCTTGGGTTTAAGATCCAAAAGGGCCCAATTGTAAACCCATTAGGGTGCCTATATAAACCCCAATGGTTCTCCTAGTTAGGGGGGGGGGCTGATTATGACTTTGAGAGGAGCCTCAAGGTGTTTACGATCATAATCGTAATCAAGAGAGAGAGAAGATAGTTTAACCGGATTCTGCACGCTTAGATTAGTTAGATATCGTGAACGGTTTTTGATTCTGGACCTATAATTGGTATCAGAGCCAAGAATCACTTATTCGAGGTTCTCACGATATTGATTCAAGAAGATCTAACATTTTTTGTGAGTTTTTCTTGAGTTTTTCAGGTTTACGATCGAGTTTTTCAGAGTTTCTGGGCTGTTCTTGGAGTTTACGATCAGTGTTCTTCATCAGATCTGAGTTTACGATCAGTTTCTGGGTGATTTCAGGTGTTTACGAGTGGGTGTTCTTGGTGTTCTTCATCGTTTTGGTGTTTACGACTTCAAGAACTGATTTTTGAGTGTTTACGACCCAGAAATTCGAGCTTACGATTCAGTTTTATCGGAATAGGGTGTTTACGAGTCTACTCGATAGGAATCAGGAGTTTACGAATTTATTGGACCGGAAACGGGTTTATGATTCAGTTTTATCGGAATCAGGTGTTTACGATTCTACTCGATAGGAATCAGGAGTTTACGATTTTATTGTACCGGAAACGGAGTTTAGAACTTCTGAGAACAGCAACTTGTTGGTTGATTGAAGAACACGGTTCAAGTGTCATTTTGGATAAGTCAAGACGATTGGTCGAGCTGAACAATTACAATGACCTGAAGAAGCTCGTTTGGCAAGATCTCTTTAGGCTGTATGACATGGTTATTCACGTACTTTCTGACAAAGACAAACCTGCAGCCAGAGAGAACTGGAGATTCCTGCTGAAGCTGACCGGTCAAGATGCTTGAAGCTCAAGAGTTTGCATTGCCAATGTTGAGGCTAGATTATGAGGCTTGTAATATTAAATTAGTTGGGATGGGCTTAGAGGGTTTAATTAGCTTAGTGGACTAGTTTACTGTTACATATGGGCTTGGGCTTGGGTTTAAGATCCAAAAGGGCCCAATTGTAAACCGATTGGGGTGCCTATATAAACCCCAATGGTTCTCCTAGTTGTGGGGGGGGGGGGGGGCTGATTACGACTTTGAGAGGAGCCTCAAGGTGTTTACGATCGTAATCGTAATCAAGAGAGAGAGAAGATAGTTTACGATTTTCTGTTTTGTACCCGACAAGTTCATCTTGTGTGCAAGATCATGTTTTTATTGTTTATATTCATCGTATTCTTAGTTTTCTTCTCATCTCCTTCTTGAATCACTAATCTAACCGGATTCCGCACGCTTAGATTAGTTAGATATCGTGAACGATTTTTGATTCTGGACCTACAGCCAACAAGGGTGGAATTGTTAGAACCTATTTGTTAGCAACACAAACTTATTGTTTTCTTATCTTGTAATTGATACTTTATTTTGTAATTGTCTTTTGATATGTACTTGGTGAACTTTGTGTAAATGTTAGCGTACTTGTTATGCTTCTTAGCGGACTTGTGACTTATGCTCTTAACGGACTTGATTTACTCTTAGCGTACTTGTTTGAATGTTATCTTAGCGGACTTGTTTATTCCTAGCGGACTTGTTTACTTAGAAGACTTGTTTTGTTCCTAGCGTACTTAATATGTTCTTAACGAACTTGTTAGCGTACTTGTTCAAGTTAGCGTACTTGTTCATGTTAGCGAACTTGATAATGCTTAGCGTACTTGTTAGCGTACTTGTTGCTACTTAGCGTACTTGTTAGCGGACTTGTTGATGCTTAGCGTACTTGTTAGCGGACTTGTTAAGTGCAAGCGAACTTCATTTTAGTCTTAGCGAACTTGTTCTCCTGTTAGAATATTTTGCTGAATTATAGGTAATGATTGTGTTGTGTCAAACATTCCTTTTGTCCCAGGTTCTCTAGTAGTATAAATACCATTGAGAAAACCCTATTGGCAACGCTTGGTGGAGTATTTTTTTTTCCAACAGAGAGCCTTTGTGTGTGTGTTCTTGGTGTTAGTGTGTGTTCTTGAGCTTTAGTAATCATCAATGGGTGAGCATTGATGCAGATTCCTCCATGAATCAACCATCACACATGATTTCCGCACTTGTGTGATGAATCATATGAGAACAAGCTTCTCAAATCTGGTCCTGACAAACCTATTAATGGTTTGGGCTCCGGGAAGGGAAAGGAGCTAGAGACTGTTGAGTTTGTAGCCATACGTGACTTACAACTGAGGGTTATAGAATTGGAGAAGCAGAATGTCATCAAGTGAGAATTAATTAGTACACTGCTCTCAGCTCAAGAAGAAGAAACCAAACGGAAAAAAGAAGAATCCAAAAAACTAGCTGATTTTCAGACTAAAGTTGATACGCAGATTGGTTATTTATCAATATTATTGGCTGGTGTGAAGACAAAGATGGGTAAGGAGTTTGCTGGTTTCAAAATTCCTGATATTGGAGGATCAACTTCTGATCCAGAAGAAGTTGTGAGTTCAGTTGCTAGATCTTCCTCTCCCATTCTTGAGTTTAACTTTGAGAAGGATTTTCCTGCTCTACCTGATGATGCTGCTGGTGAATTTGCTGGATTCGAAAATGTAAACTTTAATGATTTATTTGAGGATGATCAGCTTATTGAAGAATTGAAGAAGACCGAGGAGGAAAGTCAGAAGCATGCAAACATGATTGCTCCACGACCAACATATTCTATAAATTGGTTTAGAGAGCTACAGACTCCACCACCTCAATACTCACTTCAATTAGGTAAAGGTGAGTATGACAAGAAGGGAATAAGAAACGGCATTCGTGCCTGGCATTATGATAATCTCAAGAAATTGTTTGTAGTTTTGCACAAGGGGCACAGTCACGTGGAATACTATACATACATTAATCAATTTCACTCATGGACTATGGTTGATTTGAATGCCCTTTTGGAAGCTCCTTTTATCAACCGTTCAAGAAGTTCGGATGGTAATTATGTTGGTGATGTTCTGAGAAAGGCTTCAAAGGATGGATTCAAGGACTTCAAGTTGCTAAAGACAAGATTGTTATAAAAAAAAGGACCCTGTGACTGGAGAAGAAAAAAGGGAAATCTTTTGGCCCCCTACCTTAAAAGCAAAGGTGATTCCACTGCTAGATAGCATTGATGATGGAACCCTTGTGAAGTTCTTTAAGTCATGGCATTATGATCCAACTACTGGTGAAGTTGTGGTTGTGTGTGAAGGATTTGACAACAGATTCTATGATACAATGGATCTACTCAGGTTTGGTGAAAATGACATCAAGATCCTCGCCTCTACTCATATTTCTCGAATTTCTAATAACGAGGAAGACAACGATCAGATAACTGCTTTCTTTGTGGCTGCAATGACGATCGTACAAAATAAGTGGTGGGAGTCCAAAGAGAAGCATACTTTCGATTTCAGTGTTGGACCCGGTCTGCCCAAGACACATACTAGATTGATGTGGCTAGTACGTTATGATCCAAGACGGGTCATACCCAATAACGAGCTAGACAAACATCCAATGGATATTTATTTAGATATGATCAATTAAATAAATATCACTTATAGAAGATAAATAGAAATCGGTTTTGAATTAATCGAACTTGTGTTAAATCATATGGATGATTTAAATTAGGGAAGTATGGCAACAATATTATTTAATTGGTTAAATAAATTGTTACATAAAACATATTTATAGGTTACACCATGTTTGTACATGTAATATGTTACATGGGTCAAGTGAAGCATGACCAAATGAATGTGGACAAGGAAATGGACAAGATGCATGGGAGGGAACTTCAAAAGGTTTGAAAAGCTTTTCCCCCTCTCTCTCTCTCTCCTATTGCACGTTCACCCACCTCCCATTAAGAGGGTGGTTGTGCTTTTTATTTAAACAAGGCATGCAACCTTGTTTAATACACTAGTCCATTGATTACTTGCTTTCACTACACACTTCTCTCTCTCTCTCTCAAAAGCAAGAACATATTCTTGCTCCCAAAATCTGAAAATTATTCTAAGATCTTGTTGGATTCGGATTCAACAAGAGGGAGGAAATAGTTGGTCTTCAAGAAATCCTGGCAACAAAGGGTGCTTGTTGCTTGAGCTCGTGGGTATCACAACCTTGAGGTTTCTCCTTTGAAGCTTGCCTTTCAACCACATCATCTTCTTCTCAATCCCTTGCTTGGAAGAAGGTACAAATCTAAACACCCTATGGTTGTTTTAGTTTTGATAGCATGCATACATATTTGGATCCTTGGTTCTTGGGTTTTATAATAAAATATTAAAAATCGGTTTTAACATCAACTAATCAAAATATACATCAACTAATCAAACTATGGTTTTGATTTTCCTGCTGCCTTTTATATTTGAAGGAGTTAAAATGGCTTTGATAAAGTTCTTAAAACCCAACAATGGCATCTAGAGCCGCTTATATGGATGCATGCTTCAAGAGCTAGTTGGTTAGCTCCACAAAACTATTGGTTTTGGTTCCTCATACCACAACCGAAAGTTTTGTTCATGGTTTCCCTTTGTCTTTCAAGATGCTTCACTAACATGCATGTGGTTATCTTGAAAGATTAAAGCATTTTATCATTTTGTTGTTTTTGTTGTTTGGACAACAAACCCACGTTTTTGGTTTTGTGTTGGACCGAAAAAGGAAATGGGTTAAAAGGGAACAATTTTTACATTTATACATATGGATGTTTTCTTTGGATATATGTTTGGTGCATAAGCCCCAGCCAAAAGATCTTGTGGATGCTTGTGATGAATGTTTTGGTTGTTTATTTAGTTATTCAAATGGTTGTAATAGTTAAATAGGTCTTTCATGGTTTTGTATAAAAATTTGCATATTAACATGTGTCATATGCAAATCTTGTAAGTTGTATGCATTTTTATCTTCTAGAGAAAAATGTAGTAGGATTTTTTCCTTGTAAGCATTCATCAAGACGAAGACCATGGAAAGCACTCAAGGAGGGAACAACCAAGGATGGAACACTTGAAGCATATGGATGCGGGATCAAGTGGGAGTTCACTTATACATCACTTGTGTGTTCTTGTCCCTTAGGAGAGACCTTGACACACACTTGTTTCGGCTAACAAGTGTTGTCAATAGTTGGCTATGGCTATGCACCTATATTATTATGCTTATGTGGTTATTTATTTTCATGTTTGGATGATATTTGGATATGCATGCTGAAACAAACAAATAAACATTAACAAGCTAAAACCGGTTCTTAAAATATCATTAACAAAGACTAATAAAATGGGTTTTATTAAGTTGATGATGATTTATCAATAAAATGGGTTTTATTAAAAGAACAATGAAATATGGATTTCAAACAAGACTAGGGTACCATACATTTGAATGCATGTGAATTGTATGGTACATAGAGTTTTCTACACTAGAATTATGAAAACTAAAAAACGACCCTTTTCAAAAACAAGTTTAAACGCCATCCTTTTATACAACACTCAATTTGCTTGTAAACTCTTTATGGGATAAAGGTCACCTAACCATATTTGAGGGAACTTGTAAACTTGTGGTAGGTTTACCATATTTGTGGGATAAAGGTCACCTAACCACTTGTATGTATAAATCTACTCGTGTGTATAAGTAGGACAACTTGATTTGGAGACCATGTGAATAGGGTCACCGAAGCATGGGGAACCAAAGGCGTTGATGGGATTAAACATGCCAACTAAACATAAGATGTTTAATCGATCCCATATTACTAGAAGTTGCAAAGAGTTGCAATTGTCAAACGTTGAGTACCTTGTTAATTTAAGGAGTGGGATAAAGGTCACCTAACCACAACTTAAATGTAACGTGGGATTCTAGGTTTTAATTTATTAATTGTCTATGAAACATAAAAGGGTATTAATTAAATTAAAAGGTTTATATTGATATCGAAGATACTTAATAGAACTTTGTTAAATTTTGTAGATGGCCAATAATAACGAAATCATCCCCGCCACAAACGTCCATAACCTATCACTAAGATCCATCTTAGACAAGAATCGTCTCAACCAAGACAACTTTGTGGATTGGTATCGCAACTTGAGAATTGTTCTCAAACAAGAAAAGAAGTCTTATGTGTTGGACGATCCTATCCCCGACGAACCCGATGTCGAAGACGTTGAGGCTTATGCCGATTAGGTGAGGTACACCGAGGACTCAGTCCAAGTTTCATGCCTCATGCTAGCAAGTATGATCCCCGAGCTTCAAAAGGATCTAGAGAATCATGGGGCATACGACATGATATGCCAATTGAAGGAAATGTTCCAACAAAAGGCAAGGACCGAGTGCTTCGAAACGGTTCGAGCACTCCATGCATGTCGTATGGATGAGTCACAAACGGTTTCATCCTATGTTCTTAAGATGAAGAGCCTCATTGATTGTCTTTAAAGGCTCAACTGTCCCGTTTCAAAAGAGTTGGCTACGAATTTGATTCTCAACTCTTTGTCAAACAAGTTTGACACTTTTGTATTGAATTACAATATGAATGGTTGGGAGAAGACCATTCCCGAACTTCACGGGATGCTCAAAACCGCTGAGAAAGGGATGGGCAAAAGTGTTGTGCCCATTCTAACGATCGATGAAGGTAGTAGCAAGAAAATGTCTCGCTCTACCTCTAGTTCCTCAAAGGCAAAGGTTGCCAAAGGAAAGGGATTCGTCAAGGGGAAGGGCAAGAAAGAAGCCCCCAAACCGAAGGAGAAGAAGCAAAAGGTTGCTTCAGATGATCCATGCTTTGAGTGTGGTGAGGTAGTACATTGGAAGAGGAATTGTCCAACCTATCTCAAAGGGTTGAAAGAAAAGAAGAATGAAGGTCAAACCTCGGGTAAGACCTTTATGATCTATATTAATGCTATTTCTAATAACACATGGGTATTGGATACCGGATGTGGAACTCATATATGTAATATGTTGCAGGGGTTCAAAAGAAATAGGCAATTGAAGACTGGAGAAGTTAGTCTCTTCATGGGCAATGGAGCGAAAGTTCAAGTTGAAGCCCAAGGAGACTATATTTTGGAACTTCCAAGTGGTTTGGAAGTAATTTTTAATAGTGTACTATATGCTCCTAGTTTGATTAGGAACATTATTTATGTTTCCCGTTTAAGAAATGTTGGATATGATTTTAAGTTTGTTAACAATGATATCCATGTTTCAATGAATGATATGTTTTATTTTAAAGCTAGCCCTTTAAATGGTATTTATGAATTGGTTCATGAAAACACTTCATATAATAGCTCAATATACCAAACCACCACCAAGAAACTCAAAAGAGATCTGAGTGACACCTACATTTGGCATTGCCGCCTTGGTCACATTAATAAGAACCGCATACAAGCATTACAAAAGAGTGGTCTTTTGAAAACAAACGAATGCGATTCATATGACGTATGCGAATCTTGTCTTCAAGGGAAGATGACTAAGGCACCTTTTAGTGGAACTACCGAAAGGGCAAAGGATTTTCTAGGGATCATACATTCGGGTGTATGTGGACCTTTTAAGCCAACATCTAGTAATGGTGAAAGATACTTCATCACCTTTACCGATGACTATAGTCGCTATGGGTATGTGTACTTGTTAGCACACAAGGATGAAGCTTTTGAAATGTTCAAAATCTTCAAGAATGAAGTAGAAAATCAACTCAACAAAACAATAAAGATCCTTCGTTCGGATAGAGGAGGTGAATACCTCATAAATGAATTTCAAGACTATCTTAGGAGTTGTGGGATTGTCTCACAACTTAGTCCACCTCGGACGCCACAACATAATGGAGTATCGGAGAGGAGGAATCGAACCCTATTAGATATGGTTCGATCTATGATGTGTAGAAGTTCATTACCTCTATCATTTTGGGGTTATGCCCTACTCTCAGAGCCCCGTATTTTGAATATGGCCCCATCCAAGAAAGTTTAAAGGACACCTTTTGAGTTATGGCATGGAAGGGTTCCATCCTTATCTTATCTAAAGGTGTGGGGTTGTGAAGCTTATATAAAGCATGATGCTTCAAACAAACTAGATCCCCGGTCCACTAAGTGTATATTTGTAGGATATCCTAGAGATTCTATAGGATATTACTTCTACAATCCAACAGAGCAAAAAGTATTTATTGCTAGAAAGGCCGAGTTCTTGGAAACTAAGTTCCTTATGGAAGGAACTAGTGGAAGAACGGTGGAACTTGAGGAGGATCAAGAACCACAAGCCGATACACGTTTGGTTGAAACTAGCCCTCAACAAAAGCTTGTTGAAGATGATCAAATGATTGATCAAAACACACACAACGTTCGCAGATCTGGTAGAACTAGTAGTCCACCTGAAAGATATGGATTTTTCATGGAGGGATGCTATGTGGTAGATTCAGATGAACCAACCACTTACCATGATGCAATGACCGATTCCGAATCGGACAAATGGCTGGAAGCCATGAACGTTGAGATGCAATCCATGCATGCCAACCAAGTATGGGACTTGGTAGTGCGACATCCTAACTCCAAGGTAGTTGGAAGTAAGTGGGTTTTCAAGAAGAAAACCGACATGCATGGAAACTTAGACACTTTTAAAGCTCGACTTGTAGCAAAAGGTTTCACTAAAACTCAAGGGGTTGATTATGATGAAACTTTCTCGCCGGTGGCAATGCTAAAGTCGATAAGGATATTATTTGCCATAGCCGCCCATTATGATTATGAGATATGGAAATTGGATGTCAAAACGGCTTTCCTAAATGGATATCTTAAGGAAGATGTCTATATGGCTCAGCCCGAGGGTTTTGTCGATCCAAAACATCCTAATAAAGTGTGTAAGTTAAAGAAATCAATCTAGGGATTGAAACAAGCATCAAGGAGTTGGAATCACCGTTTTGATGAAGAAATAAAGAAATTTGGCTTCATCAAGAACGAGGATGAGGCTTGTGTGTATAAGAAGGCTAGTGGGAGTATAGTCATTTTTCTATTGCTATATGTCGATGACACTCTATTATTTGGAAATGACATTCCAACCATGGAAGGTGTAAAAGCCTGGCTTGGAAGTTGCTTTTCCATTAAGGATCTAGGTGAAGCCACCTATATTTTTGGAATAAAGATCTATAGGGATAGATCAAGGCGCTTGATAGGTTTGAATCAAAGTTCATACATTGACAAAGTCTTGAAAAGGTTCAAGATGGAGAACTATAAGAAAGGTTTGGTACCTATTCAAAGAGGGACAATATTGAGTACGACTCAATGTCCAAGCTCAAAGGTTGAGCAAGATAAAATGAAAGGAATGCCATATGCTTCTGCTATAGAATCGATTATGTATGCTATGATATGCACCAGACCGGACGTGTCATGCGCCTTAAGCATGACAAGTAGATACCAACAAAATCCAGGAAATAGTCATTGGATGGCTGTCAAAAGTATATTGAAATATCTTAGAAGGTCTAAGGATATGTTCTTAATATATGGATCCAATGAGAAGGAACTCGTTGTAAGGGGTTACATGGATTCGAGTTTCCAAACGGGTCGAGATGATTCTCGATCACAATCGGGGTATATCTTCATTTTAAATGGAGGGGCGGTCTCTTGGAAGAGCTCAAAGCAAGATGTCACACCCTCAATTTCCACTAACGGAGTACAATCGTGTGGGGTGTGATCCAGACCAGGATCCAAGTCTTTAGTCACAACCAAGCCATAGTTAAAGGGTAAACCAGCCAAGTATTACATTTAATAAATCAGAGTTCACATTTCACAAAATCAGCGGAAGCATTAAAAGTTTACAAGGTTGTTATTAAGTAAAAGTGATTACTAAAGTATCTGAAATACAATTTCCAAAAGGGTTTTACAAAAGGTAAGTATTGCCAACGCCCGTGCCATCCATGATCCTCCAAGCAGCCTGAAAAGCATTCAACAATCAAGTGTCAGCCAAGGCTGCTGAGTTCACTAAAGCGGTCTACACGTACATGTAGACCTAATGTATATGAATAAAGAAAGGTAAAACACAATCAATATTCATAAGACTAGTAAAATTCCATATCGTAGGTAGCTAGCCTATAGTTATGTCCACCTGAATTGTTCGTAACCAAAGCTGACAATATTTTGATAGGGGGTACCTATGAACCTTGCCTTCCCGTGTCTATCCGGATCACGGTGGGTAGGCTAACATTGATCTGAGTCCGACCGCCAGTCGGGAGGGTGCATCCCGTGCACCGCCGAGCGGGGGTGTCAATCTCTAGTAGTACTACTCAATATTACCTCGCTACTGTATATTAACGGCCCGAAAGTAAGTACTTTTGTATTAAAAGCAATTCAGTGCAACATATGATATTTTGTCGGTATGTTACTCAAGTAAAGAAATACCTTTACCGTTGGGTTGCCATCCTCCACCGGATGCAACTATTTGTGCGTTATCAACCTAAACCGGATATAACAATAATAGTTGTTGGTGCAACATATGTGTGTCGTGTGTGTATTAGTTAGTCACATGTAGACCTGTTAGTTATCTGAATATAGAATAGTTAAAATACAATCTAGTAGTCGTAAGTCTATGTACAATTCTATTAAAGTCGTAGGTAGCTAGCGCGTGATTTAGTTATGTCACACACATGAATTGTTCGTACACCATAAGCTGACAGATATATCGACTAGGGGGTCACCTATGAACCTTGCCTTCCCGTGTCTCAGGTCCGGCACTCACGGTGAGTCAGGCTAACATATGATCGTGAGTCTGACCGCCAGTTCGGTGAGTGCGTGCAGTCTCCGTACACCGTTTCCGAGCGGGGGTGTCAATCCCTAGATGAGTACTACTCAATATTACCTCGCTACTGTATAGTTAATGGCCCGAGAAGTAAGTACTTTTGATACTGTAAACGAGTCAATTCAGTGCAATCATATGATCATTTTATCGGCTATATTACTCAAGTAAAGAAATACCTTGTTACCGTTCGGCGTTGCCGGTCCTCTACCGGATGCAACTATTCGGTGTACGTTATCATCCTAAACCGGATGATAACGAATTTTCAATAGTAAGTGAAACTCACCTTAGGGTGCACTAGTACTCTGCACTTGGTTCAACAGGTTAGTCAAAGTCCACCTATTCGGATAAATATGGCCTAATAAAATTAGAAGGTGTCGCTAGGACGAAATTAGCACATAAGCACCTAAACATGTTTCATGCGGTCATACAAGTCACACAATGCACATACAAGTCCCAAATTGGGAGAAAATCAAGAAATTGCAATTTAAGTCAAAGTTGACCCAGAAAGTCAAACTTTAAGCACCTAACTAGTGACATAGCTAAAATCCACAATACTTGGAATTAACTCCTTAAATTTTACAGGCATATACTACATATCATTTAGGACTTGTTGCAAAATGAATCAACCCAAAAGGTTAAGAAATGAGAAAGTTATGCACGTCGGAAGTTTGCAAAAATCAACATTATTGTCACTAACACACCGTTTGGGAATACGCCTAATTTGCTCCATATTTGGAGTTAGGTTCTAAACTTTTACCGACATATACTTCCCAATATTCAGAACATGTTGCAAAAAGAATCAGATAAAAAGGTTAAGAATTCGGGAAGTTATGCGTGTACGAAGTTGGCTAAAAATCACATTTGTCAAACATCAACACACCATTTGGTGACATGGTTAAATTGCTCATTTCTTGGAGTTAACTCCTAAAATTTTTCAGGAACTAACTAGTGAACATTTAGGGAATGTTGCAAAAACAATCAACTCAATCGGATAAGTATTGAGAAAGTTATGCGTGTCGGAAGTTGGAAATTTTAGCTTTTTGCAAAATAGTCAAAGTAGGTTTAAAATTTGCATAACTCATTCAAAACTTAGATTTTGAACATTAAACCTTCCAGATCTTAATTTTATTATATAAAACTCATTTTCATTTAACAAACCCCTCATTAAAACGAGGTTATCATGCTCAACCAAAAAGCAAAGTCTACTTTTCACAGAAAAATACAGCTCTGCGCATCTAACTTGCAGCAGTGTTTTGGATCACCAAACGGAGGTTTTAGAAAGTGTGCGAGTAGCCTTTGTAAAGCTAAGACATACTACTTTACTAAGGGAAAAAAATCAATCAGTTTCGAGCAAAATTAAGCAAGTTATGACCTCTGCAAGTTGACCTAAAAATCTGGCCGAATCTGTCCAAAATTTGTAATTGTATAAATTGCATTTTCGTGGTTTTGGCCAATCTTTTGCTCGTTTAACTTCATCTAAAGACTTGTAACGCATTAGATATCATATTATCATGCATTTCTAGTTGTCATAACAACCATACAACAATCCTATCAAAATTCAAGCATGCCACTAGCATATAAGAATATATTCTTCAATTTCAAGTACTCATATACCCAAATTCTTCAAGAACACTTATAAGCATGTAACCACATGAAAATCACAGCCATGAAATCATCTCAAATCTGTCCAAACTCATAAAACTACTTGTCGTAACATAAAACATGATTCAAGCACATATTTTCACACCAAAATGCACAAAATCACAAGACTAGCACATGCATTTAACCAATTTCATGTTAGAGATTTTAGGGCTTACAAGAGATGGGGGAAGATGGGCGGATGAGAGAAGAGGAGACAAGGTTGGAGCTTCCCCTTGCTTCTTTGAAGCTTGAATGAGCTTAGAAACTCCAAATCTTGCTAGATTGGAAGGTGATTGCAAGAGATTTGAAGATGGGTGTGTGTGGAGTGGTGAATCGTGAAGAAAGAGGAAGAAGAGAAGAATGATCGTGAAAATGGGGGAGATGGGGTCTTTAGGCAGATTTTAAGTTTAGGGTAATTACACAAATGGTCTCTTAACTTCCATTTGAAACACCTTTAACACATAACACATTTTAAATGGGTTTTTAACTAAAACTTGAAAAGTAAAAATTCCAAAATGTCTCTAATTGTCTTTAAACTCATTTAACATGTAATGTTTAGTCGTGATTAGAATAAATATCATTTACACATAAAAATTTCAATTTACGCACGAAGTCCGGTTTCACCCGAAAACGTGAATTTTGCAAGTAACACATAAAGTCACGAAACGAATTCACGAAACAAGTTACTAACACCAATTAGCAATTCAACATGAGCAATATACAATTATTCAAATAAGGGGTCTCGGTTTCGCTAATGGGACTAACGGAACTAACGGAAAAACTTAACGGAGTTAGCTGAAAAAGTTAGCGGAGTTAACCTGGGAAGTTGCAATTGTCACACAAGAGGTGGTTGCATTGTCCACTACATAATCAGAGTACATCGCCGCATCTTTGGCCACGCAAGAAGCCGCATGGTTGAAGAAATTTATTACCGAACTAGGGGTTGTTCCTACCATTCAAGGACCCCTAGAGATCCTTTTTGATAACGAGGGAGCGATTACTCAAATCAAAGAACCTCGTGATCATCAAAAGGTGAGGCACATCGAGCGGAGATTCAACTACATAAGGGATGAAGTTGCAAAAGGAAAGATATGTATTCGCAAAGTTCACACCGACGACAACGTCGCTGATCCACTCACGAAGCTCCTAGAACGCCAAAGCATGAGGGTCATGTTTGTGCCATGGGACTTCGACATTCTAGTGATTGGATATGATTTATGTTTTGTATTAGGATATCGGAACAATTGTTATTCTGACACTTTTATATGAATGTAGGATTTCATTTAAAATTGTGTAGTGTTCCATTTTTTGCATGATTAAATCCGTGAATAAGTTACTTGTTCTAAATGTCCGTAGCCGATCATATTTGTGGGAACAAATATGAAGGTAAGACTATTTTGAAATTGGATTGGTGGATATTCATAAGGTATGAATATGGAGCATTGGATTGCTACCAAGGTTCATAGATATTTGAGGGAGACAAATGTTGGACGACCCGCTCTTAAGACTTACCCCATGGAATCTTAATTGATTGATCATAAGTAAGCTTGAGTAAAGGAGAATATCATTTGTATCCTCTGACCTGAGATACATATTGGGTCTTGATATTCACCCAGTATTATGCTTTGACTTAGTTCTTCGCTGTTCTGAAACATGGTAGTACATAAGGCTAAGCTCAGGCATAGTACTAGGTGTTTGTGAGAGACGTATGTAGTCAAGATGGAATTTGTCCCTCTTGTTCGTTAAGAGTTAAATGTCTAAGGCCTGAATTAAGTTAAATCTAATAGAGAGTGATCACTCTATGTCTCTAGGATTTAACATGACATTTGTGACAAAAGGATGAATGATCATTTCACCTAAAACATTTCAAGTGGTGACTTGAAGGAGATGATGTTAATGAATGGCACTAAGTCATACGTATTAGGGGTAACAAACTGTTGTTAGGCGGTATTTGTTGCTTGCATCAATCTTCTATGAACCTTGTGCAAGTGGGATATTGTTGGACTCGGTCTGCCCAAGACACATACTAGATTGATGTGGCTAGTACATTATGATCCAAGACGGGTCATACCCAATAACGAGCTAGACAAACACCCAATGGATATTTATTTAGATATGATCAATTAAATAAATATCACTTATAGAAGATAATTAGAAATCGGTTTCGAATTAATCGAACTTGTGTTAAATCATATGGATGATTTAAATTAGGGAAGTATGGCAACAATATTATTTAATTGGTTAAATAAATTGTTACATAAAACATATTTATATGTTACACCATGTTTGTACATGTAATATGTTACATGGGTCAAGTAAAGCATGACCAAATGAATGTGGACAAGGAAAAGGACTAGATGCATGAGAGGGAACTTCAAAAGGTTTGAAAAGCTTTTCCCCTCTCTCTCTCTCTCTCTCCTCTTGCACGTTCACCCACCTCCCATTATGAGGGTGGTTATGTTTTTTATTTAAACAAGGCATGCAACCTTGTTTAATACACTTGTCCATTGATTCCTTGCTTTCACTACACACTTTTCTCTCTCTCCCAAAAGCAAGAACATATTCTTGCTCCCAAAATCTGAAAATTATTCTAAGATCTTGTTGGATTCGGATTCAACAAGAGGGAGGAAAGCGTTGGTCTTCAAGAAATCCTAGCAACAAAGGGTGCTTGTTGCTTGAGCTCGTAGGTATCACAACCTTGAGGTTTCTCCTTTGAAGCTTTCCTTTCAACCTCATCATCTTCTTCTCAATCCCTTGCTTGGAAGAAGGTATAAATCTAAACACCCTATGGTTGTTTTAGTTTTGCTAGTATTCATACATATTTGGATCCTTGGTACTTGAGTTTTATAATAAAATGCTAAAAATCGGTTTTAACATCAACTAATCAAAATATACATCAACTAATCAAACTATGGTTTTGATTTTCTGCTATGTTTTACATTTTAAGGAGTTAAAATGGCTTTGATAAAGTTCTTAAAACCCAACATTCAGTTTGCCGTGAAGCACTAATGTCATAAGCCTAAGGGAAGATTGTAAAGGATTATTTAGGCTTACACATTAGTTTTTGTTAACAGTGTCTTGGGTCTTTCATTGTAACTAATAGTGGGCTTTATTAGTGATTTTTGTGGTTAATTGTAAAGGGTTAAGTGGGCCTGCTGTGGCCTGGTCGAAATTAGGGTTGAGGAGGTGATGATTTGCGAACTCTATATAAGCAAATCATCACCTACATGTTTTGTTGTTGATGTTGGTTCTCCTCAACCCGTTATTGGTTTCCTTGGTTGTTTAATAGGAATTCTGCAGTATTATATCGTATTCAAGTAAGTGTTGATCGTATTTCATAGTTTACATTCATTATCTCTTTCTTGAATCATCAATGAGACGTTATTCCGCAACCTCTCGTGTGACTGATATCGTGTACGGTCTGATCTCCATCCTACAGGTGCCTGCACAGAATTACAAACATGGATATCACGAACATGATCAGAGAAAGAATTATATACCTGTCGGAGGTGATCATGAACCCATTTAGATGTTGGGATTTGAGAATGAGAACCATCAGAAGAAAATTTGGCATTTTGATTCTTCAAGGTTCTTGTAGCTTCCTTTTGCACAAAAACTTCAGAAATCTTCCGAGCATCAACGCAATGAAGAGGAAACTCTTTGTCGGAGAATATATGTTCCCAACCCTTGAGTTTGTAAAAACGCTCAGGTTGAACCTTCTCAGCCTTGAAAACTTCTTTCTTCACTTGCTTCATTTTGAGCTTCTTTAACTCCTGTGATGTTAATGCTGGAAAGTCCTCAGTTTTGACATCCAGTGCTTTAAAACCCAAACCAACATGCTTTCCACAAACTGTTTCCTCATAATGTAAATTCTGGTGTCTATCCTTTGGTAACTTAGAAAATTCAGCTTTGATATCTTTAAGATTTTTCTGTTCAAAGAAGACAGTCTCATTAAATCCAGGTTGAGAACGAATCTTTTCACTCGAAGTAGTTGATTTCTCATTATCAGCAGAAGACGAACCAGAAACAAACTTTGGAGCAGGTGGAACTTCAGATTTCTTTCCTTTCTTCTTTTTGTTCTTCCTGGATTTCATCTTCTTCACAATCTTCTCTTCTTCTGCAGAAGATGATGAAAACTTGGAATAATCAAAATCTTCAATCTTTTCCTTCACCTCTTTGAAAGCTTCTTTAATATGAGCATGGGGTGAAGCTGTTTTGTCAAACATCTTTTCAAATTTTTCATCTTTAGCCAAAAAACTTGTAAATAGTTGAGAATTAGAGACATTATTCAGCAATCGATTTGCATCAATCACTTGAATCTTTAAATTTGAAATTTGCTTTTGAGCTTCAGTCGACTCCTTCTCAGTAGCTATCAACCTTTTTGCATTCGAAGATTTTCTAGCCCTTCAAATAACTCCTTCTTCAAGTTTTCGTTGTTGCGCTTTTGAATCTCCAAATTCACTGTTTGAACTTTAATCACACTAACTAACTCCCGCTTCTCATCCAAATACTTTTCCATAACAGCTTGATAACTTGCAATCTTAGCAGCAGATTCTTCAGCATCCTTTGGAAGAAGATCAAGCTTGATTTTAGACTTTTCAAAAAGATTCTGAATTGAGTCTCTTCATCACTCCAGAGACTCACCTCTGGTGAAGAGTGGGGGTTCAGTGCAACACGGTCCTGATCCATCAGTATGTTCTCATGTAATGAGGTTGGTGAGTTAATAACACCCTCATTTGGATCACGAATATATGCATTGTCACTCCTAGGTGATAAGGGATGTAGGGGTGAAAACCTTTTGGATGGGGATTGTACATCCTTTTCTATTGACTCCCCCTCAAAAGAAGGTTCATCCCTAAGAGAATATCCCAATTTGGCTAGCTTCCACTTAGGCTTTTTGCCTTTAGCGGGGCTTGAAGCATCAGGTTGGTTGGTGGCAGTAGGTGGAGGAGACCTAATGACCACATTTCTCTGTCTTTTGAAAACAACATGAGGGGATTCAGACGAGGAAGTGGTAGTGGTGGTAGTTTGAGCAGGAGCTTTCCTCTGTTTGGAATGGTAAATTTTTTGAGTAGAGGAAGCTTGGACAAATGTGGGATTAGGAACTATCGGCCTTGTAGTCCTGTCATCTTGAGCAGGTTGCTCATGTGCAGCAACAGTTTCTGTTTGAACTTAGCTTGAGCAGGTTCATCAGGCAACTGCCTTGGAATTGGCAGGGGATGGTCAGTAACCCTTCCAAGAAAAACTGTCTTATTTATAGCTAAATTAGAAAAAGTTTTCTCATTCAGGAGATTTGGATGTAAAATTGAACCTCCCAAAACAATTTGATGGTATTCCTCCCTGAGAATGCAAGTCAAATACCTGGGATACAGATAGACATGTTCGGGTGTGATGTTTGTTTTTAGGCCTTTAAAAATTAGTTTTGAGAAATTAAATTTTGACCTTTAACAACAGCAAAGAATGCTGACGCTTGTTCAGCGGCAAGTTCATCAAAACCGCCTTTCTTGGGAGTTAAACAAACCAAAAGTGTGTGGGCCAGAAACTTCCATTTATATGGCAGTTGCCTCTTCTTGATTGTCTTGCTTCCTATTGAACCACCGTAACCAATATCTCTGAATAAAGGTAGGTACACCTTTGAGTCAACAAACACATAGCTATCTTTATCCCTGGTTGTAACACTTTTCTAATCTTTGCTTCATCTATTTCCACTAACGTGCCTTAAACAGTTTACACACTTTTCTCACCACCGTTGCTAACTTCAGCAACCCTAGCATGAGACCAGAATTCTTCCATAATTTCTTCAAAGATCACCACTTCAACTGTCAGTGCGTGATGAAGGTGAGAGTTCTTTAGGAAGCCGATCATGCCATTATAAATGTCTGTTTTACTGGGTGCTTCAAGATAAGCCACAAGACTGTGTTCCACAGGGAACCTCGAATCACTGGCAGGCTTCTTGCCACTTGAACTCGCCTTAGGAGCCATTTTTGATGTAGGATTTGAGAGAAATTTACGGTTTCGGAAGTTATGGAGAGAGTTTGAGAGAAATTTGGGAGTGTGGTTTATGAGAAATGGGGAAGTGACGGTAATTTAGGGCTTCTTACCTTTTCCGTCGCTGACGCGGAGGAGAGAGGTTTTAACACAACTGTTTAGTAACTGATGTGATATTTGCTTTTTGGGTTATACGGTACAACACGTTAAAAGCATTTCATTATCCAAAAGGATATTTACTAAAACCTCGGATATTTGATGGTTAAAAACTTAATGGGTAATTTATTGTGTATCCGCCTTAAAAAGATGTGTCTTTCGGGTAATTTAATGAAAAGTGACAGTTGACTTGTTGACCCGGAAGTTCAAGCGGAACCCATTTTCTCCTTTATTTTAAAAACCAAATTTCTTTCGTTTGACCTTCAAGCGGAAGATTTTTCCGCTTGGAAGAATTGTTTTCAAAAATATTTTCCACATAAGATACAAAGCATTTTTCTGGTTGAAGTTCACCTGGAGATTTCCAATAGTTCCTTTCTCACAGGTTGAAACGGAACTTGGACCGGAAAACCAAAACACATGATTACTGAAAATTTGTGTTAATTTTTCATAGTTTAACAGCAGTTACTGACTATGAACTGAAATGGTTTCTAATTAACACAAGAGACTTTCTTTTTCTTTTTCTTTTTGTATCAAGAGACGGACTCTTAGACACAAATTTTGTTTCCTTTTATTGAGGTTGTGAAAAGCTTTGAATTAATCAAAGTTCATCATCCCAATGGCTGTGATGAGGTAGAAGAATCTTGCCTCATCGAATGCTTTGGTAAACAGGTCAGTCAATTGGTGATTAACTTTGAACAGTTTAATCAGATTCTTTTCTGCATAATCTCTTATAAAATGATACCTTATATCAATGTGCTTTGTTTTGGAGTGCTTAACTGGATTGTTGACGATGAAGATAACATTGTTGTTGTTTGCAGAGATTGGAGTTTCCATGAAGGTGATTCCATAATCAAGCATCTGATTTTGGATCCAAAGAACTTGACTGCAGCAACTTGAGGCAGCAATGTATTCAGCCTCAGCAGTTGATGTAGAAACACAGGTTTGCTTCTTGCGCTACCAGGAAACAAGTCTTTCACCAAAAAATTAACATCCGCCTGATGTTGATTTCTTGTCTATGTCACAGCCTCCATAGTCACTATCGGTGAATGCTTTGAAAGAGAAGTCAGAATTTTTGGGATACCATAGACCTAGTTTTGGTTGACCCTTAAAGTACTTGAAAATTCTTTTGACAACTAGCATGTGTGAATCCTTTAGTGATGACTGCACATAAGTAAACACTGAACATGATGTCAGATCTACTTGCAGTGAGATACATTAGTGATCATATAATTGCTCTGTACATATGTACATCCACTGTCTTGCCACTTAAGTCATTTGTTAACTTGTGGGAAGTGGAGATAGGAGTTTTAGCACTTGAACATGTCAACATATCAAAATTCTTCAGCATATCTTAGATATACTTTGATTGGTTCAGAAAAATCCCAGCTTCAGTTTGCTTCACTTATAGTCCTAAGAAGAAGGTTAATTCTCCCATGGAGCTAATTTCAAATTTCGATTGCATCAAAGTTTCAAATTCCTTGCACAACAAAGTATTAGATGAACCAAATATAATATCATCTACATAAATTGTAACATCAACATGTCTTTACCAATAGTTTTGACAAACAGTGTTTTATCAATAGCTCTTCTCCTGTAGCCATTCTCTAGAAGATAGTTTGAGAGAGTTTCATACTAGGTTCTAGGTGCTTGTTTGAGGCCATCAGGGCTTTGATTAGCTTGCATTCGCTGTTTGGATGATGAGGGTCCTCAAATCCAGGAGGTGGTTTGACATACAGGAAAGCACTTTTGACATCCATTTGAAATACTTGGAAGTCTTTGAAGGCAGCATAGGCTAGAAAGATTCTGATTGCTTCCAATCTAACCATGTGACACCCGGCAGTTTAGGTGATTTTTTTCTGGACAAACACGAACAATTATTTCTTCAAACATACACGCATTTATACATCTTATAGTAGTGTTAGATGGCCATCGAGTCCACGAACAGTCGCACATGATTCGAGTCAGTTCTGAGCGTTGGGTGACTAGTTAATTAAACACAAAATAGAACGAACAAACACAGATTGTGCAACTCATAATTGTGATGATTTTATGTGATCCCTTATCTATGATTTCCATGCTAGTTTATGTGTAATTATAGGTTCATGAATCGTGTACGTTGTTGTTGTTACTAAAACACGCAGGCAAGCTTGTTAGAGTATATTAAAGTTATAATTGTTATCAGTAAAAGAAAATTTAAAAAAATAAATAAAATAAAACGGTAAGTCTATTGTGGTTATCTTGGGATTAAATTTGAAAGGTTATGGATAACCTTAATCAATAACAAACTCTCAGACCCTCCCCCACGTTCCTCCTAAAAACCGTAACTCCCTGCTTCTCCCAGTATTCACGATCGCAACTTCCCCCCCCCCCCCCCCCCCCCCATCTTATCCGATCAACCAGACTACTACCAGATGTTCGCGTGGAGAGTGAGGTCGCGAAGGGGCTGCACATCAACGCTGCATCAAACCAACATCGAGAAGCAACGTTGATCGCAAGAACCGAAGGTAATCCTCCCTCTCGGTTTTGTTTGAAAACCCGATCGGTTCTCGGTTACGGTTTCTTACGATTGTACATGTTATGTGTTAATATGGGATGAAATTATGTGACTTCATGTTGCACTTATTGGTTAGATCCATACATATATATTACCTGCTAGATAAAATGGTCATATAATACATGATAAAGTGATGAAACTTAAACTGCCTTAATATTGTATCTATATTATGGAATCGTAGGTAATCATTCGTATGTATATATCATGGAGCACGCATGATTGTAATAAGTTCTGGTGAAAATTAGTGATGAACAATATTTGGAATTAGTAACAATCTGTGAGAGGTTAAAAAAAAATTCGTATAGTGGTTTGTAAATGGAGTTAATATGGGGAAGATTAACACCAGAATAGTATTTGTTAAATATTATGCAAGTTGGGTAATTACCAAATATTAATTTAGCCTAGTTGCTAGTATTCGTAGGGTGGAAACTGGTAGGTCGCGGGTTCTAGCCCTGCGCCCAGCAGTTTATATTCTTTTTATTTGGACTTTCACATTTCCTTCTGCATGTGGTACAAGGTATTTGGTGGTGTCTAAGTTCTCCATGAAAATTGTTACCTTTGATGAAAAACATGACACACAAAATATATAACTACACTTTTAAATGTTTAACTTGTTTATTTATTTTACTAAACGATCTAGTGACACCATAACGATCTTGCATGCTAAAAGACTATGTAATTCTGCGATCTTAGAAATCATGTTTACTTAGTTATATCATAAATGATTACGTGCGTATCTAACACATTTAGACGAGAATCTCCCATGAAACATGATTAGTAAAATTAAGAATTTGTTAACGTGTGGATTTGATTAGCATGATTATTTTATGAAACATTGCCACCAAACATGTCTAGACGTGGAAACCATATGTGCTTGTTACCGCTTTGAAACAATTAGAATGCATGCTCGAAACGATTGTTATGTGCTTACCTGCTATAATTGGAAACTTGCTAACTAAAGTAACTTCCATAATATAGAAGTTTTGCATAATTGGAAAGTTTAACTAAACAAACATATTAGCTAATAAGTCACCAATGTGTCGTCAGGGTCGATTGAGTCAGTCCAGTCATCCATTCACTGTAGTCTTACACGTTTACAGACATATAGGTGATTCGTAGGAATTTATCAACAGTTTTATTTGAAATTTCTTGCTGAGCTCCCAAATGTGAGTTCTCGAACATTTTTCTCTGAGTATTTCAGTTCGAGAAAAGAGCATGCTACAAACAGTTTTGGTAATATAATTGTACAGCTGATCACGTATGTGCGAACATATAACACGAATTACAAGTCCTTACATTTCGAACCGTTAGTTTATGAGAAAGCGAGGTAATCTTTGGTAGTACTACTGGGTTTGACAAACCCCACCCGCGTTCGTAGCTCTAACTCGAATGGATGTCGAACGGGTGTAATATTAGCCTAGACAGTATCATCTTCGCCCGTGTTAGGCGATGGTGGAAGGCATTACAAACAAAAAACAGTCACGCTTCGGTTACGGACCACATAGTGATAGCATTATTGGCCTTGCTAGCTACAATTACTATTATGATTACCATGCTACAAACATTTTGAAAACATCTATTATTCTTGCATTGAAATTATGAACTCACCAGCTTTGCGCTGACCCACATAGCATGTCTTTCGCAGGTCATTGAGGTACGAGCACGCTAGGATGCATATCACATCACAATTTAAACATTTTGATTAGCATTTCAACTTTTACGTTTGATTTTACTTTCGTGTTTAGTTTCAGGGCCGGTGTTTTGCGCAACACTTTCACTTACCTTTACGCTTCCGTATTTCTTAAACTATTTTAGTGTGTTTGCATGGTTTGGTATGACTAATGACTCGGATCCTGGTTTGTCACACGCCTCGCGGTATAAACCCCGCACGTGGAAATTTGAGGGTGTGACAGATTGTTATTAGAGCCATTGGTTATAGTGAACTAGGTCTTGCATGTAGGCCAACTATAGCCTTTGAGTTGCATTAGTCATACACGAGAACACACACTTATTTGATTCCGTACAAGCATTAAATTCATTATATATGTATATATATTATGTTACAGACATGGCCGGTCACTCATCTTCCCCTTCACCTTCTCCCCCTTCATCATTCGTAAACGACAAGAAGCCAACTCTGAAACACACATCATCAACATCATCCGAACTGAAGAAGCATCGTGCGAATCTGGTCAATGACGCTAACGCCTATGAAGGACCTACATATAATTACCGCCCCGAAGAAGAGAATGGAGACTGGGAATGGTACGTTGACTTGGTGGAAACTTGGATTCATCAGGAGGATGTGCCCCCGCCACCATCAGCTGACATTCCACCTTTCACTCGTACATTACCAATCATACCTTATCACACAGATCAAGCACTCGCAGCCATCGTGGCTCGCGTGCAACGTGAACTGCAAGATATACAAAGAACTTCAAGCACAACTACTGGTATTGTCAAGCGCGAGAAGGACACTAAGAAGCGTATAGACCAAATTCATTATGAATTTGGTGTAGTCGATAAGCACCATACTGATTGGCATCTTATGCTGAGTAAAAGACTAGACACACTAAATCTTAGGGTAATGGAAGCTGAGAAACGGGCTACCGTAGCTGAGGCTAGAGCTGACATGGTTGAGGCTAGGGCAGTGGCAGCAGAGGAAATGATCGCTAATGCACTACAGGTTTAAAACAACGTGTTCAGGGAGGAGGGTTCTGTTGTCTCTACAGCTCACAACAACTTCTAATTTAGCTTGAACCTAGATGGGAAGGCTGTTCCTATCCAACTAAATACTTTTAAATTTAAATTTCTGGATTTTGAATATTTTGTGAACGAGTTACAATTTATTTAGTCAAGGATTATTATTTAAACTTATGATGTTGTGGTCTAAATTTTACTTTATTATTTACTTTATATCTGAGTGGTGTATTGTATGTAAATTAAGTGTTTTCATTATGAAGATTTGTGAATGTAAGAACTATTTCTAGATGCAATGAATGACACGAAGGCCGTGGAGATATCACGCTGTCAGCTGCAGAACTCATGAATTTGATCAATAACAGAGAAACCGCAAGCCTACAAGTCCTTACCCAAACTCAGAATCAAGTGGGAATTGGGGTGAGCGCGTGCAAGGCGTTCATGGATTGCAAACCCCATACTTAAACAGGCGAAACTGGAGCCATTGGACTTCTCAGATGGATTGAAGAAATTGAGACCATATTCACACAATGCAACCGCCTTCCTGCTAACCAAGTGAAGTTTGCTTCAAGAAATTTGGAGGGACCAGCCCTCGTATGGTGGATTGCACAGGTATAGATGTTGGGGACTTGTGGATGTAAGTGCCATATCGTGGGATGAATTCAAGAATGCGATTATGGAAGAATATTATCCTCAAGAAGAGATCCATAAAATAGAGGGAGAATTTCAGAGATTAGAAACGGAAGGCTCTGAGATAGAAGCATACATTACATGTTCAGATGAATTGGCAACCCTATACCTGAAATTGGTGGAACATGCATATGACATGATTTAGATGTATATTGTTGGTCTAGCTCCACAGACCCAAGAAGGAGTGATGTTTATCCACCCCACAACAATTCAACATGCCATCCGTATTGCACACAAACTTAAAGATCAAGAAGTAACCAGGATATCCTACCTATACGAGGTGTAGTGACTACTGCCCTTAACAAAAAAAGAAGGTGGGATGGAAACGACAGCAAGGCATCGTCTTCAAACCAACCATCACATGAAAAAGGAATGTTTGATAACAACATAGCCATCAATCAGAACAACTTCTGTTAACAGGATCAGAGTGCGTACGCCGTCAAATACTCATAGTGCAATAAGTGTGACTATTACTACCGTGGGCTGTGTAGCAAGTACTATGTAAACGGTGTGGAAAGATGGGCCATACTGCGAAGGTATGTCGAAGGGAAGTACGAGGAAAACAATAACAACAATAACAACAAACATGGCTAGGTTGTTATGTATGCGAAAAAAATACGACATTTCAAGAAACATTGTCCATAGACAAAGCGAAGCAATGGGAAGTGGCACTAGCAGCAGTAGTTTTGGGCATGAAGCAAGAAACTGGTAAACTAATTAGGACAGAAATTGTCAAACTAGGATCCATAAGCTCCATAGAACAAGTACCCTTACCCCGAACCAATGACTGTTTCGGTCAATACGAGGAGTCGAACTCTTATTCACAGCTTAAATTGAGATTAGACCATTTCTAGCTAAAGATAACGGAGAAGGATATTTCCAAAGCGGCGTTCCACATAGAGATCGGACACTTTGAATTTTAGGGCATCCTTTGAAAAGACCAATGTACCTGCCATACAGACTCTGTATGTACAGTGTGCGAACCGTACCTTAACAAATTTGTCATCGCCTTCATAAATGATATATGAACATACACCAGAGACAAGGAAGAATGTGAGAAATAGTTCTGATTGATCCTGCAGCCATTGAGACAAGAGAAGTTATACAATGACTTCTGGATTCGGAAGGCCAAATTCCTAGTGTATGTAGTTAAAAAGTATGGATCATACACCAACCCAGAAAGGGTCGGCGTTATCAAGGACAGAGAGGCACCCATGATTCTAGCAAGGGTGCGGAAGCCTTGGAATTAGCTGGATACCACAGATCATTCACCAAGGAGTATATGGTTTACACTTCATGCTAGTTAAAGATCCACGAGTGGGACTACACTACCTATGATATAGAACCTTGAGGTTGTGGCACTTACATTTGAAAGATTGGAGACATTACTTGTATGGCACCAGGTGCACTACTTTCATAGATTAGAGGAGTTTATTAGAGATTATGTAAACAAGTATTCGCAGGCACAACACCATGGGATGGAACCCTATGTCCTCGCTGTCATTATGAGCCTTTATCATATCTCTAAACTCGCCTACTTACCAACTAGAGGGAAGACGGTTCTGGTAGGCGACTAGTACGCTTCTAGAATACCAAAGGTGTGGTGAATTAGCTGTGGTACACCCTATATATAAACACTAATGGTGCTTTAGATGAGGACTATGAGTCAGGCCAAGAACTAGCCCTAGATTGAGTCAGTCCAGTCATCCATTCACTGTAGTCTTACACGTTCACAAACATATAGGTGATTCGTAGGAATTCATCAACAGTTTTATTTAAACTTTCTTGCCGAGCTCCCAAAGGTGAGTTCTCGAACATTTTTCTCTAAGTATTTCAATTAGAGAAAAGAGACTGCTACAAACAGTTTTGGTAATATAATTGTACAGTTGATCACGTATGTGAGAACATATAACACGAATTACAAGTCCTTACATTTCGAACCGTTAGTTTATGAGAAAGCGAGGTAATCTTTGGTAGTACTACTGGGTTTGACAAACCCCACCCGCGTTAGTAGCTCTAACTCGACTGGATGTCGAATGAGTGTAATATTAGCCTAGACAGTATCATCATCGTCCGTGTTAGGCGATGGTGGAAGGAATTACAAACACAAACAGTCACGCTTCAGTTACGGACCACATAGTGATAGCATTATTCGCCTTGCTAGCTACAATTACTACTATGATTACCATGGTACAAACATTTTGCAAACATCTATTATTCTTGCATTGAAATTATGAACTCACCAGCTTTGCGCTGACCCACATAGCATGTCTTTCGCAGGTCATTGAGGTACGAGCACGCTAGGATGCATAACACATGACAGTTTAAACATTTTGATTTGCATTTCAACTTTTACGTTTGAGTTTACTTTCGTTTTTGGTTTGAGGGCGTGTGTTTTGCGCAACACTTTCACTTACCTTTACGCTTCCGTATTTCTTAAACTATTTTAGTGTGTTTGCATGGTTTGGTATGACTAATGACTCGGATCCTGGTTTGTCACATGCCTCGCGGTATAAACTCCGCACGTGGAAATTTGAGGGTGTGACAAACCACTGGTGCAAACACTTCATCATAATCAATGCCTTCTTCCTGTAGATAGCCTTGAACCACCAGTCTTGCTTTGTCCTTAATGACAATACCGCGGTCATCCTTTTTGTTTCTGAACACCCACTTAGTACCAATTGGTTTTGCTTCAGCAGGCAGGTCTACCAATTCCCAAACTTTCGGCTTGTTAATTTAAAATAACTCTTCCTGCATTGCCTCTACCCAGCTGTTATCGTCCAAGGCATCGACTGCCTTCTTGGGTACTTCTTGAGACAGAAACGCAACATGCAAACAAATATTTGCATCAGAAGATTTACTTCTTGTTAAAACAGGTGCTGTCATATCTCCAATAACATTATCCAATGGATGATTCTTGTTGATTATTCTGTCTATGAGCATAAGGAACTCATGGCTTCCTCTATTTGATGGTATGTTGAGCCTAGGTAGTATGTGTTCAAGCTCAACAAAACAGTATGATCTTTTTCCCAAACTCATTACTCTAGTTGGACCAAAAAGATCCATGTGCAGTAGCTCTAGAGGTTGTGAAATAGAAGATTCAACTTTTGGCTTAAAGGAGGTTTTGTGTTGCTTGCCCTAGAGACATGTAAATTGCTTGTTAGGAAGACCCTTAACCAAGCCAAGTTTGACAATTATGTTCATGTTCTAGTAGTTTAAATGTCCTAACCTCCTATGCCACAAATTAGATTCATCCAATGAGGCTTTGGATATAAAGCAAGCAGTGCCACAGGAGGGTGCAGCAACTAACATATCCAAAATATATAGTCCATCTCTCCTGGGTTCTTTAAGCATGATTAGCTCATCAAGAACTTTCACACCAGGTTTGAGAACTATAGACTCCCTCTCATTAAACATCAAATTCAAATTGTTATCACACATTTATGAGACACTGAGAAGATTGAAATTTAATGTATCAACAAAATTGACTCTATCAAAACTTACCAGTCAATTGCTCACATCTCCTTGTGCTGAGATATGGCCTTTAGTACTTTCAAAGACAACTGGTCCTCCATTTATTCTTTTTTTGTTTTCCAGTATATGCTTATTCCCTGTCATGTGGCAAGTGCATCCACTATCTACTACCCATAAGTTATATTCGCCTTTATTTTGCACCTGCACATATCAGATTTGATCAGTTTCTATAGGGGACCCAAGCCTGGGTGGTCTTGGGTCTGCCATAAGCATCGTTATACTTGTACTCCTTGAGTACTATTCACAAGTGGAGCATCAGTAAGCAGATCATCATTATCAAGGTTCAAGCTCTCATAGGGAGTGCTTGTTTGACTAAATCTCTCACTCTTGTTGTTTTTCCTCTTAGCAATTTTTTCTTTCACGGTATTCCCAAAATTTTCTTTGTTTATTGGTCACTTTCTTTGGTATTTCACTGGATGAACAGTGAGCTTGATTGACCGATTTAGTTCTTTCAGGTGATTGTGGAAACCTTTGAGAAAAGTTTTCAACCTGAAGTGGAACACAGTAACTTCCACTTGAACTAGCAAGGAGTTCCGGTTGGTTAGATTTCTTGCCTTTTGAAAAACTTCCCTTGAGGTGGTCTTTCCTCTTGAGGGATTTCTTCTACCTTAGCTTTCAAAAACTTCAAAACCTTCAGCAAAGTGTACTCTCGGTCTTTGCTTGGGAGCAGTAGTTGATCTGGGCTATTTTTGGTTTTCTGGTTGAACTAAAGTTCGAGCGGATAGTTGTTCTGGTTGAACTTCAGCCGGAAAATGATTTTTCTTTAAAATAGAAAAACTTCCATTTCTTTCAATTCCAACCAAAATCCTGTTAGACTCATATCCAAAATACTTCATTGTTTGGCTTTTCACAGGTGAGATTCTACATGTGAGATTCTACCTGTGAGATTCTACCTGTGAGATTTCTTTAAAAATCAGTTTTTGGTTATTGAGCAAGTTTTGGTTTTGAAGATGTTGGACTTTACTCAATGGGTTGAACAGACACATGGCAGCAAGGTTCCCTTTTTCACTGCAGAAAACACATTCAAGACTTCTAGCTTCATAAAACTCATTTTTCCTGTGAGACTCATTTTTGGTAATTTGCTTGTAATTTAATTAACCAAGTCTTTGATTTTGACTTCCCTTTGGTTATTTAGGTTGTTTTTCTCCAACTTTTGAATCCTTTGATTCATAGATAGTAGGGGGTGGGACAACAATTGATGGTTTCAAAATTTTTGATTAGTCAACTAATGCATATGTGCTTGCATTATTGACTTCAGGCTTCTTTGTTTCAACAGATTTTTCAATGCTTGACTGTGATGAAGTATCATCAAAAGTGAGACTAATTTTGCATTCTATTTTTCACGGCTTTAATTGGTTCAATTGCAGGTGAGTATTCAATTGGTGGCTCAACACTGTTATAGCAAACACCAGTTTTCCCATACATCCCTCCCATCCATAGTTTCTCAGCCTTCTTATTTTCAGTTTGAAACTTATCACAGGTAAACAAAGCATCTTTTTAGTTTTATTTCAAGAACATCAACCTCAGCCTTAGCTTCTTTGGTTTCTTTTCTTGATTTTTCAAGTTTTGACAACAAATCATCCAGTTGTGTTTCAAGAATGGAGTTGGTTTGCTTTAATTGTTCAAATTCTTTGTTTAAGTTGTCAATCTTAGTAATGTAAGATGACTCGGTTTCCTTAAAGCATTCCTTTAACTCATTTAAGTTTGAAACTTCATCAATCAGATCTGTGTTGTGATTTATGTACTTTGTCACTTGTTCAATGCAGGCAGGGCTGCATAAGTTTTCTAGAACCTTTTCAGGAATTGAATTTTCCTGATCAGAAGAAGAATCTTGTTTGGCCATCAAAGCATGGTTGATAGGCTCGAACTCAGCTAGAAAGTCTCCCCATTTGACACATTCAGTTTGGTTTGCCACAGCAGCAACCACATTCTGATGGTTTTGACTTCCGGCTGGTTTTGGTTGGGGGTTGTTGTCCTGAACTATGAGCAGAGTTGTTGCTTGAATTGTTGTGGTTGTTTCCACCATCATTCTTCATCTGAGTTTGAACTTGATTCTGTCCTTACCTTCTTGGTAGTGGACACTTTCTTGCAAAGTGACCAAGTTGGTGACAGTTGTAGCATTTCACCTTGCTTTTTTCTAGGCCAATGTGAGAAACTTTTGCTCCTTTGTATGTTCTACCAGTTCTTTTGTAGAATCTTTGGGCTCTAACAGATACCATAGAAAGTTGGGTCAAAATATCCATTTCTTCTAAGTCATCAGCACCTATACATTATAAATCTTCATGAATGAAGCCTCGGTATGAGTTGGTTGCTACATAAGCATTGTGAGAGTTATCAAAGGAATTTGAAAAACTCTCTTGACACCTTGGTGTCTTAGGGAAACTGACTATAGGTGAATGGTAAGAAGATGAATTTGAAGATTTTGGTTTTGAAAATCAGTAGTTACTAAAGCAGTTGAAAACAGCTGAGTTGATTCAGAAGATGAGTTTTGCTTAAGAGTTAATTCCATTTCATAAGCACTGAGTATGCTATGAAGTTCACTAAGCCTCATCTTTTTCAAATTTTTACGTTCTCTGATGCTTACAGTGTAAACTGTCCACACAGAAGGCAGAGAACACTTTCTGTTTACATCAACCTGATCTAGTTTTACATCTACTATTTGCAGTTCATCAAGTAAGGAAACAAATCTCAAGTATTGGTTGGTCATAGATTCACCAGATTTGTAGGTAAAGTTATCATATTTCTGTTTTAAAACATCTTTCTTGTTTTCCTTAACCTCATTGATTCCTTCGTACATTTCACTTAAGGCATTCCACAGGCTATGTGCAGTTTTGTAACCCTTAAACCCACTTAAAATGGAGTTGGGAAGTGTAGCATGTAGAGTCCAATATGCCTTATAGTCAAATTCGAGAGTAGCATAGTCAGATTCAACATATTTATCTAAAGGTTTTGGTATTTTGAGTTCAACGTCATCAGCAGATGGAACTGTGGGAGAATAAGGAACCTTCAGTCAAGGATTTCCATATACGGCGATCTAAGATCCTAACAAAAGCTTCCATCCTGAGTTTCCAGGTACCAAAGTCATCAGGAGTGAACATTGGCGGTTTGTTAGCTCTACCGTTTGAACATCCCAAACTGAGTTCATTCATTTTGAAAAACTTTTGAAAGACAAAAAATACAAAGCTTGTAATTACTGTTTAACTTATCTAGAAACCCTCTACTTGTAAATATAACCCTGTGGAATTAAAGTTATATTTCACTTTACTTAAGAAAGTCTTAGTTCTCTTGTGTAATGTAAGTGTTTGATTGCATAAGGGTAGTAACAATGAAGTAAGAAATACTCGGCACAATTTGCATTAACTCAAGTTTACACTACTACAAGTTGATCGAGAACTGAGTGTAAAACTGAAAGCTAACTAAGCTATATATAGTGCAGATGAGATCAATGACAACCATTGATCTCAAAGGATTTAATCTAACCCATTAAACAAAAGTCAAATACAAACTACCAAAAGCATAATCTTCGACATATGCAATATCTTGCGTGTGATCAACAACATACTACTTTAGGAGAGCGACTTTGATAGATTTGGAAGCAACCGAGAAGCTTTTTGCAGGATTGGACGACTGAAAAGACTTCTCAGGAAAAGTCTCGTTGAAATCATTATCTAGTGGATAATCGAGTTCACCCGGAATATTCGCTATAAGACAAAATGGCTTCTTACGGTTGAACTGCCAGTTCCCCTTGAACTTGAGACTTACGCTCGAACTTTAACTTCAGCCGGAACTGCTCAAAATTGGCTTTCAGCCAGATATCTTCAAAGCGATATTCCTTACATTATCACACTTTGTGATTTCCCTTGTGATTTAACACATAGTGCTTGTATTCATGATTCAGTCAACTGTGTTCCATGCAAAAAGAAATTAGAACGTTAAATCGTCTACCTTAAGGTCGATCTTTCGATACGCAGATAAGGCCTCAGATTTAACAAAATAAGAAATAAAACAAGTTGAAATTGTATAACCCAACAATAATCAGGTCGGTACTCCCGTACAAACAGAGAAAGTCTGATAAATAATACGAAAAACCAAAGAAAATAAAGCAGAACGTCAAATGAACGACAATCAGGTCGGTCTTGTGGACGCGCAGAGAAAGTCTGATCGTTTAACAAAATAAAGAAAATCAAACAAGTTTAAATTTTTGCAAATGAACAAATATATACACAGTGACTTCTCATTTTCTTTTCACACATCTTTTCTTGATATATAAAGAAATATGCATCAAAAAGTTATCCACTTGGTCAAGCATTAGTATTTTAATGTATATCACTTCTGAATACTTTCTGATTTAATGTCGAGTCTACCAAGCACATCAAACAATGATCTTATGGCTTTTTCATCTATTTTATCCATGAGTCAGACACGTAAGCCAATGTACCATCATTTCCTAAATATATCGGATACAATTTCTCATTTTTCAATGTTTTTGCATTTTCTGTTTTTCAATGTTTTTGTATTTTTCCTTCCCCCCCCCCCCCCAAAAAAAATGAAAACTCTATTTTTGGAATTTCATTTTAACAAAAAAAACACAAAGACACTATTTTTGGGTTTTCAATTTTCTCCCCCTAAACTACATATGGAATGTAAAATGAAAGAAAATTGACCAATGAATACTGATACTGCGCCTTTTAAGCTTTCAGAAAAACTTTCATTTTTTTTAAAGATGAAGCATTCAATTTAACTTAAGCAGGAAACTCCACTATCAGAAATGCTTGAAGCTTGAACTTCACAATCACTGACAACTCTTCTTGAAGAAACCTACACACTGGATTTAAAGATTAGTATTCAAAGGACCCGAAGCACACAACTTCTGGTCGACTAGTGTCTTCCAAAAAAACAGAAGCAGCCGTGCTGACCACTTTAGGTCACCACTGCATTTTTGCTTTTTCAGTTTTAACAGAGTCATCATCATGTGATGAACCACCAACACTAGAATCAAATTTGAACAATTATTTCGTTTTAGATTTTGATTTGGAAGGTGTACAATTAGTAAAAATTCGGCCTAATTCATCAATA
Source organism: Deinandra increscens subsp. villosa (assembly GCA_039602395.1). Classification (NCBI taxonomy): domain Eukaryota; kingdom Viridiplantae; phylum Streptophyta; class Magnoliopsida; order Asterales; family Asteraceae; genus Deinandra; species Deinandra increscens. Next base: position 29,489,053 of record JBCNJP010000006.1, read on the forward strand.
AATGTGGCAGATTTGTTTGAAAATGTTCTTTTAACAGTTTCAGGACAATCTTGTGCCATATGTCCCTTTCGGCGACATTGATAGCACAAACGATATGATCGTTTAGATTATGGTTTGTCCTGAAATGAATGGCATCTATCATCGGATTCAAAAGAATCAAAAGAATAATCAAATATTTCAAACCGATTAGCATGTACCCATTTGGAAGTAGGACTTCGAGGAATAGAATTTGATCCAGATGATGAAAATTCTTTTGGAGAACTTTCAGATGAATCCTTCTGCTTTTTCTTTCTCCGGAATCCCTTTTCCATGGTAGAAATGAAGACTTGAGCCAGATGATAGATTTGTTCTAAACCAGTGTCTTTCTTTTCTTTTGGAGCTTTCTTTGGCATGTTCTTCTTTACATTTTTCTCAAACCTCTGATTGTTATTACCCAAACCGAAACGTTTGTAAACGGGTAATCTTGACAACTCAACTTGAGATTTTGAAGATCCAGCTTGAGCAACTTGAGTAAATTTAGCCTTAATACCCTTCAACTTGTTAGCTTCTACCAACTCAGCAGCCAATTGTTCATCAGACACCATCTTTTCATCTCTCTCTAGCATCTTGTCATCAGAAATTTCTTTATTAACTACAAAAGTTCCAACAGAAACGAATTTAACAAACGTGGGTGCACCAGATGTTAAAGAGTCCACTTTCTTGTTTAAAGACTTTGGTTTCGTCTTCTCAGACACACATTCGGAATAATCCCCAGTTCTATCAGAAACATGAATATCAGCTAGAGCATCAGATTGAATAACTGGATGCGGAATTTGATTATACTCTTCGCTTCCAAAGACTTTCTTAAAATTCTCATCTTTGCACAAGTAGCTTGTGAAAGAATGTGAATTCTTCAAATTATTCAGTTGTCGCTTCAGATCCAAAAGTTCAACATTTAGATCAGATATTTTCTTTTGAGCTTCACCCAATGCCTTTTCTGATTCAATCAATTGTTCCGACGCTCTATTAGATAAAATTTCTTTTGTCTCTTCTGATCATGAGTATCATACACTTCTTGAGTAATTTTCTTCACCCTGCCCCTCATGAATCTCAATATTTCTTTTCAACAAATTGATTTTCTTCTTTCAAACTGATAACTTTGTCTTGTATTTCAGAATGAACCAATTGATGTTGATTTTCTGCAGTAGTAACTTCATCAAACTCTTTCTTGAGTTCATCATAAGATTACTTCAGCGATTCTACTCTTGCAGTTGATTTCTGAAACAAGGCATCAAAATCACCAATGACACCTTTTGCTTCACTCTCCCACTTCTCAACACTTTTAACCAAATCTTCATTCTCAGTTTGCAACTTCAAAATTTGAATCCGATGATAGATGCCCTTCATTTCAGGACAAACCACAATCTAAACGATCATATTGTTTGTGCTATTAGTGTCGCCGAAAGGGACACATGGCAAAGGATTGTCCTGAAACTGCCAAAAGAACATTTTCAAACAAAACTGCCACATTTATTGATGAATCAGGCAGAATTTTTACTGAATCAACACCTTCCAAGTCAAAATCTAACACGAAACAATTTTTCAAATTTGATTATAGTGTTGGTGGGTCATCACAGGATGATGATTCAGTAAAAACTGAAAAGGCAAAAATGCAGTGGCGCCCTAAAGTGGTCAGCACGATTGCTTCGGATTTTGAGGAAGACACTGGTCAACCAGAAGCTGCGTGCTTCGGGTCCTTTGAATACTAATCTTTAAATCCAGTGTTTAGGTTTCTTCAAGAAGACCTGTCGGTGATTGTGAAGTTCAAGCTTCAAGAAGTTGTTGATAGTGGAGTTTCCTGCTTAACTTAAATTGAATGCTTCATCTTTAAAAAAAATGAAAGTTTTTATGAAAGCTTAAAAGGCACGGTATCAGTATTGATTGCTCAATTTTCTTTCGTTTTACATTCCATATGTAGTTTAGGGGGAGAAAATTGAAAAACTAAAAATAGTGTCCTTGTGTTTTTTCGTTAAAATGAAAATCCAAAAATAGAGTTTTCATTTTAAGGGGGAGAAAAAAAATACAAAAACATTGAAAAACAGAAAATGCAAAAACATTGAAAAATGAGAAAATGTATCCGACATATTTGGGAAATGATGGTACATTGGCTTACGTGTCTGACTCATTGATAAAATAGATGAAAAAGCCATAAGATCATTGTTTAATGTGCTTGGTAGCCTCGGCATTAAACCAGAAAGTATTCAGATGTGTTATACATTATAATACTAATGCTTGACCAAGTAGATAACATCTTGATGCATATTTCATAATATATCAAGAAAAGATGTGTGAAAAAGAAAATGAAAAGTCACTGTGTACATGTGTTCAATTTGAAAATATTTAAACTTGTTTGATTTTCGTTATTTTATCAAACGATCGGACTTTCTCTGTGTGTCCACAAAACCGACCTGATTATTGTTCGTTTGACGTTCTGCTTTGTTTTCTTTGGTGTTTTGTATAACTCATCGGACTTTCTCTACGTGTACGGGAGTACCGACCTAATTGTTGTTGGATTATACAATTTCAACGTGTTTTATTTTCTTATTTTGTTAAATCCGAGGCCTTAAATGCATATCGAAAGATCGATATCAAGGTAGACGTTTTAACGTTCTTATTTCTTTTTGCATGGAACACAGTTGACTGAATCATGAATACAAGCACTATGTGTTAAATCGCATGGGAAATCACAAAGTGTGATAAGCAGATACATATCTGAGTATGTCTGATAGTGTGGGGTACACTGGTCAAAGCAAATTAATCAATACAATAACATATCCAGATGTTATGAGTATGATTGTGCCTGAGTTTCAGATGGGCAGTTTATACCAGCAATTGACATGACTTATGTGCTGAAGTAATTGAAATTGAAGTGTAGTTCAGCATGTTATGTTCAATATGATTCCAAGCTGTGATCTTTCTCACAAAAGACAAAAATAGTGTCTGATTCAGTATTGCATTTATATTTCATATCTCAAAATTCCAAAAAGAGTTTAGGTGTGTTTTAGCATAAACTTAGAAAAATCAAAAAGATTTCCGATGCTATTTATAGTCTTACCATACAGCGTGGCATACCAACCTACGTACCAGTTGGTACGTCCGTACCAACTGGTACGGCAGACCATATGGTACGGCCCCAATGGTACGTTCACTATTTGACTCACAAACTCGCTGTAATCTAGATACAATACACGAGACAGATTGTAGCACAGAAATATGCTCTAACACGAAAGACAGCTCCTGACAAACTCAAGTCCTCTCCTAAAAGAAACAAACATGATCAATGCAAGCCCATACCAACTCCTGCACTCGATGCCACCTCCACCACCAAGACCACCTGCACAAAAGTCCAATCGGCCTCCAGTCCCACCACCATCAGGTACCACTATTAAAACTCAAACTGCAGGCACCTCAAAACCCACCAAGGAATATGAAAAAGGCAAGGAGAAAGACACAAGCCTAGGGGGAGACTTTAGTGCTCCTGAGGTCTCAATAGCCTCTCAATCTTTATACGAGGATAACTACGGAAAAGAAAAGAGGATTGAGGAGGAATTATGGCATGAAAAAAGAAGGTGCGAAAACATATTCCTCGAAGAAACAGAAAAACTACCTCATATGAGCCCAATGAGTAAAAATATTTTTGAAGAAAGAATCAACAACTTATCATCTGAAAGAAGCTGGTTGTACTCAGAAGCCATCATCCTGCAGATTGAAGATGTCAAAGAAAGACAAAAAAAGGGAAACCCCTTCACTCACTACTTCAACTCATACAGAATTACCACCACTGAGAACAATCGTCAACCATATAGCTTCACAGATGCAAATCTTTACCAACTCAGCGAGATGCACATCTTGTCCCTACTCAAAAGCTGCTTAGCAAATGGTTCAACAAGCCTCAAGAATAGAAGGGCAATACCTCGACTCAGAGAAACAGGATACAAGATATACAACATATATGCTCTGGTTGACTATGAGCTAGCAATGCACACCGGTCTGAAGAAACGAGCCATCCAGATTGCAAAAGAAGACCTCCCCCCTTGACTACAGTGGAAAGGATCCAAAGTAATTCCAAACACCGGTGAAATAGGAATCTGCTTCAGAAACCACAATACCAACAAAAGTTTCTTCAGAATTAAACAATGTCATTCCTACTCCAATGCATCTCTAATATTCATCTCGTTTCTACTAAATGAAAACAAAGAAACCGAGCCTGAGACTGTAAGAAGAAGGGAAGCCATGATCAAGACTTTAGAAGATCTCAAACAACACAGAACACTTCAAAAGGAACTACACAGAGCCTGTTGGTTTCCTCCTCCCAAGAAATTCTTTGTAAAAGAAGACTCTGTAACAGGAGTTCTCTTTTAAAGAATAAAAATGTAATCATAGTTTCATGCATCATGTTCATCTTTCAGAGATATGCATTTTATGTTACTTTCTCTTTTTGTTAATTTTCTTCAAATACTTAGGGAAGATTGTTAGAACACAATGTAAATATAACGGATAACAATCAAGTATTAGAAGAAAATATAAGATATATCCTCAAAAGAGAAAGGATATGAAAATCTGTACGAAATACAGATTTATGTATTCATACAGAACTACTCCGGAAATTCCGAAGTAGTTCTATACAGACCAAATTCTACAGAACTCCTCATTTCTGTAGAAGGCTTCTAATGGGAAGCATCAATAGTCTTCAACTAAGATTTCTGAAGGAGTTCTGGACTATCAGAAGACAAAGATTATGAGAAGAACACATTCTGCCTTTACGTGAAGAACAAGCAATTTGAATGCCAACTTGGCATTGAATATCAAAAAGTTGACTACAGTTAAAGAAGAGATAAATTGAATATCCTCAATTTATCTCTATATACTCTGACACACTCCAAATTCAACTGTCCTCAACCACCTTATCCTATGCAACTTGCTACATCTTCCTATAAATAGCAAGCTAACTTCACCAAACAAAGCAAGACAAAAAGCATACAATTCAATATCTTCTCAAAGCAATTACAACATTATCCCTATAGAAAAGTTATTTCTGTTGATACATAGTTATACTATAAACTCGTGTAAACCATTATTTACATTTGAGATATACGGAATAACCCTTTTATGAATTGTTGTCTTCCAATTTGATTTATATTCCGCAACTTGTTTATCTTGTTTAAATCAAATTGTGCCAACACTGTAAAAGAGCCCATCACGGGACCCAACATTATTAAAATTAATCAGGGTTTGCATCGCGTTTTGCATGATGTCAAATGCTTGAAAATCAGACATCTTTTACCAAAAGATAAGACTCCAAAAACTTCAAACTCAAAAACAAAGGTTTTAAAAGTGGAATTTGGGTATCGAAACAGATGGTACTGGCCATAAGGTAGTAAAAGTGTAGATCTCTTCGAGACGGTTGTTTTGGCTGGTATTAGCTCCCGTAACTCTTAACAGGATCTCAAGTTACGTCAGTTTTAGTAAACTAACCCAAAAATCTCGATCTAAGAGTTTGATATGCAAACTGATTCGTGAACTGGATACGAAGTGACACAAAACTAAGTCACCCAAACTGGAAACTTCACGAAGTGATCCGAACTGAAACTCTCACGAAGTGATCCCAACTAGGCTACGAAGTGACACGAAATGATCCGAACTATAAATTGGGAATGGTTACTGTTGGTACTAGAATTCAGGAGACACTGAGCAGCTCGCATCAGCTCGCAAGCACTTCACTGTAAGGATCCTGGACTGTATTTATTTACTAACGATTGCTTCTCCTTTCTTTGTTTGTTATTCACAGGTTGACTCAAGTATTATTCACGTGTCCTAAAGACCCGGTTAGCTGAGATAAACGTGGACTAGGTAGACCTCAACGGTTACAAAGAAGACGTGGACTTCGTTGCTATTTTTTAGGATAGTTTGTTACTATGTAATCCGTATTTAAACTGAGCTCTAGGTTTACACACACACACCTTTCTTTACTTCCTTCTACGATCACAATTCTCTGCAACACTTAGATTACGAGCTCATTTCATTTGTACTCAAGATATTTATTATATAAAAGTTTTAGGAGGCAGGTACTTTGAACCGGCCCCCGAGGTTTTTTGCTAGGCTCCTTGAGGATACTCAAGGATTCCTGGATTTTCCCTCGTTACATCCTCGTGTCAATCTTCACAATTACATTTTCATCTTTATTTACATCAAACACGCTACCTCACTTACAAAGTTTGATCAACTAATTGCTTAGGCAGTTTTTGACCAAAACAATTTGGCGCCCACCGTGGGGCAAACGGTGTTTGAATTCGATTAAGAGCCTTGATCTTCTTCCCATAATCGATTCTTGAAAATGTCGAACCAACAAAAATTTACCTCAAAATCTATTTCATCCTCTAAGCCCACTGTCAACACTGGTCTCCCCCCAATGACGAAGAAAGTGACTGATACCGATGCTAGAAGAGTGGAATACCCCACTTTTACTGGATCTCAAGGTACGTCCACTGACTCTGCTATTTCTAATAATGATCTCTATGTTTTGATCAGGCAAATGAAGGCCCATGCGGATGAACAAACCAAAACCAACGAGAAAATGATGAAGGAGATCATGGAATTGAAGAAATCAAAGAAACCGGTAGAGGAAATTAGCCCTTTGATGCCAAAATCATTCGGGTTCGACTCTCCGGAAATATCGGAGCAGCCGAAACAGAAAGCAAATCCCTCTACTGCTCCAAAGTCAGGTATTGCAACAGCTACTACTGCAGGATTCTCAGGCTCTCAGCATCAGAAGGCTTCCAGGGTGATAGATCTGGAATACTCTGGGTTCTACTCCGAGCAGCCCCCAGAATCTTACTACAGTGGATATGGAAGTCAGCAGCCGCCGAGATGCTCGAGTCAGCAACCAGCCGGGTTTTTAAGCCATCAAGTGCCGACAGTCTCGATACAACAACCTGTATCTCAACCACAACGGTTTGCTGCGACGAACCTTCATGAACCCTGGAGTCAGCGGTCAACAGCGCCTACTCCTCAGATGCTACAGGGATCTTCATCTCAGCCATTCCAACAATATCGGAGCCGCTTCCGAGCTGCTCAGGATCCTCAAGGATCCTTATTTTCTAATCCTACTGTCTCTGCAGGCATATTCCCAGGTTCATCTCAGGAGATGCATGAGGGAGACTTTATCCCCATGCAAGTGGGAACCACAACTGAGCCAACCATCCTTAGAGATGCTGAATATGGACCCCAGATCCATCTCCAAACTTCCAGGGCTGGTAACAACTTTGATAATTTTTATTCTAACCCTAACCAAGGAACTGTGCAGGATACAGGTATCAACCCGACTATTGCTAGGGAACTTCAGAGGTTAAAGGACATGATCTCAAGTGTTCCCGGTGTTATTCGTCCAATTCCTGAAGTGCCAGCAGGCAGCCACAGAGTTTCTAGATTTGCATGGCCCATCTGTGACGTGGAGATACCAAAAAGATTTCAAACCCCCAACATGAAACTCTACGATGGGACCACAGATCCTGAGGAGCACGTGGCACAATACAGGGAACGGATGGAAATCAACCCCATTCCTGTAAACATCAAAGAAGCTTGCCTATGCAAAGGATTCGGCTCAACATTGACAGGGCCAGCCTTAAAATGGCTGCTCAGTATCCCTCCTAATACCATTACTTCTTTTCCCCATTTAGTTAACTTGTTTAATAACCAGTTTTCTTGCAGCAGGAGCTTCGAGAAGCTCACAGGTGACTTGTACAGAATAGTTCAGAAGCCCAACGAATCCCTGAGGGATTATGTGGCCAGATTCGGTCGAGAAGCTCTGGATATCCCCAACCTGGATATGGCTGCTGCTGTAGAAGCTTTCAAAATGGGGATTAGAGGAGATTCCCGCTTTTATGATGATTTGGTTATGACTCCTTGCAGGAACCTCGATGAAGTCAGAACGAGGGCATTAAGGTTCATCAGGTTGGAAGATGATAAGAAGATCCAGAAAAGAGGTGACGAACCGTCAGGCAGAAGGACAGATTCTCCCGGAAAACAACAACGAAACAAACCCTATTATCGAAATGATAATCCCAGGGTCAACGAAGTTGAAGAAGAAGACGACGAAGAAAACTTCCCAAAGGTATCTGATTATTGCTTTTCAGTTGACACGGGTGGTTTGTTATGTGCCTTGCAGGATCTGGGAGATAAAGCCAGGTGGCCAAGAAAATCAGAAAAACAAGGATCGTGGAAGGATAAGTCTAAGTGGTGTGCTTACCACGAAGACTTCGGGCACTTAACAGATGACTGCATAGCCCTTCGAAAGGAAATCAGTTACCTGCTCAGCAAGGGGCATCTCAAAGAATTGTTTGGCAGGAAGAGAAGTAAAACTCAAGAAGCTGCCGAGCTGCCCAAAAGAGCACAGTCGCCGCCAGCAGATGCAAAAGTAATCAACTTCATCTCGGGAGGATCTGACATATGCGGAGCCTCCTTCTCATCAGCAAAAAGACATGCAAAGGAGGCCAAGATGGACCAAGGCAGTCGGCCAAAGAAGAACGCGATATTGACTGAAGACAAAGTTATCTCTTTTGACGAAACTGATAAGCTAGATATCCAGGATCCTCACCACGACAGTCTGGTAATTACATTATGTATTGCTAACCATTATGTTCGCAGGATCTTGATAGACAACGGCAGTTCAGTCAACATCATCCAATTGGACGTGCTTAAAAAGATGAGCATTCCAGAAGAAGAGATAATTCCAAGATCCTCGGTATTAGTAGGATTCAGCGGAGAAACCAAGCATACGGTTGGAGACATCAGACTTCCCGTCTACATTGAAGGAGTCAATTCCATGCAGAAATTCTGCGTCATTGACTCCCTTCCTTGTTGCAATGTGATCTTGGGAAGGCCATGGATCCATGATATGAAAGCAGTTCCATCTACCTATCATCAATGTGTGAAGCTTCCCACACCATGGGGAGTTGTAAGAATACTAAGCGATCAACAAGAAGCCAAAGACTGCTATACTTCCGCTATGAAGAACACCATCAAGCCAAAGCCAGCATAGCAATTAAAGAAACCAGCACGAAGAATTCAGATGACAAAGGAGTTGGAAATCAAAGAAGTTCAACTTAATCCTGAAGATCCTGAAATCAAAGTGCTGGTAGGAACCAATATCCCTGAGGATACTGAGGAGCAGCTCGTGAGCCTCTTGAAGTCCCGAGTCACAACGTTTGCATGGAAACATGAAGACATGACAGGTATATCTAAAGATATTATTACTCATAAACTTGGTATAGATGATTCTTTCAGGCCAATACATCAGAAAAGAAGGAAGTTCGCTCCTGAGAGAAACATCATAATCCAAGAAGAAGTTGACAGGCTGCTCAAGTCAAAAATGATTAGAGAAGTTAAATATCCTCGATGGCTGGCTAATGTGGTGGTAGTCCAGAAGAAAAACGGTAAGTGGAGGGTATGTGTAGACTACACAGACCTAAACAAGGCCTGTCCAAAAGACCCATTCCCTCTACCACATATCGATTCTATGGTGGACGCAACTGCTGGACACGAGATGCTAACTTTTATGGACGCTTCTTCGGGCTTTCAACAAATTCAAATGGAACCATCAGATCAGGAAGACACAGCCTTCATGACTCCCACAGGTATTTATTGTTATATTGCAATGCCTTTTGGTTTACGAAATGCAGGTGCCACGTACCAGAGGCTAGTCAACATGATGTTTAAAGACAAACTGGGGGACACCATGGAAGTATACATAGATGATATGGTAGTAAAATCGAAGGAAGCAAAGGATCATCCTAGAGACCTTCAAGCTGCTTTTGATATCTTGGACCAGTTCAACATGAAATTGAATCCTTCCAAGTGCCATTTTGGAGTAAGAGCCGGCAAGTTCTTGGGCTTCATGGTTACTGAAAGAGGAATTGAGGCCAGCCCTGAACAGATCCAAGCAATCATAAATTTGAAGTCTCCAACAAATGTCAAAGAAGTTCAGAGACTAACTGGCAGAGTGGCAGCACTCAACAGGTTCATATCAAGATCGTCTGAAAAAAGCAAAGAATTCTATGACATATTGAAGAAGAACAAAAAGTTCGAATGGGGTGAAAAACATGAAGCAGCTCTGAGCTCCTTGAAAGAATATTTATCATCTGCTCCACTTCTAATGCAACCAGTCAAGGGCGAACCACTATCTCTCTATTTAGCAGTTTCAAGCAGCTCAGTAAGTGCCGTGCTTGTGAAAGATCATGAGGGACAACAGCATCCGGTATATTATGTAAGCAAAACATTATTAGACGCCGAAACCAGGTATTCTTATTTAGAAAAATTAATCTTAGCCCTTGTCATGGCTTCCCAAAAATTAAGACATTACTTCGAAACTCATGTTATTTATGTGAAAACTAACTATCCTGTTAAGTGTGTATTGAGAAAACCTGAAATGTCAGGAAGAATGGCGAAATGGGCAGTTAAATTAAGTGCCTATGACATCATATATGAGCCAAGAACAACAATCAAGTCACAAGCCCTTGCAGACTTTGTGGCTGATTTCAGCAGCGATATACTGCCAGAAGTTGAACTAGAGGTCAAGCAGCTCGAAGAAGCTTCAGGCAGCTGGGTCTTGTACACAGATGGAGCATCTAATGTTAGAGGAACAGGATTGGGTGCGCTACTGAAATCGCCACAGGGGGACATTATCCCTCTATCTATCCATTGTGAATTCAAGGCTACTAATAATGAAGCCGAATACGAAGCTTTAATTGCAGGATTACAACTCGCTAAAGATATGGGTATCCAACACATTCAAGTTTTTATTGACTCCTTGTTATTAACTAACCAATTTAATGGATCCTATGCAGTGAAAGGCGAAAGGCTAACCAAATATCTAGACCTTGTAAAACAGTTAGCATTATCCTTTGAAAATTGCAGCATATCACAGGTACCTAGAGAAGAAAACGCAGAAGCTGATGCTTTGGCAAATTTAGCATCATCCTTAAGGATCCCAGAAGGTGTCAAGATTTCCATAACTCATATCCTGACACCGGCAATCGAAGAACAAGAAGTTAATGATGTCACAACAGATAAAGATCAAGAAATGATAGACTCTCAGGATCCTCAGGAATCCTGGACTTACCCTATCAGGAGATTTATTCAAGAAGGAGAAATCCCCAAAAACGAGAACTCCAGACTCTTCCGAACAAAGGTAATTCCATATTCAATAATAAATGGTACCTTATACAAGAAATCTCTTGCAGGACCATACTTGAGATGCCTCGAGCAGCCTGAAGCACTTGCGGTACTCCAAGATATTCACGAAGGTGATTGTGGCAATCACACTGGGGGCAGATCACTATTTTCCAAAGTATTGAGAACAGGATACTACTGGCCTACTATGAAGAAGGATGCTATGGCCTTTGTTCAGAAGTGTGATGCATGTCAGCGGCACGACAATATCCTCCATCAGCCTGCTGAGCCGCTCCATTCAATATCATCTCCATGGCCGTTTATGAAATGGGGCATGGACATAGTTGGTAAGCTGCCTGTAGCACCTGGAGGAAAAGTCTTTATGCTGGCTATGACGGACTATTTTTCTAAGTGGATTGAAGCCGAAGCTTTTGTTCAAGTTAGAGAAAAGGAAGTGATTTCCTTCATCAAAAGGAATATCTTGACAAGGTTTGGAATCCCATCAGAAATAGTTTGTGACAACGGGTCCCAATTCATTGGAAAAAGAACGACCAATTTTTGTGAGGCATGGGGCATCAAAATGGTAACTTCAACTCCCATACATCCACAAGCTAATGGCCAAGCGGAATCGAGCAATAAGATTATCATCAATAATCTTAAGAAGAAACTAGGAGACAAAAAGGGGAAATGGGCTGAAGAGCTACCTTTCGTATTGTGGGCTGACAGAACGACCTCCAAGAATGCTACTGGTCGAACACCATTTTCCTTAGTATTTGGCTCAGAAGCTGTAATACCCACTGAAATGGTGATGCCGACTGCCAGAACAAGCTGCCAAGATTTTGAAGCAAATAAGCAAGAGCTTCTTGAAGATCTTGAAACGATCGATGAAATCAGAGACCTCGCGAAATTCAGGATGGCAGCATACCAGCAAAGGATAGGCAAGTCTTACAACAGGAATCTCAGGATCAGAAGATTTCAAGTAGGAGATCTGGTGCTCAGGAAAGCTTTTCAAAATACAACCAATCCAGCACATGGGAAACTTGCACCTATATGGGAAGGTCCTTACCTAATAGACTCAGAAGCTGGAAAGGGAGCATACAGGCTAGCTACTATGGAAGGTGAGCTGCTCCCAAGAGATTGGAATGCGATTCACTTGAAGTTATATTTTATGTAAGCGCTCTCTAGATCCTCTGAGCATATTAGAAAACCCTTATGTAAACTCCAAAAACATCAGGTATGATTTTTATTCTCATTTCAATTTCCTATCATTATCTCTATGGAATGGTTACTAACTTAGGCATCGGAGGGGTGTTAGCCAAGCTAACACCCACCCCTCACCAAGCCTTGAAGTATATTGCAGATGTTCCGAGCATCTTGTCATAAGCTAGAGGCTGATCACCTCTTCTAAGTATAAAGCATTCTGAATGTTGTCAAAAGGTTTAGGAGGTTTTCACCTTCTCGTTCACTAATGGGAATCGCCAGGGGCGCAAGACCCTCGCCAGGAGCGCACGGTGGTGGCCTATGGTTCAAGGTGGTGCGACCAGTCTATCTGAGGGTGGCTGATAATTTCACCACTGTTGGCCATAGAGTGCACTTCAAAATGGGTGGCAGACGTGTCATCTCGTAAAGATTCTAAGGTTTTTGACATTTTCGTGTTAACTAAGGTTTAGGCACTTTCGTGTCTCTCAAGTTTTGGACTTGACCCCAGTTGGCTTAGTCCCAAGTATTTTTGAGCTTGTCCTCAGAATAACACAGGATTTTAATATTCTCACATTAACTAAGGTTTAGGCACTTTCGTGTCTCTCAAGTTTTGGGCTTGACCCCAGTTGGCTTAGACCCAAGACTTATAAAGCATTTCGTACCTCAGAAGACAAGGTTGGGCTTGACCCCTGTTTGACTTGTTCCTAAATGCTCAAGACTTATTCTCAGTTCATCGGAATTTCATCAAGTATATCTTAAGGATTCCTAAGGATCCTCATGGATCCTGGTTATCTCGACAGTTGAGTTACTTTTGAACAGGTGACATTGGTACTGTGTATATTGCATATTTTTATTACTAACCAAGTATTGGCTAGCATCATGGTTTGTTAACATTGACAAAGTTTTATGGGCTTTAGAATTTTTAAACTAAGCATCCTGTCGGATCGTCATTCAAACATTTTTTCGAAACAACTAAAAATATACACAACACACCATGATGATCAAAATACTACTGAGTCATATATATGCAGGAAATTAGAAAAGTTGACCCCAGGCTTCTTCTTGGAACCCAAGATCCCTCCACCTGAGGCCAACAACACTATCTAAGGAGCTTGGACTTCGCCTTGAAACTCAAGGTCCCTCCATCCAAGCCCCCCAAAAGTCAAGTTACCATTGTTTTTGTTTCACCACTACCATTGTTTAAAAACCACAAATCACCAAAACAAACAAACTAAAAAAGTGGGCTCCGACCTAGTCAAGAATGCCTTCATCGCCCAACTTATCACCAGCAGCTTCCGCCTGCTCCACCTCCTTGCCCTTGCCCTTCTCCTTCTCAGCTTCCTTCTCGACCTCCGGCTCAACCTCCTTATCAGCTTTTTCAGAGGCTTCCCCCCTCTCGGCCAACAGCTTCTTGAGGCTCACCTCCCAATCCTTAACCGGCCAGCTCTCTGGAGTGAAGCCTTCAGCCTGTGCAGCAGTCGCCATCTCAATCATACACTCCAACACGCTGATGGCGGCTGAAGATTGAGCGTTCTGTTCGGCCAGCTTCAAGGCTTCAGCAGCTGCAGCATCTTTTTCTTTGAGCTGCTTCTCATAATGGCGTGTGTTGCTGGCTGCTGCCTTATTCACCTTCTCAAGACGGAGCGTGGCCTGGTCAAGTTTAAGCTCGGAAGCCTCAAGCTTCTGCTCAGCTACTTCAAGCTTCTGCTCAATTATCTCCAGTTTGCCTTCGAGATCAATCACCTCGTGGCTCAGCTTGTCAATACCCTGTACCAAAGCAAAGCACATCAGAATTAACAAGGGAAGTATTGTAATTACAATTTTAATATACTTCTCTATTATTATGCTGTAACTTACAATGTTCACCACAGCTTGCAGTGAGAGCAGCTTGTTAGCAGCTGCAACAGGAGGGAGATCATCGAAGCTGTCCACATTGATAGTGGAGTCTGGAGCCTTGCGCTTCTTAGCAGAAGAGGTCTTGGATCGAGTTCTGGGGGCCCGGAACTTAGGGGCTGAAGGGTTTGTGGGAGCCTTGCTTCTAGTTTCCTCATTCTTTTCTTTCTTCGCTATGAGCATTTTGAGATCTTTGAAGGAGAAATTAGACGCTGAACCTGGAGCTTCATCATAAACAAAAAAGGATCAGTTTCCAGCAATAATAGAAGCTAACTCGAGACAAATGGAGAACAGATTCATACGAGTACCTGTTGACATGGTTCTTGAGGGGCTGAGAGATTACTGGGTGATGCTTCTAGCACTTGAAACGTCTTCGGGTTGACAACTTCTTTTTGCCACTGGAATGCTGAATAGATCCTTGAGCTTCTTGGAGGATTCACGGGTTGGCTTGATTAGAGCTTCGAACTTGGGCGCTGTAAGGACAAAAAAGCAATCATATCAGTTAAATAAAATTGAAGAGTATTTGGAATCGGAATGTAACTAAAACTCTTCCTACCCTTGACAATCCATTGGGTAGGAAGGTTCCCACAACCAACAAGGCTACTCCTTTTGACAAAGAAGAATTGACGCTTCCAATCATGGTCATTGTGAGAAACCCTAGGGATCATCTGGGCTTCTCCGGTTCTGGTTTTCAAGACAAACCTGCTGTTACCATGTGTGGCTAATCGGTACACCTTGCAGATTTCGGCAACCCCAATATTCAAGTTGCGAGTCTGGTTCAGATGGTAGAGAGAAAGAAGGATTCGCCATACCATGGGCATTACTTGGGAATAGGCAAGGTGGGTGATTGAACAGAAATCGGTGACCAAATCCGGGAAAGGAAATGTCATTCCGAGCAAAAATGGGTAGTGAAGGAAACAGACCCAGTCGTCGGAAATATGGTCGGCTTTCAAAGATGGATCAAAAGGACGGAACTCAGCTCCGGCAGGGAAGCTCGAAGAACGCTGCAACATTGCGATCTTTCGATCGTCAAAGTTGCAGGTCTCCTCCGCCGTCGCCGGAAGGAGTCCTTGGTCAGTAAAGTCATCGGCTACTTGGTCGGAGACCGTGGCCGATGATCGCAACAACTTTTTCCCCATGATCGGAAAAAAGAACGAGAAGGGAGAAAGAGGATACTAACCTGGAGAAGATGGGAGAAGCTCTAGGGTTTCCGGCGAGTGAAAGCTATGAAGAATAATGAAAGCGAAGAGAGGGTTATAAAGGAAAAACTAACGAGAACCTCGCCTAGGAAGTTGGGACTAGCTAATTCCTATCAAATCACAGTTACTTAGCGATAAGGCTCAAATTCAAATTTTCGACAGCTGGCTTGCATGCGCCAACTGCCAAAATTTGGGGGCAATTGTTGGTACTAGAATTCAGGAGACACTGAGCAGCTCGCATCAGCTCGCAAGCACTTCACTATAAGGATCCTGGACTGTATTTATTTACTAACGATTGCTTCTCCTTTCTTTGTTTGTTATTCACAGGTTGACTCAAGTATTATTCATGTGTCCTAAAGACCCGGTTAGCTGAGATAAACGTGGACTAGGTAGACCTCAACGGTTACAAAGAAGACGTGGACTTCGTTGCTATTTTTTAGGATAGTTTGTTACTATGTAATCCGTATTTAAACTGAGCTCTAGGTTTACACACACACACCTTTCTTTACTTCCTTCTACGATCACAATTCTATGCAACACTTAGATTACGAGCTCATTTCATTTGTACTCAAGATATTTATTATATAAAAGTTTTAGCAGGCAGGTACTTTGAACCGGCCCCCGAGAGTTTTTGCTAGGCTCCTTGAGGATACTCAAGGATTCCTGGATTTTCCCTCGTACATCCTCGTGTCAATATTCACAATTACATTTTCATTTTTATTTACATCAAACACGCTACCTCACTTACAAAGTTTGATCAACTAATTGCTTAGGCAGTTTTTGACCAAAACAGTTACAGAAGCGAAGTGTCACTTCGTGACGGTTATTTTTCCGAAGTGAGTGTTCTAGACCCGAACTAAAATGAACTGGAACATTTTGAATCAAAATTTCA
The DNA here is from genome assembly GCA_039602395.1 of Deinandra increscens subsp. villosa. Taxonomy (NCBI): domain Eukaryota; kingdom Viridiplantae; phylum Streptophyta; class Magnoliopsida; order Asterales; family Asteraceae; genus Deinandra; species Deinandra increscens. Next base: position 29,505,442 of record JBCNJP010000006.1, read on the forward strand.
TGATTTTGGAGCTTTTGGATCGAGATCTGTAGCAGTAGACCAAAGATAACCAAAAAGATTGATTTAGGATAGAAATTTGCACCAAAAACACAGCTGAAATGATCGAATGACACAGAAAACACCTCGATTTGTCAAAAACCGACACTTTTGGAAAAAGAATTCAAAAAATATCAGAATCAGATCAGTAGTTGGAACCAGCAAACTCTGATACTAGTTGAAAATGCGAGAGCGATGGATCGTCTACTTAATCTAGCTATTTCGAAGTATGAGAAGTAATTAGCCGACTGTTTTATGATCAAACATGAACAATTACAATCTGATAAACAGTAAGAACTCTCACAGAGAAAACACACTCAGAACACACACTTAATCTCAGACGTCTCTCTCTTTTCCTCTTGAAATACATGGAACAAACTCTATATATATACTCTTGCTGAAGTACCCGAACGGGAGTTCACACGAAGTGCCACTTCGTGTCACTTCATGACGACACGAATTGTGAGTTCGGGTCTCACTTCGTGTGACTTCGGTTGTCGCTTCATGAATAGAAACTTTGGTATCTTCATTCTCTTCAGATACTTCACACGATGAACTGGTAATGCTACAACATTATTGTTTATCAATCACGTTTCAAAAATCTTCAAAGTTGGTGTTGATAAAAGCCTCAAAATCTTTTCTCTATTCTTGATAATCTTCACATTTTAATAATTTGGGAACCATCAAACCTTATTGAATTTTATTCATTGTGATTACACCAGAAAAATGTCAATCGATGAACCTTGGAACTTTCAATTTTGTGAAATCACCGATTTGAAATCCCAAAGCCAAGTCTTAAAAAATATTTTTGTATATTTCTTTAATATTTTTAAGAAAAACAAACGTTGAAAGACAAAATGTTTATAGTTTTTGTTTGATTAAAAAAACTAAACAACAACAAAAAATAGCACGGTAAAAACAAAAACAAATGGATTTATATTTGTTAACCGATTCGACAAACACAAAAAAAAAATTCGTTCACAAATCAATCCAACGAACACAAAAAAAAATTGTCTGAATTTTTTAAAAAATAAAATGTGTTGTTTAAAACTTGTGAATTTTTTGAATTTTTTTAAATTGATTTTGTTTTTATTTTTCTAAATTTTTGTTGTTTAAGACTTTTGAATTTTTTTAAAAATATGAAACCTACTTAAAAAGACTTTGAAACTTGAGGGGTTGAAGTGAAAATTTTCACAAAAAGAAAACAAACTAGTCGAGTATGGCAGCCCCCCCCCCCCCCACGTTTTCTTTCTTTTCCGGTAACACGAATACCAGCCGGCGGGAGATTTCCTGGCAATCTACACCCAAATCGCACAACAACTTCAAAAATCCATATCTTGTTCAATTCTTAATAAAAATTTGATCTGAAAGTTGATACGGATTCGTGAGATCAAGAGGAATCAAACTAGCACCATTGTTTATAGGTTTTGATGAGGTTTAAGCATCGAACAAGAACACCGAAACAACTCATGGTTTTTTCAAGTTTATGATCTACTTAAATCTACACCAAAATGAACCGAGTGTTGCAACAGCTTTGTATCATCAAACTGAGTGTGTAGGTACCAAAGTTACGCAATATGGTTGAGAATATCAAAATCCACCATTGACAAGCTTGATGAAGAACACATGAACTGTGAAATTTCGAATTCGAATAAATCTCAACTAAAATTAATTTTTTAACTTGCTTTAGATGTGTTATGACTTGCTGAAACTTCCTGTATTGATTAGAAATACCCACTCTCAATAGATCAATTGAACTTTGAGATCAAAGTTTAAGTAGTTTCACTCCAAAAAGTCAAACATGTTAAAATTTCAACAAATAACTGTGATTTCGATCCAGAAAATGGTGTAGAATCACACCTGGATTGCTCTAATACCAATTGTAAACTCGATTTGTCCGGATATAGTGATCTGTACACCGAATTTTAACTGAAAGTTAACCCGAACTCAAGAACACAAAATTGTAAATAAAACTCAGTTTATAGCTCAAATTGATTTATGAGTACATGAAATAGACTTGTTTCTAGCATCTAATTAACAATCTAAACTCAGTTCTCTCAGAGATTCAAGATGAAAAACTCCTCTCTTTAGAATGATGAATCTAAAATAAAGAGTTTGTTCTTGGTTTACCTATTCACAAACTCACACACATGCATATATATGAAGGTCAATTCATTGTCCACTTCGTGCTTCACTCCGTGCAACACTTCGTTGGCAGCACTTCAGGTTCGTGAATTGTTATATGTATCTCAAATATGAGATTCATATTATATATACATTTGAAAAATCCAAACCCCTTAACTATTAGTAAATGACACAAGCTACCCTCTAACTTTGATTTAAATATTCTAACTTAATCAACTAACAAGACTAATAGGACTAACTGATACACACACGACACATATATTTTGCACTAACATTATTTGAAAAGAAAAGGTTTAAGCTCAAAGGGGTTAATATAGGGGTAATTTTAAGGTAGGGAAAGAATTGTAGGTGAGAAACATAAAATCAGTGAAAAATCCTACTTGCCTCGGTCATATGACTACACGTATCCAATTTTTCCAGTTTTGTGACTCATTACCTTGTCAACTTATGCCATTGCTGCTCACTTGGTTGTCACAATTTCAAGAAGAAAAGAGCATGTATTAGTATATATATGTACATGTGGGTTAAGCGAATAATCTTGCTAAAAATTTTGGAAAGTGTAAAGTGTAAATTTGTATAAAAATGAACTTTGGTTTCTATTTTCTAAAACTATAAATATTCCAATTTTTATTTTATAAAATCAATGGAAATTTCAGTTTCAGTGATTCGGAGATGTTCTCTTTGTTAAATCTGTTTCAAGACAACGGATTTTAAAAAAATATATATTTCTAATTTTTTTTTTAAATTAGGGGTTGTCAGAAGCCGTTTTCTAAAAGAGTTTTGTGTCAGTCCTCCATGTGGACGAACAAAGTGTTTAAGTCTGATGAATCCCATCCCGACACTTAAACTGCACATTTCTCTCAATGTGCTTAAATGTATGCAAAAAGAGAGTAATATGTAATTTAAAAAAAATAAGGGATTTGGTATGACTTCTGTTTATGGGTCATATGTCTTGGCAATCTTGTGAAGATCTGGCACTACCCGACTTCATCTTATTTAAAGTTTTCTCAATAAAAGTAAATAAAATAAAATATAATACTGAAAGTATAAATGGATTAGTTTTATAATAACAACGAGTTAAAAATTACAAACTTGATCCTACACTAACATCCTAGTCTTTATGCTAGGTAATCTTCAAAACATACACATTCCTTCAAAAACTAGGTTGCCTATGTGACTGATAATGGAACACCCAATTCTCAGTCATTATTATCTAGATGTAGGCACCTAAATTTATTTCCCTGTCCCGACCTACTGCTCCCCCAGTTTTTCGAGAGCTCATCGGGGAGCATCAACATGACATCCTCCAGGAGTGCCTCTTCTGCCAAGTCAATAACCATGTTTTCTTGGAGGCGCGGGTCCTGGTCGGGGAAAGGCACAATTTCTCCATCCTTAATGGGGAAGTCCTCAACAACGATGTCACCTCAGACGTTGTTAGGTGGTTCAGGAACTTGTATGATGTTCATTCGATTCTTCAAGTCCTATTTCTCACGAGTAATCTCCTCGTGAGCCGCCATCAAGAAGTTGACTGTTTTAGCTAGGGTCGTTTGTATTTTAAGCATCTCTTGTTCATTTCCTTCATTCCTCACCAATGTTGCCTTAACCGAGGCCTACTGCTGCATTTCTTTGTCTTGGATTGGTGAAATTTGAATCAAAGTGGTTGCGTTCAAATCCTTTGGTTTCAAGCAAGTATTTAACTTATGAGCTGGTGGAGATTCATTTTCTGAGACTACCTCCTTTTCTATGGTTTCTTCTTTTTTTTTATTTTCTTTTAAAAATTCCAAAACTGTAATGTGAGAAAGATTTTTTTCTGCGGTTTCTTTAAGGTCATTTGTAGGAAAGAAAAAAGGTTGTTTCTTCCGCAGATGGTGTGTGAGTATTTTGGTTGGGATATATGTCCTCATTGTTTTGTTTCCTACACCATTTATAGAAAACATAATAACCATGTACACAAGATGTAGAAGTGGAAGGTAATGGTTCCTCATCCTCAACTGGCATCTTGAAGTTTTCTTGTTCATAATTGCAAACCTTGCCATGGAAGAGGTTACAGTTATGTCAATATATAGTGTACTCTGTTGGTTGGGGATTTGGGAAATTGATTGGGCTTTCTTGCGGTGGAGTACCGTCTACTCGCAAGAATGCTGACGTTTCCACTAAAATGTAACAGTCCCTTGAGTAATGGGGACCACTGTAGATTTTACACCACACGGTTTAGATCCATCCATCTCGAAAACCATAATATTCCTCAGGATTTTTATCCATCCTTGAAATACCAGGTGAAAACATAAACATAAACATAAAAACAAGAATTAACTAGAACTATTAACTAGACTCGATAAAAAAAAGGTTAGGCCCTTAGTTCGGACTTCTTTCAAAATCCTTGTGTCCTGGCAACGACACCATAAATTGACGTGCTCTGAGTGGTATGAAAAAATATGACATGTATGGGTCGTTTCAACACCATTTTTGTGCAAGTTTTAAATTTATAAGAACACGATAACTAGACAATCACCATACACCACACGTTCGGGCAAGTTCACCCATCGTATGTATACTGTTGTGAGGCTAAGAGTCCGATGTCTCCAAGAACACAGGAGCTCCATACTCAAAGTCTTCTGCAACGTCTAACCAAATCTATTAGTTGAGAAAATGGGTTTTTAAGATAAAAATAGAAGAAAAGTAAAATAAGGGTG